>LR990869.1:1522152-2746650 GCA_905163395.2 Endotricha flammealis | reverse complement strand
ATTTGTCTATAATTAATAAATAATTTACCTGTACAAAAATACAACTACTCTAAAGGATCTATCATTTCTTCGCTTTCTTCTCCTGGTTCTGCATCTTCCTTTTCTGACATTATTAGATTTGTCGCTTCAGGGAAAAGTTCTAATCTTCCTCGTCATACTTGGTCGTATATGGGATATATATGGATCCGAACTTATCAAAAAGAAGTGCATGATATCTATGTTTGTTTGTCTTCGGTCTATTTTCCGAGAATGCTTTTCTCTTATATTCCTGAAGTCTTTATTACGAGCTTCAGAAGCTTCCTCAGACAACATACACACAGGTATAAAACAAAAATGTTGACATATATCTGCTCCGTGCATTAAAAGTTTGTGTACGCTAGATGGCATATAATACCATGAGTACAGATCAACATACAGTTCTGCTGTCTCCTTGCAATACTGTCGGAAGTTATCGATGTTGACATTTTCTCCTGAGGATATTACTTGCAAGATCACTGCAAATCTTTTTATGAGGGTCACGTCTACTCCAGTAATTTCTGCCGACTTTTCAGTCTCTGAAGAATCTCCGAGTTGTATTCCCATCGTTTGTGGTCCCAAAGCCTTGTTTTAGTAAGAAATCAGAACTTTTCCCTGAAGCGACAAATCTAATAATGTCAGAAAAGGAAGATGCAGAACCAGGAGAAGAAAGCGAAGAAATGATAGAGTAGTTGTATTTTTGTACAGGTAAATTATTTATTAATTATAGACAAATTTGAATATTATGTTGTATTTTGTTTTTTTATATTATCACCTGTCCTCTTCCCTATTTCCTTCTATTTTCCTATTACCTATCTTGGTCCTTATTACCTTTATTCTCCTTACATTCTTCCCTTTCTTCGTACATTTTTAAAAGATGGACAATGTGTCTTTCCTCTCTTTCTATTTTCCTGTTACCTTTTTGTCCTTATTACCTGTATTCTCCTTACATTCTTCCCTTTCTCCGTACATTTTCAAAAGATGGACAATGTGTCTTTCCTTTCAATCTTTGTCCTTATTACCTCTTTTCTCCTTACATTCTTTCCTTTCTTGACATCATTATTAATACAAAGTCGTTATCTTAAAAAAACAACTTTACTTTTTATTTTGTGTCATCCTATTTATTTTTGTCAGTTATTTCTCTTTCAGAGGTTGCCTGGAAGAAATTGCTTGGCAATAAGGCCGCCTATTGTACTTTATTACTTGTAATTCTCTGTAATATTTTTACTGTGTTTGGTGCAATAAAGAGTTTTTGTATTGTATTGTATTGTATTGTATTGTCAATTAGTTAATTATTATTTGATATAATTGATATCATTTACAATAAAAAGTCATTATAATTAACGACAAACAAAGTTTAATTATTATTAATTTAATGCATAATGTCAATTATTTTATTATTATTTCGGGTAATTGACATCATTAACGATACAAAATAATTATTTTTGAAGACATACCACCTAGGTTACTTCTATATATCCTATTGAAACCTAACCAATAAATTAAGATATTCAAGCGCCTGATACTCCGAAGGCGGCAAGGATATCAAGTAGGTGTCTTCGGACGAAATGTAGAGGAAAGTGCCCCCTATCATACCTATGAAGTTTTATTTTAACATCTCTGCCGGTTTTGATGAGAGACAAAAAAATCATTTTCGCTCCATACAAAAAAAAATCATTATTTTTTTAAAGACGAATAAAACATTATAATAGAAAACGGGGCTCAAACGTGTTCTTAGAATTGCACAGAGAATTCCTGAAAAAAAAATCAGCGATTTATATGCACTTTTGCCTCAATGTCCGCTATTTTCCGAATCGGGACCAGTGTGCGGCGTCTCGTATAAATTATTTATGTTGTGCAAACGCACCGGAGCCCTATCATTCAATCACTCGTAAATATAGTCGTATGCGACATTAAAAGTACGTGATGTATTTTATTTTTACACGCTTTCTATTAGCTTCTTTTATTTTGTCATTCTTGTGAAAAGGTTCGACGTTAACTATTCTGATAGAATTTAATAAAAATATTGACAAAATGAAGCAGACTCAAATATGTAATATTTATTGTAACTTTTGTGTGCTTTTGTCATGTTTTCTCAAACATGAAAATGTAATGTTTGAAAAGTAACTTTGTTTATTAAACAATTTTTATAAAAATATTACAAAAGTTCTTTAATATTTGCATTAAAAGTCTTCATAATAGACGTTTATTGTAACATAGGGAATTTTCAACATTATTAGAAGCGAGCGCTTCATGGCGAGCGATTTTAAAATAGAGCCTCTTGCTCACATTCCTATGCAAGTCTTGAGTTGACAAGCTTGCCGGGTTCTTTGTTCTGGAGCTTTCTGAGAAGACTTATTTAAGGCTAGTGCCCTTCCTAAAAAGTACTAAGAAATTATCGAGTCGGTAAAATCATGTTGTTTCCGTATGACGCCTCCTTCACTTACTTTAAAAAAAAGTCAGGAATCTAATAAATTTAAAGAATAAAATTTTAGAAAGAAGAGAAGATAAGCAAGAAGAGAAAACAACTGCAAAGTACAAAAAAGTCAAAAAGTAACCTTCTGTATGTAAAATTCATGCAGAAGATCATGTCCCGCCGTTTAGGGAAGCAGCGGAGGTCTGTCGGGCTCTCCCCTCCTAACGACACTTGGGGGTTGGGGGCATTAACATGCATGAGATGAGACTAGGCCTTCTTAAGCACTTCCTCTATGTAGCCAAAGTTCAAATGATAATGATTTGTATAAATACTCGATAATCACATTTCGAGAACTAACGCAAAATGAACACCGGTTTATGAAATTAAATAAGGAATAAAAAAAATATTTAAATTAACATTATTCAGAAATATTTATCGGTGGTTTTTAGCATTTCAACACAATGACAGAGAGAAAAAATTATAGTGGTCAAATCTATAGTCTACAATGTAAATATTAACCGTCTTTTCTTTTATTCTATTCTTACTATTTGTACGGTAGCTACAATCAAAATATACTTCAGAATACTTCAGATGGTGTTCAGACTGTAGCGGGAGCGATGGCGATGTGCTCGACCGCCACAAAGGGAAGATCTTCCGGCCAGGCTGGGTGTCATGCCTGGGGAACCGCGGCTCCGACAATGTATGTGTCGGAGGTTGTATATATATCTCCATATCGTAGAAACTTCGATAGCGCGATTCAGGATTTCTAAGTGTCGTCGTATATGACGTCATGTGTTCGCATTGTGAACTTTTTCTTCACTCTGTAGTTCTTCTGTATGGCGATAGGTGTCGCCACAGTACTCCCCTCCAGGATCGAAGGTCCGATGAGATGATGATCAGCAGTCTGTGCTTCTCGTTAGCTTGCCCAGTGAGTCGGGCTTGAGTGTGCGTGCTCCAAGTGTCCCAGTGAGTCGGGCGAGAGCGTGCGTGCTTGATGTATCCCAGTGAATCGGGATGAGTGATGTCCCAGTGAGTCGGGATGATGCATGTCCCAGTGAGTCGGGATGCAGAATATCCAAGTGAGTCTGGATGAGGAATATCCCAGTGAGTCGGGATGAGGGTTATCCCAGTGAGTCGGGATAAGGGTTATCCAAGTGAGTCTGGATAAGGGATGCAGGAACAGGTAGCTCGGTGAGTCGGCTGCGATGAACCTGATTTTCCCCGTAGCTGGAGTGCTGTGAGACTGCTGATGATGAGGCTTCAAGTTGAGGAGTGAAGAATGTGATGACGTCAGAGCTGATGAGGAGATATGATGGAGAAGGCTGCTTCCAATCACGTCGGGGTCACCACTGTAGCGGGAGCGATGGCGATGTGCTCGACCGCCACAAAGGGAAGATCTTCCGGCCAGGCTGGGTGTCATGCCTGGGGAACCGCGGCTCCGACAATGTATGTGTCGGAGGTTGTATATATATCTCCATATCGTAGAAACTTCGATAGCGCGATTCAGGATTTCTAAGTGTCGTCGTATATGACGTCATGTGTTCGCATTGTGAACTTTTTCTTCACTCTGTAGTTCTTCTGTATGGCGATAGGTGTCGCCACAGTACCATCCTATTAATTTTAATCCTCTTAAGTTTTATATTTCTCTTGGCGTAGAGTGACTGTCGCGTTAAACTTATCGTTTGAAATGGTTTCTCTTGCTTATTTTAGTTTATTTCAGATTGCTAAAATAGCCGTGACGAACAGTGCATAAGTTCATTGCTTCATGTGCACTTGATTTTCTGCATGAATTTTACATAGGTACAGTTACTTTTTGACTTTGTTGTACTTTGCAGTTGTTATGTCTCATTTTATTTTTATTATCTTTAACTTCTCTTCTTTTCATTAGATCATCTGATTATCCAATTATTTTAAAGCGGAGAACTGATGCCAGATTTTTACAACTAACAGGTTCTGCATTTTCTCCACCCTTTCCTTTTTAAAACATTTTAATCAAGTTTCAAATAAATCCAAATAAATTGCACCTCACTTTTCACCCCTTTATGGAGTGATTTCCGGGTTAAAAACTGTCCCCATACCAATTTTCATCTCATTCGGTTCGGCCGTTTTAACGTGTAGAGGTAACAGATAGACAATTTCAACAAATAGTAATATTTATAGTAAAATTATTAGATGATTGTCTATGATAATGTTATGTTGTTAAATCAGCATAATACAAAACATTAAGCATTGGCATTTTTTAAACATTCAATAACATTCTCCAATGTCTTCCTTTTCATAACAATGGCGGCGTTGGGAATCTGTTGATGATACAAATTGTTATAACTCGGCGGTGAAATTTCATTTGTTATTGCAATGAATACTGTTTTGGATTTCTTGAATTCTTATAATCATCAACTATTCTATATTCCGTTCCAACATACATGGCTTAAGATTTCCAGTGAAATTCAATAATAGTGTTTGTTTGTCTTAAATCTTTGTGGTAACATGTGTGAGATGTATCGCAACATAGTGATTTGTAATCGATTCATGTTTGTCATATCGATTTGTATTTTAAATCAGAAGATTGTTTCGAACTTTTTGGCAAGTATAGTGAAATGGAATATACTTATAAGTATGCATAAAATTTTAGGTTTACTTGGACAAACACTGCTTGATCATGTGGTGTGATTTCGTTTCATCTGGTCAACATATTATATTTTTAAACGATACCACACTATAATGTTTAATTTATTAGTAATTTTAATGATCTATCTCCGTCTTCGCTGCTTTTAATTGTTTAATAATAATACTTCTTCAACCTTTAGTACACCTTCACAAAAATTCTAAATTTATGAGAAAACCGTTACAATTTTATGTGGGGCATGAAAATGAAAGGTGTTCAATATTGGTATCAGTATCAGTATACCCATAACCAAGTTACCTAGATACTGCTATCTTATCCATAACAACTACCCTAGTTGTAAACTAGGTATTAAATAGTAAAGCATCATTAACATGTATTTATAGAAATTCAATAGAATTTTAATGAAAAACAAAATGTAGCCTTTCCTTTAATATATGTATAGGCATGTCATTCAACTCAACCAACGGCTGGGCTGGTTTTTTGTTCGTTCATCAATATTTATCATTGAATTTAATAGGTGTAGCTACTATTTGGTTCTAAGCTTTTCCGATTAATCGAATTTAATAGATGACGTTACAAAGTTATTTAGTTCTAAGTATTCTTTTCGGAATAGTTCACCGTCTTCCAGGCTTGTCTTCTAGTTGTTTTTTTAAAGCTGGCCACGTTATAAATTCTTTTGTAAACTGTATTGTAAACGATGTAATGCTGAAAACTTTATTTGATCAGTAAGATTTAATAATAATACATACACATTAAAACTAAACCACATTAAACTAAACATATTATTATAAACATAAATTATAATGAACCTAAAACTAAAAACCAAACTAACTAAAATATATTAATAAAAGGAGTCCCTTTAGGCAAGGTTCCGAAGATACTGGCAGCGTTCCCTCTTTGAATAGCTAAACTAATTATTTGTCCGAATAATGCTGAAATGAAGATGTAGCAGGAGCGAGGGCGATGTGCTCGACCGCCACAAAGGGAAGATCTTCCGGCCAGGCTGGGGGATGCCTTGGGAACCGTGGCTCCAACAATGTCTGTGTCGGAGGTTGTTTATAAATCTCCATATTGTCGTAAAACAAAGAAATTAATGTATCGATTCCAGCTATCATCGATAACGAAAGCAAATAGTTCCAAGTGCTGATTGATAGCGAAAGTTGTCAAACATGGTGTGTTAATTGGTAGATTTCCGCGGGCGATGGTCGAGTGACCATCGTGATGGCATTACAAGCAGGAGGTACGCAGGTTCCGTGTACATTTCCTGTCACGTTTGTTGTTTGTCACGTCTCTATATAAAAAAGAATGTGATTGAATGATGTTTTTTTTGTTTATTTGTTCATGGGGCGCTTTAAAACATCTCTCTTTGTTCGGTTTATCTTAGAAAGGGCAGGACAGACTTTGCAAGGCAGTTAGTGAGTAGTTACGAGTATAGCCCTTCTGTTATAAATGAATCACCTGCAATTTATAAAAACGTAGCACTGCTCATTACAAGTAATTAAAGTATCCCCAGGCCTTAAACATTTGAGACACTAATGTCCGTTGCAGGATTTGGTATTAACCAAATCCTTGTTTTTGGTACGTTTAGGATATATAAAATTATCGATTTTTAAAAATCGTATTTTTACTAAACACAAAGATTTGGACATAGAAAAAGCTGAAAGAGACTTTTAAATTTTAGGAATTGTTGCCAAAACGGGTATCACACTACCAAATGAGTTGTGAATATAAAGAGCATATTGAATTGTTGCAGGGCCGGCAACATGTTGCAGCAGATCCTGCGCGACATGTGGGTGGACCCCGAGATCCTGGCGGAGCTGGACGAGACGCAGAAGCAGACGTTGTTCTGCAAGATGCGAGAGGAACAGGTATAATATATATTACATTACCTCACGTCTCCGGACACCACGTCTCCCCCTGCCTCGCGTCAGTTTGCATTTATAGCTCAAGATGTACCTAATATAATATTATATCTCATAGTGAAAAAGCGCCATAAGAGAATCGGACTTGTGCCCTTCGGAAAAAGAGTCAAGTCATCAAAAGACATAGATAAATAACCACCTTTTGTTTTCTTTTTATCAAAATATATTCACATCACACACAGAGCGTAACACCACGTGCACCAGCATTTCAACGGTATTGTTACGCCATGGTGTTGTGTTATCTAATCGTTATATATGAATGCGCCTTTTAACATTCACACCGTACCCCACGCCACGTGCACTTTACTTTCTGCATAGGTACCATGGCCGTGCCACAAATATTAATTATGGATGCAATGCAACATAAGCAATTATAATTTTAAAAATAAGAATTATTTATATTTATAATATAAAAAATAAGTATGGACCCATATATAAATGAAATGAATAAACCTGAAAACTATATAATAATACTACAAATTCCAGGCAAATCATAATTAAATTAAAATTATTATTTGCGTGAAATACTAACACAAATACCTACACATGCATTCATTAATCCAATCTTGTGTTTAATTCCATGAAAAAATGTGCCATTATCGTTGAAAATCAAAATACGTATTATATTATACTTTTTGAGTTCATAAAGCATACAACCTGGGGCCCGATTCTACTAACACAAATGCACCAATGGACCTCTGAATGGTGTCTCAATCGTGTCTCAAAAGAATGCCGATAGTATATCAGTGGAATAGTTTTTGACATTTGTTATGGACTTAAACAATAACATAATGTATAAGTCCATAACAAATGCAAACTATTCCACTGATACACTATCGGCATTCTTTCGAAACACGATTGAGAGTCCATTGGTGCATTTGTGTTAGTAGAATCGGGCCCCTGGTTTGGTAAAGGCGGATTGATTATAAGCATAACAAAAAATCAACCTTGTATCAATTGCACGCTAACGGTATTGAAGAGGTATGCTATAATGTTAAAAGAACAATGGACAAAGCAGGCCCTCAGACAATGCTTCTTCAAGGAACTACATCGACCTTACTCCATACATAACATTACTGTATGGTGTGCATTCAAAGATTTCAAAGCTATGACGCTTTGTCCAATCATAGGTACATTAGTAGTTTCTAATCATAATATTCAATCTAATCGTTTTACTTTTAAAATAAAAGCTAAATCCCGCCGTGAATTCGCCTTATTTCTGACTTTATTTGAAATTTATCAAAAAACAATAAAAAAATACATATCCATGGCTGGAAGGTAAAAATCCTTCTGTATCAGATCTTCTGGTTAACATTTTGTTAATAGAAAACTACGATTTTACGGAAAATGCGGACGCATTGCTTTCCGCACCGGATGCGTACGAATCTCCACACCAATATTGTTTTCTATGGACAGAAGTAGAACAGAACTTAACAAGCAGACAAAATAATTTGCTTTTGCAATATATTTTTGTGGATTCCATACAGAATCGGGCAACCTTCAACAATATAAAGAGGAGTTCTTTACATTCTATTTCCTTGATATTAGCACGTCATTGCGTTCGATATAATAGCTTGCGGATGTACAGTCTGCAGTCATGCGTTGCCACTGACTGTAATTGTTACGTGCCAAGTAAACTTTTCTGTTTGTACATGTCCGGAATTATATGCACAGACTTCTGCCTAGTTGGTCATGATGAAGAAGTAGATATGAAGAATTCTAACACACTTCCCACAACTGGTATCGGGACAAGCCCACCACACGTTTCCACCACTGTGTCTCCTGTAAAGTCAGGATTAACAACGGCGACCTTAGATTGACAATAAGTAATGGAGCTTATCGACGTCCCGAAGAATCCTAATATCTATCCCATATATTTAGTCATCTTTTTTTAAAAACTCTTGTCATTTTCAGGTCCGCCGATGGCAAGCTTGGGACCAGAAAGTCAGCAAAGATGAGGAGAGGCCGAAGTTCCAGAAGAATGGCAAGAAACAGGTGCAGTTCCTCAAGGGCGAAGATGGCGAACCCTGGGTGAGTTGGAATCATAAACCCAGAAATTATACAGTCCAGAAAATGAATATTTAAAAATCTGAATTTAGTTCTATTTAGTGTAAATATCAGATAAATTGCAATTTGCAAGGATTAAATTATCTGAAAGAGAGACGTTAAAGATCGTTCAATGACTGAATGTGAGGAGTAAGTGAATAAGTAGGCTGACAGTCACGCGAACGGCAAATTATCATAAATCTGTGAGACCGACTTTGTGCCTGAGAAGACACTGTGCTTAAGTTAAGATGTGGTGTCGTTTTGCGATATAAGGATGTCGGTTCATTTATTGTCATAATCGTGACATCCATTAGCTAAACACGGCCTAAAAGTAGCGCCCATAACCGACTTGTAACTTAGTCATAATATCCTTGTTTCTTAAAAACACTTAGACCATGGAACAAGCTAATTTTAACCGCAGACATAAATTTAACCTTTCGTAATTAGCATTAAAAGTTTCATCACCAAAACATGATTTGCAAAACACTTGAACAATTGCAGTTACATTAGTTTTGAGTTCATTACAAGTTTTATTTAAATTAAATAACAGTATTATAATTATGTAAAGCGAGCGGTGCTAATCGACTTCATTTTTTTGAAACAAAAAAATCTATGCAAAGCTAAAACACGATTGACCTACTTGTGTCTAAAGTTGAGGCTTTAAGGCCTTCAATTAAGAATTGAAGCTTTCAATGTCATGTGAGGAAATGTCATTTTTGCACGTTTCAAACTGAATCCAGGTTACCCCTGCCAATATTTGGATTGATGTAAAAATCTTCAGCTTCTCCGTGCTTTGGGCAACTCTCTGCTGACAGTACTAGCTTGTGTTGTATCACTCTAGGACATGCTAGATGCAGTTGTTGAAAATATGCAAAGTATTAAACTACTAGTGATGCCGAAAATGCCGATAGATATAGAAAAATACTCAGAACAACAGACATATTATCGATATTTTTAAAATATATTTTATCAGAGACTGGTCAGTGAGAGTTCTGGCTGGGCAGGGACGTGTGAGAGGAAGAGGAAGGAGAAGCTTTTGTCCAAGTGGAACATGCATGGCTATTGAAAAAAAAATGAGTACCTTACTGACTGAGTAATAAAATTAAGTAACACCGGATACAATTAGTTGCTTACGCGAAACCTTTTCAGCTGATGTAGCACTAATGCAAGTAGAATGAAGGTTTTGATTCCATTGTCTCAAATACGAGCCACCACTTTACATAACACAAATTTTGAGGTCAATGTTAACATCCGTCAAAAAAGTGACAAGACGGTAGCTAGTAACACTATCTCCGGTGTCGAAGGGCGCGGGTTTGATCCCAGAACATTTTTGTGTTTTAGTTTTGTTATTGTTGTGTCTGGCATACAAGTTTTTGTATCTATTTCACAATCAAGTAGGTATTATATAAGAGTTCATATGACATAGATTTTTTATTTTTGTGGCCATCCCAGTTATAAGGTCGATCCAGCGGCGAAGTTTTCTTTTTCAAATTATGGAAAACTGTTGCTGTACCGTTGTG
The DNA here is from genome assembly GCA_905163395.2 of Endotricha flammealis. NCBI lineage: Eukaryota > Metazoa > Arthropoda > Insecta > Lepidoptera > Pyralidae > Endotricha > Endotricha flammealis. The sequence continues at coordinate 2,736,105 of LR990869.1, read as the reverse complement.
GTCATTTAACAAGACTTTTAACTATCTTTACCTATATTTATTTATATTTAATCTGGACTTACAATTCTGCTTCAGGTATGGGTAATGGGTGAGCATCCGGAAGACAAGTCAATAGAAAGCATCTTAACGGAGGAGGCGCGCCAACGTGCACTAGCCCAGGCGCGGGAAGAGGCACATCAGCTCAGGAAATCTGTTGAGAAGGAGCTGACGCAGTTGATCGACTACAAACCTTTGGATAGTTTAGAACAGGTACGTTTCAAGATGAGTTTGAAAATAGGTCTGTTTTGTGCTACAGCACGTAATGACAGTTTTAGGAAGGTTTTAATGAATATAATTTTAATAATCCCTACATAGAATCTGACAGAGTCACATAAACTTGTCGCAGATGCTTAGGTGCTCATATTATGCTTACATTTCCTGATCTAAAAAAAGGTTCTTTCCGTAATCACGCAAAAACGACATCAAAATCCACGCGTGCATTTAGGAGTTAGCGGAACTTCTAAACAACACAATGAAATTTAAAGCGATTTTTGCCAATTTTTGACTGAATATAAAAAACTCTCAATGAAACGTTTTCCGAAATTATTATGTGAATATTTTTACAACAACAGTTAGTTCATTCGAGACAGTCATAAATTATTTAAAATTTCAGATGAATCAGTTATCGAATATGAAGAAAATAATTTTGAAGTTCACTGTTAGATATTGTTTATCATCTGATAAACAACGTGAGATGAAAACATATTTGCATGAGTTTTCACGGTTTCTTGGAGTAGTTGATAAGATAGCAGAGACGTTTGATGGGAAAGAGGAAAATCCAAAGGTTTTACGATAAAAATATTGAAATAAAGATTAAATAATGATAAAAATAGCGTAACTTATAAAGATGTATAGTTTTCCAAAAGTTTCGCAGATTTATACTATCGGTTTTTTGATTTGGTTTTGGGGATTTGCTTGGATCGGATTGAAACATTGAACTTTGGCTAATTTTCACATAGAATATTATGGCCGATTCATACTATGTTTAGAATTATATTGGGATTTGGGAGCCTCTGGGCTTTGATGTGATTAAAAAATATTAGTAATAAGTTTTGCTAATCTTCACATAGAATATTATGCTAGTGGGAACAATATATTTTGGTAATATCTTTCATTGTTAGGTACACTTTTTGGCAGCACAGGTATACACTGGTGTTTTGCTAACCTTAATAAACACATAAATAAATCCATGAAGGTAGTTTCCCCGTAAGTAAAACATAATGGACGGAAATAGACACATCACAGTGAAATCTTGTACATGCAGACATTTCCGCAATGTTTGCTCGTTTTAATTTTGCGTGTCATCTAAAATTGAGGAAATCTATATTTGTAAGGAAGGAATGACTCAAAACAGAATGAGGGGAATAGTGTCAATTTACGTGTGACTTTTATAGACTGCTGCATGGTTCCATAAATTTTGAAGGACAGTGTAGAATGCAATGTGATATCATTTTTATAGGATGAATTTTCTAATTGAAGGGTGTTAAATAAAAGGCGAGAGTTTAATGGTTCGAGATCGAGATGTGTTAAATATAGGAAGAAGTCTGAGATTAAAGATAGATAATATAATGTGTAATGTAGATATGGAATACGTAGACAAAAAAAGTATTAACATAATAAACAATAAGAAGCTACTAGCTCTTTGATTGGCTCTTTGGTTTTAACATTGTCTAAATTAATTTAGTGTATAATTATGAAAATGATGATAATGATAACTATAATTTTACTTTTATTACAGAAGTTCGATCTATCGCCAAAAACAATAGATCCATTGGAGGACACACTAGAGATATATTGTACGGTGGACGAGCTGAGGCAGAGGATCGAAGCACTAGAACCAGAGGTAAAGATCTCTGACAAAGCCGTACGGAACCTGGACAAGGCAGATTACTGCAATGAGAATCTAAAACTGGACTTGAACAAGAATACTCTGCATTTTAATTTCATTGAAGGGAAGAGGGACGTTTTACAGGTAGTGTATCGAAATCTCGTTAGGAAGATGGCATATGAATGGAATAATTTATGCTGATATTGTATTCCAAATTGGGTTACCTTATGGCTGTGCCATTATGATTACTTAAAGTGACCAAGCGCGCGACTGTTATGCCATATACGTGCACAATCTTAATTTTGTGACGCAAGTATTAAATATTATGTTATTGTCTTTATCTCTAAACCTATGTATTCCGTGACGTAAGGACGAAGAAGTAATTTCTACAAAACAAGACTGCACAGATAATACAGTGGGCGTTATATCATTCGACAACTTGAGCTGTTGACTGATCTTTAACCAAATAGCCGAATCTACACCAGACGATCCAAGTTGGATCGGCGATGCTCAATCCGCGATCCAGGGCCATGTTTTGCGGTTCGCACTGGCTATTGTATGCGCTTCGTTCGCGTGAGGTAATCCACATGAAACGCTCCATTAGATCGTCATGTGTGGATCCAGCTAATCCTTTATCGGTGGTACAATAGTGCGGTGTTGGTGCAGGAGCTGGGCATCGCGAGCAGCGGCGACGGCGTGAGCAACCGCGTGGCGGCGTGGGAGCGGCGCGTGGCGGCCGCGCGCGCCGGGGACATCCTGCGCGGGCTGCGCGCCAGGAGGGCCCGCACGCTGCGAGACGCGCAGCTGCACGCGAGGGACGATGACCAGGCCTGGCGCGAACAGGGTACTACTCATATAATAAAGATTTATCTCTTTTGACATCATGCTGCGACTACTGACGCGTGAAAAAGAAGGCAAGTCGATACTGTGGGAAATGGTTAGTCTTTATATACAATAAAACACGTCCCTATTGAATAATGTGTGTTGTGACTGCCGGACGACAAGTGAAAATTAGGATAGGATGTGAATAGTAGGTACCAGTTATCCCGGGAATTTGTATATTACACTTTTTTCGACTGTGCTCAGAGAATCACGCCACCAGACCACAACCAGATCTAATAAAATATAATGCGAAGTTACTTAGTAGGCCATGAAAATATGCATCAATTAATTTAGTGCCTATTTTACAAAACGAAAGTTCTACTTAATTTGAAAATCATGACTTATGAAAAAATGTTTTCAGAGCGCAAGGCGAAAGAAGCAGAAGCAGCGATGAGGCAGATAGCACGCGAAGCGCGGGAGGCGCACCGCCGAAGCGCCGACTTGCGCGAATGCTCGCCACCAGAGGAGTCGCAAGGTGAATTACATTTCTGACTACCTGAACACCTGTTTACAATACAATTTATAATAGCAACAAACAAACCCAAACCTAATTTACGTTAGAGAGAATGTGACATAGACGATAATGCACAAATTAACTCGGCTCTTCTTTAGACCATGGCCCTTCACTTCACACTGCCTAAGGGTACTTACATAGAAGTGATCGCATCAAGATACATAGAAAATGATACCGGTGTCGAACCGCACCGACTTTTCGGCGCCAAAAACTGCTTCTCTCTGTAAGCACCCTTACACACCAGTAAAGCAGCTGATATTCTCACTTTTTGATCTGTATGTTTACTTTGTATTTCAGCGGGCAAACCGCCAAGCAGAGACGCGGTGCTGGAGTGGTTTAGAGCACAGGAGCTGAAGAAAGGCGTCGGTATGGAGGACAACAAACCTGTTGAATGGTTTCATGGTAAACAATTAATTAATTTAAAAAAACTGGGGTGCTTCCCAGTAGTGCCCATACTTCAGATAGACCATAGAGTCTTCTACTAATCACAAAATAAAATAATGGCTGAGTTACTTCAGCCAGAAGATATCGAATGTTTCTAATGGTCGACAATTTCTATCCAGCTTCGGTAGTTGTTGCACTCCCGATTTCCTTTACCAACTATCGGATAGTTGTCTGATGGTTGTGCTATCGGATAGCATAACCAGCTGGTAAAGGAAATCGGGAGCGTATCCTTAATAAGTATTCCTAATGGCACAACTACCTATATTATCACAGTCAACGATTTCTGGATATCTTGAAAATATTATTTGCTCCATAAGTGACATATTTAAATTAATTTATATCACAAATTCTCCAGGTCTGATAACCAGATCAGAAGCAGAACAGATACTGTCAAGCCAGACGCCTGGCAGTTTCCTAGTGCGTATATCCGAGAGGGTCTGGGGATACGCCATTTCGTATCGCGAGGACGGCCGCTGCAAGCATTACCTGGTTGAGACTACGGCCGGCTACCGACTGCTTGGCGCTGGACAGCTCATACATAACAGCTTAGGTGAGGATTTTTACTTGAAACTTCATGACTTGCCGAAAGAGCAATGGTCGAGAATTTGTCATACCCAACTAAATATATTCGTTTTAACGTGAGGTGTAGCATTCGGTAGTGTATAGGTAGGCCAATATAATTGGAAAGCCAGTACAATATAGGACGTGGACATCCCGAAGAAGTAGGTTCATGGAATCACAATTTATCTATTCTCAAAATACTTCGTGCTCAAAATAAATAACTAAGTATTGTATATGGTTGTTTCAGCTGATCTCATAAAATACCATAAGACAGTAGCCATCACGGAGAGCGGCGGCGAACTCCTCAAGACGGCATGCGTTCCCGCGCAAACTCCCGCGTGCCTGACGCCATCTTGAATCTGCACATACTCAAACCAATCAAAGGCCAGAATTTTATAAGGATCAATTTCAGACTGAAGTGGCAATGCCCGGCAACAGAATTCTATAAGCTTTATGTTTTCAAAACGTGAGGTAGACGTAGAGATGCAGTTGTGCGTGTCGCAAGTTAAGCAACTATGACCCAAGTAATATTTGCATAGGGTTCAAAATGAGGAGATGCAGTTGTGCGTGTCGTAAATTAAGCAAGAACGATCTTGCGATACGCTATATGCGTAGGGTTCAAAATTTCAAGCATTTTCGAGGTTATAAGCATTTCGTATAGGTTAACTCTAACACGGCAGACTAATTGCACAATTGAAAAGAAGAAATTAGGATTTCGCTGCCGTTGAATTGCCACTTCAATGTGAATGGATCCTAATCGTTGCTTATTGCTACTTTTGCCGAGATTCCTAATGTAGAAAGTCACAAACACTGCTAAGATTTTCATAAATTTCCGCTGTTGCAACGATGGAGATTATTAGGGACCATTGTATCATCAATCAGTCATTTTAGTCATTAAGGTGTAATCGATATTTGTATGATTATAGTTTACACTTGCTTAGAATTAAGAACGTGATAAAATTTGCGAGATTTCTATGTTGCGATTGGTTTAGGATTGAAAGGCACATTTTTGGGACCAACTCACGTAGTGTAACAATATTTTTTAACTTTTATGCATAGATGCCACGTAAAACAGAAATTCACATAATGTTTTGTGTTAGATTTTGCACAGCGTTTTGTCTCAGTATTCACATTTACACATAGCGCTTTGTTTTTGTTTGTCATTAGTTTGGTACACCGACTTGAGGTTTTATTCTGTCGGAAGCTACAAGTTACTTTACTACCTGTGTTAAGAGATTATTATCCTTAGGCTTCTTGATGTCCTAAGTATAAATTAAGATACACTAAAAAGATTAATTCTTTAATTATTTATATTTTTTGGAATTTGTCAATACTTCTTGTTTAGCACCGATGTGGTAATTAAATTAATTAAATGTGCCTTCGATCACACCATTATACTACACTAAAATCATTGTTAAATGGCAATATAGAATAGATGGTGCTAATTCGAATAAAATACCCTTTAGTAATCTGAAGGGGTGATCTCGATGGTTCGAAGAATTCTTCTTTTATTAATTACAACAGAAATCTAAATATGTTAGAACATGTAGAGGCTAATGGTAGGTAAGATCAGGAATCCAAAAAAGATGTGACTATTATTTACATAGCAGCACTTTCTTGATAGAGCACGGGAGAGTTACGAGGTCTTTCCATAATCGGAATGCTGCAGAATGAATATTTCGTTTGTAACCGTTCAATCGAGAGATATATAAGCGACATGTATTAAACGGTAGTCCGCGGGTGGATATGACTTCCGCAAGGAAGCAAATTCGCAAGACCTTAAAAAGTTACAGTGGGACAAGAGGGTGCATCCCAGTAGTACCAAATACCTGTAGTTCTATAGAACTGTTGAGGCCTCTATAGCATGGTGAATATCCCAAAAGTTCTATAGAACTACAGGCATGGGGTACTACTGGGATGCACCCGGACAAGTAGCTGTTAATGTTCATCAGCATCATTTTTGCTTTTATAGCGTTGTACCATCATCATTACCCGGGTATATAGTACTCCATGCCATTACACCTACATCAGTCTGACTATTTAGATTTCTTTAATCAATGTAACGTTATGCATTTTTAGTTAAATAGCATTATTAAGAACAAAATATACTTAACTGATTAGTAAATATTTATTGTGATAATAAATCTCCTCTTACACATCGCTGCAGTATTAGAATCGCTTGAATTATCCGAATTCCGAGATATGAGCCAAAGTTAAAAATTTTACCATCGGAGTTTGAAGCTTATTCACAAATTGTTAAGGTCTATTGTTATTTATAACGATGTGTATGCCATTTGTCGTTCGTAGAACAAATAGATCCATGATATTTTATTGTAGAATTAGTTTCAAGTCAGAATTTGTATACTATACTTTAGTTATAAACTGCCAATTAAAATAAAATGTATTAAGTATGTGGAAGTTTTATTTTACCTTCTAATCCAACTACTGAGATTGTAAAAGTAAAAGACCTTACAAAACATACTTTACTGCCAACCGATCGCAATGGAAATGTTTGGTGGAGGCACATTATGTCTAGCTTTGGACTTCTTGTGGCTGAGATGATGATGATGAATAAGTACAATGAAAGAATTATGAAGTTTAAAAAAGTGTTTATTGCCGTGCAATATTATATTATCTATACATATTTACATAATTTCCAGTCCAAAGAAATCTCTAAAGAATTAACTAAGTTTAAATTTTTGGCCATATATAACTTCTATATTGAAACTACAAACAAACAACACAATTGCAATAACGTTTATATATTTCAAGAAATAACATGGCGCAATAAAATGAGATGCTTTAATCTAAATATTTAACAAACTTACCAAAAATTTTTTTACAAAACCTAAGAATAAAGTCCAAACGGTAATTAATTTAATCTATGGCACAGTTATATTAAAACGTAGGTGCTCATGAGCCTGTCCTGTTCCCGAAATAATAAACTGTGGGTCAAACAGAAACATAAGTTCTAACTGACCTCCATTGAAACAAAAAAAACATACAATATCAGACGAATTCCAGGGATCCGTACAAGTAAAATCCAATTGTCACTGAATAAGTTCTTTTTGACCCCATTCGGGTATATGAGGACAGAATCAGATGGGTACCACCACACTGTACAATGTCAAGAAAAGTTGTAGCGTTCATATAATACAGGCTTAATATGTCACTGTGCCTTGTCTAATAGTAAGCGGCTTTCCAAAAGCCGTGCCCGTACAGTCACATGTACGGCAGGTTTGTTGGAGTCTTTGATACATCAGTGTGCTGTAAAAATAAATTTATATAAATAAAACCATAGATTTAGATTAAAGTTATCATGGATTCAAAATCATTTACGATTACGTTGATCTAATGGCGGTATTAGTCTGTTCAACCAAATTGATTCACTTTAGTTGAAAGGCGCAGAAAGAAAATAAAAATAAAAGACATTGTGACAGTGAATGATTCACTTTTACGTTTACATTGTTAAATTTGGTTGCTTCATCCAAATTGAAAGCTAGAAGTGAACCAGAAGTGAACAGTTCTGCCTTGACATCAAAACTTTTAACAAGAAGTGAACGATGAAAGTCGAACTGGTATTTTATGCATGCAAATATTTGTAAAAAAATATCTATCTTTACAAAATGAAACTTTCACACACAGAGTTCTATGCTTTGTTTCAATGCTATGTAGTATATAAATAGAGTAGAGACAACAAAGGCCTGAGATGTTTAATAAAGAAAATGGCAACTCACGGACGTATCCCAAGAGTCGTAAGACTTTGCGAGTGTGTTGCAACAAGTTGGTTTCTTAACTTTCTTCAAAGGGCTATTGCTGGCTGAAATCAGAAAATTTGAAGTGAGTACATAATGTAGATGAACATAAATTTATGGACGACCAAAAAAACTAATTAGTGAAAAGGCTCAAAAAGATACTGATTGGTACCTACATTAAAATTTGGACTTTTTAATTTGGTTTTATCATATCTACGTTGAAAACCCTTAAGAATATTGTCCAGAGAGTCAAAAGAAAATGAAAAACTGACCTCCAGGAACGTAAGGCAACGAGAGCTCTGGCGGGTTTTTTTGTGGGTTCTTGGTGGCTTTTTTGGTGACGGCGCGACCCCTCAACAACTCTTCCTCCATTACCAACTTGTTGTTCACTCTGAAATGTAATTAAATATCAAGAAGATAGTAATATAAATATAAAATAGTATTTAGAAGGGAAATGTAAAATCGAATAACTCACTTTTTGATGTACGGTGTACGCGGATAAGTATTCACAGGTACTGGAAACGTCTGAAAGAATTTAATACCGATTACATTTTATAAGGCAACAGTGTTGCCGTTATACAAAAATTGTTGCCTCTTTGTTAGGGTTACAAATAAACAACAAAGAACCCTAATAATTTTGACATGTCCGTATTTCCGCGGTCAGACACGCTATGAAGTTTGTCATGTTTACACATAATGACTATGCTAACTAAGCGATAGAGAAAATTTTAGGGAGAAGGTGCCTTCGTGTCTTGTCTTGTTAGATAGGTATCTAAAAAAACAATAGAAATGTGATATTGTGATACCTGAAACGTGTCGTTGATAGCTCTGGCAAGCGATCGAGGAGGAGCTGGTTTGGCCGGCGGCGGCGGCAATGCAGCTACAGTAACCTGCGGAAAATATAACCTAAGTATTATTTCCGGCTTAAAAGAAAAAATTGACTATTTGGCAGAAACTCTATTTCAACATTACACAGAACTACGATTTGGAACAAAAAACCGTTATCTAGGTTTGAATCAGCGGCGTTTTCCTATGTAGGAATAAACTCCATATTCCTACAAACTCCAAACTTTTATGTCTCTCTGTTACTTCTGGTATAACACCCCGTCCACACGCACCCAATTTTTGGGCCAATTTGATCTATTGACCTGTTACTGTTCTTGGTGATAGAAAAGGACAGGTATACAAATTGGTCAATTAGATTGGGCCGTGTGGAAGGGGTGTAAGAGTTCCAGCAATGGCAATGGTCGCTGATAAATTCTAGCTACATAGGAGTGCTGGGTCATCAGTGGAAATTTAAGGTATGCTAGAAATACTTCTGCAGGCTCGTTTGGGTTTGCTGCTATCGTCTGTGGTGACTTCGATTTCTTCTCCGCTGGACTGGTTTCCATTCCTTCAGGACCTGGATAGAAACAATTTATTTTTATGAAAAGACTTGCATAATTCTTACTTAGTTCATATCAATGACAAAAAATATTCTAAAATAAAAATGTTATAAAATATGTTCTTTAGGTACTATATAGTCAATGATGGCTGATAACAGTAAAGTTCATTTTGTATTTTTTTCTTTACTTACCAGGTGTATAGTTGTAGTCTATAAGAGATTCACCAGCTACACTGTCTGTCCTCGATCGGCTATGGTCCTAAAAATATATGTAAAAATGTAAAATGATATGAACATTTAATTAAACTAGAGAATATTAAGAACTAGCTTTTCCCCGCGGCTTCGCTCGCGTTAATTTTATGTCATAACAAAAGAACCCATAGCGCGACTTGTAGCGCCATCTGTTAGCCGATAGCCCATCCCATACAGCGCCCTCTATAGTAGAAAAAAGATTTTCCCATTGGAATGACATACTTTTACGGGATAAAAAGTAGCCTATGTTAGGCTCTGTACCTCTGACAATATGTATACTCGTACAAATTTTCATAATGATCGGCTGCTTAATCAAGCCATGAAGGAATAACAAACAAATTTAGTATGATGCATGAAATGCTTTTCCCGGAAACTCTATTCGACACTGCTCCACGTCAGAGATTACGTCCAAATTCCCCAAATTCATAAGAATTTGTGATAACACAAGTAATGCTACACTAGCCATGTGTGATTTCACTTTCACGGCAAGTTAATAGATTTTTTTCGGGGTATTGAAGTAAATGAGGCCGACCAATATGCTAGCTATAACAATTAGAGCATGCAGTACCGGTATACTTGTCAGTACCGAAGTTTTCGGTTCCGGTACTGGTTTGGAACCGGGATTTCCTGGTATTTTCGGTACTATTTCGGTACCGGAAGAAAGGTTTCTAATTATCGAGTTATTTTTTTGTTATCTATTTGCTGAATAAATAAAATAAAGCTATATGTCTAAGACCTTGCATAAATTAAAAAAAACACATTGAAAAGTATCAGACCTTTTAATTTAAAGTATAATTTTAGTGAGATCAACTTGTTTTTATCCTAATAATCATAGTATTCTTCAAGTCGAAACTCGGCCAATGAAGCGTTGGGGAATTGAGACTGGAGCAGTTTGCGTATGGGCGGCGGAAACAAAGAGGACAGAGAGGCAAAGTAGCAGGAAGCCGCTGGATGCAGGACGCTGCGTACAGGTCGCATTGGAGGCGCTTGGGGGAGGCCTATGTCCAGCAGTGGACTTCTTGTGGCTGAGATGATGATGAATCATAGAATTTGTAGGCTGTCTTGTGTACAGTATGCTTAACTTAACATTTCTTAAAATCAAATTAATTTCAGTCCTGAGTAATAATAATACTAATAATCATAATCAAATCTAGGTAAAAAAAAAATACAAAGAAAATATTTTTCGGTTAAAATCAGTTCTCTTATAAAGTAATCAATTCGTTAATTCTTATATAAACCGATCGATTCTTAAATATACCGATCGATTTTTATATTACCGATTCACGAGAGCGTTTACAGAGAGATTTGAATACCGAAAGTACCGAAAATACCGGGATTCGTTTATACCAGGTACCGGTGCTGGATATCTACAAAATTCCCGGGAAATACCGGAATTTCCCGGGAGTATGCCCTAATAACAATCACCTGACATATTTTTATCAATCATACTCATCTATATATATAAAAGAGAAAATCACTGACTGATTCATCACGAAATCTCCGAAACTACAAGTGCCAGGAGTCTCAAATTTTGCATGGCGGTTCCTTTTGGGGCGTAGGTGCTCACTAAGAAAGGATTTTTGGAAATTCATCCCCTAAGGGGGTAAAACGGGGGTGCAAAGTTAGTATGAAACTTTGCCGTTTTTGAAGTTATTGATTTGAAATTCAGCATGAAGGTTCTTTACTAAAAAGCATACAACATGAGTAAAATATTTTTTTTAAAATTCATCCCTTAGGGGGTTAAACGGGGGTGCAAAGATAGTATGAAACTTTGCCGTTTTTGAAGTTATTCGAATGAAATTCAGCATGAAGGTTCTTTATTGAAAGGCATGAAACACGAGTAAAATATTTTTCTCAAAAATCATCCCTTAGGGGTTAAACGGGGGTGCACAGTTAGTATGAAACTTTGTGCCGTTTTTGAAGTTATTCGAATGAAATTCAGCATGAAGGTTCTTTACTGAAAGGCATGAATCATGAGTAAAATATTTTTTTCAAAAAATCATCCCTTAGGGGGTTAAACGGGGGTGCAAAGTTAGTATGAACTTTGCCGTTTTTGAAGTTATTCGAATGAAATTCAGCATGAAGGTTCTTTATTGAAAGGCATGAAACACGAGTAAAATATTTTTCTCAAAAATCATCCCTTAGGGGGTTAAACGGGGGTGCACAGTTAGTATGAAACTTTGTACCGTTTTTGATGTTATTCGAATGAAATTCAGCATGAAGGTTCTTTACTGAAAGGCATGAATCATGAGTAAAATATTTTTTCAACAATCATCCCTTAGGGGGTTAAACGGGGGTGCAAAGTTAGTATGAACTTTGCCGTTATTGAAGTTATTCGAATGAAATTCAGCATGAAGGTTCTTTATTGAAAGGCATGAAACACGAGTAAAATATTTTTCTAAAAAATAATCCATTAAGGGCGGTAAAACGGGGATGCAAAATTAGTATGAAACTTTCCGAGTCTTAATATTTATAAGAAGAAACTGACCGATTGGTGACTGACATATCAACGCACAGCCCAAAACGCTGGGTCTAGAGACTCCAAATTTGGCACATAGGTTCCCTATGAAGTCTAGGGGTGCAATGTGTGTATTAATATTTATATTATATTTTTTTATATTTTTTATTTATTACAAAATCCACAGCCCTTAACTAATAATACAAAGTTCTTATATGCTAAACATACGGCCAATAACGGATTTACATTTTATGAACAAGATTAAAATCAAATCAAGAGTAGACACAAAGAAAATTACCAAAAATTACCGTTCAGTTAAATGCAAAATGTGAATATTAAAAATAAACAATGACAAGATTAACTTAAAATTATAAATCTGTGTCTGAGGTATGCTTAAATATGCTTGCGTGTATATGTGTGTGTGTGTGAGTGTGTGTGTATATGTGTGTGTGCATGGATGTATGTGTGTGCAGTCGTGTAAATTACATTTTATTATGAGTCAAGTACAGTTCCCTGCAATGTCCTTAAAATTTCTTTTTTAAAAACTTCCTTGTTGTTTTTAAAAATGTCAACAGAGTCGAGTCTTTTATTGTATGTTCTTTGAAGTCTAACAACCGTGGAGTTTTGAGCATAGTTTGTTGATGCAAAAGGAATGGCAAACAAGCTTGTGTGTCTTGTGCGGATTCTAGGCACGTTAAAATGTAGGATTTTGCAAATTAGTTCCGGACAGTCAATGTACCCCCTGCACAATCCATGAAGAAAGGTCATGTCTAACAAAATACGGCGGTTCTTGAGACTAGTAAGTTGATGGGATGCGCACGCTTCTTCATAATCTAGATCATATCTTTTTACTCGATAATTGAGATGTTTTATAAATTTACGTTGGATGCTTTCAATTTTATTATGAAAGGATTTATCAAAACTCACATCCTAAGGGGGTGAAACGGGGGTCCAAAGTTTGTATGAAGAAACTAAATTAGTTGGACCATTTTATTTGAAACTTCGCAGGAATACTCCTGGCGGTAAATGAGTAAGTACATGTTTCAGGATTTTTCAAAATTCAACCCCTAGAGGGATGAAATGAGGTGACCAAGCGTCTACACGTGTATTATCGAGGGCACTCGACCTAGAAATCTGAGATTTTGTATAGAGGTTCCTTTTATGATGTAGACAAGGTTGAAGACGGGATATTTTAATTCCCACGGGACAAATTGGACTGCATGTGTATTAACGTGGGCGCTCAACCTAGAACTCCTAGATTTTGTATTAAGCTTCCCTTTATAAAGGAGAGAAGGATAAAGATGGGATTTTTTAAAATTCCCACAGGATTCCGAATAATTAGACTACACGTGTATTATAGGAAGCGCTTAACCTGAAAAGTCGAATTTTTTTATAGATTCCCTTTATGATAATGACAAGGATAAAGTCGTTTTTTTTTAAATTCCCATGGGATTCGGAATAATAAGACTACACGTGTATTATCGGCAGCGCTCAACCTAGAAAGCTGAAATTTTTTATAGAGATTCCCTTTATGATGTTGACAAAGATAAAGTTTTTTTTTATTTATTCCCACGGGAACGAACTTATTGCCATTTTCGCTTGACCACGCGGGCGGAGCCACGGGTAACAGCTATCTATATATATAAAAGAGAAAATCACTGACTGATTCATCACGAAATCTCCGAAACTACAAGTACCAGGAGTCTCAAATTTTGCGTGGGGGTTCCTTTTGGGGCGTAGGTACTCACTAAGAAAGGATTTTTGGAAATTCATCCCCTAAGGGGGTAAAACGTTGGTGCAAAGTTAGTATGAAACTTTGCCGTTTTTGAAGTAACTCTAATGAAATTCAGCATGAAGGTTCTTTACTGAAAAGCATGAAACATGAGTAAAATTTTTTTTTTTAATTCATCCCTTAGGGGGTTAAACGGGGGTGCAAAGATAGTATGAAACTTTGCCGTTTTTGAAGTTATTCGAATTAATTTCAGCATGAAGGTTCTTTATTGAAAGGCATGAAACACGAGTAAAATATTTTTCTCAAAAATCATCCCTTAGGGGGTTAAACGGGGGTGCAAAGTTAGTATGAAACATTGCCGTTTTTGTAGTTAGTTATTCGAATGAAATTCAGCATGAAGGTTCTATATTAAAAGGCATGAAACACGAGTAAAATATTTTTCTCAAAAATCATCCCTTAGGGGGTTAAACGGGGGTGCAAATTTCGTATGAAACTTTGCCGTTTTTGAAGTTATTTAAATGAAATTCAGCATTAAGGTTCTTTATTGAAAGGCATGAAACACGAGTAAAATATTTTTCTCAAAATCATCCCTTAGGGGGTTAAACGGGGGTGCAAAGTTAGTATGAAACATTGCCATTTTTGAAGTTATTCGAATGAAATTCAGCATGCAGGTTCTATATTAAAAGGCATGAAACACGAGTAAAATACTTTTCTCAAAAATCATTCCTTAAGGGGTTAAACGGGGGCGCAAATTTCGTATGAAACTGCCGTTTTTGAAGTTATTTAAATGAAATTTAGCATTAAGGTTCTTTATTGAAAGGCATGAAACACGAGTAAAATATTTTTCTCAAAAATTATCCCTTAGGGGGTTAAACGGGGGTGCAAAGTTAGTATGAAACTTTGCCGTTTTGAAGTTATTCGAATGAAATTCAGCATGAAGGTTCTTTAGGCGATACGAAGTTCGCCGGGTCAGCTAGTACATCATATACTATAGAATGATTTAAGGATTAAATAATAGGAATGATATAAAGACTTAATGAAAGGCATATTTACTGGAATGATACTCAGGGTCCACTGTTGCCGTGGTTTGCCAGCTGTTCTTGTTGTATTGGGCTGAGCAGCTGGTGCCTACAATGATACAATAATGTGCAATATTATTAATAATGTTTAAAATGAACTAGTTATACCTAATGTAATAAATTTTATATTGACTAACCTCAATTTCTTTTCCCAATTTCTTCCTTAGTTCCGCATTGAAACTATCCGCAAAACCATCAGCAACAAAATACCTAAAAAAATATAGCTATAATAATAAAAATATAGCAATAAGATTAAAATTAAATATAGTAATTTACAAATGACCTGGATGCGTATTTAAAGCATTGGCAATAAGAGAATCTTATGAAATCTTTGCCTATGAGTGAGATAATAAAAGTGAAAAAGATAAACGAATAAAATATTGCCTTACTTGTGTCGTAGCAATGCAGAAGCAGTCGGTCGGGCCCTAGGCTCGGTACGTAGACACGCCGCGAGCAATTCCTTTCCTGGGCCAGTTCCTGGTAGACTGTTGACTGCCCGCACTGCAGGGACCGTGCTGCCTAATGCTGCACCACCAGCGAGACGCGAGACCACTTGTTGATGACGCGGTGCCAGCTTACCTGTTTTAGTTACTACAGCTGTAGAGAACCTGATTCCCAAACGAAGTAAGAATTAAGTTTTTTAGGTAACTGTAATCAGATTTCAACGAAATTTTAATACTAGAGGTAATCAAAATGTACATTATTAATTTTCTTTTTAATACATTGAGAATTACATAAGAAAACTTAATTGTTACTTCTTTTGGGCGGTCATTAAGCAATTCCCAAATAACAGATACTATATTTTTGTATTATGGTATGGTCTCTTACAAACACCATCGACTGCAATGCAGACAGTGTCACGCCGTACGCAGCATCACAATGTTTTATGTCCACAGCATCTGCGTTGTCGTAGTCAGTATGCATACAGAAATCGATCAGAACGTTTTATGTTGAAGTTGTTTGTTGCATTTTCTGGACACCTATTTATGTATGACTCAAAATATTTACAGGAACCTTCCAGCACCGGATTTCAATAGGGTTGTCGCAAATCGATTCGATTGCTTCAAGATCTGAACGTAAATACTTAATATCAAGAAATAGATAGTACTTACCAACAATCTTTATGATCAGCGCCAGCTGGTCGATATCAGAGTCACCAGGGAACAAGGGATCTCCCGTTAGCATCTCCGAAAACAGACATCCCATCGCCCAGATGTCAACTTCGGGGCCGTACCTGTTGTAACAATTTTATTGATATAAACTAAAAAATAAAAGTCAAAAGAAACACATAACCTTCTTTTCTTTTGGCTGATAAATTAATTTCTTTTTAAAGGTAGTCCAAGGTATTTATGCGTTCATAACTCTTTAATTTTATTCAGTACAGGAGCAATAAATTTTGAGTTAAAAAATAGGTATATATTATTCACCTATGCTCAGCAACCAGCAATTCAGGAGCTCTGTACCACCGAGTGGCAACATACTCTGTATACGGTTCTCCGGGGGCCGCCAGGGCTCTTGCGAATCCAAGATCGCATAGTTTCACTATCCCAGTATTAGAAACTAGAACGTTCTCTGGTTTTACATCCCGATGGATTATCTGGAAAACAATATTTCTTATATCAGTACGATCGATATTATGTAGCTCTTTATCCAAGTTATCAGTTAGCTGTTAGATTTCAGAAAAGGTGGGACCTTAACTTATTACTATAAATACTTTGGGCTTATTCGTTTTTTCATTCTATCTAACAATCATTTCTTGTTATTCCAAACTATATTAATAAATTTTAATTGCTCTGACAACTTGATTATCAAGGGTTTAGATAAAAAAATGAATAATAGGATATAGCATTTGTGAAAATAAATCCAAAAACACTTCAGTGCAGATTAATGATCCAAATTAATTAATATTAGAATAATCCGATTGTAGGTTATCGTTCGTTTTGGAATTGTAAGCAGAAAATAAATATTGCGTTTCCCTATTTACTTTCTTTTTTGTCTCAACAAGCAAATCAAAAACAAAAGCTCAAATAAGTTAAATTAAAAACTTGTGAAATATCTTAAAATGATTACCGAGTTCTGATGACAGTACTCAATGCCTTTCAACAGCTGGTACAGGTGTTTCTTGGCTGTGTCCTCGCCAAGACCCCCGGGGCTCGCCTCGAGCTCGTCCAGCAGTGTGTGGTCCAGGTATTCGAAAACGAGGTAGAACCGGCGCTTACGACGGAAAACCTCGATCATGTTCACCAAGTGATCATGTCGTAGTTTCTGTAATATTTTAAAAATATCAGTGAGGAACAGACATGGCAAAAGATTATACATAATTTATTGATTTAAATCTGTTTCTTTCATACTAAGCATACCAAGTTTCAGGGTCGAAGATCTCTCATTTAGTATTTTTTTGAACAAAGTCATATTGATTTACAGTGCTTCTTAATAATTCTATTTGCATTCAGAAAAGTAACAGCTCACCTTCAGCATACGTATCTCCCGGAGCGCCATCTTCCTGACAGCTGCATCTTCTTCTGTCTCCAAGAATTTCTTGATAGCGACGAGGTGGCCATTGTCACGGCGCCGACACTTCAGCACCACGCCGTACGAGCCCTCGCCAACCTGACACACAAATTAATAGTAAAAATCGTTTTAGATTTAATTACCAACTATAGATTTTTTTGCCATTCCTAATGTTCATAAACAGTGGTAATCACTTTCGATCACGATTTTGAGTTGAGGCAATTTCCTAAATGTCATGTGTCTAGGTGTTTTGCCCCTTTGCGGGACCATCTCCACAAGCGAGAGAATCGCGACGATAGTATTGTAATATTTATATGTATTTTATCGCCGCGATTAAAATCGCCGTGTGGAGATGGAGACACGTATTATGACAATGTATATAATTAGGTGACACGACGATATTTATTCATTTCTTCTTATTATTTAGAATTCCCTCAAAAGAGTAATTTATTACTTTATTTCATATTTTTTACAAAATGATTGTTTTTAGTTAGATTCCAAGAGATCCACCCAAAAAATGTTTTACCTTCAGTAATTGAAACTTTTCTAAAACATGATTACATAATAAACAATAGATAAATAGTGGAAAATTATTGTATTCAGTTTATTTTTAGTTTAGATTACGTCAAAGAAAATGTCTCTGGCCATAATTATAGTGAGAATGTACAGAAACTCCGTACATTTAAATTAGACTGAATTATTGAAGTCACGAAACGAACGTAGCGGCTTTTAATCGCGGCGATAAAATACATATAAATATTACAATACTATCGTCGCGATTCTCTCGCTCGTGGATATGGTCCCTAAAATGCGGCTCTACATACGAACTCGCTGTTTTTCTACCAACTGCAAATTGGCTTTTTCCTTTTCAGGTACGAGACCTTAAAAAGGACTTTTATTCTAATTGTAAAGTGTACTAATGTTGATGTTGAAATACAGACCACAGATAACTGTTCGTATTTGTCCATGCCCCGGCTACTAGGCGTAGACGGCGACAGCGCCCTGCGGCGAGCCATTCTTGCTCACACACCCCCGAGCACGCATTTTCATATATTTCTTTGACACCTGTAAAATAAACATGACCAATTACAACAGCACTTAACCAAAATAATGCCTATATGATCAGCAAACAGTAGCAAAAAATTGTGGTAGTTAGAACAGATTTGTTTGTACAAATCAATATTATTTGTACACTTTGATAAGGGAAAGTGCTTGTACGGGCCTAGTCCCTAGAGTAAATTATTTTATCTTTATCTTATCTTTAAACATAAAATATGAACGTAGCAAAACATTTATGTATAACAATATTCGGAATTCGGACTACAAAGTGTGTAGTGTCCCATTAGTTCCATAATGGAAAAACAAAATGTTATAACATTGAATGACAAAAAAGGCCGTAACCTAACTGCATTTTGCTCACGAGAAAGTAAAAATTCTGCCATTACAAAACGATTGCAAAGTGCTTCAAGACATTGCTTTTAGGTTATTTCTACACGAACTACAAGCAAATATACTAAATTGTCGGAAAGTCATGTAAAAGTCATGTAAAAAAAGTCAAGAAAATCATGTATCGTATAAACCCACGTACAACACGCGAACAACACTCAATCCCCAATACATATTGGGTTTACACCACCCCAATTCGAGTGGCTATTTAAAGTACTTCCGAAACTTTGGAAACCTTACAATTGAATTTATATTATCGCTTCTTAAACAGATCCATACATGAAATACAAGTAGATAAATCTGTATTGTATGTCAGTCTGATACTTTCTTTTTACGCTTAGTTTTTATAACCAATTTGTGACATTATTTATGTTAATATATTGGGATAAATCCGTGTTATGTAACACGCACAAGTCGTGAGGAAACCTACTCTCAGAAGAAAATAGTATTTCGGAAGAATTCCCTCAAAAGAGTAATTTATTACTTTATTTCATATTTTTTACAAAATGATTGTTTTTAGTTAGATTCCAAGAGATCCGCCCAAAAAATGTTTTACCTTCAGTAATTGAAACTTTTCTAAAACATGATTACATAATAAACAATAGATAAATAGTGGAAAATTATTGTATTCAGTTTATTTTTAGTTTAGATTACGTCAAAGAAAATTTGTCTCTGGCCATAATTATAGTGAGAATGTACAGAAACTCCGTACATTGAAATTAGACTGAATTATTGAAGTCACGAAACGAACGTAGCGGCTCATTTATTTGTCATTTTCAATATTGTCCTATAATTACGTTCGTGGAACGATATCGCAGCCTGCTTTGATACTGTGAAGTCTGAAAGTTTTATGATATTGTGGTGCAAGTGTTGAGTAATAAAATGAAAAAACAATAAGAGGCATACAAGGCTTTTGGGTTTGACTATGTAGCAAATTTCTTGAGTTTGAGAGGTACAGTCTAGCTAGACTCCACCTCTCAACTGGGGCCTTATTCTTGAAAATAATTCCGCTCGATCGGCATTGGAATGTTACGTTTAGGTACTCCTTACAAATCAGACTAGCACTAACAAATATATATCTAAATGAAATCGGATTGTACGCTAACCAAATAGTTACTACAATTTAAAATTTCAGGGGTACGAATAAGCATTTTCCAATAATTTAAGATTGAAATTATACAGAATAACATTGCAGAGTACCCTAGATGGTGGTTCGTAATTAGGCACTGCTCGTAATTAGTTCTGGCACGACCGGGGCAGTACCACTCCCTCACAGAATATCGACGAAATAGCGGCAATATGCCGCCATGTAAACGGTAACCCCAACGCGTCAGTGTCATGTTTTAATTGAGAAAGTCCCTATCCTATTCTGTGAATAAACCATTTGATTCTTGCAATGAAACTATTTTTTTACATGAAAAGACAATGTACAAAGTAGATTATTGCATGTGTGATATACTTTGTCGTGTACACACTCCAAACTAATTCAAACGAATTATGAGTGCTATTTCTGTCGCAGACTGTTAATTAATACTGAGGCTCGCCACTGCGCGACACCTGCGGTTCCCATCGTTAATAAAACATTGTTAAAACGCTTACTAAACGTTATTTTAATATTATTGATTTTGAAAGTTTTACTTAGTCTTTGTTCTAGTTTATAAATAAATTATTACCTCATTTCCCATTTGTTAGGGTTCCATGGTAAACTAACAAGGAACTCTTCATAGTTTCGCCATGTCCGTCTGTCCGCGGTCTAACTTTGGGACGCTTATGGGCGCTTTTTGATGACGTGAAAAGTTTCGGCAGATTTTCGTGTCGTCCAAAGAGTCCAAACGCGCCCTATCACTAGAAAGCTATGTGACTTTCACAACCCATCCGCAAATAGCGGCTGGTTATCATTATGACTTAACTTTTATGTATACTTCATTTTTTTTAAATCGTATGCAATGTTTTTATATTTGTGACGTTATTCATTTTTATTTTACTACAAGCTATCTCTATCGGTCATTATCTGATGAGCAGCGGCTCAATTCTCGTAACCACAATTGTTTTAATCTCGTGTCAATCTTCATGTTCAATCACAATGCGCCCGAAACACAGGAATCTCCTAGGTCGGGCAATTTTTTTT
Source organism: Endotricha flammealis (assembly GCA_905163395.2). Classification (NCBI taxonomy): domain Eukaryota; kingdom Metazoa; phylum Arthropoda; class Insecta; order Lepidoptera; family Pyralidae; genus Endotricha; species Endotricha flammealis. The sequence goes on along the minus strand of LR990869.1, from coordinate 2,715,092 downwards.
AACGCTATCCCGCTCAATTCTTATTTTGCATGAGTGAGACAGCGATACGAGATTTGAACGATTTTTGTTGGAATACTGGGCAGCACGAAAGTGATTTATTATTATCGGGGAAAATTAAAGTAAATCGTCAAACCAATGAACTTGTCGACAAACATGATAAGGCTGTGTAAAGAAAAACTTTCAAGGATAACAAAATGTCATTAGGAACTCACACGCTATGCGCTCTAAAGGGCGACATAAACGGGCAGTTTGAATCAAGCTGCGACTGCACAATGAGTTACAGTCTTTTACATGCACACATACGCAGACCGCTCGAGCAGTTGAACTGCTTCGGGCGGTTGTGCGGTCAAAGCTTCAAGCTGTTGACTAATGACTGCAAGAGCGGTCCGCGTAAGTTTATAAACGGCTAACAGCTCGAGCAGTCCATGTCAGCTCTAAACTTCATTCACATCTGCTAACCAGCTTCATACCGAGTCATAATCATTCTACTCCAGGGACACGGGTATTCCTTTAATCGAAGGATTAGAGCTTACTTTTCAACGGTGCTCCAATGCGAATTGCCCAAGGCCAGTATTTTCAAACCGTCTGAAAACGGCATCTGAAGACCATCGACTTGGCTGAACGACTGATTCATCGACAACAGTGGGGACCGACGGCTTAACGTGCCCTCCGAAGCACGATGGCTATTGCAAATGTTCGAGTATTATAATAGACAGTGGTGCTAATTCTGTTGTACATATAACTAGACTAAACTAATTTTGACAGGACCAAAGGTGTTGTTGTCCTTCCTTGGTTTACAATTGTGACAAGGATAGCAACACTTTTAGTCCTGTCAAAATTAGATCAGTCTAGTTAAATGTACAACAGAATTAGAACCAGTTACATATGAATTCGTCGCTGTTCGTACATACGTCGACTACGTACTGACGACGCACGAACAGCGACCAATGATATTCTATTTTACGAAGAGCATTCAGCTATTAATGTTGTAACGTCCACATGCACATTGTTAATGTGTGCGTAACCTCGGAAACGCTCATAAAATCGGTCACACTCACATTGACGACCTCCGTGGCGTAATGGTTACCACGCCAGACCACCACCCAGGAGGTCCCGGGTTCGATCCCCGGTCGGGTCATGATGAAAAACGAACTTTTTCTGATTGGCCTCGGGTCTTGGATGTTTATCTATATATGTATTTGTTATATAAGTGTAATATCGTTGAGTTAGTATCCCATAACACAAGTTTCGAACTTACTTTGGGCTAGCTCAATCTGTATGAATTGTCCCTATATATTTATTTATATTTATTTATTCATAGCCGGATGCTTTTAATGAAAGAGAATATCTGTTCACAGGTATAAATACAGTATAACATTTAGCAATCAATTTGTATAATAAAAAGCCCATGACATGTAAGGTACATTCGTGTCGCTAATGGCTCCTATGGGTCAATGTCAACCGATTGTCCAAGTAATTTACAATACCTATTGATATTGACACTGAGCGTTTACGTCAAACGCTGACTCAATAATTTATATTGAAATATCGCTTGCTCAAGCAATTTCTTTTTACTTTAGCTTTAACTACAGCAATTAGAGTGAATTTAGTTTAATTCTATATATAACTAGTGAAACCCGTGCAACTTCGTTTGCGTGTATTTATTTATGCACAGCAGCGCCACCTATATCAGACTTTTGATGAAATCCTACGGGAATCGCGCAATTTTCGGGATAAACAGTAATGTATGTATTAAAGTATGACTAGTTTCAAAATGAGATATTCAAATGGCAACACTGAATAGAACCGTTTTATTTTTTATATCATTACAAAGACGGCAATCTTCCATAGTAAAATATCAATCTAAATCATGAGTTGGGGACAAATACGGCAATCTGCCATACTTTAAAGAAAACGTCTGAAACGTTTTTTTCAATTTTCCAAAAGTTACCAAAAAGACAGATTGCCACCTTAGAAATTAGACGACTATAATAATATAGTCCCTAATGTCCCTATGTGTTAATCCAAGGTATTAGCTACCTCCATACCAAATATCATAGATGTTGGCCCAGTCATTTGAGCTTAAAGATGTAACAAACATACACATAACTTTCGCCTTTATAATATTAGTAATGTCAAATTAATATTTGTATACTTTCATGTAAAAAAAAACAAACTATAATCACGTGATGAACAGCTGTAGATTCCTGGCAGGCAACACGATATCGTTGAATGCTTATTAAGCAATTTCATAGAAAGGGGAAAAAAACTTGGTGCGTGCTCCATGAAATACGGACAGCTTCTTTACAAAGGAAAATATTACAACAATTTGTTTGTAAGACCGTACTTTAAAACTTTTTGCAGGATTTGTATTTTAACTTTTATTCTAATCTTGTTTTTCAGTGTAGATATCTACATTAATATTATATAGAGGAAAAATTTGTTTTGTGTGTGTGTGTGTGTTTGTGTGAGTGTGTGTGTGTGTGTCACCGTAAGGTACGTACATTACCCCCGGGTAACATAGGCTATATTTTTTTTTAAACTAGGGATCTTTGGTTATAACCCGTGCGAAGCTGGGGCGGTCCGCTGGTTACGTATAATAATTTTAATTGATTGATCACACTTAATTTAAATTTTTAAAAGGAATTTGATTAAATCTGAAATAAACGACTTTTATTTTATTTATAAAAGTCGTAGGAGTAATTAAATGCTATCATAAGAAGGCCTGCAGTTATGTAGAGTCAATCAATGAAAAAGGTAATCTGGACCGAAAAAATGATACAAGTTTTTTTAATATTGCATGAAAGGATTTAGGTACTAGATTTATGCTCCTGCAGATCGGCAGAGGTCATTGTTTTCAAGGCTCAAGACGGACTTAGCTTTACGACTGTCATCCATTGACGACAACCGGGGCGGAGGGTTAGCGTGCCCTCCGAAGCTCGATATAACGAAACCCATCCAAACACTGACTAGGGTCGACGTTGCTACCCTCCGAAGCACGGAACTGTCGTTGTACTGTGATAAAAAATTATGAACAATGAATAACCCAAAATACCACCCCATTGGAACGCAAACCAGCGGGTTGCACCCACAATAAATAATGGCTGACATCTGCCACCAATAAATTGCGGAGACGGGAACTGAACAATTGTGACATTAAGACCAAAAAAAGACAACATTTTGAACAATATGTAATGAAAGGACTAAGTTGAAAACCTTCATTTAGTAACATGTTAACAATATATTGTAATTGCATTTCCAATTTATATTTTTAAACCCAACCAAATCTATTATTAGTTCGTAAAAAAGCAAGAATAAAATTTAAATACTGAGATCCCAGTATAATGATTACCTTGCTTAAGAATGTTTTAAACTACGGATGTTAGCATATATTTTTTGGTAGTTAATTATGGTTTGATTTTAGATACCTATGTGGATTTGTTAGCCACAAATCCACATCCGCCCTTGATGGACAGAGTCTTTTAGTGTTATGCGACAAAATCTCTAATAAAAGATCTGGGTTCCTTGGATTTCCTATCATGACAAACGGTTCATGTTAATTTGTTAATTGATTACGTATAAGTCTGCGCCAATCTTAACAGATTAGTTGCTGTGCAACAAGCTGCCAAACAACATAAAGTATAAATGCATATAAAAGAATACTCAAGAATTATGTCCAATCAATAAGCCGTGTGGCGGCAGATTAGAATACCACCTCCCCTTCTCTTCCTATTGGTGTTGTAAAAGGCGACTAAGGAATTATAGTAAGAAAAGAATTGGCAGCAGCATTCTTCTTCAATTGGACTGGACTACCAACTTAACTGCGCTCGCCAACCCGCCTGCCAAGCGTGGCGAGTATTGGCAAAACCCCCCCAAAATGTTAAAGGCGTTTGGGGGAGGTCTATGTCCAGCAGTGAACTTCTTGTGGCTGAGATGATGATGAGATGATGATGTCCAATCATATGATTTTATAGTATTCCAGACGAAGAAAGATAGCGTCGATGTAATAGTTTTCTGTTTTTAATATCTCATTGTAAATGTAACTTTAAGTTTATATGAAAAATAAATTTCTTTTTACCCTAAGATGAAAAAAAAAACAATATAAATAGTATAGTAGGTATAACTATATTTGCATAATTGAGGCACCATACAAATACATAGAAATTACATTAACAACAGAACATTGTTGGACCGTAGTGACACAAAAAGGTCGAACAACTCTAATTAATTTGCTGAAATGTACTGCACTGAAGTAACAAAGTGCTTGCAAGTTTGCCCAGATATTGATTAGCGATTTGATTTCTAAGCGGATGTCGTGTCACGCGATCCCGCCGATACGGTACAACTGTGACACATTGCTGACAAACAGCAACGCAATTTGTAATGTGGAGCTCCGCGTTCTGATGGCGAAGCAGCCGTAATCGCATCTTACCTAACCCAGTTGCTAAGCTAACAGTTTATTCTTGGATTGGATAGATAGATAGAATAAGCTTTATTTGCAACACACAAACAAGTTATACAGTAAAAGTTACAAACTAGTGTATATGCAACAAGGCGGCCTTATTGCTCAAAGCAATCTTTTCAAGGCAACCACAGGGTAACGAATTTCTGTATGAAGTGGGCAGGGCAAACATGACACAATCAACAGTAGGACATATCAATATATCTATAAATAAATAGGTAATTTATGTATAAGTAAATATAGAATACTTACATAAATACTTGTATAGTACAATATATATATAATAAAATGTCGTTGTTAGTAGAGCAATGATTAAATAGGCGCTAGATCGACTCAGTTCATGTATAATTTTATTAAATTCTCCTGTATAAAATTATGGCATCTACTGAAGACCAGCCCTATGGACTCGACCCCATGGTTCATGCTGAGCAGATGCCTATTTGTAGTCTTACCCATTTTTATTTTATTGATGTTAGTTATTTTTAAGTTCTTACAATAAATAAACCATTTTCTTTATTTATTTCTTTCAAATATAAAAGGAATGAAAGAAAGGTGTACTCGAGTCGTCACATCAAGGTTCCCAAGAGACGGAAAGGGTCTAGGGGAAAACTAAACTGGATTGGAAGAAAACTGGAAGAACTGGCGAGCGACAGGCTTATCAGCAGTATGACATAAAAAAAAAACATGAAAATATTTATGGCTTACTATCTCTGAAGTTGTCGAAAAACCTTAGAAATTAGAATTTTATACTAAACTAACTAACTAAAAGTAAAATAAAGAGAAAAACAAACACGTAGGTAAACATGTATATCAACTTTTATATGGCAGTTTTATTTGTGTAAAACTGCGTTTACATGTTGCATAAACATACATTTACCACAGTTTCGTGTTGAATTGTACTCTTGGAGGGATTGTCGTACATGACATACCTCCTATCTATTGCACATCTGCGTCACTTGTCAAACATGGTGATGAAAAATTAAGGCCTGGCATCCGTTGAAAATCATCTTGACATATTCGATGGACTTATGCACATTCCCGGTGCCCTTTGAAGCGAAATTTTAGAGGCATCCGATTTTTTTTTTGACAATGTTGTGCAAGCTAGTGAAGCGCTAACGGTATACGCTTCACCAGCAACATTGGTTTTACGTGGGCGAGGTGTCAACCCGCCGCACAACCCCCGAAATGCTGGAGGACCACGCCCGTCGTTGGTCAGCGAGTCCATCGGACTTAGCCGGTTAGTGTAGCTAGGCTGGAGGCATCCGATTATAAGTCAATCGTATTTCTTTATTTATACGAAATATTATTGGATGATTATATACATTTATGTTCGCTTAGCAAATCTTCGCTTTGGCTTTCTCCCTTCCCTTAGGGCGTTTTTCCACTACTCCGGCATTCGGTTTTATGTCTAAAGTATGAATTTCTACATCGGACCGGCAATTACCGGACCGACAAAAATCGGATGCCGGAGTAGTGGAAAAACGCCCTTAGGCTACCTGTCTACAAAAGCGAAGAGGAGAAAAACATTATGAAGTTGTGCCAAAATTCCAATTCCAAAATCGAATTGTATATCTGCTACAAACGAGTACGTGTTAGTTGTTATTATTATCATAATAAGCATTCACAAAAAACTGCCCTTAAAGATATCTGACTAACCCTATCTGTACAAAATTATGTAGTATGTACATACTTATACAAATTATATAAAACTAGCTGCTTTCCGCGGCTTCACCCGTTATTATATAAAGTTAATGTATGCATATTCAAATAATGTTACTATATCTGAAAGAATTTTCAAAATCGGTTTGGTAGATCCAGAGATTACCCCCCTACAACTTCTTAAATTTTACCTCTTTATAATATTAGAACATAAAATTATCTACAAATATTTTCCCGGGAGCGCCCTATGCACCCATACCATCGACGTTGAAATAAGTCATAAAAATGCCAGAAAAGAAAAAGAAATTAAAACCAATTGCAAAACTAATAAAAACAAAACCACAGGTACACACTGCCTTAAAACATCGAAGTAATAAAAATTTTACTGAGGAAACGATAAAAAAAATATACTTCCGCATAACAGACTCACCCCATCCCGCCTTTTTTTCTTATTCCACGAATCACATCACAAAATAAGTAAAAATTAATTGAAACTAATTAATTAACTGATAAAACCTAAAATTAATTAAACTTATGTTAATTTTACTGAGCGTCAAAAACCAAGAACAAATAATTTTCTGTAGCGCGATAGCTACGGGCGTAGCTCTGTCGTAGACGGGCGGTTACGTGGAAGCTACGGCGGGTACTGACTACGATATTATTATGAAGGATTTGTGCGTTATCCTGGCAGGACCAATTATGAAAATTTGCATATTATTTATTCACAAATCGTGTTTACAAAATATGGGCATATTTGACCATGGAAATGGTGAATGAATATTTAACTTAATTTTTAAAGTTGTAAAGTAAACTTGTACTTTAAATGAAAGTTGAAAAAATGAAACATTCTTCGACATTTAAACAGCGTGGCAGAGTGTGCTCTAAATTTTAATTGACACCTTCAATCAAATAGATATCCCAATAATGGTAATAGTACTGGTTAATGATGCTGACTATAATTATCTATGAAAAAACTTTGTTTCATTCAATATAAAATCAAAAACTGTTTTAGTCAACAATTTGTGTAACTTTTTTTATTATTTATCCCACTATTGGGCAAAGACACCTCCAGATCCCGAAACTTCCACCTCCAGACAATACATTCATCAGAATTATAAGTACCTTATAATTCTGATGAATGTATTGTCCTAACTGACGTATTTATTCCACTCAAATACAGCCAATTTTTTCAAATTCAATTTTTATGACAGTATTAAATGTAGGTAAGTAACTTTTAATATTTAATAATATATCGTCCTTGAGCAATAAAGAAAAAAAACACAATGTAGGTACAAAGTTGTCTAGTATTTTTAGCAACAATAACTTTATTGAATACTAATTACAGTCGGTGACTAGTGGTTTTCATTGTGACCAAACTGTGCGTCCTTGTGCGTAGGTTTGATGTCTATACTTGTAATAAAGTTGAAGAGTTTGTTCATTTGAACGCGCTAATCTTTGAAACCATCAATTATTTGTTTTGAAAATTTTTATATATTTGAAAACCTTATTAATATCTTACAAATTAAGCAACTTTACGTTGTGATACATGAATTGGCTTTAAACCTTCGCTAAATGGTTTTAAACAATCTTAATAATACTCATAGAGAGTTGCGCTAAAAACCAAGTCCAAACTTCAGTACAGACGCTGCGTTAAACGCATGTCCTGCTATAAAGGGCGTTTGAATAAAAAATGTAACATAAATAAATAAAATTAAAAATATTAAATTTTTTTTTCTTTCTCACGTCAATGATTACATTGTATTAAAATTTTTATGTAATTAATCCACTCTATAAGCTACTACCATTTCGGAAAGAAATCGGAGTAAAAGAAATGGCGAAAGAAAACCAGTTACGGCCTTTTTTGTCATCCATACTAATTTATAAATGACAAAGTGAGTTTGTTTGTTATTCCTTCACGGCTAAACTAATCAGCCGATCATTATGATTTGTATATGTACCTATATATTGTCAGGGGTACAGAACCCAACATAGGCTACTTTTTATCCCGTAAAAGTATGTCATTTCAATGGGAAAATATTTTTTCTACTATAGGGGGCGCTGTATCGGCCAACAGATGGCGCCACAAGTCGCGCTATGGGTTGTTTTGTTGTCAAACGAGATCTATGTCATAAAATTAACGCGAGCGAAGCCGCGGGGAAAAGCTAGTATAACAATACATTTGAAATTTTTAAATAAAATTCCAGATTTATGTAAACATACAGAAATTAAGTAAGTACTAAATGATTGATTAGCTTCATTTAAATAATACGTGAACAACTGAAACAATTATTTTTTTAAGGCAAATATACAATAATATTTGCCTATAGTTAATGATTACGCGGGAAGTATTACCGAAAAAAGAAATTCAATTGGTGGCCCCGCCAGCATGACACACACAAGCATGTTTATGAAAGAAAATGTCGTCGACTGAAATAAATCAAAGGAAGCACGATAGGCTGGAATTATGCAGTCTGCAATAGTACACGATACTGAGCCTTCCTCATTTTTTAACGGGAATAAATTGACTGGTAACATCGATACATTATGTATTTGGTTTTTTTAAAAGAGAGAGGTACATACAAACGAACTATCGGATCACCTGATGGTAAGCAATCACTGCTGGCTATGGATATCTATGACTACAAGTATCTTGGATGCGTTGCCTACCTATGAACGACCTCCGTGGCGTAATGGTTACCACGCCAGACCGCCACCCAGGAGGTTCCGGGTTCGATCCCCGGTCGGGTCATGATGAAAAACGAACTTTTTCTGATTGGCCTCGGGTCTTGGATGTTTATCTATATATGTATTTGTTATAAAATATAATATCGTTGAGTTAGTATCCCATAACACAAGTTTCGAACTTACTTTGGGGCTAGCCAGTGAACGAAAAAAACATAGAAGAGTAACTTCAAACAAAATCTCTTTGATAGACGGCCCCACGACGTTTGTTTTCTTTGAACAGTTAGTTTGTTTTCTATTAACATCACTAAGTAATGATTGGGTAGGTTGTCAACGCTCGTCGCTAATTGGCTAAGCAACGCATAGTAACAATGACATCATTGGCGCTGGAAATGAACGTATGTGACATTTTTAAGGGGCGGTAAAATTTGTCAAAGTGGACGAGTAATGTAAAAAGGTAGCAATGAAAGATTTGAATTATTTTTATTATGTACTTTTATTTCTTTTCCGTATGATGTGTATGCATGATAACAAAAAGTTCACGTTTATTTATCACTCCTTTGCAAAAAACGGGCGGTTATGATTTTTCTACATTAGTGGTATAATAAATAATTTAATACAATAAAGTTTTTAATAGCCAATTTTTGTATCCCAGGCGGATTTTTGCAGCAGAATCAACAATCAAATTAAACTTACACCCACAGCTTGGACAAGAGACCTAAAAGATAAAAATAGGAATTTTAAAACGCCATCGTAGATTGATTCTGATTCATATTTCAGTCATTTTTTATTTTATTTTAACAACTTACCAAACGAGGATTAGGTTTCTCAGTAACATTTTCTTTGTTTGCATGCAGTTTTTCTATCGGAGTTGTAGTAAGCACATTGTTGTGTTGTCTCTCCTTGGGATTTAATTTTTTTAATGTGGAACTACACAATACCATCTGAAATTAAAAAATACCAACATATGAAAGCTAAATATGTAAAATAAATTATATTAAGCTATATCAAATACTTCGCATATTTTAAATATAAAACTATTATACCCACCGTACAAATTGGAACAGATTTCGATTTGAGCTTCTGGTATCCTTTTTGCGTCCTATAAAAATCGTCATTTTGAAAATGGACTGAGAAAATTCTTGAGCTTTTGCTTGGGGACCATTGGTTTTCCTGTCTTTCCAAGCGAACTGCTCTCGTCCATTGTTCTCTCTGACTCGGTTCTTGTGGAAATCTATCAAAGGAGCTGAGTGTTTTAATGTAGCAAAAAAGAATACACCAACATATTTTACTTCAAACTGTAAACGTTCAATATTAATTTACTTAGTCCATCGGGCATAACACCATCCCCATAGAAAAAAATTGATCCATGTTTTTAATTAATATAAAAATAATGTAGTGGTTTACAGGGTACTTACAGGTGATAACTAATTCCAGTATTTTTATTATGTAGATCAGATCGATTGATGCACCATTTCACCGCACAAGAAGGCATAATTTACACTTTTAAAACTTGTCAAAAATGTGAACAATCACATGTGCCGTCACAGCCGAACTAAACTACTTCGCGGCTTGATTTATAAGCCCCGCCTACCGCGGCTCGATCCGCGTTGGGTCATTTTCGGCCGCTAGGAATGCTTCTATGTTTTTTTCGTTCACTGGGGCTAGCTCAATCTGTATGAATTGTCCCTATATATTTATTATTTATTTATGAAGGAATGAAAAAATAAGAGGAAGGAAACAGGAAGTAGAAAGCGGGTGCTTTAGTTAATAGACTTTCGGCTCTCTCACCAAATATACAATTTCAAGGCCTATGCAGCCCTAAGAGCAGACATAGATGGACTGCTCGAGCAGTGAGCCATTGAACAACATACATGGACCGATCTTGTAGTCATAGTCAACAGCTTGAGGGCTACTCGAAACGTAAATCCGATACTTCGGCCGAAGTAAGAATTTTAGTAATTCGTTGAATTCTATCCAAGAAATACCTTGTACTTTATGATTATTTTAGTAGTTTGTTGAAAACGAAATGCCTTGTATTTCATGGTTTAAATTCTTCTGATACTTCGGCCGAAGTATCGCATTTACGTTTTGTAGTAGCCCTCCTGTTGCAAGTGGTCGAGCGGTTCTTATAAATGTGTATGTAAATGACTGTAGTTCACTGCAGTCGCAGCTTGAAGCAGTCCATCCTGACTGCTTCTAGCAGTCCGTGTATGTCGGCCTTAAGTCGAAAGGTATTTAGATTGTTTAAAAACTATTGTCTCCCTAAATGTAGAGCGAACCATCAAAGTAGGACAGTTTGATAAAAAATTAAAAGATGCGACGACGGTGTATTTTCAAACATATGTTTACTTACGCGGCCTAGTTTCTGACACCAGCTAGTCACAATTACTGTAAGTAATATTTATGTCACAATGAACCTCTTTATAAAATCGCTGTCATAATTAATAAAAACATTGAAGTTCTGGCTTTTCTTGAGAGAATTATGATTTACAATCAACTTAAAAGTGTATAGCCGCAAAAAAAACTGAACCAAGGGACTCTGCCCGCTGCACTGTACATATCATGACCGTCAGGACCGTAACCGTACCGGAACATACAGTAAAAAGTAGTTTGTATGAATTTATATGAAACAATGCCCACTGAAACGGTCCGTCACCCACCGTGTACGTTTTATTATGTTTTGTGCAAAAATGTTACATAAAGTTTAGTTTTAGAAAGTTACATAGGTTTTATTATTATTATTTATTTTCAGAAAACATGTCCATATTACAATTCATAAGATTAATATTTCAAATAATATAATACATTTCCATTAAATTTAATAAATGAATTACAATTACCTAAATTTTTGTTTTATGTACAAATACAATGCAAAGAAATAATTTTTCTCTCTAAAATATTTATAACTAGCTTACTCGGCAAACTATGTTCCACCTTAGAGGCACTACCCTACCCTATCCCTACCGTACCCTACCCTACCCCTACCCTACCCTACCCTACCCTACTCTACCCCTACACTACCCTACCCCAACCCTACCCCCTTTATATACATAGATTACAATATCCTCACCGAACCAGTACAGAATGAAGCCTCCGAAAGGAAAAAACAAGGTCCCGGGGATAGTTATCCCCGGAGTTGAAACCCGGGCAAGGAGCCATACTCGAGGCCAGCACGCGCCGTAGGGCGCAAGAAACCCGTAACGTAACGAACCAGAACAGTCGTCCAGAGATGGTTGATAGGACACTCGGCCTTACCTGCCACAGCTCTCAAGATACTGCTGCGGCTGCTGCACACTCTGTTAGAAGCTACTTTTTTGCGCATAATGGCGTAGAAATCATTTGTTCGTGCCCCAGCAAACATGCCGGATGCTCTACAGCGTTACGGCAGCCCCAACAGCATCCTGAAAGCATTGTTGTACTGCACACGCAGAGCGTTGTAGGCCTTTTGCGTATATCTCACGCATAGGCTGCCAGAGTAAAAAGATTGACAATACGATTTAAATAGAAATAATACGTGAAGATACATCACAAAACAATAGATTGATATCTCCATTTGTGCCTTGAATATTAATGAAAGTTAGCTAACGTTTCCGCTCACACACTCAATGTTATTAGTATTTGTTAACACCGATGTACACTTTAACGTATGGTGACATGCACTATTGCTGCGTGAAACTCTTCCTTATGTATTTTTTTGCTCTCTGTACAAAACAATGGTTTATAATTACCTTATTACGGTTGTTACGTGATTGTAAGGCGGTGGCCACGTGGCCAACGGCGACAGTTCGTCGACCTCTCGCGTGACATTCAAGGTTCGGCCAAGGGGTGGACAGGGGTATAATATATGCAACGAATAAATGTGCGATTTTGGATCTGAGTTGTTGTTAACTTATAAAACTAAATTTGACACTATCATCGTAGGTATACTGAAATGTATTGTAGAATTATAAAGAGGTAAAATGGGTAATCTCAGGATCTACTGCGACATGTCATTTTTGAGTGTCATAGGTAGGCTATATATCCGAAAATCCTACGCGGGCGAAGACACAGGCAACAGCTAGAAATAATAAGTTTCGGAGTGGTAGAGAACTCGTATTTCAAATGAAATCTCGCTATTCCCTTCCTTGTAACAAGCAACGCATTGGTATTTATTATTGATGTTTATAAGCGCCACCGCTTATGAACATCAGTAACCGCTTTGCATCAAGTGTTTTACAGCGATGTGAAATAAGAAAAAGGTCTCTCATCAATTGATGGTATAACTATTACCCGAATGGCAAGTTCGGTAACTGGACAAAATAACACGACCAATTGCGAAGGGTGGAAATGGGACACAGGTGTATCGGATCGGAACTCATGTTATCCGGGTTTTAGCCTTAATCCATCACTAATGCGGGGTGAAATTAATTTTACCGGTTAATATAAAAATTTACGAGGAATTTTTTTTTTTCATATACACTAATATTCTCGACTGTCGCACACTCTTTTCAGGAGAGAGGTATGACGGTCAATCCTTGGCTCATAAATAAATAAATAAAAAAGCCTTTTACTTCTTATTGAGTCTAAAGAATGTACAAAAAGTTATTTTTATATTAACTTAGGATTTTATAGTTTTACATATTATTTATTGGCCTTGGCTCATATTACTGTCAAACTATAAAAGAAAATAAGAGCATGAGTCTTAATGAGTACAGTAAACTAAACAAAGATTGGCAGTTTAAGCGGAAATTTACCAAAATATTTTTTTTTATACCACTAAGGTGGCAAACAAGCTTAAGGCCCGCCTGATGTTAAGCGGTCATCGTAACCTATGGACGCTTGCAACACCGGGCAACATAGGTAGTCAAAATCTAATATTTTTATTCCAATAGGCTTAATACAAGCTTTCTCGAAACGTCACAATTTTTTTCCTAACACTAGTTCAGTTAATTACAAATTCCGTAACTGAAAAATTTGTCATCAACTGGCTGAATAAGTCCCGATATTTTTTTTTCTATTATACAAGAGCACTTGACTTATCCTTTTAAGTATGTGCTACATAAATCTAAGTAGGTGTACCCTGGGGCCAGTGTGTGTATGAATTATACCCAATTACAGTTCTATGATGAAGTGGCCTGATAACGTCATGTGCAAGTGCAACGACCCAAGTATACCTTCCAGGGTAATAAATAACCACTGGACATGTTATAAGCTGAAAGCTTTTAAATGGTAGCATTTATAAAATGGACTATCTCGACCGAAGAGGAGACCTAAAAAGTGCACTTTAGATTAATCATAATAGATTCCTAATAGGAATCACTTTTCAAATCGTAAAATAGTAACTTTAACTACCATTTACCATTCATATGATTCATTTGCAATTCATATTTTTCCAATAATTATAATTAATTTACGTAGTTTCACTAGCTTTTGAAATAACGTTGAAATTTCCTCACAGTTTTTTCTTTAAACCTCACGTGAAGCGTCACAACAACACGTTTATTTTACGAAAATTTTAGGAATTGCTAAGGAGAGGCTATGAATTCGGAAAATGAATTCATTTCAGAGGAATTGCTCAATTTGGCCTTTTTAAGGCCATAGAATATCGGCGTGAAGTAGTCGATGTATTTCATTCCGTGAGTAAAAGATACGAGTCCCAATTCTATTGTTCTTCCTATTCCCTACCTTGTAGCAGACAACGCCGAAACCGCCGACTATCAACATCAGTAACACCAACTACAACCAATGTAGTTCGTGTTTTTTTTAATTTTTTTTTATAATAAAATTTACGACTACAGACTCTTGGTCCGTACATTTTTTTAATTTATTCAGTTTTGTTAGTTTAATTTTACAACTTAAAAACTACTCCGCTAATTACAAACTAAAGGAAAGACTTAAAAACTTATGATTATTTTCTTAATTACAAAACAAAGACTAATTTTTTTTTTAAAGGCAACAGTTTCCCCGCAGGGCCAGAGGATAAGCAGCAGACCATGTAGTTCGTGTTACGGATGTTCATCTCTTCTCTTCTTCAGCCTGGTGTTTCCACCCAATGCTGAGTGTAGGCCTCTTGCATTGCACGTCAGTCTTTACGGTGAGCTTTCCTCATCCATAATTTCCCCGCGACATTAGCAAGGTCATCGGACCATCGCATCGGTTGACTGCCCACGTTCCTACGACCAGTTCTGGATGTTCATAGTCAGCGGTTACTTCTTTCCATCAAGGTGGACCGCTAGTAGGTCACTGAGAATTTATGCTTCCGTATCTTTCGCTCACCAAAAGAAACACCGATATTATGTACGTACAGGGCGGTGCTTTACTGGTCAAGGTAGCACATTTCATCCTTTCTTCCATTCCATTCTTACATTACTTGCTACTATATCTTTTCGCTCTCACCTGTAACTTATACCATACCCTAGCATCTAAGTCAAGTCACGTGATCGTAAACATTAATAAGCATTCAATGTCATAGGCTATACAGACTGAAGGAACCTGCCGCGGCTGTTGCTATTATAAAAAACCGGGCAAGTACGTGTCGGGCCACGCACAATGTAGGGTTCCGTATTTGCTGTGCTTGGCTTGCCTTCAATTAAGTCCAATATCAAATTCTATATATAAGTTTTCATCAAATAAATTTTATTTCATAAGTTCGTCGGCTACTACTCGGTAACTAGTAGAGCCTACTTAACCGTTATAGTTTTCATTGAAGATTCAGCATATGGACTACTAACATGATTTTTTTCAAATTTCTAAACACAAGAATTTCGAAGATAGAGGGGGGGGGGGACATCACCGTGCAAAACGAAAATTGACACGATAAATGTAAATAATTCCGAAACGGATCATTGTATCGAAAAATGATCTTGCTACACCCAATGTTTTGAAGAGACCTATCTAACGATACCCCACAATATGGACTGGGCAAGAAAAAAATAAATTTGATTTCAACTTTACATGTAGGGGCGGCACCCTAAAAAAAATTTTTTCAAAATTTTGTTCCAGCACTTTGTTAACATTGTTAATATGTGTATACATACCAAGACCGCGGACAGACGGAAAGACAGACGGACATGGCGAAACTAGGTTCCTTGTAGTTTACTACGAAACCCTAAAAAAGACTAAATAACTTCATTACTAGTCACTGAACTTTAATTCAGTTTAACTTTACTGATTTATAATGCTTGGTTTGAGACAGTTCTAAAACTTTTTGAACGAACAAAATATCCTTAATAACTGGTGGTTTAAAAAACTATTTTAAATGAAAACCCAAGAAAAACTATTTGTCGTGTTTTTAATTTAATTTTTGTTTCTTTAATTATTTCAAAACGACAATGAACTTTTCTAGTTCGTAGTAGTTTTTTAGAAGTCACTATGCGAACTTTTAATCGAAGTTTTCTTTATACGCTATCAATACTACGAAACACATAATTTATCTCAATTTGTATTTGTTATAAAATATAGTATCGTTGAGTTAGTATCCCATAACACAAGTATCCTACTTACTTTGGGGCTAGTTCAATCTGTGTGATTTAAAAAAATTATCTTTATTAGTCTCAATTCACGCGTCATCCCGCTCATTTCATATGAGTTTTTTGTATGAGTGCCATAGCTCTTGAGATTAGGACGAGATTTTAACCGTTTTGGTTACAAGAATCTGGTTATTGATGTATGATAAGACTGGTTTATGTGACCCACTTTTTCCTGTGATCTATAAATAAAGCGGAAGACTTTTCAAACGCACTAATCAGGACCTAATAGCCGGATTTGAAAAAATATTTTTGGCAATTGATGGCCCAATTTCTGTGGAAGGTTATGGTTTGACATCACGCTACGACCCTTCATAAACAAGCATTGGAAAATATCTTACTAAAGTTTGAATTATTTATACTAATATGCTCGGAGTTTTAGCGTCGTTGTGTGTTGCTCTTTAAACGAATACGCATGTCAAGCAACGTCGACCCTAGCCAGTGTTTGGATGGGTTTCGTTATCTCGAGCTATTTTGATTCATTATATATTATAAACTAATAATATATTTCGTGTGAGTCGAGATGGCGCATGAGATTGAAATTGAAATTCATCATTTTAGTTATGCATGGGAATAAAAGGCCCGCTGAGAAAAGTCGTAGGATAGTTTTTTATCGCGGAAATCACCTCATAAAGGGGTGAAAAGTGAGGTGAACGCTTCAATGGCAATTTTTTATTTTTGTTTTAGTATACTTGAAACATTGATAATATTCTGTAGAGGCGAGATGTTAGAGAAAATCCTCGCAGACAAAGTCGCGGGGCATTGCTAATAAAAAAAACGATTTTTCGAACATTTGCCATCATAGTAAAAAAAAACTACAAACGTTTCTTAGTAAAAATAACTTTAATCAAAACGATAGAGTTCAGAGAAAGTTGATTCAGTGCGATTCAATAAGAGCACTGTGACACGGTTCTGGGAACTGATAAGCTAGCTTACAATAAAATATTTTGTAGGCGTCATTGTGCTTTGCTTGCACAAGTTTGACGCCGGTTACCGAGTAAGAAATTTCTCCACTTGCTGATTGCCTATTTGGTAGATAAAAAAATAGCACGGTGGCCCATTTGGAAGCGACCTTACTTTGCGGCCTGCGTGCCTGCGTCAAACGTGATAAGTAAATTTATCTACCTATCTATCAAAATTCAAACAATCAAACTCTTTACTAAGTTAATATAATAAAAATCGTTATCGACCACGATCAACTCAATATTTCTGTCGCCAAGCATTATCGTTGTCAAGGGTTCACCCTTGGGGGGAAGTAATTTGGAATTTATTGTGACCAACATTTGGACAAGGCTACATAAACTATTTTTCTGCCGTTAGGTGTCGTATCGTAATCAAGAAAACCTACATCGACAATCAGTCGCATATTTTATTCGGTCAGACAATAAGACATCTAAAATGTTGCTTAACATTTTCATACGGGACCTTTTCTTTTTGTTGTGTGCACTTCATATCCCGGCAATATAAAGTGCATATTCTAAATAAAGGCGATAATATAATCCAGGCAATATTGGCGAAATATTTTTGAACTGACATAAAAAAAAACCTGGCAAGTACGTGTCGGGACACGTACTTGCCAGGTTTTTTTGTAACGCACGTTTTTTGTACCACGCACAATGTAGGGTTCCGTATTTGCTGTGCTTTGCTTGCCTTCAGTTGAGTCCAATATCAAATTCTATCTATTACTCGGTAACTAGTAGAGCCTACTTAACCGTAATAGTTTTCATTGAAGGTTCAGCATATGGACTACTACCATGATTTTTTCCAAATTTCTAAACATAATACTTTCGGAAATAGAGGGGGACCACCGTGTAAAACGAAAATTAACACGACAAATGTAAATAATTCCGTAACGGATCATTGTATCGAAAAATGATCTTTCAACACCCTCAATGTTTTGAACACAACATGGGATGGAAGCGAAAAAAACTCTCGTTTTCGCTTTACATGTAGGGGAGGCACCCCAAAAAAAAATATTTTTCATAATTTTGTCCCAGCACTTCGTTGGCATTGTTAATATGTGTATACATACCTAATTACAGCTTTCTAGCATTAAGCGTCTAGGCGCTAGACCGCGGACAGACAGACACACGGACATGGCGAAACTACAAGGGTTCCTTGTAGTTTACTAAGGATAGGGTTCCTTCGTAAAAGGAAGAGGTTTATGTTTGATGTCGGTGCCAAGTCAAAAAAAAAACAAATGCGATGACAACGTGGCGGTTGATGTGACGTGACCGTCTTGAACTGAATGTATGCGTACAGTGAGCGAATGAAAGAGGTTAAATATGAATCAAGCTTACAAAATATTTGAAGGTATTTATTCAAATTGTTATTCATCAATAGTATTGATATTTTGCTGTGTTCTAAGCATCGTTTTGAAACTATCCCTTGTACCCCTATAAAAAAAATGAAAACCTAGGAAAACCCGCCCAACATCGTTCGCGGGTATCCCGCTTTCCCGTGGGAATTTCGGAAAATCCTTTCTTATCCTTTCTTATCGGATGCCCACATACCAAGAACCCACCCTCCAAGTATCAGTCTACTTTCTACGTTCAACGGTTTGGGATATGCGTTGAGACAGACAAAGTTTTTTTATATCGATTTTACCAGGCGTCCCGATCGGGACATGCCGAGTGTGAAATAGTAATAACGTTTCATAACGATGCTTAAAACATTTATTAGCATAAAAATCTTTGTTCTTAGTTCTCTACCCTGATATGATCAACTCGTTCTTTGGTTGACTGTACCTAGCGAAATAGTATCTAGTCTACATAATTATATCCTCGATCCTCCTAATAATATCCAAACTATTACATTCGTAATAGGGTACAAATATTTTCTATTATTATAATTTGTAAATAGAATTAAAAGAAGCAACATTTTAGCATCACGAAACTAACAAATTGTGAACGCAATTTCGTCCAATTACTTCGATAGACGCGATAAGAACACGAACACAGTCTGCCTACATCTAGATTATATTAGTTATTTTATTAGTACCTAAACAATCCAGCATTTGAAAAAAATAAACAAAGCATTACAATCCTAAAATCTAAAAAAAGTTGGTGGTGGAACGACCTTAACTTTTTTTTTAAACTAGCGAAATAAACTAATACCTACTCTGATATTCTTTTTGCCAATAGTTCAATACATTAACTAAGCTACCAGTCTGTGTATCCGTGTTCAATCATTGTAACATTTTAGTCGGTATTAAACTTTGTAAAAGTAGGTACCTGTGCTTTTGTATTTAACCAAAAAAGTTGACTCCTCCTATCGAGTACGAAGCCCCCTTTTGACCCCACCCCGCCTCATGTAAAACGGCAGGACAATCATGGATAAATAAATAGTTACGTAGAGTCCCGAAGTAATATCAAACAAAACCAACCAGCCTCTTTTTACGCTCCGTTGCGGATTGAAATAAAGCATATATGTATATTGTATTCAGTTTATCTCAAGTCAAAGACATTTGAAGACGGTACAAGGCTTTGCCAGGGAATGAGATTTCTCTTTCGTAAAGTATTTAAAAAAAACGTTTAAGTATTTAAGTAATTATTTGTATGTACAACCTAAATAATTCGCAGATCAACTGTCATGAGAACCTACCATGAACTCCTAATAGCGGAGTTATTTTAGCCTTACTTTAAAATTTTGCATCATATCCTTTAAACAAGCCTACTGTCATACTGCTTTCCCATTCGTTGATGGGATATCATTTGTTAGTTTGCAAACATGAAACATAACAATTATGACAAAAGATTAACGAGTATTACCGAGATAAATTCTTAAAAGGCACCAGTAATCATATTTTGTGACAAAGATATATAAACATATACCTAACGTCCGAACAGTTTGCGGGTCGGCGACACACTGACCCCGCTAGACCGGAAGTGTTGCCACTGGCAGGACAACACACGGCTTCCGCCATCTTGTTTCCGATATGGGCTTATGCACGTGTAAACATACTTGTTAATGTTTTTCACTTTGTTTACTGATAAGCAGATTTACATAAATACTTTGCCAAAAAATTACAAGTTTTAGTCAAACTAATTAGGCTGCCTCGACGACGGGGGTGTATTATTTCTGCTTTCCGCAATTATTAGTGTTAATTCCAGATTAGATAGATCAATAACGCAAATCTTTGACCAACCACCAATCTCTGGCAAATATCTGACCCTGACTTGACCTAATTGATACTCGTGAATCGAAAAGAGTCCAGGATACATCTGTCTTTAAACGGAATAAAAGAGAAACTTAGGAAGAGAGAAGTCAAAACACACTGAACGAAATGCGAATTAGCTCTAAACTCTCGCGAAGTTGAGTGAAGTGAAGTAAGTTAAGCACAAAGTTAGAAAACAAAGAAAACTGTAGCCAAAGTAGTACGGAGAGACCGTCCACACTCTAGTCTTTGCTTAACTTCGCAATAGTAAAGACAAAACAGAACATCAAGGAAATAATACTTACCTTTTTAAAACTCCAGAATACTTGTAAAATCGACACAAACGTTAAAGAATTTTCCGATCAATTCAATTTCACTATAGTTCAGCAGTTATTTACCAATAAATAAAATTATAATTACAAACTGAAACACTGTCTAAATCACAACTGTCAATTTCGAAACATTTTTTGCTTGTGTCAAGAAAAAAATAATATTTTATTACCAGCCAGTAAAAACGAAAAAAAAATATACAAAGAAACGTTCAAAGAAGTTTTATGATTTTCAATTTAATAAACAAACCTATTTTTCCTGTTCCCATGGGTATTTCGAATTGCGTATAACCTTCTAGGGGAATCGAGTTCGTACAAAACTGACGTACTACGTGGTTTTCATCAAATTCTTCATTAAAATTATTTACCGAGTTAACTGTTCAGTTTATCCGCGCAGAAGGTGAAAGAATCAAGCGACAGGTCCGGGGTTCGAATCCCACTCACGAAAAACATTTGGTTGCATGAACATGACTCTTTGTCTCTCTGTTTCCATTTATTAATTTACAAAAAAAGGATTTTTGGATATTTTTTTACCTGACTCGAGTAGAGTATATATTAATTAACTGCCTATATAGTGCTCCATACAATTTTGCTAACTTTGTGTTTTTGTTTATTATTTAAGTGGACATATTTATTACAATGTTCTTTAACCCGACAACCAGATGTTTTACTAAAAATGTAGTTCCTTAAATTCACAATTGCACAAAATAAATTGTTCTCTAACAAAAAAAAGTCAAAACAATAGCTTTAAAGATGGGCATTGTATAATGGATAGTTTTAAACACGTGTTGTCACAAAAAAAATTACAATACTTACTTTCTACAAGTTTAAATTCTTAAAAAGTACTTTAGATTACTTTTATGAAATAAACTAGCTGTGCCCGCGACTTCGTCCTCGTGATTTTCTCGGTTTTTGCAACATTTTTCACTGATGTTTCGCTCCTATTGATCGCAGCGTAATGTTATAGCCTAAAGCCATCCTCGACAAATGGACTATCTAACACAAAAATAATTTTTCAATTCGAACTAGTTCCTGAGATTAGCGCGTTCAAACAAACAAACTCTTCAGCTTTATAATATTAGTAAAGATTATTTATTTATTAAGCTTACTTAAACAAAAATAAACTTTGACATTAAAGTAGGTAAGTTTTTATCCTACGTTCCTATCTGCTTTTTTTAGTATGTATATATAGTATATATGTCGGACGGTCCGGCTGTGAGCCTGTGACATTCGTTAAGGCAAGTCAGTAGCCTTCTGGCGGCTTGAAAACATTGGCCGCTGCTAATGTCCTCTGCGATTGAAGGGAACCCTAATCCCTGCAGTGAGTTTTTTTTGTACCACTAGGTGGCAAACAAGCTTACGGCCCGCCTGATGGAAAACAGTCACCGGCCCGCAGCCTATCTTCTTCGTCGCTACACTCTTGACAGATTGGTCGTGGTCATCACTTAGTTGAAGTAACCCGCTTAACAACTCGTCGCCACTCGTCTCTAGCTCCCGCCTTCCTGGTGCACACGTGAAGAGGGCAGTCTACTGCTGCCTTAATCTGGTCCGTCCATCTTAACGGCGATCTGCCGCGAGCTCGAGTGCCCTACACTTTTCCCTGGACCACCAGGCGCTCGATCGATGTTCCATCGCGGCGAGACACGCAGCCTATAGACGCTTGCAATACCGAGTATCATTCGCGCGTTGCCGACCCTGTAGAAAGTGGAGCTCGGAGACCTTACTCACCGTGGGAACACAACATGGCCGAGACCAATGCTATTTGGCTACGATCTTCTGTAAGGTGGAGGTCCTTTCCCAGACGGGCTGCTCCGATTTGAGCGGACTAACGGCTGTGCCCTATCTCTCTTAAAGGGGTGATTATGGGTTGATATGATGATGATGATGACCGTCTCTCTTACTCCCGAACAACGGCTTAGTGATTTCTCTGGTCTCTATAATGCTTCATAGCCGCGATGTATGGTCACATCAGGTGACCGAACAACGGCTCAGTGATTTCTCTATAATGCTTCATAGCCGCGATGTATGGTCACATCAGGTGACCGAACAACGGCTCAGTGATTTCTCTATAATGCTTCATAGCCGCGATGTATGGTCACATCAGGTGACCGAACAACGGCTCAGTGATTTCTCTATAATGCTTCATAGCCGCGATGTATGGTCACATCAGGTGACCGAACAACGGCTCAGTGATTTCTCTATAATGCTTCATAGCCGCGATGTATGGTCACAACTCACATCAGGTGACTTGCATGTTGGCATGCTGGTGACGCAGCCTGAGAAATAACTATTTATGGTAGGTTAAGAACAATCCCAGTTTATGGCAGTATCTGGTCACTCACTACTTGTAGACATAAAATAGTTACATAACACTAACAAACTCAATTGGTGTGTTGAATGCTCTTTAATTGAGAACAATTCCTCCCGTTCAATACCCTCAACCGACCAAATTATATCAACCATACACACAAAGGAGTTTAATAGAAATTAAACGACTCTACAACTTGGTCGCATTGCTACGTGATTTGCTACTAAGTCAATAGATTTTGATGGAACCAAAAGTGACCTGTTTATACGTTGATTTTTATCTTATGCTCAAAATAATGGTTTGTTTGTTTGTCAATGTGGTCAAATGAACTGAAGATACAGTCAGGTTTGAGGTCGCCAATTGATAAAAATTATAATTTGTTCACAATAAAAGTGCAATCTGGTTTATTAAAGCTTGAACTCACTTGAGTTACGAGAAGCAAAAACGGATAAAGATAATGACGTTGTAAATTAAAAGGGATAGAGATATTAAAACATTCTTTATTTTAACTATTCTATTCTTTTAACATGACAATAAAATAAAATCATTTACTTTAGAAGTAGATTTACACGAAACACTTTCGCACGTCAAATTATTGTTTAGTCCTACTAGCACTCGACTCGACGTGAATTATTGAGAAGAAGTGCCAGAAAGTGCAAGAAACTCATCAGATAGCCTTTTTTTAAAGCCATTATATTATAAAAAAAAGTTTTTTATACATTGCAAAATAAGAGTGTAGAGGAGCAAATTACAGTGTAGATTACAGTGAAGATCTTCGGACAGCCGCTGACGATGTTGCGGATGTATCATAGTTTCCACATCTCCACCACTGATAAGGTGAATATGGTATTCAGTCAGGTCTTTACCAGGTTTGACCTTCAAGTGCTCCTAGGAAGGAAGAGCCCGACAAACAACCGCGCCGCTTCCCCAAGCGATAGGACAAGCAGTAAATGCAGTAATAGGTTTTCCTCAAAACGGTGTAGATTATGCAAAAAACATACCATGAACTGTTGTGGATCAAACTTTGTTTTCAATTCCTTCATCAAGAAACAGGAGTAGAACTAAAATAAAGAAAGGGTAATGACCAATGGTTCACGATCGCTCACTATTAACCGACATGTGCGCAGTTCGCCACACATTCAACATTTCGTCGGATAATTTCACGTCATCTTAGCTAGCGCTAAGGCTGTGCTACGTAGTAAATAAATAAAATTAATTTATTTCGAATAACATAGACCCATTTTCACGAAATTAAAATTAAAGTTGTCAATTATATATTAATGCCTGATGATAAGCAGTTACCGCAGCTTATAGAAGCTTGAAATACCGGAGATATCACTCGCGCGTTGTCGACCCTGTAAAAAGTGGAGCTCTGCCGGGCTAACATGACAAACGCAACAAAATTTTCTTGCTCCGCTCTGCCAATAGCGTATCTCGGTTATGTCTACAGACAAAACAGGCATTGCTATTGGCGAAGAAGCTTTGTCGCGAGAAACTATCTCGAGTGTAAGCATGTTAGGCTCGCAGGAGACCTTACTCAGGAACACGACATGGCCGAGACTAATGCTATTTGGCTACGATCTTCTGTAAAGTTGAGGCTGTGGTTGAGGTCCTTCCCCAGACGGGCTGTTCCGATTTGAGAGGATTATTCGCTGTGGCCTACCTCTTAATTTGCCAAAACATGTCCAGTCGCCTCGAGGATAGCAGGACCATCTTTAGGATGATTTTTGGTTGCAACATCCAACATCCTAGTGGACATGTCTGTGGACTGGCTCTAATAAACAAAAACCCTGTTTTGTAAAAGAAAAGGATGGAGCTGACAAGAAATCAGCTTACAATTTGTGCAAGCAATTTTTTTCTAAAATGGTCCTATCTTCGAGGCCACCGTCCATATTGTCCGTGTTTTCACAGTGAATATTGGTGAGCGTATTTGTACGTAACCATGCGTTTTTAGACTTACGTGGAATTTCGTGTCGATGGATTGAGTTTGTTTATCCCGTGTTGCGGTTAATACCGACACGCGGAACTCTAAATAGGTAATCACTGGGAAACATATTTTTTTATAAATACACCTTATTATCTTATTAATCTTAATTAAGAATTTTGTTTAATTAATCAATTGATTTTTGTCAAAGAAATGTTGTAAATACATAAAAGATATTATTTTAATATTTTTTATGAGGTTAATTGAAGTGTGTGTAACAATTTCTTAAATTCACTTCTATTTTCTACACTATGAAGAAATCCATTGATTTGTGTCTGTAATTAAGCACGTACTTTATAAACAAATGAATGCACATTACATTAAATTAACTAATACACATAAACAACAAACAAGCACACCCTGGTGTCTGGTAACTAGGCTTCCGAAGAGCCTGAACCACAAGTCACCAGGCCCCAGGCTGAGGCCCCAGGATAAGTTACAAAAATGTGTTTAAATAATATTGTTAAAATTTGTTTTGTCTCTGTAAAAAAATAATGATCTAACCTCGCCACATGTCACCACACGAATCTTAACTTTAAGTGGAGTGTTATAAACATGTCCAAAAACCAAAATTTATTATTAAAAGAAATCATTTGACGCTTTAAGCTCCTCTTGTGATTGTGTGACCCTCAAAATTGCATCATAACTTAAACAAAGCACATTTTTGACAACACTTCATAGATATTCAACACTTACAAAAGCGACGCAAGCGCAACTTTGTTTTAATGCTACGCTAAGCCCTATGTTTTTTTACCCAATAAATGTTTAGTTTTTATAATGATTTCGTGTAACTCAACATTAGTAAAATAGCATAAACATTATCTTGTGTTAGGTTAAGCCCTAATTTAGATTTGATTGAAATTTTAGGTAGGTTATCTAAAACCATATGTGTAGCTTTACCTTTTATAAAATCAAGATAATCAGCGTGCTTCTTTCAGTTCAAAAATGCTCTATCACCCTAAAATGTACGTACGTAGTCTTAAACCTGCTTATGTTACGGAGACCAGACTATCAACATCCAAAATCTCATTACATAAAATGTTTGGTCCACACGTAAGTCGAACCCGTGCCATCTGATACCTACCCTGGTAGAGTCACTAGTTCACTACTAACTAACGCAGGCACCGCCACTACCGGCACCGCCACCGCCGGCACCGCCACCGCCGGCACGGATTGTCAAAAAATATCTTTCATTCGCTCATTGGATTAAAATTCATATAGATCAACTATTAAGCTCAGTATATAGATTTTTTTATACCACTAAGGTGGCAAACAAACCGGCCCGCCTGATGGTAAGCAGTCGCCGCAGCCTAGTATCATTCGCGCGTTGCCGACCCTGTAGAAAGTGGAGCTCTGGAGACCTTACTCACCGTGGGAACACAACATGGCCGAGACCATGCTATTTGACTACGATCTTCTGTAAGGTGGAGGTCCTTCCCCAGACAGGCTGCTCCGATTTGAGCGGATTATCCGCTGTGCACTACCTCTACAGAAAACGTAATGTAAAAAGTTTGCACCATATGAAATCACTTACTATGGCATTTCCGCATTAAAATCCATATCGTTTAAATATCGCTTTTGTTTCAGGACAATGTTTGTTAGCGATGAATGCATTGCGTATTGCGGTCATATGGTACGGGGGCTGAACAAAAATATTGCTCTCGCGGCGTCCCGGCGCGGCGGTCGGGTGCGCCCACATGTTAACGTATAGTGTTGTGCAGTCGATAAATAAATATCGATATGTTAAAGTTACTTTAACAAATTATATTATAAAAAGATACATTTTTGTATAAATCGTTCAAAATATTAATTTATCTGTAGATGGTTTAAACGACCGTTTTTTGGTTAAGTTGGTACACATTTGTATTAGGTATACTCGTATTTAAAGACACAAAAGTATGCTCTTAAAATGTCTGTAAATATAAATAAAGACTAATTATAACTAAAGGGACTCCTTTTAATAGTATATTTTAGTTATTATCATATTATTTAAGGTTTTAGTCTTCATCTTGTCTGACACTTTGTTGTTTATTTTTTAATATTAGTTTTTAGTTAAATAAAGATGTTTTTCTTAAAAATGCAGACTACCATAGCTTCAACACCAGAAATAATCATAAGCTTGCTGTTCCGAGCCTCAGACTTCACAAAACTGGTAATAGTTTTAATAGGTATAAGCATAAAAATGTTCAATAAGCTGCCACAAAGTTTTATTGAATAGCCTCTGCATAAATTTAAGTCGACAAAAGTTGCTTGATGAAAAAAGGTTATTAAAAAGTAGAAGAATTAATTTAACCCATTA
This sequence comes from Endotricha flammealis, assembly GCA_905163395.2. Lineage (NCBI taxonomy): Eukaryota > Metazoa > Arthropoda > Insecta > Lepidoptera > Pyralidae > Endotricha > Endotricha flammealis. The sequence goes on along the minus strand of LR990869.1, from coordinate 2,687,705 downwards.
TGGACTTGCGGTCACAAAATTAGTGGTCACAGTAATTGGCTCCTCTGCACTACCAAACTTATTCCCGCAACGTATAAAAAACTTTAAAATACTTTTATAACAACAAATATTAAATTAATGTAAAAGAACAAATTTTGTTCTTGCGGCACTTCTTCTCAACAGGCTATTTACGTCGAAGTGCTGGTAGGATAAAAAAAAATGACGTACGAAAGTATTTCCTGTAAATCTACTTGCAAAATAAATGATTTTATTTTAACGAATATTATAGATTTTCATGTCAATTCTAATGGGCATATGATTTTTTTATAATTTATACATTAGAAATAGAAATTTGATTTGACAGAACTAAAATTAGACTAGATAGATATAGCTTAGACATAAATTTTCCCTAAAATCGACTTCACTAAATGATAAACAAAAAAAAAATCTAAACAAACTCCGACATCCCTATTCCCAACATCAGTCGTCTTAAGGAGCGGCCGCTAGTCAGACTGTAGCCGGCGCGCACGCATCTCGAACACAGACGCGATCCAAAAATATCGAGCAACAGCCCGGCCGCATTCGCGCGGACATGGGCTGACCGTGCGCTCCCGTTTTATGAAAAAAAAACTTCAAAATTCTAATCTAACATTCCAAATACGGTGTTATTTTCGAAATAGAGCGTTAATACGAATAGGGTGTAATATAAAGTGGGTGCCGTGACTGATGCGGCGATGTCTCCTACTGCAATCGGTGCTGACTTGCCGCAGTGGTGCGGCAAGACTGAGAGCTGCCCCCAGGCGCTGCTCGGCTGGTTGTACCTGACACACGACCAGAATGATCAGGTAATAAAAAAAATATTTTCTATGTCACAGATAACATTGCGAAATGTAGTTATAATTTGACGTTGGTTTGTCAATATCCGGATAAAAAGGGTATTAGCTCTGCTTTGATCCTATCCGTTAGATATAAAAACAACCGAATTTATTATCACGTAAAGATTAATTGAATGAATATAAATAAATATCTTAAACAGTTCATTCAAATATTTCAAAAAAAAAAAAACATGGTGCAAAAGACAGGATCCTGTGGCAAAACCCAAAAAATACGTAGTGTAATAATTACCACCACGTGTAAACAACTGTATTTTACTTTTAATAAGTTAACATGGCAACATCTAATTCTTCCTACTCCTTTCTTTTCTAGACGAATTATCTCTATCTTCTTCTCCTTAAACTATTTTTCTCTTGAATGGACCTCTTTCATAGAAGCTATCATAATTACTTACTTGATTTTTTTTAAAGACCTTTATCTTACTTCCGATGGAGTCACAACCCTTTGTGGGTCTTGGGCTCTTCAACAGTCAACAAGTTTCAAGAAATCATTACCACCTTTCTTTATTAAAATTCCCTGCACTTAAACAACTCTCTGGCCGATTATTTGTATATATTTAGAACAATATTATACACGTATCCACCAATTGCAATAATTTTGCTCCTCAAGAAAAAAATAAGGTTGTTGTAATATAAGTTGTCTGAATGTCTGTGTAATCAAATTGCACACGTAATAAAGTACCTAGCTTAATTCTAAAAACTAAGACATGGAGCCTGGACAGGATATTACATAGTGTTTTCTTATGTAGAGTTTGTTTTATTTAGGTTTTACTTATTTATTTAGACCCAGAATGCCAAAGTGTACCTACATAAAACAATTATTATGCCCATATGCCCATAGTATTTTATTTTATATTATAAGTGGTAGATCATATATAAATGAATAATTTGCCTCTTTATGTATTTTTTGGGTTCCAAATGTTTCATTAAAATTTTCAACAATATTGACGGCGCGGTCCGCCGCCGCCGGTTCGTTGGTTTGGTAGTGAACAATAATACCTTCTGCACCTGAGGGCGGCGGTTTTCTGTGCGTACCTAATAATAATACCCCCTATCCCCCCCCCCTCCAGGTGGGATTCGAACCCACGACCGACTCGAACATTTTCAAAAAACATTTTCAAAATATGAATGGTTGCCTAACAACTATAAATAAAAATCATCCGTTGTCTGGTACAGTCAGATGCACGTCGAGCTTTACACTTGCAGTACAATTTTGGCTCTTATGACATAGAACTTAAGAATGGTACAAAGTCCAATATGTAAAGGTCGAGCAGCTCTTGAATGTACTCATAACACTAGCAGGTTAAAAGCTTACTTTGGGACCTTGGTGCTATGCGAATTGTGTAGAATTAATTAATTAATTAATGTAATATGACCCATCCACCAACCTGTCTTTACCTTACGACCGAATGACACATCCGATTTAAAATCGTGATAAACATAGCGATTAAGACGACTAATACAGGTGTCGTACATCAAAGGCGGAGGATGTGATCATTAGAAGAGAAACTTGACACAAGCGGTTATACAAAGGTAACTGAATACTAACAAATAGGTAGTACATATCCCGCTTATATTATAAAAGCGTTTGTGTGTATTTTTGTTACTTCTTCACGCTCAAATGGCTAGGACAATTTTATGATATTTGGTATACGTAGGTAGCTGATACCTTGGATTAACACATAGGGTACTTTTTATCCCGAAAAGTATGCGATTCCCGTAGGATTTGGTCTGATAGTCAATGGTGCTTTAAAAAGTAGATGGCGCTGCTGTGCATAAATATACACTTTTGGTTTCACTAGAATAATAATTATAAAATTATAAAATAAACACAAATATACTTAGTAGGTAGGTAGGTATACAAGGTAACTATAATTAAAATTTAGGGTACCCTGCCATTGGGCCTAGGGGACCTTTATTTTTTATGCCACAAAGGTGGCAAACAAGCATACGGCCCGCCTAGTAAGCTATAGACGCTTGGCAATACCGGGGGTATCAATCACGCGTTGCCAACCCTCCCAACCCCAAGTGGAGACTCCGTGGACACCTTACTCACCGTAGAAACACAGCATGGCCGAGGCCAATACTATTTGGCTACGATCTTCTGTAAGGTGGAGGTCATTCCCTAGACGGGATCTGATTTGAGCAGATTATCCGCTGTACCCTACCTCTCTTACTTTTTCAATGTTAACTTTTTTGATATAATGTTAAGTGTTTTTGTATTATTTTTCGCGGTAAACATATTATTAATGTTTAGTACGCGTTTGTAAATAAAATAAAATAAAACTTAAAAATGTTTTACATAATTTCGAAAAAAAGTTTTAAATCGTATTTAATTAAACATTAATGAAATAACGAAAAATTCGTATTTTACCTATGTTGTTATATACAATAAAATATAATAAAAAAAACATATTAGGTATTCGTCCAAGAATACTTATTTATTAATCAAATGCTAATAATACTTATCGTTATGAAAAATTGTCATTACGGTTGCAATTTTTTTAAATAAATAGAGTGATACAAGAGGAAGGTTCAAATGTATGTTATTTTCCGAAATTCCCACGGGAAAACGGGATACAGGCAAACGAAGACGCGGGTTTCGCTAGTATAATTAATTTTAAGTCTAAAATGTACTATATCGACTTACCACCTTTAACCGCGCGTAGCATTAAAAGTATTCCCAATTTACAACATTTGTCCAATTAAACTAATCAGGGCAACCATTGCACCTTATCACGTGGTGATAAGAGATAAAATTGCACGGAGATCCAAACGGAATGATTCACAGTCAACGCACGCGTTCAGAATTGGACCGCACATAGACCAACTGTTGAATAGACTGAAATAAAATAACGTGTGACACTTTATATTAATAACGTGTTAGTTAATAAAGTGGGCCGAAGTAAAGCTACAGCATTTTATTGCTTCATTCCAAAAAATATATTTTTTTGGTTGCCAAATAATAAGATCTGAAATTAGGCCCGATTGCTTGTTTGACGGTCGTATGTCATAAAGAAAAGCTTGAGCCATAAAGGGCCAGGGAGAAAAATCCAGTAATAATCAATGTTTGTATAAATCTCATATAACAGGTGGTGCGTAAGTGCACGTATAGTATGCAATTCAATCGTCCAAAATGCAACGCCAAAATGTAACATATACCATAATTGCATTGCATCAATCTGTTGTTGTCTAAATATACGTAAATAGTTGATCTGTGTGTGAGTGAGCAATAATTCGTTAAACAGATGCGCGGGCGCTCCTCCGCCGCCAATGGAAGCGCACAGACGGATATACACCGCGACTTTATTCGTCTAATGGACCCGCGTAAATTCCACATAATACTATTGCATCTTGTAAATCGTTTAACTCGTATTTTCCAGGTTGAGATTTATGCTATGTGTAGCGCTGACTACACTGTTTTAAATCTCTACTTATTTCAAATCAATGTTTTATACCTTGTAGTGCACCGCAGGCTTTAACCCCTTAAGGTAATTCAGCGACTAACACCACGAAGTTAAGGGTGCTCTACACAATCAACGTTCCTCTTTACAAAATTTTCATTTTATCTGTTTTCGATAAAACTCTGATTAATCGGAACGGAACATTTATTCTTTCTTTAAATGAAAATATTATGATAAAGATATTTTAAAATCACATTTCAGACTTTTCCTCACCTTGTATGACGTCAGAGTCACGTTCGAATACGAGCGCGTCAGAATTTAATAGTTATGCCGGACAAAACATAAAAAAATTCAAGCATGAGGTCAACAACTCGTCACCAAACTGTCAAAAAATTATATGAATGAGCTACTTTGTGGAAGATTTTGATAACATTCAGTAGAAGCTGATAAGTTACCTATTTATTTATTTAAACTGCACATGTAAAGTTTAAATCTAATTAGAAGAAGCTAAGTTTAATGAGAATAAGTCGTTGATTAATTATTTACAGATTGTCAAATAATAATCATTTAGTTGTGAAAAATCTATGATCTATTTAAAGGCCAAGCCCCTTAATTGAAATAAAAAATGGGTAAGTCAAAAATATTTACCATACTACATACATACTAAACAAAGTGTTTGTATAAAAAAATGTGTCAGACGTTTGCAGGAGTGACCTATTTGGCTTGTGACACTATAGATCCATTGTGGCATAACGATTTATTCAGATAGATGTGAAAATTTTACATTCTGACACTGAAACATGGTTTATTGTTTACATAAACATTAGTCTTGTTTTTCAAGCAATATTAATAAATAATAATGTAATGCTTGAACCTGTTTTATTATGGACTAGCTGATGCCAGCGGTTTACCTGCGAAATTTCTGTTTTCTGGGACAAAAACTATCGAAAGAGCGTTAAGCGTTACGAGCCTTTGAGCAATAGATTTTTACTGAGTTCTGTGGGTCTATTCTCGTAACAAAAACAGTCAAAATCTAATCTCAATTTCAACTGCCATGTCACTATATTTTGTATGAGCAAGATAGCGCGTTAGAATGAAACTAGATTTTGACTGTTTTTATAATGAGAATTGCTACTTTAAAACCAGCAGGTCTATCTTGTAATAATTTGAAATATCCAGACTCCAAACGGACAACAAAGGTTGCAAGACAGCAAAGGAGGAAGGGTTCTCGTACTTGAGTTGTTGTGCAAAGACGCGAGGTCCTTAAATATGCGAGACCAGGGACGGTTGCTGTTCTTGCAATTCCTTTTAAAGAAGTAATACATGTATGAAACATAGCGAAATAACGGCTGATAACAATATTACGGTATTCACGAAGCGGATTATAAATAGACCCCGCTTAGAACTTGTGGGAGGCGTAATTTTAGACATTTTAAACGTTACGTTGGTCCGTCACTCGTTCGCTGTATACATCAAATATTTGAAGAATATAGTAGTTCCGCTGCCAAAATTAGTTTTTTTATAAATTCTAATCTGACTATGTAGCGTGCGATTCTACGGAATCTCAGCTGCGTCACCGTGGTGGTGTGATGCTCTGAAAATCTGTTTCAAAACCTGTTACGCCATCTGTTGTTTTGAAAAGAAAATAAATAAAAAACATAAAAAGGTATTAATTCTCAGAGACCAGAATTTACTTTAGCGTTTATTCCTCTTTTTCTTTCTTAATTATCCTAACTATAATAGTGAGTTTGTTTGTTTGATATTCCTTCACGGCTTGACTAATCAGCCAATCATTATGAAAATTTGTATACATATTGTCAGGGGTACAGAGCCCAACATAGGCTTCCAATGGGAAAATATTTTTTCTACTATAGATGGCGCTGCAATTGCGATGTCGGAAAACAGATGGCTCCACAAGTTGCGCTATGAGTGTTTTGTTGTCGAACGAGATCTAAGACATAAAATTAACCGTGAGCAAAGCCGCGGGGAAAAGCTAGTCTTCTATATTTATAAAAGAAGAGACAAACGAAATTGATATCGGATTTAAAATTAAAAAGAAAATATAGTATGTACAGTGTTTTTCATCTTCGGACTGCGGTTAACTCAAACTTAACTCAAAATCTATTTTAATTATAATATTAGGACTAATTACAAGATCTTTCGAATCGTCACTTTTTTCCTACTCAAAAACTAAATAGATTATTATTTTCATAGTTCATAATAAAATTTGATAATTCGTGAAAAACTTCCTGCAAGAAAATTGACTTAACCTCTAGGCCGGGACTACAGAAAAATTCGGCTCTATTAACGTGTATTGAAGTTTCCTATGTACTGATTTATCAATGTACTGATCATCTATGTACTAATCATTTTTGTTTCCTACTTCCAGTGGTTACCTGGCTCAGTATGGGGTCCACTACCTACAGCAGCGACTGGATCCTCTCAGCCCCAGAACGATGACACAAACTCTTTGGCTGAGCAGCTGGTGGCCTTGTCGTTGCGGAGGCCACCTCGACCACCACCGCCGGCGTACATGTGCCATTTGTGTTTCAAGAAAGGACATTATATTGGAGACTGTCCACAGGTAAATAATAGAATAAAACTTTATTCGTATAAACATTACATAAAACCACGCCGTAAATATGTTTTTTTTTATTTTATGTTTTCACAACGATGCGTAAATGTCTTTGTTCTTAGTTCTCTACTCTGGTTATCTCTTTATTCTTATTGGTTGGCTGTAGATCCGATTTCATTTAGCTTAGTAAATAAAAAAATAAAATAAATATATAGGGACAAATCACACATATTGAGCTAACCCCAAAGTAAGTTCGAAACTTGTTTTATGGGATACTAACTCAACGATACTATATTTTATAACATAGATAAACATCCAAGACCCAGGCCAATCAGAAAAACTTCGTATTTCATCATGACCCGACCGGGATTCGAACCCGGGACCTCCTGGGTGGCAGTCTAGCGTGGTAACTATTACGCCACGGAGGTCGTTAATTTTATATACTGCTTCTTGTTGCGTGCTGTTGAATTATTATAAAATCTTGGCTAAAAAGAGGAAGAAATATAAATAAGCTTTCTTCTATGTAAGTATATGAACTTTACATATCAGTTGGGGTCGGGAGTCGAGTCCAGTTTCAGAACAAAGCGGGCATTATCTAGGAAAGAGACTCTTTAGTTCTTTGTTTGAACAAAGACACATTGTAATATTTACAATGCTCTGATTTACAAATTAATAAATTACTTATTACAATTTGTTTATATTCTACTTACAAGGCCTACAAATACGTGCTGTCTCGCTCATACAAGATTTAAAAGAGGGAGATAGTGTCAGATTGAAACGAGACTTGAATCGCAGTATTAATTTTATTGGGATGCCGGCTCTACACTCTCGCGCAGTTGAGCGAAATCGAGAGTGTGGACAGCCTCTTCGTCCCACTCCATCTTTAAAATTTCCTTCGTCTTTGTGCCTAGCTTCACTTCAATTCGGTCAACTTCGCGAGAGAGTAGAGCCTGCTTTAAAGAGTGATTTATCTTTATTTATTTAGGAGCTTTTGTTATTTTAGACATGGCAGCCTCGCCAACACAAAAATATCTATAACATTATGTATAACAAATTATATTATACATAATATCTTTAACTTAAACTGTCAGTGACAAAGCTCCACTAAACTACATAACCTCACGCACGCTATGTTTTACATAAGCTCAAAGGATGCCTGGATTCGGCCAAAATATGGTAGGAATTCTAGTTGAAACGTAATACTACTATATGCATAACTATGTATGTAACGAACAATCGAGATGCGAGTCGATTCTAAGAATTAGATAAACTATGTAAGAGAACTACCTACACTGTAATCGCTTCACGAAACATAATCTCTATTCGCTTGAATGCTGACTTTTTGTTTCATAATTATAACCCTATTTGTTTAATATACAAATATTTTATGCTGGCTTAACACTAGGAAGTTAACGAAAATGAATCCTTCAATCAAAGGCACGTTCTATAGTCATACATTTCGAATTCATATTATTAGTAAATACGCTACTCTATAACTACAAACTACCACCCTTTCAAAAACAGAAAAATGAAAACTGGGAAAAGAATAATAGGACCGGGATTCGAACCCGGGATCTCCTGGGTGGCAGCGGACTGGCGTGGTAACCATTACGCCAGGTCGTCAAAAATGGCAATAGAAACCCAGTTACTGCCTTTTTGTCATTCAAACGTAATGCCTAACGTAAAAGTTAGGCGAAAACGTGAGCGTGTAAAAACTCTTTGTCTAACTTTTATTGCGTCTTTTAACTTTGACTTGGTACTTTGCTAAGTTCCACTTCTCATGTAGTGTAGAGTCAGAGTTAAACTTGATGATGAATAGCAATGTCTAATATAAACATTACCTGGAACCACACAGGCAGTAATATTTGTTTATTACAATCATAATGGTGAAGATATATCTACATTATGAATTGACCGGTGGCCCAGCAGCGCGGGTTCGATCCTTGCACGGGGCAAATATTTAATGGGAAATTTTTCTTTCGAGTGCTTTCTATGTTTTACAATTTAATACGTATTTTACAGTATTCTATCCATACATAACACAAGGAGGTAAAGCCTGGGTTACTTTGGGACTAGGTGGTGCTGTAGGTATTTATTTATTAAGAGCGATTACCCGCGACTTCGTCCGCGTGAAATGTTCAAATAAGGATAACTCTTTTGCCTGACATGCGATGTAAAAGAAACAAATCCTATATTCTGCTCCAAGCCGAGCTCTATCTTTCTGTGAAAACAGCATTAAAATCCGCTCAGTAACTTATAAGATGTACGCGTTCAAACAGACAGACAAAAAAATCCAAAAAAATATTTTTTGTTTTTATTAAATTTCGCTAACTGTTCCCTCTCCATTTTTGCCATATATGTTCAAAGTACAGACATATCGGGGTCTACTGTTTTATTACATGTAGGTACAGTCGCCTCGAGGATAGCAGGACCATGTTTAGGATGATTTTTGGTTGCATCATCCAACATCCTAGTGGACAGATGTGGCTCTAATAAACAAAAACCCTGTTTGACGTAACAAAGAAAAGGACGGAGCTGACAAAAAATGCGCTTACAAGATGTGCAAGCGATTTTTTTCTAAAATGGTCCTCCTATCTTCGAGGCCACCGTACCTATAGAAGAAGATAAGATATATAGATGAATTGGAGTGGTAGAGCATTTATGAAATGGCCTAGGAATGGCCTAGGAAAACACTGATCTCCGCCATTCGAGCAGCGTAGAAGAGTTCTATCTTATCTCCTTCGATTGTAGGAAGACCCATATCCATACAGTGGGATTATAATGGGTTGATACGATTATTTATTTATTTAACTTTATTGACCACAATAGATACTGATACAATAGGCGAACTTAATGGTAAATTGCATTCTCTACCAGTTAACCATTGAGAAGTGCCCTCTCTATCTGGAATACTTTTTCGCTGATAGACAATTGACGTTCGATGACATGAAAGCAAGGTACCGGGTAGATAGCTGAAAAACAATTTAGCACCATGACATGAAAGTAGAGTAACCCAGTCAGCAGAGAGTCTATTCAGCTGGACGACATAAAATCCAAAGTGCAGAGATTCACGAATTTGGTTTACTTGTGATAACTACTATTTTACTGATAATTATAACTGATTACTAATAGTTCCAATTTTATTCCAGGCCCGTCCGAAAGGTGAAGGTCTTACTCCGTACCAGGGCAAGAAGCGATGCTTCGGCGAGTACAAATGTCCAAAGTGTAAACGCAAGTGGATGAGCGGGAACTCCTGGGCGAACAATGGACAGGAATGCATCAAATGTCGTATCAACGTCTTCCCACATAAACAGGTAAGTATGTTTTTATAGAGAAAACCTACAGAAAAGGTTTTATAGAGGTTCGAAATGAAGATATATATAGAACTTACACACATGCCGAAATAGTGTATGATAAAATAGATAAGTAGGTAGTGGACGAATCACACAACGCCATCTCGTTTAAACTAAACATACTACAGCTTGAACTGTACACTGTACTGTGTATAAAATGTTTTAAATATATTTCTATCATCGCGCAGGAGATGTACTTTCATTCGGTCATTGATTGTTAAACTACAAAAGAATGTATCTACCGTACTGTAATTTTTTAATGTATTTTCGATGCCTTACTCTGTAAATTCTTAAATGTATGATATTGTTGGGAAACTAATCAATAAATTGCTGTTGTTTTGACTTTGCCAGAAAGTGGCGTGCCTCCTACATCGCACTACAAATACCATAGATTTATTATATTAGGTACGCTAGTATATACTAAATCTATGACAAATACATAGATAAACAAAACTGTTTTATTAAAACAGATAATATTTTTTTGAACGAACGTAATTAGATGGTCCTTCGTCTATTTTAAACACTTTTTCTAATATTCCCAAAATTATGCAGTACCTTTCTGCAATTACAGAGACCGCTGGAGAAGCCAGATGGGTTGGACGTGAGTGATCAGTCGAAGATACATCCACAGCATCTCTGCCAGAAGTGCCGCTCTTTAGGTTACTACTGTCGACGGGAATACTAAGAATTCTACCCTCATCCGTACTCAGTACAGTCAAGAGCAGGTCGACCTTTATCGGACTTTGTATCATTCTTAAGTTCTATGTCATAAGAGCCAAAATGGTATTGCAAGTGTAAAGCTCAACGTGCTCCTGACTGTACATCATAGCTTTCACTCCTACTGCATATTTCAAGCAATCATTCCACCTCTTCTTCAGCTTACAGTTTATTTATTCATTCTTACCTTATTTTTGCATAACTAATCATAAGGACCATGAGAAATAGTTCTCTCTCATGGTCCTACTAATAGGACTAAAAAGTAGGACCACGAAATAACGGGGATAATATGATCTAATCTTGGTAGAACTTGTGGAGATTGTGCAAACAACAAAGCAGAGAGGGTGTGAAAAATTGTTTCACAGACTCTCAGCATCAGCAGATCTCAGAGCTAATTTTAATAGAGCGCACTACATTTATGTCTTCGCAGAATTGCTAGATTACTCTGCAATGAAATCGCGATTTTAATTTCAATTCTGTATAATTATAATTTTAAATCAGCAAATCCTAATTCGTTCTGTTAACTTACTTTACTAACTAATTTGTTAGTGTACAAATTCAAATTCAAAACTTTTATTCAGAGAATAGGTTTTCACAAACACGTTCTCAGAGTGTACAGTAATAAATGATTTTTATAAATTAATCTACTCTATAAACTACCTACTACTATGAAATCGGAAACAAAAGCAAAATGACCACTGGTAAAAGGAAATGGCGAAAGAAAACCAGTTACGGCCTTTTTTGTCATTTAAAAATATATCGTACTTTACTTAAACTGATTTCATTTAGTTTAGTATTTACTTAAAGCTAGTATAGTCTCTCAAGAGTACCTAAACGTAATAACAATCCAATACCGTTCGTTCAGGATTGGTTCCAAGAGTAGCCTTTCTGTTCGGCACAAGATCGCAGCGACCTGGCTACAAAATGTCCATTGTTTTTTAAAAATATATATATAAATCTACCACAAATGTGGCAAAAAGGATACGGTCGGCCTGATGGTAAGCCGTCACCGTAGCCTATAGACGCTTGCAATACCGGGGGTATCACTCACGCGTTGCCAACCCTCCCAAGTGGAGCTCTGGAGACCTTACTCACAGTAGGAACACAACATGGCCGAGACCAATGCTATTTAGCTACGATCTTCTGTAAGGTGGAGGTCCTTCCCCAGATGGGCTGCTCCGATTTAAGCGGATTATCCGCTGTGTCCTACCTCTCTTAAAATCTTATATTATTATCTTATAGTCAACGCTTCCTCGAGAGCACCCTGTCCATTTTATAATTCAAATTCTTATTGAAACTAATTACCTCGCCCCTTGTAGGTACACAAGATTTACGTAAGTTTAAGAGAGTTGTAGCCAAATCCCGAACCCGAAATTCGCACCCAAGTAATTTTAACATTGCAGTAATTATTTCATATCGTTTCATATTATAAGTAAGTTGTTTTATAATGAGTTTATAAGCTATATTACATGTATATTTCGAAGATTTGTCCTTCAGAAGATTTATCGTGTGTTTTATTAAATGCTATTTTATTAGTAGATAATTAAGTATGTACTCCAAATGGCATTAAAGTTACTTATGAATTTTGATATGTATATTTAGTTATTAAAATGTTTATGTGCGTAATTATTAAGACTTTTTTAAATATTCGTTTATTACCAAAATGTATGTAGGTTTTAATGCGTTTTTAATTTTGCTTTCTATTCATTTTTGCTATATGTACTAATGCCCGCTTTCACTAATGCCTCTTATATAGCGTCTTTATATGAGTTAAGGGCGGACGCTAGGCGCTGGTAAAAATAGGCATAAAACACGCTAAAATAATCTAGAGTCTAGATTATGTTTCACGCAATCAATGTGGAATGTCTAGTTTCTATACACTAGACTAGAGATTCAATGTTTAGTGCCTGAAAAAATGGAAGAGCCTCTAAAAAAACAATTTCTTTATGTCTGACAGATAGTAAATCTTTTGTGTTTTTTTAAATATTATCGTATGTATTTCGATGTTAAAAATATTTTAGGTGTAATTTTTATTATTTTAACATTTTTAAACCAAATAATACCCAAAGAATCAGTGAATTCTCAATGTGCCAAAAACGTAGACTTAAATAAAATTAATTAGGGAATAGGTACTTTAGTCTAAGTTTTTAAAACAAAAATTTACCATGTTAAGTTACTATTTAACCCAATAAAATTGATTCATTATGTCATCATATCATAACTAAAATTTATAATATTGATGAATTATGTCTTCATGAGTACCTACCTAATTATCGTGCATACTGGTCACAAACAGGTATCTACCTACGTACCTACTAGTGAAAAAATTGATATTTTTTTGGAATCTGGCGCCAACAGAACTGCGATCCGGGATTTTGGCGCCAACTACGTTAGTGTCCACTTCGGCTCATGATAAGAAAATTAATTTCTGTGTGTTTCAGCGTTTGATTCATAGTACCTATTGATATTATCATATTACATGACAATTGGCTAATTGCAACAAACAAAAATGCAAAAGCCACAACTTGAAGGAAAAAAAAACTGCGATGCGATCCACAAAATTTAATTTGATTGTTGTTGGGCGCCAAAATCCTCCACAGATTTTATAATTAAATCTCATTGTGATTTTTTTCATTATATGGTACCTACCTGGAATTACTTACAACTTATAGGTATTTGTGGCCAGTGAATACACAAAATAAAGTTTGTTTGTCTTCTCCTATATCCATCGAAAATATTTTTCTTATAAGAATAATTTTTCATATATTGCTGTACAGTCTCTTTATTTTGAAATTAAAAAAACATTTTTTAATGATTTCCAAATTAAACTGTTATAGATAAATTGTAATAACCAAAGTAATTTAAGATTTTGTCGCTGAATCGACGGTGCTTGTAAGAGATTAGTAATTCAATGACGGTAATTATTACAACGATAAAATAAAATAAGTGCATAGAAGAAATTATACTTAAACTTACTTAATTAAAAAAAAACTAAATTGCTTCGACTTCATGTATAACTATGTAGTATACAGTATAATGTACAACCCTATGGTATAACAATGTCATAACATGGTTATACATTACCTATACGTTATGTATAACCATGGTGCATATTACCAGAGTACAAATAAATAAGTACATAAAACACGCTACAATACATAAAACTGCATCCAAAATAATTAAATTAAAATTTTCATTAATCCTTTATTGTGTCAATATGTTCGAAAAACAATTAAGAAGTGTGCGCCGTGTGTTAATACAGTCGTAGTCGATAGCACATCAAGCTATGTCCAATTTTCTAATTGCATCATGTATTTTAAACTATAATAAATAGTCATGGCACGAAGTTAACAGATTGCATAAATTTTAATAGAAGTGACGAATAGATTGATGTTTTGTCGACTTTACATACGTTCAGTTATAACACTAGATTTTATAATATAAGATTATATTTAACTAACTTACTTTATTCCTTAAGTTCTGTACATCATTTTTCTTGAGTAATAATTGAAGTGGTAGAGCATTTATGAAATGGGCTACTTCGACAAGGGAAGTAAAGACAGCCGAAGTAACAATTAAGTTTTCTCATATAATTGTCAATGTAATTAAACGCTAAATTAAAAATGTACATTTTGATGACGTCTAGTACATATTCGGTGAAATTAGATTACAGTTATCTAAAAAAAACTAATTCTTACTTCGTTTGGGTGGTCAGGCTTCTCTGCGGTATCTGCACCAAGGTTTAAAGTAACAACGCGTTTCGTATGGTGACTGAGAGATCCAGAAACCCAAGTTCTTTTCTCCCTATTCGTTCGGGTGGCCCGCTTGCTTGTTTGTCTGCAGTATGACATAAAAAAATCTTTCAAATTTAAAAGATAAATAAAATTAATTCTCAAAATATTAAATATTAAAATAATCAAACAAAGAAAAAGGATCTAGTATACTTACCAAGTGTTTGCATTTCATTATTTTGTATTAGGCATTCAATGATTATATTAGGATATAAAATTGGTTATTTCTAAGAACATTAAATGCTAAAATAAGAATTCTAAGAACATTAAATGCTAAAATAAGAAAGTGCCACATAGGTTTATGTACTAATAATTCATGTAATTTCTATTGGAATATAATTTTATATAGTACTTATAAAATGAAGGTTTTTACAATATTATTGTTGAACATATTATTATAAACTGTTACTTAAAAAATACCTAGTTATGTAGGATTAAAATGATTATGTATCCAAGTTTTATTTTATTTTATAAATTTTGATTTAAAAAATCTTACTTTTTATTCTATAACCTTTGAGTTTCTTTGGTGTTAGGTTAGGTACATCGAAATAATATTACTACGTATAGAAATGACAGCGCCTTCAAATTTTGGCGCCGCGTTCGGCCGTGCGGGGCGCGCCCCTCCCTGGCCCCGCCCCCAACCGAGTCATAGAATATGACATTACTACGCAGGGGCGACACTTTGTTTATATTCTGCCTATTGGACATCTAACTGATTATTTTATTTTATTACAATTTTTTATTTTACTTAATAGAATAAACTTAATAGAAAATAGGTATAATATTAGCTTTATAGGTAGGAAGCTACATTACATTTTTGTTCTTAACTTAATATTAGTCAAAAATGGTGGCGTCGGGAGTCGGGTCGCTGAGTTCCCTCTAATATGGTTGAGCACAGCGATGGCTGACTCTCGCGTCAACTCGTGAACGGGTGCTGCCTGGGGGGACTGGTCTGCTCACTCTTGTCAGTACTGACTTTTTTTTTTTATTGTAGATTTAAGACTTGTTCATTCCACACCATTGTGTATAACATTCCGCGTATTCTTCTTATAAATTTTTATGTACTTATATACATTGTAACTAATGAGTGGAAAAAAAAAAAAAAAAAAAAAAGTACAAAATGACAAAAAAGGCCGTAACCGGTTTTCTTTCGCCATTTCTTTTTACCGGTTGCCATTTTGCTTGTGTCCGAAATGGTGGTAGTATATAACGTAGTTTATTTTTTTTATTTAAACAAGTTGTAAATGACAAGAAAAAGTGCCTGTGAAGGTCTAATTTCTGAAATAAACGATTTCATTTCATTTCATTTCATTTCATTTCATTTCAATAAACTGAGATTAAATCAAAACTTTATAATGAAGCTATTTATATATTGAAGTATTTTGTAATATATGCAAATACTAGGAGACGGTCGCCTGCCAGACAAGACAACTCCTCTTGTTGAATGGTAACGTATCTTTACTCCGAAACTTGTTTGCCCGAATTTCATTTGTTCGAAAATGGTTGGTCGAAATTTAAAATGCTGTTTCGTTTTCCATCTTTTTGTTTTCTAGAAACTATTTTTTTTACTTAGTAACTTTATCCACATTTACGTATTTTTTACCTACTATATAAAAATATTTTGGAAATATAGTTTAAAAAATCAATATTTAAATTACACATTATTTTAAAAAAAGAATTATGAAAATCGGTCCAAAATTGAAGGGTAATCGGCGGACCTCCAAAAAATTAACAATGAAACATAGAACCTCCTCCTTTTTTGAAGTCGGTTAAAAAAAAAAGCAAAAAATTTTTCAGAAATAAGTACCTAAATTATATTATAAAATTGACCTACGCTTAGTACCTACGTATCCCATCTGTACGATTACTTTTTGATAATCTATGATTTTCACATAGAAATGGCGGATGCAATTATGATGCAATAGAAAATAATGAAAAAAAATTGTTTTGGTTGGTTTTACTTAATTTTTCGTATACTTACCGATGATAAGTCATGCCGCTATCTTTCTTCCTTACTGTTGAACGGTTTTTACAAGTTTTTATTGAACATGACGGCATTTTCCAATTTTTTTTTTGACATAGGTAATTCCGAGAACCAATCACGATGAGCGTCGGCAAGTTTCTAAACGAGTTGATGTCTATTGGCCTCAACGTATGGGGACAAAAATTTTGTTCGCGGTGTCCGTTCTATACGTAGTAATATTATTTCGATGGTTAGGTACATACAATTTTATTATATCGGAATATACCACTCAGTCTATTGACGTTTAAAATCCTCTACTTGAAGTAAGGAAAGACCTTGAAAATGTACCTTTTTCCCTCGGTCGCATTTTAAATTTCTAACTAGGAGTACCTTTAGTCTATAAGTAAGTACCTACCTAGTCGGTAACAAAGAGGATACCTAGTAATATTGGTAGGATAGAGTGGCAGCCCGGGGTAAAATCGGCATTATAGAAGGTGTGCTGCTTTGCCTGGCGGATGAACTAAAATTTATAGGTACTTATGTAAGGTACATAGTATGTTGTTATGTACCCTTTATTTTCTAAATATATTTATTTGTTAGTGTCCCAAAGAAGTCCCCCAACCGACGGAATACATCAAATTTTGTGTATTTAAGTATCCAATTTGTATTTTATTTACATTTTAAGTAAATAAATAACTAAAATAAATAAATAAACTAATAAAATAAATAACGTCATGCCATCGAATGGTCCGTCAGGTTAGATGTCATGTCAGAGGTCACGGGATAGGTTCACGTCCACGGACACCTGCCGCGCCGGCGGCGGCGGGGTTGTGGAAGTATCACCAGTGAAAATGCCTATGAAAATTGACAGTAATACGTGGAAATATGTAGGTAGTAGCTAATTGTGCTCCCCCTAGCCTAGTCGGTAAGTAAGAATGAAAGACAGAGAACGGCGCCGAGGTTATTTACATTTCTGGAAAAATGTGTTATCTTAACTTTAAATAAATAGGTAGGTACACGAATAGTCGCCTCGAGGATAGCAGGACCATCTTTAGGATGATTTTTGGTTGCAACATCCAACTCCTTGTGGACACATGTGGCTCTAATAAACAAAAACCCTGTTTGGTAACAAAGAAAAGGACGGAGCTGACAAAAAATCCGCTTACAAGATGAGCAAGCGATTTTTTTCTAAAATGGTCCTCCTATCTTCGAGGCCACCGTACGTACCTATAAAAAATTATGGTTAGTTACCCTTGCCCACCCTTGCCCTTGGTTACCCTACTGTTGATGCCATGCATCAACGACGAACTCATTTTTCAAAGTATTTTACCAGATACCTACCTACCCATTTTTGATAGCCCGTTTTAACTTCAAGAAATGGCAGCACTACTTCCGTCAGAGAGGAGTCGCGTTTCCTCTTTCCTACCAACTACAATGCTGCCAAGTGAATAACCATCTTAGAGAAAGGATAAATAGAGGCGACACGGTAGGAGTGAGCGAGATGAGTAAATACAATATTCCCAAGGCCAAAAAGAGCTAGAGAAACATTTTTTGTCCTTATCGACGTATACTATTTTTTTGCTGGGCACAGTCGCTAACTGTGCCCAGCTAACGAGAGCGGTTTTCTATAATTCTCAAAATCTGAATTTTCTGGGTGAAAACAAGGTGAAAACTGTGTTCTGTGATTGACTTTATGTGTTTTTGCGTTCATAGACTATGGTGCATTGTAGTGTTTTAGGCTGCAATAGCCGCAGTGAACGTAAAATCGACAACATAACCTTTCATTCGTAAGTACACTATTTAGACTTTATTTCGGCCCTAATTGATAAAAATGAATACAGATTATATTTATTAAGGCTCAAATGACGGCTTCAATGTACAGAAATAACGAAATAAAACGTAAATGTTCAAGAAAATAATCGTATTTTGTAGTATTATACACCCAAATTAAGTAGGTAAGTAAAATGAAGCCAGGCGGCCACTTTCCCGTGTCTCCTAAATTTAGTCGGGTACCACGCGTATTGGGGATACCAGCAATTTACTTGAATTTACCCATGCAATATTACCCACAATTGAGGTAAAATAGTGACAACTTATATAAAAAATAAAATCTAATCAGGGGTTCTAAACTCATTATAAAATGCGGCCCGCTAGTTATTCTTGTCGATATATAATAAAGAAGTTAAATGGAATAACAATGTTTTTGTTTGTATAATATCATTAGGTATACAGTATGCGATAATTAAGCGACAGTCGCTATTCCAAGACATTTCATAATATTTATCAACGCTCAGCGAACAGACTTTAATTTATATGTATATACCATAGTTCACCAGCCACTCTGGAGTCTAGTACGGGTTCGTAGACATCTCACAATCTCAGAGGTTCTGGTCTCATCACGATAAAAAAATATATTTGAAAACAATCAGTAAAGTTTAAAACAAACATGCAAGCCATTCCACTGTCTTCTTTAACAAAAAAGCTTACAAATTTTTTATTTTTATTTTACCCAACCGATACGGATCGGTTGTATGGAGAGAGATCTGTAGTCACACCAACCTTCCCATACTACTATAGTAGACAATAGGAGTTAGCAAAGATACAGTAAAACAGGCGTGGACAGCGACTTTGATTTATTTATACAAGTATAAATCGAAGTCTCAATATATTGATGATTATAAGAAAAAATACATCGCAAATCATCAATAGTCCTATTAGTTTATCGTATATAAAAATATAAAAAAAACATGGGGTAAATCATGGGGTAATATTCTCTTTTCTGGTAACACTACGTAATCAATGTACTTTGTTTCTCTCCCTTACGGGTATACGCCTGATGACAACTCTATTCATCCTTTCTCTAAGCTTCCCTATAATTTCTGAATATATTTCTTTGTTATCGCCCCAAAGAAGTCCCCCATCCGAAGGAATACATCAAATTATGAGTATTTAAGTATTCAACTTGTATTTTATTTACATTTTATGTAAATAAATACCTAACTAAAATAAATAAATAACTAATAAAATAAATATCGTCAATGCTATCGAATGGTCCGTCAGACGATAAGTGAAGTACAAAATAGCCGCCGCTTTTTTTTAAAATTTAAGTTCTTCCACCAATCTGACAAGAGAACGTGTTTGTGAAAACCTATTCTCTGAATAAAAGTTTTGAATATTTGAATATTTGAATCCCCCAAATGTCGCTGTTGCCTATGAAAATTGACGTTTATACTAATTGTGCTCCCCCTGTTCTGTACTTTCTGTCAGTCAACTGTCAACGTCAAGTTCAAAAATCTAAATTGTTGAAATACTAAACAAACAATAATTTTATTTCATTCCTACCGAAGTTTTTAATAAATAATAGAAGTTAGAAGTCAAATTTTAGAAATGAGTCAACGGAGAGCTAATACGAGTGCCCTAGAAGAAGTAGGTGAACGCTTAGAAGAAGCAATCAAAGAATGCGTCCGTTTAATAGTTTGCCGCGAAGGGAGCAAACTTCCAATAAAAAGGTCGGAAATTATAAAACATTTGCAATCAACATGCCAGGTTGCTGCAAAAAATGTTAATGGTGTTATTATTGAAGCAAATAAAGTTCTCAAAAAGGTAAAGAACGCAATAATTATCTTTCAATTTATTTCTGGTACAGGATATATGTCAAAAACCTCTTTCCGCTGGTATTTTCAGGTCACTGAACAGTCACTATCTTAGCATAACGACTTCCATATACCGACGAAAAATTAACTTGTCCTCCGCACACAAAAAGCTTTTACACCCATTAAAATACTGACTAGGGTTGCTGTTGCTTCATTTGTCCCTGCCCCTAACGCGACTCTGACCAAAGAAAGAAAACACTAATACAGAGAATAAATATTTATTTTCTTTATTTTGATCTGGAATTGGTAGTCTTATCATAAGCAGATATTTTGTGAGATTATGTCAGAGTGTATTGACGACCTCCGTGGCGTAATGGTTACCACGCCAGACCGCCACCCAGGAGGTCCCGGGTTCGATCCCCGGTCGGGTCATGATGAAAAACGAACTTTTTCTGATTGGCCTCGGGTCTTGGATGTTTATCTATATATGTATTTGTTATAAAATATAATATCGTTGAGTTAGTATCCCATAACACAAGTTTCGAACTTACTTTGGGGCTAGCTCAATCTGTATGAATTGTCAAAAAAAAAAAAATAATAATTGATGCAGGCCGCTGCCAACAGTTTGCAATGGAAACGTTTGGCGGAGGTCTAAGTCCAACAGTGGACTGGAATCCTTGTGGCTGAGATGATGATATGATAATGTTAGAGTATAATCTTAAATAAATTTTCTTTAATACCTATGTTACAGATTTATGGTTACAAATTGGTGCAAGTGGAAGCAAAGAGTGGTATTCAATACATAGTTGTATTAACAGAAGAATGTGAATCTCCCCTGGCCACAACAGCTGATTCAGCACATAGGAAGATGCTAATAGCTGCCCTGTTGCACATTTATATGTCTGGTGGTCCTGTTAAAGAAGGTACTGTCCAAAAACCCAAGAATATAAATCCGATAAAATTAATAAACAGAATTCTACCTTAATCGAAAGACTCAAAATTCAATACACAATTTAATGCATACAAAATATAACTGATAAAATTTACCACTATTCCCTCATAGACGACTCTGTTAACGAGTGTTATATTTAACAATTTTAATTTTAATATTTATAATTATTGCGTAAGTTGATAAAAAATGCTATGCAATAGCTTTACCGCAGCACTCCCCGAGTGCCACACGTATTTTTATTTCTTTCTTAAAATATCTATATCAATAAATTCATACTTTCTTTTATATTTTCAGAGGAAATGTGGAAATTCTTGTCAGATGCAGGTTTGATGGAAGAAAACGACCATGCTGCTAGAAAAGTACTTACAGTCACATTCACAAGACAGTTATATTTACAATATTCGAAGGTAAGATAGAATAACAGGTATTATCTTCAAACCCTACAGTAGCAGAAGGAAAAAAAAGGATGAATAATACTTGTTACAGTTATTCCATTACACGAAGAGCATTCGACCATAAATGTTGTAACGTTACCATGCACATTCTTTATTGTGCGTAACCTCGGAAACACTTGTAAAATGTCACACTCACTAAAACAATGTTTTAAGGTAGTGCACATGTACCGCCTCGAGGATAGCAGGACCATTTTTAGGATTATTTTTGGTTGCAACATCCAACATCCTAGTGGACACATGTGGCTCTAATAAACAAAAACCCTGTTTGGTAACAAAAGGACGGAGCTGACAAAAGATCCGCTTACAAGATGTGCAAGTGATTTTTTTCTAAAATGGTCCTCCTATCTTCGAAGCCACCGTACAGTCAAGAGCAGGTCGACCTTTACATATTGGACTTTGTACCATCCATTCTTAAGTTCTATGTCATAAGAGCCAAAATTGTACTGGAAGTGTAAAGCTCGACGTGCACCTGACTGTACATGTGCACTGCCTTGAAACATTCATAGCTGAACACTCTTTGTGGAATTGAATATCTCTTATACATGCATCCTGCAGTCCTGGATCTGACCAGATAACAAATGAAATGCTCAAAATAACCATAAATGAATCAGCTCCAAAACTGACAGAAATATTTAACAAGATATTATACAGTGAGACTATACCCACAGATTGGACCAAATCAACAATTATACTAATATATAAAAAAGGTGATAAAGGGGACATAGGAAACTATAGACCCATAAGTTTGATGTCGAACATATATAAGGTCTTCTCTAAAATAATCCTAAACAGAATTGCAATCACTCTTGAAGAAAATCAACCAAAGGAACAGGCAGGGTTTAGAAGCAATTTTTCTACTGTAGATCATATCCATGTTGTGAAACAGGTCCTACAAAAATACCATGAATATAACAAGGTATATTACCTAGGATTTATCGACTACAGCAAGGCTTTCGATACTATTGAGCATGATTCAATATGGAAAGCTCTGGAAATTCAAGGTGTTCATAAAAAGTACATTAGGTTATTAAAAAATTTATATTCAAAGAGCACAGCAGAGATAAAATTAGAAGATACTGGCCCAGAATTCCCAATAGAACGAGGTGTTAGACAGGGAGATCCTATCTCACCTGAACTTTTCTCTGCTGTGCTGGAAACGATTTTTAGAAACCTGGACTGGGAAGAAAAGGGTATTAATATCAATGGAGAAAAACTATCACACTTACGCTTCGCAGACGACATAGTCATCTTTGCAGAATGTCCGAGACAACTAGAGCTTATGCTACAAGAATTAGCTACAGAGAGTGCTAAGGTTGGACTCCTCATGAATACCTCGAAAACAAGATTAATGACTAACTCGACTGAGGTGCCAATCCTAGTGAATAAAGACCAATTAGAATACGTAGAAGAATATCTCTACCTAGGACACCTAATAGCTAATAAGGAATGCATGAACAAAGAGATAGACAGGAGAGTAACTAACACATGGAAAAGATACTGGTCTCTTGCAGAAGTAATGAAAAATAGGAACTTGAAAATGTTTCACAAATTAAAAGTATGTCAGAATAGTATTGAGAGAAGCGTATTAGGTGTGAGATTAAAAGACAGAAGACAACTAAAGGAAATAAAACTTGACACAAAATTTAGGAACGTTGCTACTACTACTAAGCTATTGAAATGGAAATGGGCAGGACATCTCATGAGAGAAAAAAGAGATAAATGGTCTAGAAATATAACTGAATGGCTTCCTAGAGAAAACAAAAGGCGAAGGGGGAGACAAATTAAAAGATGGGAGGATGATATACAAAAGACTGCTGGTCCCATGTGGCTACGGAAAGCCAAAAACAGAGAAGAATGGAGATCCTTAGAGGAGGCCTATGTCCAAGGACAAGCTGTATGAAGAGAGAAACTGGTATGCCGGTACCGAAAACTAATATAATTTGATACATATAAATTTAAACAATCTTTGTAGGTAATCATGTATATATTTTCTATTGTAACTTTTAACAGTAATAAAGGCTTTTATTATTTTTTTTTTATTATTTTTTTATACATGCATAATAATACATACATAGATATATCTATGTAGCTTTGTCAAGTACTGTACCAGGCTTAGAAGTATGGAAAATATAATTAAGCCAATATTCGAGCAGATCCGTAAAGATTGTCATATAGGCAAGATAAGATTAAGTTTATTATCTTTTCAAGTAAGCATAATAAAAAATTTCCTTAATGTTTTATATTTGATAACATCTTCGAAGAAAAATCCCATACGTATGGATGATATCATAAAATCATAATGATAAATCAATCACGCAATTACAGGTTGGCGAAGGTGAACTGTCTAGAAATGTGTTCGAGTGGGGCCAACGTGCTACAGAGGAAGTACCAAAGATGTTTCTACTGAATAAAATGGCACAGGTAAATGCCAATAGTGTGTTAGTTTTTTTTTATGTCATACAGTAGACAAACAAGCAAGCGGGCCACCTGATGGAAAGCGGTCACCGCCTATGGACATCAGTAACACCAAGGGCGCTACCAATGCGTTGTCCACCAAGGAGGTTGATATAGATAGATCGTTTTCGCGCGTAGCTCTACGACTCCAAAAAGTGTGTGCCGGCTCTCCGTTTTGTTACAATCTTATTGTACAAACAAACAAAAGCAAATTGGTATAAAATTTCGTTACAGTATTGGTTCAAGCAGACTTTCCCCTATGCCTTTTCTCCTTCCTTCTTATTAAAGGTCCGGTGGTCGAGTGGCTAGCAATGGTCACTTTATCCCAAGGGCTGCGGGTTCGAATCCTCAAGGGAAACATTTGTGCATGAACATGTCTGTTTGCCTTGCTCTGGGTGTTTTCTATGTATAATAAGTATTTATTTACAAAAAAAAGTATTTAAGTATATTTATCAGCAATCGAGTACCCATAGTACAAGCTTAGTTGCTTAGTTTGGGACTAGATGGCGTTGAAAAAAGAAAATTAAAGGTGGGCAATGGCCTAGTCTCTGATGGTGATGATGATCACCACTCCCACTTACCATCAGGTGATCCGCATGTTCGTTTGCCAACCTTTTAAATGCCTACGACACAACCCTAAACCTACTAATACTAATGTGTTTTGCAGGCATTTGAGAAGAGTCCAGACCATTGGTGTGAGCAGCATAAAGACGCACTGGAAGAAGCAAATTCATAATAATACCATTGAGAATAATTTAGTTACTATAATACTCGCTACCTTACTCTTTATTCAAATCGTGATTTTAATTTCAATTCTGTGTAATTTCAAATTAAATTAATGGCAAATCCTTTTGAGTACTCTTGAAATTTTATGATTTTTTTATATCACTAAGGTGGCAAACAAGCATACAGCCCGCATGATGGTTAGCAGTCACCGCAGCCTATATTGCCAACCCCCTCTAGTCTCCCTTCCATCGAAGGAGACTAGAGCGTACTCTGCCACGCTGCTCCAATGCGGATTGGCAGAGGCCGGTGTTTTCAAGCCGCCCGAAGGCCACCGACTTGGCTCAACGACTGTCATCTACCGATAACAGCCGGGATCGACAGCTTAACGTGCCCTCCGAAGCACGGAGAAGCTCGAGATAACGAAACCCATCCAAACACTTTCTAGGGTCGACGTCGCTTAACTTGCGTGTTCATATTAGAGTGCGACATAAAGCGACGCCAACGAGCTCCGCTGTGTCCTACCTCTCTTAAGATGCTTTGCTAAGTATTTGATTGGCGTACAATCCGATTTCATTTAGTTAGAGCTATTTTAATTTTTCAAGAGTACCATAACTTAACAATCCAATGCCAATCGAACGGAATTATTTTCAAGAGTAAGGCCCCAGATCTGTTTTGTAAGGTTTATTTGGTTACTCAGGAAGGAAACGCTGTGATTATTAAAAAAAAAATCTTAATAAAATTTTTTTTTATTGTTGATAGACAGACCAGCGTTAGATTGGCAATGCAAAAGAGATAGGTCATAGCATACGCGTTTGTTAGAGCGAGATAGATAGGCGAGACCATTGTTCCTATACGCGCTATCGGCCTGTATGGGTCTGACGTCAGTTGTGTTAAAAACAAATCCCACTTATTTCTACAAAATTTATGGTTTTTAAGTGTAGTTTTGGTGTTAATTAGACGTGATTAAATATGGTTACCTGTGCAGTGCCTGGATGTAACTCAAGGAAACAGGAAAATCCTCAAAATTAGCACTATTTTATTGGCTATGTATTTTAATTAGTTGTGTCACATATTACAAAGAATTATGCAATAAGAAAAGAAAATTTGTATTGCATACTATTTTTAATCTGGGGCCCGATTCTACTAACACAAATGCACCAATGGACTCTCAATGGTAGACACCATAGAATGCCGATAGTGTATCAGTGGAATAGTTTTTGACATTTGTTATGGAATTAAACAATATTTAAGTCCATAACAAATGTCAAAAACTATTCCACTGATACACTATCGGCATTCTTTTGAGACACGATTGAGACATCATTGAGAGTCCATTGGTGCATTTGTGTTAGTAGAATCGGGTCCCAGTATCTGGCATGCAAAAGTAGATAGGTACACTACACATTCCTTGTTAGTGTACTACGGAATCCTAAAAAGTACTCGAGCATAATATCTTCCGATGTTCCATATGTCTATTTTATCAATCCGTTAGTGGTCTGGCGGATGTACCAATAGTATCAATATCTCAAGATTAGATTAATACAACTGTATATACATTTTAGAAAAATCACAATAACTAAAATAACGAATGATTACGCTATATCGAAATACTGTCTAGTCACTATTGATAAATAATAAGTATAAATTGTAGGAAATCTTATTTCGGAACCAGTTTGCTTTCGTGAGTGACGCTGTTTAAAGAACTATACGAAAAGTAAGTACATTATTGATATGTGTGTAGGTATAACATTTTATTTTATTTTTACATAGTCGCTCTCGCAGTCATAGTCAACAGCTTGAAGCTTTGACCGCAGCAGGACGAAGCAGTTCAACTGCTCGAGCAGTCCTTGTATGTGTGTATGTAGAAGACTATACTTCACTGTGCAGTCGCAGCTTGAAGCAGAAGCTGTTCATCCTGACTGCTTCCGCGTATGTCGGCCCTAACGTTTGAGCCAGTGCTGCTCCCTGTCTATCATGACCTATATTTCTTACAGAAAAATGCCGAACGTAGTGTACCACTATTTCGACTTAAAGGCTCTTGGTGAGAGCCCCCGTCTGCTGCTTGCGTATGGAGGTCAAGAATTTGTGGACGACCGTATTAGCCGCGAAAAATGGCCAGAGTACAAACCAAGTGAGTACCATACAAAAAGGAAAAACAAATAGATTGATACCCACTTTTTTCCTACTCTTACTTGGGGTACAGCAAGTAATATTAATTATTAGGTACATTATTCAACAATTCATTTTCCTAGATTATACCATTTAAAAAAATCTTGGACGAATCACAACGCCATTGGGACCGTATTGGGACTATTCCCAAACTACGCAATTAAGCTTATACAGTCAAGAGCAGGTCGACCTTTACATATCGGATTTGTACCATTCTTAAGTTCCATGTCATAAGAGCCAAAATTGTACAGCAAAAGTAAAGCGCAACGTGCTCCTGAGACGTGTATTTATAAGGAAGCTTGTGTTCACAAGCATCGCGCGAATTCGCCCTTTGTAGACAAATTAGTGACGTCAGATGTAGTAAAGCGTATAGTAACAGATTTTATATCATTACAATACAATACAATACAATATTCTTTATTGCACCAAAAAAAAAAACAACAAATTAAAAGTACAAACAGGTAGGTAAAGTACAACAGGCGGTCTTATCGCTAAAGCAATCTCTTCCAGACGACCTTAGGGTAGAGAAATAAAATTGAAAAATAACAGGTAGGTGGCGCAAAATTTTACAAAACCTAATTAGAAACAATAATAAAACATAATAATGATAAAAATAAAAAAAATTACAATAATAATTAGGGGCTAGGTCCATACAGACGATCATTATTATTAAATTTCTATATCTTTATTACGTTTTTTGGTGGTACACTACCTACACCAATTAAGATAATAAGATTAATATTATCTACTTAGGTAAAATTACGTCACCTAGTAGGTATGAACGTAAAAATACAAATAGATTATTTTGTAGTAAATTTATCATACTCACTATGAATTGATACTTACAATGTAATAATCTAAATACAAAACACAATATTCAATGAAAAAATCACCTTCATCATCCCATAATCATCCCACTGCTGGGATACAAGGGGAATTAGAGCGTACTCTGCCACGTTGCTCCAATGCACATAGGCCAATTCTTTCAAGCCGCCTGAAGGTGTCCGAGTTGGTTTAACAACTGTCCACATTGACAACAGCCGGGACCGAGCGCGGAGAAGCTCGTAATTACGAAACCAATCGGAACACTGGTTTATCTATTTGCAATAAGCTTTGGTACCTAATTATGTCTTCTATTACCTTATTTAAAAATATGAAATGTATTGTTATATGACAAAGGCCGTAACTGGTTTTCTTTCGCCATTTCTTTTACCGGTGATCATTTTGCTTTTCTATCCGAAATGGTAGTAGTTTATAAAGTAGATTAATTTCATAAATAATTTATTAATGTAACGTATTGTGAGGTATTGTGTATACTCTCTGAATAAATATTTTGAATTTTTTAATATGTACTTCCGTACATAAGAAGTTGCTGGTTTAGGCGGCCTTAGTGTCCAGATTCTGTCCTTGCCGCTGACTGCAGCATAGTTTCTAAAGGTGGATCTACGCTAGACGAGCCGAGCACAAGCTGAGCCCAAGCCGAGCCGCTCTGCTCGCGGTGACAAGGGTGGTTCGAGGCTCGTAAGTCGGTCCACACTACACGAATTTCGGCTCGGCTCGTGCTCCGCTCGTGCTCGGCTCGTCTACAATAGACCCACCTTAATAGTTCTTCGTTTTCAGAGACACCGTTCGGACAAATGCCAGTATTGGAGATGAACGGCAAGAAGTACACCCAGAGCATAGCGCTGGCACGCTACCTCGGTCGCAAGTACGGCCTGGCTGGTGCCGACATCGAGGAAGACTTCCTACTCGACCAGATCGCTGACTTCCTCAATGACATCCGTTCCAGTGAGTTTTTTCAACATTAGCAGATTGTAAACAGTCACCTCAGCGTATGTTTTGCAATATCAGGAGCATTACTAATGAGATTCAAATCCTGTAAGAACCTCTTCACGCTCTTTTTGAAGAATCTCATACTGTAGACACCAGGGAAAACATAGTTTCCGCTCCTGGAATGATCGACGGGAGCAAATCTGTCCAGCCGTTTTGCGTTGCCTGAAAGTGTAACATCCATACATCCTCACAAACATTCTCATTTATAATACTTATTAAAGGATTGATGGCATTGTGAGTATGAGTATTTTTTTACAATTTCAAACCCCGGACACTCCATACAATCTCGTTATAATCATCTACTACTATTACATGAATCTGCACACACTGCGCGCATGTGTGTGCATGCAACGCGTGACCACTGTGCCTTTCAAGTACCCCACTCGTGGGCGAGAATGCTGCGGGAGTGGCCATTCTGTACGTTAGTACTATTATGAATTCTGTGACAATTTATTAATTAAAAATCATTTATTATTTAACACAGAGGCTGCCTCAGTATATTACAATCAGAAACCTGAAGAAAAGGCTAAACTTCAAGAGGAATACAGCAAAACAGTGTACCCATTCTTATTGGACAAGCTCAATGATGTTATCAAGAAGAATAATGGACATTTAGTTAATGGCAAGGTAATCAAATCACTTGTACAGTACCGTCATCCAGCCTAGGGCAGATCAAGCCGTTTTTGCGTGAAAGCGTAACAAACATCTATACCAACTATTAAGTAATCTGTGTCCATACTTACAACCTTTCGCGTTTTTAATATTTATAGAGATTTTATGTATGATGATTTTTTTTAGCTCACCTGGGTAGACTTCCTCTTCGCTGGGTTATATGGTTACATTAAAATAATGATGCAAGCGCCAGACCTTGACAAGAAGTATCCAGCATTCAAGAAACTATACGACTCAGTTGTCACGCTACCGAAAGTTAAGGAGTACGTCGCTTCTTCACCAGAAACTGAATATTAATTTTATTTGCTAATGATAAGATAATGTTAGGAAGATAACTTGATCTACAATAGTTTTAAGATCCTGCCTTCGATCCTACGTATCTAACAGTACCGTTTTGTGGTATCTCTCAAAAAACATAAATATTTTGTTTAGTTTATAATTAAAGTGTACATAAGAACATTGTATTCGTTATGATTAAAATATTGTTATGAAAATATTTGTTATTTTTTTAAAACCGCTTTTGGATCGATTTTAAAGCGCTATTAGAACGCCGCGTCTAAAAGTAGCTAGTCTGAATAAGTCATTATATCTGAAATTTTCTAAGAGAAACATCCACTCGCGCGTTGCCGACCCTGTGAAAGATGAGCTCTGGAGACCTTACTCACCGTAGGAACACAACATGGCCGAGAGCAATGCTATTTGGCTACGATCTTCTGTAAGGTGGTGGATATGTTAGGTTGCAAATCAGTCTGCTTTGCTTAATCAAGCCGTGAAGGAATAACAAACAAACTCACTTTCTCATTCATAATATTAGTATGACTACACCCATCGGGTCTATTCTCTTTAAAGATAGTTCAAATTTAGACTCAAACTGAAGCTTGAACTGAAGCTATCTTGCTCGTTTTATATTTGGTGTGAGCGCTTGAGATTGACAAGAATATTTAAATTCTGTAAAATTTTAATGTTTATTTAAGTATTTTGAACGCAAAAAATATTCTACGAATCGATTAGGTACGCCTGTGGGAGTAGCCTGACGTGATGTCAGACAATTTTTAAGAGAGGTAGGGCACAGCGGATAGTCCTCTCAAATCGGAGCAGCCCGTCTGGAGAAGGACCTCCACCTTACAGAAGATCGTAGCCTTGGTCTCGGCCATGTTGTGTTCTTAAGGTGAGTAAGGTCTCCAGAGCTCCACTTTCTACAGGGTCGGCAACGCGCGAGTTATACCCTGGCATTGCAAGCATCCATTGCTACGGTGACTGCTCACCACCAGGCAGGCCGTAGGCTTGTTTGCCTTTGCCACCTTAGTGATAAGTATAAAAAAAAAACAATAATTATTTGATGCACCAAACACCAACAGAAGCACGACAATAAGATAAATGGACAATAGTTAACTTATCGCAGAAAGCACTATGGCTCTCTTATTCTTTTATCAGATGCAGACAATATGAAGGGTCGAAAACTAAGGACATAGGTGACACTTTCTTTACTAACAACAAAAAAGTTGCCATCAATTTTTTTTATTTATTTAACCAAAAGAACTACTTATGTACTTCAATGAAGTTGATTCAATAATAACTCTTTTTTAAAATAAATTACTAAAGTAATAGTAAGGTCAGCCAAAATTATTTCATCATTTAATTACTTATTTATAAACTTACTAAAACTTTCTTGATTTCTAATAATTAGAATATGTCGAGGAAAATTTTCATTATTTACTTTGATCTACAAGTTGTAACAATTATTTTGCCGATATTACATAAAATAATCATCAATTTCTTATCAAATAATGTATAGAAAAGATCACAGGATGAGAAGGCGTGAGTTAACAACAAGTGACATATCCATATATAAATTGTTGGCCGATTACTATTACCAACTCTTTACAATTTGGTCAGACTCCGCAGTCAACCAAACGACATCGAGAGCACTGCACTGTTCACGATATAAGTGAAATAAATATAATTTTCAAATAAAAATCAACGTAAAAACATGTAAGTATTATATACTTATAGTTTATGTAATATTTTGTTGCACATAACGGTTTATGTAGGTAATGATGTAATGTTCGTTTTGTCTAAAAAATAAAAACGGTTGTCAGGTTAGCATTTTATTATATTAACATTATGATAACATTATTATAAGTTGGTTCGGTAGACTCTTCAAAAACAGATTTCATGTTATCATTTTATAATGTAAACGTTGAAAAATGCTATAGTTACAATTTATAATAATGTATGTACTGATACAATAGTTACTTTGTTATCTGAATTGATTTTTTGAAATTAGGAGATGTTGTATAAGTAAAAAGATTGGATAGTTTCAGTAGTTTTCAATATTATCTAAGATAAGAGCCTATTTATGAGACATATGAGCCTGATAACTTATCCTTCAGGTAAGCTCTCAGTTTTAAATTTGACTTTAAAAAAATGAAAATGTTTTATAAGTAGGTCTCTATCCACTTATAAAATAAAGTAATTAGCTATGGGTTTTTGGTAAAATACTTCTTTTATACAGTAACGAGAACACCTGGCAGCTGGCAGTAATCTCATAACAAATAAAACGTCCATTTTATTTTATCGTTTATCGAACTATAAGTTTTGTACGCTTATCGAAAACTTTTAGTAATAGACCTAATCTAATGGAATAAAAATATTTGACTTCGTGTATAATTTATTTTCACTCACATACTCTACCCACTCCATAGGTACTTGACTTATCTTGACGAAGCTTGACCATTATAGAGTTAATTTTTTCAGAACAATGCCTAGCGTGGTATTCCATTACTTCGACGTGAAGGCTCTGGGTGAGAGCATCCGTCTACTGTTTGCTTATGGTGGACAAGAGTTTGTTGATGACCGCATATCCTCCGAGAAATGGCCAGAATACAAACCAAGTGAGTAAATTAGTTGTGCGATAAGAGCCTTCCCCTTCGTGAATTGTTCAGTGTAGTAATAGAAATCGGACTCTCTATAAATACAAGATACTTATTGGAGCGGACGCGGTTGATAAAATACGCTGCTACCTTTACTCGTCATTTTGATGACTGACGAGTCCGACTTTGTTGTATTTATAGTATAGTTTTGCACACTTTCAAATGGACACCACCGATCGACATCGATTGCGTTCGTAAAAACTGTTTCTGTAGAATTTTTCATAGTCGAAACTCAAGATTGTGTAGTGTAAAGGTATAACAGAAGGCCATTTACGTCGTATTTCGGTTAAAAAAAAATTCTGTATACGATCTACTTGCAAAATAAATGACTTTACTTTTTTATTTTTAAGCTTTTAAACAAAAACAGACAGACATAGGGAGGGAACATAGTGATCCGTCTTTTGAGGTACCCTAAAGAAGAGTACCTAATTAGAGCGGTGTACACCGCGCCGCTCTAGCTGCGAAACCGGTCCTATAAATCCATACATTTGGGTAGCACTCACCGCGCTAATAACGTCGAGCTCTAAAATTCGCTTAAACTATTTGTAAACATATATTCACAAATTGTTATCAATCACGTTGCTAAGGAAAGGAGATAACTCAAATAAGACATATAATTTTGCAAGGTCACCAAAAATTATCTTTTAGAATGAAGACCCCCCCCCCCCCCCCACAAATGAATTCATATAGATAATTTATTTTTCATCGTCATAGATAACACTGTTATCGGAGAAAAACAAATTAATTACCATACAGTTGATAAGGAAATTTATGAATCGGATCAGACGGATCGTAGCATTATTTATATAGAAAGTCATACTAGCACTAATGCGGTGCGTCCACTGGTCTCCGCAGCGTACGGCATCGCACGAACCTAATATAATCTATGAATGCGAGGCGTCCGATACGTACGATGCGAATATGTGGACGTCTGCCTTTAAGGCCGCGCTTACATAGAATTATATTGCTGCAAGAAATGACCAACTGTATCTGATAGCAACTTTCAAATATAAACTACGGACCTAGCAAGTTACTATATCTACATGCAAGACAGTTCGTGCACCTGCTATATCGGGACAAGCCCACCGTTGTATCTCCTGTAAAACCAGGATCAACAACGGCGATCTCAGATTGACAATAAGCAATGAAGCTTATTGACATCCCGGGGGAGAAACTACAGCTGTCTTGGAACTTATAACGAATTTAATCAAAAATCGCCGTGAACTTGTCCCGATAGTTTGGTTGGTCACTGTCCTCTGTCTGCAGGTACTTCGCCCATTCCAGAGTATGTAATTATAATGAATTCACAATTCTGAGTTCAAAAAGAGTTTACCTACCTTTTCAACAAGATATTTGTTACAGAGACCCCATTCGGGCAGATGCCAGTGTTGGAGATGAACGGCAAGGTGTACACTCAGAGCGTGGCAATGACACGCTACCTCGGCCGCAAGTACGGTCTGGCTGGCGCCGACATTGAAGAAGATTACTTGATTGACCAGGCTGTCGATTTCCTCGGCGATATTCGTTCAAGTAAGTGCTAGATTCCTACACTCTTCCCTATTCTTATTTATTGTACTTCCTATATAGTTTAAAGAGTTGTTGGAAAATCTAAATTGTTTTCATACAGAGGCTGCCGCAGTACACTACGAGCAAAACGCTGAAGTAAAGGCAAAACGACACGAGGAATTCACTAAAACCGTTTACCCGTTTCTGCTGGACAAGCTCGACGAGATCATCAAGAAGAACAACGGACATTTAGTCAACGGAAAGGTAAGATACGTTATTGAAAGAAAGAAATGAAACAAAAAAGTATTGTAGGAGGTGCGAAATAAATATACCTAATACGAAATACGAATAATAATTCAAGTGACAGACTTGAATTATTATTCTTACGACCTTATTATTTCTGGAATATTAAACATTTAAAACCCACATTTTAATTGAAAATATTTGCTAGTTCACCAGTTTCCAGAAATTTGTCACTTGAGTGTTCAAAAATAAATACATTTTTAGTAAATCTGTATTTTCGATGGCAAGTCGGAAAATTTCTCCGCTCACTTCCGACCCCCGTTTATGAGGACTAATTTGTTGCAAATGACCTCTAGTTTAAAGTTTAACGGATTGGACCAAAGATCTGTCACCCTGCATATTATTTTTCATATAACTTTCAGTTAACCTGGGCTGACTTCCTTTTCGCGGGTATATATGACTATACAAAAGCAATGATGCAGGCCCCCGACCTAGACAAGAAGTACCCGGCCTTCAAGAAGCTACACGACACTGTGGTCTCATTGCCAAAAGTCAAGGAATACGTGGAAGCCAGGCCAAAGACCGAGTTATAAAGATGGATACTTTTAACACATTTTTGGAAAAATATTTTGATTCAGATTAGGTTTAAGGAATTGAGGTTAAATCCTGTATAAATATTTCATTCTTATTTCATTCGTCTAAGGTACGTACTTTTTGACGAGGTAAAAATCAGCGAGCGGCAGCGCAAAAATTTCATACATACCAAATTAAACTTTATTGATTAGTCCACAGTACGTACACCACAGCGTACACGTCATTGAAAAGTTTCGCGCAGCCGCCGCGCGAAAATTTCGCGTCGTCAAAACGCGCCTAACTTGCCTTCCTAACATTTGGGGTAGGTTCAGAGGTATTACTTAGACTTTCCAGATTATCTAGTTCATGTCAGTTTCAAAAATTCGTACGTTATTGATTGACCTTGAAAAATATTTTACCGATTCGATTTTCGCTCTTTTCGTAGCGATAAGTCGCGATGCAATGATGCGATGCTTCATTAATTCGTCTACGTGTAGGTATACTTTTTAGTCATAGTCATAGAATAATCATAGTTACAAGATCATGAGAGTATGTCTCGAATTTTATTATACTTACTTACAGTATAACTGTGTATACGCATTTAATTTTATACCTACTGTTGAAAATAAATTATAATGTTCATAATTAAAGATGTTTTATTTTATACCTAAATTTATTCTAGCATATGAAGAGAAAAACACTCTTCAAGTATAATTTATCTTATCTGTTCCCTAAGCTAAGGGTTCCTTGATGTCGATCCCCTCTTTTTTCGATAGCAAATTATTATTATTATTAAATTATTAGGTATGCCTATCTAATCGTATCAACTGTGGCTGTAATTAGATCATTGTAAACAACACAACACAGTAGTATGTTTCAATGGGTTCAATCATCTAACTAATCTAGTAGGTATGTAGATAAAACTTGAAATAAAAATTGTTTATTTCCAACTAGCGAAACCCGCGCAATTTCGTTCGCGTTTATCTCGCATTCCCGTGGGATTTTTCGTATTAATTATACACATAAACCTTTCTCTTGAATGACTCCATCTATTTAAAAAAAACGCATCAAAATCCCTTGCGTAGTTTTAAAAATCTATTATACATAGGGACAGACCACAGAACACAGAAAGAAGGAGAAATGTAATTAGATGGTTTTTGTACCGGAACCGATGTCGCCACTTACACACACAATTACATTTTAACACATTCATAGAATAATCTCGACAGTCACTCTCACACAAATCGTAAGCCCGTAATTTGCAGTACGATTACGAACACGGAGTAAGAAGTTTATTATAGTGACGGGCGTCGGGCATCTAACGAAATAACAACGACAAGCGACTTAAAACAATCAAGTTCCTGCACATTTGTGCAGAAAATTGTGTAGAAAATGGCGACATGCGCCCCGCACACAAACCATATCTCATGTATTCTGATATCTGTGGGACAGACAGACCGCGGATTAGAATCCTACTTATTATTATTAGGCAAAAAAAAAATCGTTAGTAACAAGCTATTGAAATAATTAAAATAAATTACTTACCTAAATAAATTAATTACTTACGGTCCATTATCGGCCCTACAGAATATTTACTGTATGTCAATGAT
This sequence comes from Endotricha flammealis, assembly GCA_905163395.2. Taxonomy (NCBI): domain Eukaryota; kingdom Metazoa; phylum Arthropoda; class Insecta; order Lepidoptera; family Pyralidae; genus Endotricha; species Endotricha flammealis. Next base: position 2,651,311 of record LR990869.1, on the reverse strand, counting down.
ATGTGTAATATTATCACAAATGGTTCTGTGTACCAATTTGCAGACGACACATGCTTGTTGGTGGCTCATAAAGATGTCTCTATAGCTCAGGGGATTTTACAAGAAAATTATAATTTATTATGTAAGTGGTCCCACGATATAAGATTAGTAATAAATCCATCAAAAACAAAAATTATTCATATACACTCAAGTCATAACATTCCAATCGTAATACCTTCCATAGTTGCTCACAGTCATAGCTGTCTACACTCGCAAACGGTCGCCTCGCCTGCCGCCCATGGTTGTTCTTGCCCAGTGTTGGAGCTGGTTGATGATCACACTTATATTGGACTAAAAGTAGACAACAGATTCAACTGGGGCCCTCATAAGAATTACGTGTGCAATAAGCTCAGATCTATCTTAAGTAGACTAGCTATACTTAAGTATAAATTACCGTATCGAGCGCTTAGGCTTTTATATTTAGCACTAGCAGACTCAGTCATCAGCTATGGCCTGAGCAGCTATGGTAGGACATACAAAACCTACTTGATGGATGTATACAATTTACAATTAAAACTATTAAAAACAATCATACCTCTAAAAATAAAAATAAAATTTAAAGACAATGATGCGGAAATATTTAGATATTGCGGGGTCATTAATGTTTTTGACAAAGTTAAATTAATGTTATTATCGGAGGGTAACCAGACTGAACAGCTGACTGTAAAAAAGAGGCCTGCTAACTTAAGGACCCTAAATATGTCACAGTATCTGTTACCTCAGTATACCAATGTCTACGGTACAAGGGAATTAGTTTCTCTTATTCCCTTGTATTTAAACCAACTGCCAACCTCGTTGCAAGAATTGTATGCACAAAGAAAAAAATATAAATTTAATAAAAACGTAAAAAAGCTGTATATGAGCGACCAGCCGGCACTCGGATAAGCCCTGCGCGGCTTTTGTGGTGCGGCATATTTGTTATTATATTTTCTGTTTTTACCTTGAATAAATAAAAAAATTAAAAAAAACCTATTCACTTTGGTAATTTTCAGTTTGTTACTAATGTCAACTTTTTTGCCGACATTACATAAAATAATCATCAATTTCTTATCAACTAATGTATCGAAAAGATCACAGGATGAGAAGGCGTGAGTCTTAGAGCAACGCGGCGTGAGTTAACAACAAGTGACTGATCGACAGATCCATATATAAGTTGGCCAACTGTTTTTCACACTATGGTCAGACTCCGCAGTCAACAGAGCTAAACCCGTCAGGTCAGTCTGCATTCCATCGTTGAGAACATCACACTGTTCACGTTATAAGTGAAATAAATAACTAAATTTTCAACAAAACATCAACGTAAGCACCATGTAAGTATAAAATACTAATAGTTTATGTAATAATTTGTCGTAAAAAACGGTTTATGTAATGATAAAATGTTTGTTTTGTCTAAAAATAGAAACGGTTGTCAAGCCGGCCGGCATTTTATTAATATTATGAGTTTGGTTTGGTACACTTTGCTTCCCAGAGTTGATGTTTTCATTGTAAAATGTAAACGTTGGGTTGGAATGCTTTATATAAGTACAATTTAATTCATATTTTAATATTTAATTAAGTAGGTACTACTAATAATGTCTTTATGATTCTTTAAAAATTTAATTAATAGGTAAATAAAAAGATTGGATACTTTTCAGCAGTTTTCAATATTATCTTTTTTTTGACGACCTCCGTGGTCGGTCCGCCACCCAGGAGGCCCCGGGTTCGAATCCCGGTCATGATGCAAATGAACTTTTTCTGATTGGCCTGGGTCTTGTCTTGTATGATAATATTACCGTATCTTGGATGTTTATCTATATATCTATTTGTTATAAAATATAGTATCGTTGAGTTAGCATCCCATTCATAACACAAGTTTCGAACTTACCTACGGGAAATATGTCGAAAGCTTTTTTGCGCACAGTACCTACATAATGAAGTAATTATCTTCAGGATTCGGATTTTTTAAATAAAATCTTCGTTTATTACGTAACGTACGAGAACACCTGACAGTATAATAATTTATCGATGTTTATCGAACTATTATTTTGAAAGTTGGTTTTTGGTTTTCTATCGATCGACATTGGTTTCTTAAACAATATTTCTGTGGTAATTATTATTAGTAAAACTAATTAATTTTATTTTTTCTAATTCGCAAGTTTTTGATAATTGTTTCAAATAACCTATTTGTCAGATAAATCTTCAGAATTACTTGTTTAAAATATTGATTGAATAATACATTGATGGAAATCATTATTTTGGAATGGTAGAGCTTTTCATGAAATCCGCTAGCACAGAATAAATTTATTGCCGCTAGCTCGACCGGGGATGTATGTACCACCCTTCCTAGCTTATTTCTCAGATAAATAGTAATTCGGATAAATAGTACCTAATTGAGTTTTTAGGGTCGGCAACGCGCGATTGATACTCCCGGTATTGCAAGAGTCCTTAGGCTACGGTGACCACTTACCATCAGGCGGGCCGTAAGCTTGTTTGCCACCTTAGTGGTATAAAAAAAATTATGACTTAAAAAATTTACCGGAGCGCAATTTATTGATCCGAAAGGGTCAGGGTTAGGAAAAGGAAGAAAAAGTAGAGGAAAGGAGTTGCTGCTTCAAGCCGATATTTTGTGTGAGGGTGGTAATTCCCCGGTCGAGCTCGTCCATTTTATCGATCACTACATACTTGACGTATATTCAGGGTGCTTGACCATTAAAAAGTTAATTTCTTTCAGAACAATGCCTGACGTGGTTTTCTATTACTTTCCCCTGAAGGCTCTGGGTGAGAGTATCCGTCTACTGCTGGCTTACGGTGGACAGGAGTTTGTAGATAACCGCATAACCTACGAGAAATGGCCGGAATACAAACCAAGTGAGTCAATAAGGGTTATCAGACTAATCGATCGATCGTTGATCGATCGTAGAATGGATAGTCGACGTCGATCGATAGTTTCTACTTTTTCTTCGATCGATTTATCTAAAGCTACGACCTATCGGCCAACGTCGACCAATGGAATCGATCGATTGGTTAGTCGAAGCTACGAGATCAGTCGATCAACTTCGATGTATGCCCTCGATCGACGATTGATCGATTGGTCTGGTAAAACCCAAGAAATAAGCGACGAGAGACCTCTGCTCCCACAATTGCTTTTTAAAGTTTTAAAGTAGTTACGCGGTTTTGCAATGTCACTAACAATAATATTTTAAAATGAAGACCCCCCCATGACTGAATTCATAAAATTGAATATAGGTATAAATATCGCTATCGATAATACTGTTATCGGAGAAAAACAAATTACCATACGGTAGATATGTATGAAACGTATTGTTAGGCCGTGTTTATATAGCATTCAATTGCTGCAAGAAATTGCCAACAGCTCTGATAGCAATTGGCAAATGTAAACTACTGAGTAAATCCCATAATGCTCTTCCTCGCGTCGTGATCCTCATTACTGAGGGTCGTGTACCCCCTGATGAAGTGACAATTTTAATTAGAACTAAATCATAATTAGAGCCCTAATTAACTCAGTGTAATGTTTGACTGTATGCACAACTCATTATAGTTGGTTACTAACCTCTCTCTCTGTACTTCGGAGTAGATATTGGAATGAAATTCATAGTACATAATTCATTTAACAACACGTTTTCAATAATACTACATGATACAGAGACCCCATTCGGGCAGATGCCAGTGTTGGAGATGAACGGCAAGGAGTACACTCAGAGCGTGGCAATGACACGCTACCTCGGCCGCAAGTACGGTCTGGCTGGCGCCGACATTGAAGAAGATTACTTGATTGACCAGGCTGTCGATTTCCTCGGCGATATTCGTTCAAGTAAGTGCTAGATTTCTACACTCTTCCTTATTCTTATTTATTTCTCCCTGTATTCAAAGTTTAAAATGTTGTTGGATAATCTAAATTGTTTTTATACAGAGGCTGCCACAGTACACTACGAGCAAAATGCTGAGGTAAAGGCAAAACGACACGAGGAACTCACCAAAACCGTGTACCCGTTTCTGTTGGACAAGCTCGACGAGATCATCAAGAAGAACAACGGACATTTAGTCAACGGAAAGGTAAGACTTTTTCTATAGAAAGAATAGAAAGAAAAAGAAAAGAAAGCTAAAGAAAATATGTGTGTGATTGCTATGATTTTATAGAATAATCTCATTTAGATGATAATTTTGGCATTATGAATGATTATTTGGTAGGAAGGTCATTTTAATAAACAACATTGTCTAAAAATTCTACAAAAAAAACTTCGGTCATCAATCGAACAAGGTCATCTGATGGTGAATCATCACCGCCGCTAATAAACTTCTGATATACCAAAGAAACAGGTGATGCGGGTCTTTCAAAAAGAAATACTCTCGAAGGTTCCCAAGTCCGAAAATACAGCTGCACCGAGTTTATTTTACAGAGCTTCAGCTCGTCAATGCAATTCCGAAATACTAAAGAATCTGTTCATGCAGAACCTTAAAAAAGTGGTACGGTTATTCCTCGAAGGCTCCCAAGTCCTGAACGTCAGAAAATACAGCTGCAGCGTGTTTATTTCATAGAAGTAAAACATTTTTATTAATTATTTATAAAATACCGTGAGAACTGTAGTCAAAGTCATCCTTGTTATAGAAAATTCACCTTGGCTTGATACATCAATAGAAATTGATGGCTAGGGAGGGACGATAGCGAAGGCCAACGTATTTGTTCGGTCACTACACAATGTACAGATGAGCGGTCCTAAAATTCGTTTAACCCTTGTCCACTACTAATAAAATATGGTTAAAAACCCAAAAATATAGTTCTAATTAAAATCCTTTAAAATCCTTTAAAGGGATTAAAACAATTTTAAATCAGAAAAATAATATTACTGCAAGTCATGTTTCTTGAAGAATTTTGGGGTCAGTCAGGATCTGCGCTCTCCAAGTTAAGGGGTATACCGATTAAAAAGTCTGAGTGTCAACCATCTTTTACACCTTGTGTACAGGAGGGCTACTACGAAACGTAAATCCGATATTTCGGCCGAAGTATCGGAAGAATTTTAACCGTGAAATACAAGGTATTTCATGGTTATTTTAGTAATTCCTTGAATTCTATCCATGAAATACCTTGTACTTTATGGTTATTTTAGTAGTTCATTGAATTATAATCATGAAATAACTTGTATTTCACGGTTAAAATTCTTCCGATACTTCGGCCGAAGTATCGGATTTACGATTCGTAGTAGCCCTCCAGGGTCCGACACTCAGATTTGGGTAACAACGGAACTTCCGCTGCAGGACACCCCGTTAAAATTACATTATCATTCACTTCCATTGAGATTTCCCTTCTTCCACTTTTACAATTGGAATAAAGAAAGAAGACACAGTCTATATATTATCTTCGTCCGTTCCTTCCTATCAGCTTTAGTCTTTTTATTTCTAAATTCGCTTTTTTATTTAAATAAAAATATATTCTTCTTCACATTTTATAAAAAAATAAAAACTTTCAGTTAACCTGGGCTGACTTCCTGTTCGCGGGTATATATGACTACACGAAAACGATGATGCAGGCCCCCGACCTAGACAAGAAGTACCCGGCCTTCAAGAAGCTACACGACACTGTGGTCTCACTGCCAAAAGTCAAGGAATACGTTGAGGCTAGGCCAAAGACCGATTTATAAATATGTATACTTTTAATATATTTTTGGAAACAGATTTTGATACAGATTAGATATAAGGAATTGATGCTAAATTTGTATTAATATTAATTATTTATTCGTCATTCACTTGCCTTCCTATCATTTCGGGTGGGTTTAGAGTTTCAGAGGCTGCAATATCTACTGATATTTTAGATTTTCCAGATTATCTACTACATGACAGTCTTCAAAAATGCGTACGTAATTTCTTATCGATAGACCTTGAAAAATATTCTCGGATGATCTTTGTCCTAGGTGGACGATGAAGCGATAAGTCGCGATGCAATGCGATGCAGTTTATAATTTTATTTATCACATCAGTAGAGCTATTCTCAAGGAATCCGCGCTGAGATTCCAAAATTGAATGCAATTTTGGCATCTCACCACGGATTCCGCTTTCAGTTTATAAACTTTTAATAGTAGGTACAAAACCTTGCGTCGTCATCTCATTGTGATTGGTCGCTTGCTCACTACGGTATATCTCGAATTTTATTATACGCATTTAAATTTATATATTTTTGTTGAAAATACAATGTTCATAAAATTTGATGTTTTATTTTATGTATAAAAGCTGTATCTTTTCCTCTCCTAAGAGTTCCTTGACGTTCTCTCTTCCTTTGATGACAATCATCTGATCATTAACTTATTTGGATAACTCTGACATGAAAATAAATTAATTTTCGCGACACAAATTATTATTATGATATATATTCAGTTGTTCAGTGCCACTAACTATAGTCAGCGAGAGTTGTGAAAATAATGTACCTATGAAGGAAAACATTATGAAAATCGTGGAAGAATTGAATATGGTGACAATATTTGATCGATACTTGATATGTTATGGTTACTTCAGATAAGACCTAGTGGTTTGAACGGACGGAATCTTTGAACTCATAATATTTATTCATGGCCTTATTTTGCACATACATCGTCTACCTGTGTGCCAAGTTTCATTCAAATACGTTCATCCGTTTTGTTGTGAAAGATTAACAAAGCGATCATTCATGACAACAGTTTTACCTACTGTTGTCATGACGCTTCTTGCAAAAAATAAACGTGAGTGAAGCCGCGGGAAAAAGCTAGTTATGATATAAAAATTCTAAAATAGAATGGACGAAATGCTAGCTTATAGAAAATGATTCATACCTTACAAAGAGTCAGTTTAGATATACTTAAATAAATAAATATATATGGACAAATCACACAGAGCTAGCCCCAAAGTAAGTTAAAACTTGTGTTATGGGATACTAACTCATCGATACTATATTTTATAACAAATGCCAATCAGAATAAATTCGTTTTTCATGGCTGGCGGTCTGGCATGGTAACCACGCCACGCCACGGAATGGCCTTGAGAAGGTGAAAATTGATAAAGAAACAACGCCCCTCTGATATTATTCTGATAACAAAGATGAGGCGACATGTTGACGTAAAGTCATGTACGCAAGGAAGATATCATATCAGTTACTTGCCGAATCACCAAAACAACTAACATGTCAAGTGTCACACATAATTCGAAATAAGTATGAATCGTATCCCTAGGCTTCAGAAACCGCCGCCCATATTCTAATGGAGTGAGGATTATTCTTTTCTTACGAACATTTTGTTGTCAGTGTGTGTGTGTGAGATATTATCTTCTCTTTTATTTATTAACATTTGTTGTCTGTCAATCTTCATTCGTTCAGTGAATGAGATATCCGGATTTCCTTACAACTTCCTCTCCTAACTCCTAACCCATTTCAATTTATATCTTTGTTAATATTATATAGTTTAGAGGTTCGCAACGACTCGGTGACTCCCATGGTAACTGTGCTTCATGGGGGGCGGTAATCACGTATCATGAGGTGAAAAACGGCTTGATATAGGGTAATTCCAGGAGAGGTGCCGCACTGGGATATGTGCCGCGATTTCAAGTTTACCATGTTCCAAGTATCGTAGGTCAAAATTGTACGGCTTATATTGAAGACCGCTCCCTTCTACCAATAAGTACCGCTCGGATTGTCGGAGAGTGAGCGCGTTTCTTCCGTGTGTGGTAAAATCTTCCGCGGCGAGTAATTGAAAAGCGTCGAAATTATATTGGTAAGTACGCATTATCGAATTACTTTTTTCTCGGTCGTTTAATGAATTAGTTTTTAATATGATGTAATGCACTATTATGTAAAGTATACGATGTGATGATTTTAATTCTAATTTTCTTATTACTTTATTTATTATTAAAAAGTGCATGTATCCTCTACTAAAAGGATAGTCGCCTCAATTTTTGTGGCCATAGTTGCCCTAAGGGCACTTATACCTATTACTTTTTTCTTGTCACAGGTGGGCAAAATGCCTCGGAAATAGCGAAGAAAAGCAGGCGTCGTCCCGCGTCATGTTACGTGGACTGAAGTGAGCTTACGGTTGGCGTTCCAGGAGATGGAAAATAAAGCGAAAAGTGTGAACGAAATAGCAAGAACTTATGGCATACCTTATGGCACCATAAATATTTATATTTTTTAGGGCAAAGTTGATTGCGCTTTATTACTTATTAAGATTATGAAGACAATATTTTATGTTTCTAAAAGTTTAGTAGTTTTGGCTTTTAAGATTATTATTGTTGAGTTTTATTAATCATTATTTCTATTTTTCATACCAAAGTTGATTGCACTTTAATACTTATTAAGATTATGAAGACAATTTTTTTATGTTCCTAAAAGTGTTGTACTTTTTGGAAAATTTTAAGATTATTATGTTGAGTTTTATTTATCATTATTTCTATTTTTCATACCAAAGTTGATTGCACTTTAATACTTATTAAGATTATGAAGACAATTTTTTTATGTTCCTAAAAGTGTTGTACTTTTTGGAAAATTTTAAGATTATTATGTTGAGTTTTATTAATCATTATTTCTATTTTTCATACCAAAGTTGATTGCACTTTAATACTTATTAAGATTATGAAGACAATTTTTTTATGTTCCTAAAAGTGTTGTACTTTTTGGAAAATTTTAAGATTATTATGTTGAGTTTTATTAATCATTATTTCTATTTTTCATACCAAAGTTGATTGCACTTTAATACTTATTAAGATTATGAAGACAATTTTTTTATGTTCCTAAAAGTGTTGTACTTTTGGAAAATTTTAGGATTATTATGTTGAGTTTTATTAATCATTATTTCTATTTTTCATACAAAAGTTGATTGCACTTTAATACTTATTAAGATTAAGAAGACAATTTTTTTATGTTCCTAAAAATTCAGTAGTTTTGGTAAATTTTAAGATTATTGTGTGAGTTTTGTTAATAATAATTAAAAGAGATCATATTTTAACAAAGACTGATTAAATAACATGGCCTTGTTTGATTTAAAACGCAAATTAAATATAAATAGGCATGTATCCGCATAGCAGGCATCTATCCTTTTAAGCTTTTTTGGGATGTGCCTTCTATCCCGCACGAGAGGCGTCTATCCCATTTTGAAGAGGTCTACGGAAATGCGATTTACACAAATCGTGTATATAATAAACACAAATAATAAATATAATATGATAGATTAAAGATTGGACTTCCCAGACACAAGAAAAAAAAAATCGATATACATTTATTTACTAAGTTATAGAGCTTTTTCAAAAAGTGTGGCACCTATCCTGGAATTACCCTAGCTACAAATTTGATAAACGCGTAGGTTATAACCTGGATTAACACATAGGATACTTTTTATCCCGGATATCAGTCAAGGAACGGAAACAACGAGATCTGCTAGCATGGATATAATTCTGAAGCAATAAACATGCATCTTCTCTTCCCTAATATCAATAGAAAATACTCAGACCCGAGAACAAACACAAATGCCATTAAGTACATACATAAACATTTGCCCCGAGCGAGAATCGAACCTGCGCTCTCTATTATCCGTTGTTGACTTCCTAACGACAAGTTACGAAATCATAAATATCAAAGTTGAAGAAATCAAACGTATCGATAAAAAAAACATATATTTATATCCGCGTTTTGCCCTACGTGAGCGATGATAAACGTTATGTATGATACTATACTACTTATTTACACATGGAATGTTTTTTTATTTCTTGATTGAACCGTGAATATCGTGTGTAATCAATCATTCAATTCGTACAGGCGGCGTGTGAATATGGTCTTACTCATGAAGTTGACCGAAGTGACGACCTGCCCTGCGATGACAATTTCTGTAACACATTACATCCTATGTAGTTGGTGGAAAAAACTTGCGATTTTTTTTATTGGGACACGGCGTGTAATGTAGCGCCAGCGTCAGCCAGGTGGACCGCAGGTCACTGGGGTCCATCCAATAGGAGCGACGAGACATCCTTTATGGTGTCTCGTCGCTTCTACTATGCCAGCCTGAAAGTAGCCTTTTTAACCATATAGAGTAGTTATAGAGTATCTTTATTTTTTTTTTAATACAGAAGGACAATATGTTGTAAATGACGTCGCGAGGGCCTACAGAATAAAGTATTTATTATTTGATTAGAACCGGCACACAACCGAATCACATAGCATCATTATATTATCCGTCGTCTACCAAGGACATCGTATGATCTACGTCAAATGGACGACGTGGCGGTAACAACATACTAAATATTATACATTTGCCGGCCGGTTCTACATCGATGTTTAGTTCCTCTTTGGCAGTCGGCATTCGTACATTGTGTTTACCGGAAGAAATATAGGTAGGTTACTTAGTTATTTCATTAATTGATTAAATGTTTACGTTATGTATTCTTATAATGTAGGTAAGTGTTTACATTATGTATTCTGGGAAACCTAAAGTGGGAGCCCGTACAACAACAAAATGTAACATAGCTACTTACCTACAATTTTTTTTTAAAGTTAAAATTGTATTCATAAGTTTTAGTTGCCAGCCGGTACGTTTGTCAATTATATATTTTTTGTGTAGTTTAAACGTAAAGTTTTTATTATAAAAACAGCATTATACTGAAGTTCCTATATGATTTTTTTTTTTATAGTTTGTCATGATGTGGTAACATAATGTTGTATGCTATCACTGACCATTCATGTTTATTGTATATCAATTTATATTTTAAATAAGACGATTATGACGATTGTTTGGAGAATAGTAAAACGGAATATAAAGTATGGTATGGCAAAAATTACTGAAAATCTAAAGGTTCTGTAACAATCAATTTTCTATTTGAATCTAAGTATTTTGAAATAAGAAAATCATTTTAAGGAATTTAGAAAAGTACAGTCAAGCAATGAAAGCGGTGAGCAGTGTAAAAAACTAAGAACAAAGATTTTAGGCTAATAATGTAAGCACCATCAACTTTAGAATTAGAATAGAAAATTATTTGCCAGAAACATGTAATAATCATGGATCTAATAAAGCATCAATATTATATCCAGGATCTAGGAAATCATTCAGTTTGTAAAAACACCTCTCAAGCAAACAGTTTTAATTTAAATTTAAAATAGTTTGATGACAATTCTCTAATTACTTTATAAATAAATTCGAGTGAACTCCTTCAAGCAATATTTAGAAAACTAGATCATATTTATGGCTCTGCTCATCTCTTTCATTGACTGACCGACGTATTGGAACTATTGTTGAATGTCCTACGAGCTAGACATAGATTACAATGAAAAAGATTTAAAAACAAGGTTAATTAATAAATCCTTAGTCTAGATAAAGAATTAACTAAGTGAGAGATAATTGATTGGTAATGAAGTAATTTTAGTAGCAGACTAAAGATTATTGTCTTTGTAGCTGACATAGAGAACGAAGATACAATAAAATCGATTTACGACAGTGACAAAGTAATTGGTAACTTAATTGTTTTGGAAGAAGTTGCGATTAATGAATTACGTATGGGTAGGTTTTAAGTAAACCTCCATGTTGCCTCAAGCTAATTACACTTACAAACTTTTAAAAACCTTCCTCTTGAATCACTGTATTTATTTTGACGACCTCCGTGGCGTAATGGTTACCACGCCAGACCGCCACCCAGGAGGTCCCGGGTGCGATCCCCGGTCAGGTCATGATGAAAAACGAACTTTTTCTGCTTGGCCTCGGGTCTTGGATGTTTATCTATATATGTATTTGTTATAAAATATAATATCGTTGAGTTAGTATCCCATAACACAAGTTTCGAACTTACTTTGGGGCAGCTTTGGGGCTAGCTCAATCTGTATGAATTGTCCATATATTTATTTATTTATTTTAAAAATACGCGTCAAAATACTTAAGGTTTTTATTTTCAAAGAGGTTTCTTAACGTATGTGTACATACTGAATCTGCCTGCCAGCCTGTCTGTCCCTGCTACTTCATTTTATCCTATGTAAAGATTAAATACTTACATTAAGAAACCTCTTTGAAAATAAAAAAAATAAAACGGACTAGTCATAAAGTTTTTAAAATTTATATAGGTAGTGTGTCTGACTGTTTGAGGTTTGAGTAGCAAATAAAAATATTCAAATATTACAATAATTGAATAATTTGAATAGCTGAGAGACGTTGATTATAGGAAAAACTTTTCTCGAAAATAATAATACTATTTGCACTGCAATATTAAGAAGACATTTTGAGGTAGGTTTTATTTACGTTATTGTACACATAATTTTTTTTAAGGAGAATTGATTAAAGGAATGATGTCGCATTCGCAGCCGTTCCCATTAGAGATCAGTGTCTTCTTAGGGGTAGGTGGTAGCTTTAAAGGATTTATAAAACGTTAAGAAAAATAAAGAAAAACTTAATAACTTCATGAAAATCTTTCAGGTTTTTTTTTGTTTTTTTTTACAGAATCATGTCGAACGTCGTATTCAGCTATTTCCCGGTGAAGGCTTTGGGCGAGGCGGTGCGATTGTTATTGACATACGGCGGGCAGGACTTCGAAGACAACCGCATCATCTCAGAGAAATGGCCGGAGTATAAATCTAGTAAGTACTTACCACTTAAAAAATACTACCTAATAATTAATAAAATAAAATAAATTCATGTTATTATACCCATGTTTACAAAATTTATTATTATAAAGAATTCTCTCCATGGTCCATGCGGCATTGTGGGATGTGTTTTTCACAACAATGCCGGATGTAGGGACAGGCGAACCTATTAGCTATCATAGCCAGAACGGTGTTGGAACTAGCATGAACTCTGCGCACCAGAGAGAGGTTTTTGCGGATATTAGCCTCTAAACAGTCAGTGTTTGCCAATGCAAACATAGGTACCTGAAGCGGTACAGTAACGAGACAATCCCATCCCAACACCGTTCTGAATGCGTTGTTATATTGCACACGAAGGGAACAATACACTTTCTGCGTATATATAATTAGGCATTATGCAGTTGTGTTTCAAATTGCTGTCTCTCACATGTTGGTAAAGGGAAGATCTTTCAATATTTCCTAGTTCCTATTCCGTCTAATAATCATCATGAGTTCCAACTGTTTCAAGACAGCTGTAGTTTCTCCCCGGGGACGTCAATAAGCTTCATTGCTTATTGTCAATCGGAGGTCGCCGTTGTTGATCCTACAGGAGACACAACTGTGGGAAACACTTAGTAGAGAACTAGCTTTTCCCCGCGGCTTCGCTCGCGTTAATTTTATGACATAGATCTCGTTTGACAACAAAACAACCCATAGTGCGATTTATAATATTAGTTGATTGAGAGATTGAGATGTGTGGTGGACTTGTCCCGTTAAATGGTTCAAATAAAGTATTTATTTTCATATTGTCTTTAGACAATATGAAAATAAATACTTTATTGTTTATTATTGCTTATATAAGATTAGAATCATACCAAGGAAAAAACTGAACCGATTAGCTGTGAGAACCTTCGCGAGTTGTTTCAAATACGTTTAAATAATTTCTTGGGATAGAAATCACAGGAAATGTCGTGCAATTTGTCGCGAGTAACTTGCATTTAGGTTTAAAGAGCTTTATTTTCATAAGAAATACCTATTACATTTTACTTTAAATTAATTTAATTAACTACGATATGTCAAGTTATGGTCGTCGTAGCGATGACGTGTCTCTACCGGTCTCTACAGTTTATGTTTAAAGTTGTTTGTTGCATTTTGTAATTTACGTAATGCTGTGGACAATTTTTTGCAGAAGATTTAGACGATAGCAATTTTATATTGATAGAAAGTACACATCAACAGGCATCTTATTGGAGACATCAATCAAATGATGATCTCATTCTGATAAGTAATCATTATTTAATATTATCTTTTCAAAAGTAACATACTTACATATTTATCAATATTGACTCAATTCGTCATATCTATTCTCTGCACATGATACTATATTTGTGTTGTCAACTGCGACTTTCAATGCAGATTAAACTAAACACATAGGTACTGATAAAATGATACCTACTGTGTCTGTTTGTCCGTCACACGATGGTCTAACACAGGGGTGTCCAACATAATTTTGCCGCTCACTTTGCTATTGGGTATTTCTTTGGCCCGCTATGGTTACAAACATGCTTGACCTGGCCCGCCACAAAATTATGCTAGGTATGACTTTAAAAAAATTAACTAGCTAGCTCGCGGGCCGTATGTAGGGCCTACGTGGGCCGGATGGTGGCCCGGGGGCCGTATGGTTGACGGGCCTGGTCTAACATGTCAATAAATAGCATAGCGAAATAAGTGGATTAAGAGAGATATGCTATAATAGGCTTTATTAATTAGCAATCGTTTAACTGATTTTATAAAATAAGTCAAATTTATCTATTCATTTTATTCTAGAAGATTTTAAATTTTTATTGACATTGGATGGGGCCCGGCGTTGTGTAAGCACAATTTGATCCTTGAAACTACGTAGTTATGAAAACGTATATATGCGGACTGCGTAAGCATGGACGCGTGCGTAGCGTCGCTAAACGTAGGTCTGATTTATTTCTAAGTTAGCATGGCATTTCTTTTTGTTTAACAGCTTAAATGGGGTTATAGAAATCACTCGGAAATCGAGAATCAAGTCAAACGTAATGCAGTTCGGGCTTTGAGTTTTTGGCGCCACATGAATGACTGAGCCGGGCTAATCAATAATCTAAAGTCGGTCCGAAATCCTTGTATGTTATTGTAGTATGCAATCTACGAATAATAATACTATATGCCATAAATGGAATCGAGAATGGAATATCAAAGATAAGTGATATGACTAGATATGACAAAAATATTCCTTTATTATTTATCTATATGTAGATATTCAAAATAAACAACTACTGATACACTTACCTACCAGATAGCCTTGGTTATAGAGAGCTGAAATGCACATAATACGAGATTTTTCGAAATTCCTATGAGATAGCGGATAACATGGAAATAAATAAATATTCTTGGACGAAGCACATAACGTTTAGTTCCTAAAAAGCAAAGTTTGTAGGTACTAAGAAGATGTGAAGGTATTGCAAGTCCAATCTAATATTATAACTCGTTATAAAGTTAAGGTAACGTTTGTGAGTTTGTGAGGTTTTAGGAAGTAATCAGCTCTGGATTTAATAAACCGATTTTGAAAATTATTTTACCTTTGAAAAGCAACGTTATTTGTGGGCGTAGTCTTTATTTAACCCGAAAAGGCCCACCGTGGATCTTTGGGCAACATTCTAGTATGTTATAAAAATTATTATTAAAAATATAGTTTTATATTTAGATGATGCAAATAAAGAATTTATCTATCCATTCTTTTGAATCCGTGTTTTTTGTGACCGGGTTTCCTAATGAAAAGCCTCCTCCTTTTCTTAGTACTTCCGAATAAATTGTACCTACACTAAAATTCTGCCAGTCATGTGCTGAACATGTTTATTTATCTCAATTATTATAACTGATAACACTATCAGACCTCCTGCAATGTTCGTGCAATATAAACATTAAAATTTTAATGCTATCAGACTAATATGAAATTATATTATCTCTCTCTCTCGGGCTTTGTAATGAGACTGTGGACTCTCTCTAAATTTAAGAGCCTTACTCTTGTCGGTATAGCAGCCCCCATTTTCCCTCTTATGCCAGCTCCTTCGTTTTTTTATCAGACGAGGGGCCTGCCATTTCCTTCACTTGATCTATGTAAGGTCTTCTCGGCCATCCCTTCCTTTTCTACCGATCTATAGAAGTTTCGTCTTTCTTTCTAAGATGTTTCTGATAAGCTCATCGTGTCTTATAAGATGTCCTTCTAGTTTTCTTCTTCTAGTTTGTATTTCTAGTACTACACTGGGCAGTTGTGGGAGCGCAAGCACAGATTAGTTAATAGTTATTTCGTAAGTAAAAGGCATTCACAACTTTTTTTTATTTTTTTTATTTTTTTTATTTTTATATATATAGGGACAATTCATACAGATTGAGCTAGCCCCAAAGTAAGTTCGAAACTTGTGTTATGGGATACTAACTCAACGATATTTTATTTTATAACAAATACATAAACATAGATAAACATCCAAGACCCGAGGCCAATCAGAAAAAGTTCGTTTTTCATCATGACCCGACCGGGGATCGAACCCGGGACCTCCTGGGTGGCGGTCTGGCGTGGTAACCATTACGCCACGGAGGTCGGTAAGAACCCAATATAGACAGTGGTGCTAATTCTGTTGTACATTTAACTAGACTAAACTTATTTTGACAGGACTAGAAGTGTTGCTATCCTTGTCACTAATTGTAAACCAAGGAAGGACAAAAACACCTTTAAAATTAGATTAATCTAGTTAAATGTACAACAGAATTAGCACCAATGTCTGTCTAAGGGAGGCGCCCAGATTGGGGGCTCGCACCTCGGTCCTCGGTCTAGTCTAGGGCTTCGATTAATAATATTATTATTAACAGTATGTATTTAATCTGCATTGAAACTGCAGTGTGATTAGGTATAGTATCCTACTTCCTACTAATATTATAAAGTCGAAAGTTATGTGTATGTTTGTTACTTCGTCGCGTTCAAATGGCTGGGCCAATATTTATGATATTCGGTATGTAGGTAGCTGATACCTTCGATTAACACATAGTAGACTTTTTACTGGTACTTTTTATCCCGAAAAGTACGCGATTCCCATAGGATTTGATCAAAAGGTTGATAAAGGTGGCGCTGCTGTGCATAAATATACGAAAACGAAGTTGCACGGGTTTCACTAGTCATAAATAAAGAAATGACGAAATGAGTTAATACCAGGTTGAGATCATTAGTTCATTAATATCTCCATTATGTTAAGTTTTGATGTGAACTTTTTATCAAAATTAACATTGCTTTTGTCTAGAAATCTGTTGCGATGCGAGTAATTGCCGAAAGCTCTGTCCGACTATTATTCGTGACACTGGGTGGTGTGTGGTGAGGCAGGTCGAACTGGTGACATGTGTGGGCCATGAATGGCTAATAAAATAAAAAGCATTCTCTGTTCTTAATATTCTCTTTGTATAAATATACATTTTTCTTTTTCTTATTACATTGACCATTTTGTTAAATTGTTTTCGTCCCACGATATAAGTTAATCTGCAACATATATACGGCCTGTATTGTGTTCGCCGATTACGTTTTATTTATATCAGCCGTTTTAGGATAATCAACCACACCCTACTGGTATTAAAACTTAAATTGGTATGAATTTGGCAAGTCACAATTGATTGCCAAGGTCGCTTGTTTAGACCCACCAAACGTTGTCTAAAAATAGCAAATATAGCTATTGTATGTTGATCTTTATTGCTATTGTTACAAGGTCTACGATTGTATGAAACTATTATAGTGAATCAGTTTTTTGTGTGTGCGAAAAATATAGAATCTACTGCGTGTTTTGTGTGTTAACTAAATTGAGATTGTTAAGTCGGAAAGATATGTTGTGAAACCAATAACCAACCTCCTACTCATGTAGATGTTGATAATAACTAACACGTTTTTATGTAGGTACATACATTACATCACATCTCCACACGTATTCTATAAAAAATATATTTTGCCCGCAGTTTCGGTCGCGGTAAATTGCGCGGATTCAATTGAGATCAAAATCATAGCGCGATTTTTAAAATGGCCAGCCCCATCTGTCGGCATACACCATGAATTAGTAGGTTTTGGCGATTGTAGCTCCATCTACAGTAAAACGTTTTTTTTGGAATGATACAATTTCAGTCTTTTTCTCAAATAAAGAGAGATATATTTTTAAAGTACAGTATCTGTGGCAATAGGTACCTATATAAATTTCGGAGGTCAGTCCGGGAACGGGAATGGATTTCGTGGGTAAAACTGCCGGCATCAGCTAGTTAATTATATTTTAAAGTCTGAAGACGATTATCAAAAACTGTTTCGACATTTTTAAAATGAACTCTTCTTATTTCAGAGACGCCATTCGGTCAGCTGCCAGTATTGGAGATAAAGGGCAAGAAGTATGCACAGAGCGTGGCAATTGCTCGCTACCTCGGCCGCAAGTATGGTCTTGCTGGAGCCGATATTGAGGAGGACTTCTTGATCGACCAGAATGTTGACTTCCTCAATGATATCCGTGCCAGTAAGTAGCCAATCACCAGATGTATAATTACGTTTATGTTTTTTTTATTTATGATGCACTTATTGTACGTGAAAATAGTTGCTAGTTCATCAGCTTCCAGAAATGTGTTACTTGAGTCCCCAAAAACAAGTACCCAATTTCAGTAAAGCTGCATTTTCGATGGCAATTCGGAAAATTTGGAAACACTTTTTCGGATGTACTTATGCGCGCACATGCACCCTAGAAGAATGAATTTTAAACAGTTCAAGAAATGATTTCTGCAAATTCCCTTGAGAACGAGAATAATGAGACTGTACGGGTTCATACTACTTATCGCTAGTTATTAATATGGGAAGGAAGATATCACTATTATATTGCATTTTACAGAGGCAGCCACAGTTCATTACGAGCAAGATCAAGACGCAAAGGCCAAAAAACACGCGGACTTCGTCAAAAATGTATATCCAGTCCTTCTGGATAAGTTGAATGATATAGTTAAGGAGAATAAAGGGCATATTGCTGCTGGAAAGGTATTTATTATTAGCCAAAATTTTAGAGTTCTAGTCTAGTATTTCAAAAAAATCTACGACGACAAAGAATACATAAGGCACATAAGGCATGTTAGATAAATCATTTATTTCTATCTCCAAGGCTCATAAAATGACAGAAATGAACAGTTGAATGTTATCTAGGTAGTAGAGGGAATGTGTGCCTCAGTAATACAAAGAGGCAGCTCAGTGCGTTATTTGCTCGGAAAGCAAATCACTGATCAGCCACCACCTTTGATCAATCGAGATGACACGTTCTCATGTTCAGATGGCAAATTCTTTGTCAAATATATCGTTCACGCATGGTTAACGTTTGCCAAATCAGCGAATACGCTACGTCATGTGAAGTGCCACCATAAGATCTTAGAATTTTAAAATATGTTTATGGTTTGTTTATGTTTTGTCTCAAGTACAATTAAAATGAAGTACATAGAACCGACATAGAGGGGCTGCTCGAGCAGTTAGCCATTAATCAACATACATGGATCTTGCCGTCCGAGTCATAGTCAACAGCTTGAAACTTTGACCGCACGACCGCCCCAAGCAGTTGCATGGAACTGTTAGAGCGGTTCATATTATGTGTATGTAAAAGACTACTACCCGTCCGCCTCAAGATTGCCGGCGTCGACCGTTAATGAGTAATGGTTAATGGTTGGCAGAAAAAGACATATTATGTAGTACATCATACTAATATTATAAATGAGAAATTGAGTTTGTTTGTTATTCCTTCACGGCTTGACTAAGCAACCGATCATTTTGAAAATTTGTATACATATGGTCAGGGGCACAGAGCCCAACATAGACAAATTTTTACGCGGCGAAGCTGCGGGTAACAGCTAGTGTGTAAATAATTATGAAAATGTTGTTGCAATGTATTTATTACACTCACTCATAAATAGATATGTAAACATAGGATATTTTCCCAAAATAAAACAAATAACAACATAATCGAGTAATAGCGAAAATAATAAAATAGTTAGGTACTTATAAAACTATAGCTCTTCAATACCGACCATTTCACCGTCATCATTTTCGCTATTACTCGATTCAGTGTCGCTTTCACCGATTGATATAATTAATGTCTTTCGTTGTTTTGCGATATGCTAACGGTACCGAGCAACTGCCGATCTGCCTTGAGGTGCGGTGGGGTGTGGCGCGTCACGAGGTAACGGCAAACTTGAAGCGGACGGGTAGTATTATAGTTCACTGTGCAGCCACAGCTTGAAGCAGTTCATGCTGACTGCTTCAAGCAGTCCGTGTATGTCTGCTTAAGTATAAATTTTGATTCTATTCCAGCTCACATGGGGCGACTTCGTGTTTGCGGGCATGTTACACTACTTGAAGGTGATGCTGCAGATGCCAGACCTGGAGGAGCAGTATCCTGCATTTAAGAAACTTGCTGACAATGTCTTCTCTTTGCCAAAGGTGAAGGATTATGTTGCATCTGCGCCTGAAACTCCATTCTAAGCAAGACAGCTATTCGTTGTTTTATAAATAAAGATATTTTAATAAGTTCTAATTAAGCTATGCTACAGACTGATGTAATAATGTAACAAAATTTCTATAGTGTGGACGCCTTGTGCGCACGAACCGTGCACGCTACGCGCACGAACCGTGCACGCTACGCGCACGAACAGAGCATTATACGCATGTGTATGGGTAATTCTTTCATGGCGTTTTTACATTACATAACATGTTACGTTACAGCGGTCTGTACCCGGCTTTATATTATAACTATTAAATATTTAAGATAAGGGCGAATTAACTGTCTTGACCGCACTAGGCCGTGTAGTACCATTTTATTTCGTATTTGGAGTGTGAAAATATGCATAATAGTGGTACCAAATTCGCAATTTTTGTTAAGTTTATTACTTCAGTGATTTTGTTTTTATTTTATTTTATACACATACATATAGCCTGAGACTCAGTGTCCGTGCATTTTAAAGATAAAAATGTTTTTGTGCAACTCGCTGCACTGTATTGTGTGGACGGGGTTTCAACCAAACGGAATACCAAGCACCCGAACCGATCTCCTCTGTGTATTCCGTTATTAAATTTTAATGGAAACTAATTAGAGTTGAAACTTTAATAAACTATTGTCCAGTCAGTATTATCTCGGACCAGGTTAAATTTTTAATTCTGTAAATCTCGTTTATTTTAATATAAGATTAAAGTGTTCACGTTAAATGTTTGTGTTTTTATTTTACCATTCCGCATATTAACCGCCACCGTTGTAATATCCAAATAAATTAAGTTTTTAGCTGTTATGTCAAATTATTAATATGAAAAAATATTGCTCTTTTAATCATAAACAACCGAAGATTCCGCAAAAAACGTATTCTGTAGTTTCCATAATTAATCCGGTAAAGGTGTTTTACTTAACAAATTCTGTTTCCAACTCTCACAATTTTTTGTGATCTATTGTATAAGACGAGTTTTGACAAAGTGGTCTTCACACTAAACGTGCCATTTTTTTTTCTACAACTGACATACAGAAATTGTGTAAAATGTAAAAATAAACCCTATGATGGAGACAAAAGACGAGATTTTTTTCAAAATACTCTCGCGGAAATTGCACGAGTTGCTGTTTTATACGATGTTTGGAGTGTCTGAGACAATGTTAGTGTACGAATGGCGAAATCTAATTGGGTCATTTAATCATCAGTTCATGAAACCAAGATGGAATTGTGTCACGCAACAGCTGAATGAGGCGACAAATGGGAGCGTTGATCTTATCCAGATGTAAGATCTACCCATGGATGGACTGCTCTTCACAATAATTATTCCAAGAGGCAGCTATTATTCATACGTTTTATTTCAAACAAGTATTGTTGTGCCTATATCTAGCAGTGGACTTCTTGTGTAATTGTTATTTATTGGATACTGATGAACATCGGAATGGCAGGTCAACAGGCGTATGTTATGAAATTGTACCTATTAATTAACAGCTTTTTAACCCCCGACGCAAAAAGAGGGGTGTTATAAGTTTGACGTGTGTATTTGTGTATTTGTGGATCTGTCTGTGGCATCGTAGCAACCAAACGGATGATCCGATTTTGATGCAGTTTTTTTTGTTTGAAAGGTGACCTGTGCGGGAGTGTTCTTAGCTATGATTCATGAAAATCTGTTCAGCCGTTTGAAGATCACCAGCTTTTTTCTATTTGATGAAGGGAAATGAGCAACTTCCACTGGTTAGATCGATTTGAAATTTGGTATACTGTTACTGTCATGATATTGCAAGAATATGGTTAACTTGATCTGATGCTGCAGCATCATCTGGAACCTGCAGTATACTCATCTCCTCGTCAAATTACAGCAGATGTATCGTGTTTGGGTTCATTGGAATAGTCTCATTGAATAGTTCATTTTTATTAGGTATAATTCACTAGCTGGGCTCGCGGCTTCGCTCGTCATACTTAATGTTTATTGCTATCGCGCTGTGTTTTTATCACCGACCCAAAAAGAGGGGTGTTATAAGTTTGACGTGTGTATCTGTATACTTTGGTGCTAGGGGTAACCAGGGTCTGATGATGGAGCTGGGTGGTTGCCATAGGAACTCAGTAATCAAACGACATAACTCCATCGAGTTTGGGCTCGTTTGATCCGTCTTGATGAGTACTTTGGTGCCAGATGGTAACCAGGGTCTCATGATGGAGCTGGAAGGTGGCCATAGGAACTTAATAATTACACGACATAACATAACCTCATCGAGTTTGGGCTCGTTTGATCCTTATTGACGAGTACTTTGATGCAGGATGGTAACCAGGATTTGATGATAAAGCTGAATGACTATCTATGATATTCCGCCGTTGCTGGGTTAGGTTAGTTTTGGCTTGTGACCACCAAAAACCTTGCGAGCGAAGCGAGCGAGGCTCGACCTACTCTTGGTCACACACATTTGTTAAAACAGTTATGGAGCTGATCTGATGATGGAGCTGGAAGATGGTAATGGGTAGGTACTCAGTAATTAAAAGACATAACCCCATCGAGTTTGGGCTCGTTTGATACGTCTTGACGAGTACTTTCAATACCTCTCATACATATGTCGCAATACCTCTCATACATATTTCGTAACACCATTCATACATATTTGGCAATACCTCTCATCCATATTTCGCAATACCATTCATACATATTTCACAATACCCTCATACATATTTCGCAATACCTCTCATACATATCTAAAATACAAATGAAACTGATAGGGATTAGAATAAAATAGGAACGAAACTATAAAAAACGCCAAATAAAACTTAAATTTAAAATTTAAAAAACCCCCGACTTAAAAGCCTTAAAAAGTAAATAAATAATAATTATGTACCCCCTATTCGACCTTTTAATTTTATGATATAATATTAATATTAGTTAATAGTAGTTAGTCATAATACCTACTTCCAAAGCGTCATCACGTCGGGGGACCGCTATAGACATTTAAACATAACTGTGTAGGAACTATTAACTAATAGACAGTAGATATCAAATTGTCAGCTAGTAATAAATTTTTACTTAGCGGTTCCCCCGACGGGATGACGCTTTGGAAGTAGGTATTATGACTAACTACTATTAACTAATATAAATATTATATCATAAAATTAAAAGGTCGAATAGGGGGTACATAATTATTATTTATTTACTTTTTAGAGCTTTTAAGTCGGGGGTTTTTTAAATTTTTAATTTAAGTTTTTGCTAGCGGAGTATCGCATTTGGTGGAAAGCATTGGGAAAGGCATATAATCAACAGTGAGTAGATACAGGCTGATGATGATGATGATGTAAGCTTAGAGCATTAAACCAGACCGGAGGCGCTCACTCATGGGCGTACCAGTCTGCCAAAGGTACGAGAGCGGCGGTCATACCCGTTATATAAAACTAGTTGCCACGATGCGATTGTATGCATGTAGTTTAAGACTGTGTGCGATAATAATGTTGTCTGCGTTTATAGCGACGTGATAGAAAAATCTACGTGTTACCTCACCCCCCGCTGAAAGAGGCAGAATTTTTTGCGTAGGAATTGTTGCGCGTGTCGTCTCCGGTCTGGTTTAATTCTCTAAGTGATTAGGTGACCAGAATAGTCGTTTGGTCTCTTCCATAGAAAAATAAGGGGTCAGGTTATAAAAATCTGTTTACTACCTAAATATTTTATTACTACTTATGCTGACACAGTACTTTCTTTCTTGGGAGACTTTTCTCTTGATTTCATGTTCTTCATACTGTTTTCTACTTGTACCACTGTGTCCATCAACGGTAGATCTCTTGTTTCTGGTGTCAGTGTGATGAGGAACCCGGTAAGCACCGCTGATCCTCCAAAGAGTAATGTTGGCAGGGCTGTGGATACCTCATTCTGAAAATAAACCGAAATTTGTTGAGTGGTGTCTGATAGAAAAAAAAGGTAACTCTATTAGGACAAGATACTACACATTCCCACCGCTATGTCTTCTGTAAAGCCAGAATCAACAACGGTGACCAAGTGACCACACATTGACAATTAGCAGCGAAGTTTATTAACGTCCCGGGGAAGTAACTACGGCAATCTTGGAAGTCACAACGAAATCAGAAAGATATAAGACAGAGTTGAAAGTAATGAAGGACACCCGGCTCTCCACACTACCGGCTGTTATGTTCATTAATTTGCGTGTTCGTCTAGACTAGAGCTATTTTCCTATTAACGTGGAGCTCCTCAACTTGAGGAACTTGGTGGTGTCGCTGTGTGTGAGGAGCTCAAACACTTAAATAGATATTAAAAGCAACGTCTGCTTACCAGAAGAGGTGTCAGAGGAGCAATCATGCTGCCAGCTTCCGATGCGAATGCGTTGATACCCAGAAGAGTTCCTCTCGCATTTGTTGGGAACAGTTCCATTGAATATGTGACTACCCCAGTGAAACATGCCGCAATCACCATCTTTCCCAGCAAGAATAGAGTGATCTTCAACCAAGTTAATGCTGAAATAGTCAAAGTAAAATAAAAACTTACATTCTCTTGGATAAAATAATCCAAATTGGTCAAGGTCGGTCAAGAATATTTTTCAGACAATTTTCCATGACGACGAAATTTAAAAAAATAATATAATATAATTTATTCCGAATACGTTTTGTTCCAAATAAAACTATGCATGACAAGAACAAAGAAAGAGATAAGTTTTTATATGACAGACGATGTGTCCTCCAAATGAGCTAGCGGGTCAACTGATGTGGTAAGCAATCACCGCTGCCCATGGACATCCACGAATAAAAGAAAGTTGGATGCGTTACCCACTTAAGAAGCAGTGAAAATGGGTTAGAGATTGTGTACTTACATTCAGGCACGTAACTAGATCCAACACACATAACACCACAGAATATGAATCCAATAATTAATGGCAATCGTCTTCCAATCTTTTCCATGCAATACAATGATATCAACTCTCCAGGAAACGACATTACAGTTGACAGGAGGAAATTCGTGTACTTATTCCCTGGTAGGAAGACCGAGTTTATCATCAGACCGTAATACACAAAACTTGTTGTAAACCGAGCGACTGTTGTCACAAACACCCTTATCAAAATCTGCTTTGATGTAAAAAGGGTCTTATAACTCTCCGTTTCTTCTGTTTCTGCGATATTCAAATTCTTTTTTAGCTTGTCTTCAATTTCAGCAGAATCTTGTTTGATGATCTTCATTCTGTTCATCCTGCCTGCGGATTCTAAGGCTTCAATTGCTTTGTTACTTTGTCCATTCAGAAATTGCCATCTTGGACTTTCCTTCAATAAATATAGAAATGTGAGGCAGAGAAGTGGTGGTGTGTATATTATGTGTATAAATGTCTTCCAATATGGCACCACCATTGCTATTGATACAAATATACATTCAGCTATGTACACTGCGTAAGCAAATAGAACTCCAGATAGCACTCTGTATTTTTTGCCGCTAATTTCAATCACTGAAAAGATAGAAATGAACAGTTGAAAATCGTTAAAAGTTATATATTTTTGTTTGTAACGAATAAACTCAAAACCTACTGGTTCGATTTCAAAAATATTACCCCCGGGTAATATAGGCAATATTTTTTATTATTTTTTAATGGAATCCTTACAAAAACCCGTACGAAGGGACGGTCCGCTATAGTTTTCTATAAGTTAGCTCGACCACCGTCTAACAGAATATTGACGTAAAGCAGCAATGCATTTCGTTGGGTGAGAAATCCGAATGCCGCACTCCATATGACTCCTTTCCTAACAATTTCCTAACTATTCCCACTTTCCTTGCACTGTTGCAATGAAAGTGGGAATAGTTAGGAATAACGCATTGATAGCACCCCTGGTATTGCGGTGACCACTTTTTTTAAACCACTAAAGTGACAAACAAGCATACAGCCCGCCAGATGGAAAGCGGTCACCGTAGATTAAAGACGCAAAAAGATCGTTTGAAATTGACACATCGGGACAAGCCCACCACACATTCCCACCACTGTGTCTCCTGTGTAGCCAGGATCAACAACGGCGACCTCAGATAGACAATAAGCAATGAAGCTTATTGACGCCCCGGGGAATAAACTACAGCTGTCTTGGAACTCACAACGAATTTAATCAGAAAGAAGATAGTCGGAGTAGGAAGTATTGAAATTGACACATGCTTAATATTAGTTTATGGTCGTTTGCTCATTTTGCCATAAAAATATAATACTTACTGAGTACCATCCCAGCAGTGTACGTCCCGCCTGACATGATTGCTTCTATTAATTCCAATCCCGCATACACATAGTAAGAAGGAGCTAACACTTTCAAATTACCCACTACAATGGCAACCACGAAGAATATCAGTGCGGGTTTGCGGCCATATCTAGAAAATATAATGATTAAAAAAATATTTCAATATGGAAAACAAGAGTTTAGATCATATAAGGAGCTCCCGTTTATACCAACAAACCAACAATCCGATAAAAATGCGTTTTTTTAAATCGATAGTTTTATATGTACACGTACCAAAAACAAGGATTTAGAAATAGAGAAAGCTGTTAGGAGACTTTCAAATTTTGAAAACGGGCATAAAGTCTATTCTACAAAAAGAATTTCACAATAGTAAAAAATTGCTATTATAAGCTGCTTACACTTGCAAGAAATTGCACGCAAGTACAGTCGCGACAACTTGCAATAAGGCCGCATTGTTTCGTATTAAATATATATAGGGACAATTCATACAGATTGAGCTAGCCCCAAAGTAAGTTCGAAACTTGTGTTATGGGATACTAACTCAACGATATTATATTTTATAACAAATACAAATATAGATAAACATCCAAGACCCGAGGCCAATCAGAAAAAGTTCGTTTTTCATCATGACCCGACCGGGGATCGAACCCGGGACCTCCTGGGTGGCGGCCTGGCGTGGTAACCATTACGCCACGGAGGTCGTCGATCTTTCATTGTTTATTGCAAACAAAGCATATGCTATCTATTCTCCTTTTCTGAAGTCGGTTAACAAATCATTATTAATTAATACACTTCGACAAGACAAAAGGAAGGTGCCTGTGAAGGTTTAATCTCTGAATCATATCTCTGAATATACGACTCAATTTTCCTTACAGTTTCACAAGAAATAATTTTACGAGTAACTCTGTAATCATTACACTTTATTTACTTTGGTTCTTATGTGAATGAGTTGTTTGTTCGTTTACTTACTTGTCAGCCACCCAGCCGGCAATTAAGGTTGATATGAGCATGCCAATGTTGTGAATTGTTCCTATCATGCTCACTTTCAGTGGCTCACACGCGAGGTCCAACTGGAATGAAATCATCAATTTTTGTACAGTAATGTGTGCCGACTGGGCATAGCGCACTAGCGATAACTGATGTGTTTTTATAAATGCCTATTTCGTTTCTTTGACCGGACGACCCTGGCCTCTTACGAGTGGTATCCCGTCAGTTTTTTAATGGGTAAACCCTAGGGGAAATAAGTATAGGTTAGGTCATATAATATCTGTGGGTTAGGTATATGTTTTTTGCGGTTCAAGAAAAAAATCCTATAATATCTACTTACTATTTAATTTATGAGAATTACCTCAAAACAATTATATCTTAAGAACTATATTTATTTAATCAAGGATTGGAAATTAATGAGTATAATAAAATTATGGGCTACATTTTTTCTCGCAACATTTACCTAGTTAAAATTTAATTTCTGTCTGATTACGTTATCAAATACTTATGTAAACACTCGTAAATCGTGAAATCTCATGACTGATATAGTTTTATTGCCAACTAACTAAAGATATTATCTAGTTAGTAAATGAATGGTTACTATATGTAACCGTATCAATTTACCTTTGTTTGTATACAGTTTATTATGTACTCGAGGATCATATATATGGGTATTACGTTTGTCAGATATAATATATCAATTATATTGAATGATAACTTAAAATATTAATAAATTCCGTGTTTATTAATAAATAAATATTCTTGAACGATTCACACAACGCCATCTAGTCCCAAAATCAAACTAAGCAACTAAGTTATTCCTCACCTTAACACATTGAATGCCAACTACGCAATATTGCGTAGGTGCTAGTGATGCTAGGGGCCAACCACGTAATTCAACGTAGCACCGTCTTACAGTTTATATGGCTACTTGTGTTATTAGGCATCCTGGAAAGGACGTTTTTAGGTTCATTGGCATCTTAAATAAGACATGACATGGAAAAAAAGTAACTTTATTTTTTAAAAAATTTTCAAATCACTATATTTCTTCGGCACTTTGAGTCAAAAAATTACAGTTTGATATTGCGATCAAAAATTAGTTTTATAACTAATGAGATCGTTTAGATTATATAAAAAGAAAATATTAACTTCTAATAACAACAGTAGAATTTTAAGATAAAATTATGCAAAACGAGGATCAGTGTGCTAAGTGTAAAAACAGTTGACAACACACAAGGCAGGCTTTTCCGGGCAACTGACACATACGAAAGATGACTCCTTTCGTTTTTTATTTTTGGAGCAGACACGACAAGGCTTCGCTGGAACAGCCTTTTTGGCAGTAGGTGGGAGCTTTTCTAAGTAATGAAAATTTCTCAACGGGACACGACTTTTATGAACAGCTGGCGATGCAGGTGGTACAGATGGCCCAGGCAGCAACGGCGATGGTTCTGCTTGATCTTGTTCAGGCTGTACAGGCGGTATTTGTGGTCCAGGTGCTCCACACAGTCGTGGTCCACAGTTCAGTCCTAGTAGATATTTCACGAAATCTTCCCGAAACTTCAAGAGTCGTATTTTGGATGCGCGGTCTTTCAAACGTAGCAACCTATGTGCGTTTTGTACGTAAACCTCAAAAATGTGCAGTGCTAATTTTTTGTGCCATCTCAGTGTCTTTCTCAGGCAAGATTAATACGAGACCATCTGGTCGCCTCTGTCAATACCAGACATGCCTAGATTATAATCCGCAACAATGTTAGGTTTGAGTGAGACTTTTCCGTTTCTGTTCCTAACGTTCACAAACTGAAGTTGATGTTTATTTGAAATCACCAAAACGTCACGTTTGTCCTTCCATTTACAAACAGTGATATCGTTGCAACTTTTAGCAGCTAACTCTCCACGCTTCAGCTTGGCGTTGGTAACATCCTTAGGAAGATTCTTGCGCATTTTTCGAAGTGTCCCACAAATATATATCTTTCTTTCGAAAGAAAAGCGAGGGTAGTCGATAGATTGTGTGCATACGCAATATTGCGTAGGGTGGGCATCTAAAATAATTAAACGTAATGGGGTGCCAATCTACGTAATGTTGCGTATACGTAATATTGCGTAGTAGGCACCACACATACCATATTTATACGGGGAGCCGAGTACGTAGTATTACGTAGAGAACCATTTGTATGGTGGGAACCAATAATGAGCTGACAATATATTTGGCATTCAATGTGTTAAGGTTGCCTTGAAAAGTTTTTTAGTAATAAGGCCGCCTTGTTACATCTTGTTTGTAAGATTGTGTTTAATGTATTTTTTTTCCTGACTGTGTAATGCAAAATATGCAAATAAAACATATTCTATCCATACATATATATGTTTGTACTGTGGATACACATAATTTTTTTTTTTTTGTAAATAAATAAATACATATATAGGGACAATTCATACAGATTGAGCTAGCCCCAAAGTAAGTTCGAAACTTGTGTTATGGGATACTAACTCAACGATATTATATTTTATAACAAATACATATTATATAGATAAACATCCAAGACCCGAGACCAATCAGAAAAAGTTCGTTTTTCATCATGACCCGACCGGGGATCGAACCCGGGACCTCCTGAGTGGCGGTCTGGCGTGGTAACCATTACGCCACGGAGGTCGTCAAATAAATTAGATGTAAAACAAAAATTTTCCTTACCGCTCCCACAATAGTGTCGTTGCTTTCATACACCCATTCTGTGCATTCTTCCACTAAACCCGTGAAACTGTCTGATGTACATGTGTTTGTGAAGCTGTAATTTACTATTGGTCTTGAGCATTTGTCTATAGTGGTGTTGGGCCACCATTCAACTTCGTAAGTGTATGGTGGGGTATCGCAATCTGGCACACGACATCTGAAAATCAAATTTATGTAGCGTTAAAAGTGCGAATTGGTTGCTCTTCGTGCGTCGACGGTTTTTGGTAAACAACACGTTTGATTGAATAGGGTTGTTTAATTACATTATATTTAGTCCGTATTTTAGATTATAAAAAAATAATGAACACGTATTTTTTCTTTTTTCGATTAAACAAAAAATAACAAAGATACAAGGCATAAAAATTTAGGAGTGGGGGCCTTTGACGTCACCCCTTGCGAAAAAATGCCACACGGCGTGACGTCACACGTAACTTTAATGGGCTATATCTTTGTCATTTTTGGTCTAATTTACAAATGAAAAAATGAGTTGCCCTTATTTTTGAATAATCTAAAAGACGGATTAATTATTTTTTTTACGTCAACTAGCCTATTCGTAAAGCAACCAACTTCGGAGGACACGTTAAACCCCCCGCTTTTTCATGGGCCTACTTTTTAGCTTTTTAACTCCAACAGCATCCTGAAGGCTATTGGAGGTTATTTTATGTGAAGGCAAAGTAAATCGATTTCTTTGTTCAATTATAAGTAATTAACATAAAAGTAATGCCACATTACAATAACGTTACCTACTGTCAATAATTGGCTTCTTTGAAAAATCATTTAAGTAGTTTATTAATTTACGAGCTGTTACCCGCGACTTCGTCCGCATGAAATGTTAAAATAAGGATAACTCCTTTTCCTGACATGCGATTTAAATAAAACAAATGCCTATATTCTGCTCCATCCCGAGCTCTATCTTCCTGTGAAAACAGCATTAAAATCAGTTCAGTAACTTAGAAGATGTGCGCGTTCATACAGACAGACAGACAGACGGACAAAAAAATAAAATTTTTTTTTTTTTCTTTTATTACCTTACTCTAACTGTTCCCTCTCCATTTTTGCCAAATATGTCCAATGTACAGACATATCGGGGTCTATTTTATTATATGTATAGATTTACTTTTAACATTTTGATGGTTTCCTTGGCAGTGACCATTTGGCACCAGAGGACGCGAGTTGGGGCAAACAAATGTGATTGCATTTGTGTTTGTGGATTTTCCTTTTTGTTTGAGTTACATCCAGGCACTATCACATCTAATTAACACCAAAACTACTACTAACTACACTTAAAAACCACAAATTTATGTAAAAATAAGTGGGATTTGTTTTTAACACGACTGACGTCAGGCCGATACAGCCCGATAGCGTGTATATGAAGAATGGTCTCGCCTATCTATCTCGCTCTAATAAACGCGTATGCTATGATCTATCTCTTTTGCATTGTCAATCTAACGCTACTAGTATATAATAAATCTATGATTCAAATATTGTACAAACCTCAAAGATTTATAAACAAAATAGTTCGGTTTGCCACACTGTTTCATTTCAAAGAATAATGTCTCACCGATTGAAATTGCTCGTTCTATGAATTTCAGTTAGCCTTACAACGACACGAGGCCATTGAAAATTTCTAAGAAGCACCATGGAATCCATCGCAGAATGGTTGGCACCATTCTGTCTAGATCACTTAATAAGGTTTAATTAGTTTATTGTGTTATGAGGATTTCAGTAATGAATTCAGTAGGCAAGGAAATTACTAAATTCGCGTTCTAGTAAATAACTGCTGGTTCGAATCCCGTTCGAGAGTAACAAAGACTGTATACTGAGTCGAGATAGCAATTATCTGAATACGTTGCTTAGAAATACGTACACAAGCATAACTTGAAGATCGCACAATGGAATCTTCGTCTGAAGTCTGATTGCGAAACGAAAGAAAAAAAAAATTTGATTGCTAATAAATCAATATGACATCTCAGAAAAAAAACTCTACAGAATATGCCTGATGACGTAATCTTGGGCCTGTGACCTAGCTGTCACGGGAAGAGAATACCTTGTTTTGTTATACCATGACACAAACCTTCCTTGAAGGTTGTTTATAAAATCACGCGACCGGGTATTGCGAGATGAGTTAGAAACCTTGATCGGGTAATTAGGTGAATATTATCGACTTAAGAATGAATGATATCCAAATTTTCAAACTATTCCCATTTCTAACAATCTTCAGAGTACGCTCTAAGCCGTATTACTGCAATGGGATAATTGTGGGTCTTTAGGACGATATAATAGATATTTAACCATATCATAGGACGTCACCAAAACGCCTACGAGAAATCACAGGCTAGCACGGGCAATTTATATTCAGCGAGGTAACAGCGAGGTTTTGAATACGCTTCCACAAGGAAATTGTCTTTTTAATTTTTAATAATAGTTTTATTTTAGTTTAATTTTTAGTATACCTAGATTTAGTTCTTGGATATTTTTTTTATCTTTATCTTTACAAAGTATAAAATGAAATCGCACTGTCTGTTTGTCCCTTTGTATCCTTAGATCTACTAAATAAACTACGCAACGAATTTTGATGCGGTTTTTTTACTAGATTTAGTGCTTTCAAGGGGAGATTTATATGTTTACTATAATACATTTCAAAATTCCCACGGGAAAGCGGGATGCACGCTAACAGGTTGCGCGGGTTCTGCTTATATTTAGTTGTCTTTGAAAATAAAAAGTTTTGTTGACTAATCAAACAGATGAATGAGTGTGTACTGATTGATAAAAGTGGCCCCCATCGAAGCGGATCAATGATAAATGGCGCCTGAATAAATTGATTTTTATTGGTAATTAGAAACGAATGCAAGCAAGCCATTCTATTGCTCAATAGTGAAGTTATTTAAAAATATTTGGAGTAGTAGAGCATTTATGAAATGGGCTAGCACGGCCGGGGAAGCACAGTCAGGAGCACGTCGAGGAAACTTGCAATACAATTTTGGCTCTTATGACATAGAACTTAAGAATGGTACAAAGTCCTATACGTAAAGATTGACCTGCTCTTGACTGTACAAACGAAAGAGTTGAGCAGCGCCGTAAATATGATTTACTAGCTTTTACCCGCGGCTTCGCTCGCGTTAATTTTATGACTGTATAGACAGATCTCGTTTGACAACAAAACAACCCATAGCGCGACTTGTGGCGCCATCTGTTGGCTGATACAGCGCCCTCTATAGTAGAAATATTATTTTCTCATTGGAACGACATACTTTCACGGGATAAAAAGTAACCTATGTTGGGCTCTGTACCCCTAACAATATGTATGCAAATTTTCATAATGATTGGCTGCTTAGTCAAGCCGTGAAGGAATAACAAACAAACAAACAAACTCACTTTCTCATTTATAATATTAGTAAGGAGTAAGGATAGTAAGGATGATTCATGGAATTGCTGTTCGTGCGTCGACGGTTTTTGGTAAACAACAGAATTGAGAACTGATGGTAAGCATCACCGTAGCCTATAGATGCTTGCAATACCGGGGGTACCTAACGCGTTGCCAACCCTACCCAAATTATTTCTACTTTCCATGTAGGGGAGGCACCTCAAAATTTTGTTTCAGCACTTTGTTAGCATCGTTAATATGTGTATATCCCCGCGCTGGCCCTCACAGCGTAGGGGAGCGTCCTCAAGGTGGCGGATAGGGGAATGGTCGGTAGTACAGCCTAGCTACACTAACCGGCTAAGTCCGATGGACTCGCTGACCAACGACGGGTGTGGTCCTCCAGCATTTCGGGGGTTGTGCGGCGGGTTGACACCTCGGCCACGTAAAACCAAT
The DNA here is from genome assembly GCA_905163395.2 of Endotricha flammealis. Taxonomy (NCBI): domain Eukaryota; kingdom Metazoa; phylum Arthropoda; class Insecta; order Lepidoptera; family Pyralidae; genus Endotricha; species Endotricha flammealis. The sequence continues at coordinate 2,617,429 of LR990869.1, read as the reverse complement.
GTTGCTGGTGAAGCGTATCCCGTTAGCGCTTCACTAGCTTGCACAACATCGTCAAGAAGAAAAAAATGTGTATACATACCAAATTATAGCAGTTTTCTAGCATTAAGCGTCTAGACCCTAAAAAAGGCCGTAACTAGTTTCTTTCGCCATTTCTTTTACCACTGGTCATTTTACTTTTGTTTCCGAAATTGTAGAGGTTTATAGAGTAGATTAATATTATACAAATCATTTATTACCATAATAATATGTACTCTGACAAGAGAACGTGTTTGCAATAACCTATTCTCTGAATAAAAGTTTTGAATTTGGCTAGCAATGGTCACTTTATCCCAAGGGCCGTGGGTTCGAATCCTGCGCAAGGCAAATATTTGTGTGCATGAACATGTCTGTTTGCCTTGCTCTGGGTGTTTTCTATGTATAATAAGTATTTATTTACAAAAAAAGTATTTAAATATATTTATCAGCAATCTAGTACCCATAGTACAAGCTTAGTTGCTTAGTTTGGGACTAGATAGCGTTGTGTGATTCGTCAAAAAAAAAACATTAACTTAAAGAAATAACACAAAGAATAATGAAGACATAGGTAGATATAGAAATGAACAATAGGAAGTATAGATATAATATTATACATCTTCACTTATATAAAATGAAGTCGCTTCCCGCTGTCTGTATTTCTGTCCCTATGTCTGATTGTACCCGCACATCTTCGTAGTTACCAAACGCATTTTAATGCTGTTTACACAGGAAGATAGATTGACTTCGAGCAAAATATATAATTTATTTAATTTTAATCTATTAACAGGAAAAAAGTTATTATCTTCATTTACGTGGACAAAGTGGCCCAAAGATGTAATATTATTATTATTATTATTATTCCACGCGGGCGAAGCCGTGGGCACAGCTTGTTATTCATAAAGGAATATAAAAAAATAAAAACAACAAGCGCTGCAAAATAACAACAATAATCTGGTATTTCTTGATTCTTTTGTCCACGAGATTGCATCAGGCTGATTGATGGCCTAAAATTAATTTTAGTGAAATGTCAATAAATTGGTAGCTACTTATGTTTTACGAGCTGTTACCCGCGACTTCGTCCGCGTGAAATGTTCAAATAAGGTTAACTCCTTTTCCTATCATGCGATTTAAATGAAACAAAGCCTATATTCTGCTCCAAGCCGAACTTATAAGATGTGCGCGTTCAAACAGACAGACAGACAGACAATAAATTCCAAAAAAAAATCTCTTTTATTACCTTTCTCTAACTGTTCCCTCTCCATTTTTGCCAAATATGTTTAAAGTACAGATATATCGGGGTCTACTGTTTTATTATATGTATAGATTTAAAAATAAAAAAGTAGACTAAAATAACCCGTTTTGTGTTTTGTGCTACGTCATTGTAAAAGCCTTCCAATAAATTATAAATATATAGAGTCATTTGTCTAGAGATTCCAAATTTGGAATGTAGGTTCCTTACGACGTCTAGGAGTGTACTAAGAAAGAATTTTTCAAAATTCCCACAGGAAAGCGAGATATACGGAAACGAGGTTGCGAGGGTATATCAACGCACAGCCCAAACCGCTGGATCTAGAGATTCCAAATTTGGCATGTAGGTTCCTTATTAATTAATGACCGGACGGACCGGACCGGACCGAACCGGACCGGAACGGATTGGCCTGGTCAGACCGAATGGAACCGTACCGTACCGGGTCGTGCTGGACTGGACCGGGCCGTGCCGGACCGGACCGACCCGGATCGGACCGGAATTTGTTTCTGAAGAAAAATATGCTTATTGTTAGTAGGCCATGCAGGCGAAGCTGCGGGCTGAAGCTAGTTTCTGTATAAACTGCAATGAGTGACAACTAACATTATGACGTCACACGCGCTCGGGTTTGTTCGAGAGCTGTCGTCGGCGTGTTTTCGGTACTGGATTCAAAAAATAATTTTTATTTTGATATAACTTTTGCAATATTGCGAAAAAACAAAAATAGTTTTATTATAAAACTTGTATAATTATGATCTTTCCATTTATTACAAAACAAAAAAAAATCAAAGACCCAATTGTGATGTTGTGAATTTGTGATGTCCTTAAAAAATATTTACGGCAAGTAGGTAACAATTATGTCTTGTTAGCCCTGCCCACTTCAATACAAAAAATGTCCTATTGCCTTGATAAGATTGCTTTCAGCAATAAGGCTGTCTTGTGGCTTGAACACTAGCCTGTTTTATGTCTATTGTTTACCTATTTTGTTTGTGTATAGCCAATAAAGCATATTATTATTTGAGAGGGCACAGCAGATAATGCGCTCAAATCGGAGCAGTCGTCTGGAGAAGGACCTCCACTTTACAGAAGATCTCGTAGCCAAATAGCATTGGTCTTGGCCGTGTTGTGTTCCTACGGTGAGAAAGGTCTCCAGAGCTCCACTTTCTACAGGGTCGGCAACGCGCGTGATACCCCCATTGCAAGCGTCCATAGGCTACGGTGCTTACCATCAGGAGGGCCGGATGCTTGTTTGCCACCTTAGTGGTATAAAAAACAATATTCTATATCACTTAAATGTGTAACTAAATAACTGATATTTTTTTCAATCATTTATTTGAATTTCTTATCATGAAATGCGTTTCCAATATCAACAATAGTACTAACAAAACATCATACAAAAATTGTTGAACGGATTTTCATACGATTTTTACTAATCGTGTCTTGTGGAATATTTTACGGGAATAAATAGGCCCGGGTAAATACCAAAAAAATGTTCCAAGTTTATTTTTATTTATTTAGATAGATTTTGCCAATGATTTTATTAAAATCATGATTGAATTCTAAAGATCTATAAGATTAAATTAAAATTATGCAAAAATTTCAAAAATAATCAAGATTTCCTACATAATACACATAGACTTCTGTTAATAAAATAATGTAAAGCTTTACAAGGGATAATTCTACTTTTACAGAGATTTGAGATTTTTTTAATGAATAATTTGTTTTTATTCGGATAGGCAATGATTACCGAAGTGCCTTAAGTATACCGAAGGGCATTATTTTATGGTTAAAAACTTTAAATGTTTATTTATTTATGTGTAAAAATAATTATGAATGTAGGTAGGTACTGTAATTTTCGAGGAGAACTAATTGAATTGCGACGAGAACAAAACACTATACCCAATCCCAATTCGATCGCTTTCCCCCAGTAGTGAGTGCGCCTCTGGGGCGCCTCGTAGGCAGACATTGTATTTTTGGAGGTGAGAGCCCGCTCCCAAAATTGCCATAGTCATTCATAGCAAAAGACCGCAGCAGGACTGCACTACATTGTCCATTAATAAAAAACACTTTTGTGTCACTCTCTTTCTTGAGAATAAGTTTTTACTATTTTACTAGTTCATTGATTACCCTAACCTTGTCATCTAACAAAAAAAACATATGTGATAAACTTACCGATAATTTACATCGCCTGCCACAAACACATAATTTATATGTGTCATTGATATTAAAAACGTTGCGAAGCACACATAAAAATATTGTAACATTTGATATATTCCTAGTTTTTCCATAACCTGCCATAGTTCATAACTTTTCTCTGTCTTTTTTTGTTTTTCGCCAATCATTTTTTTTTTATCAACACTGACTTTAGCCGAGATAATTACTAGCTCCAATAAACGCGTGCACTCGAGACGAGTTCCACGGTTGTATCCATTTATCAACTACCGACTAGGCTATTTGGCATTTTAAGATGTTTTATTGTAAATCCCAGTGAAACGTAATGCTGGCGTAACACTTCGCGTAAGTATTTTTAAAATTATATCAGTACTAATAATGAAAAAAGAGGAAAGATTTGTTTGTCTGCATTGAAGCTCCGAAACTACTGGACCGATTTCAAAAATTCTTTCACCGTTGGAAAGCTACGTTATCCCCGGGTAACAAGTGCTTTAATATATTTTCAAAAATATTTGGGATAATTACTAAAACCCGTTCGAAGCCAGGACGGGCCGCTAGTTTTCAAATAAATTTTAATCGTTAATTCAAAGACTAACCTTCACAGTCAACTGAAATAATTAACTATAATTAATTAATATTATATAAAATGGATTATTTAAATATACTTTATTACTACTCTATTGTATACTCTTCTAAGAAGACGCTTTGAATAACACTTTTCCTAAGGGCCTGAGTAGACATTATACTTCTGCTGGCGGCGATTTAGCCACTTTTAAAAGCTAAATGCAACTTTTTATTATATACTGTACCTATAACCTTATTCCTTATTTAACACGTGCATTGTAGTGGTTTGATTGCACATAGTTCTTGACCTTATATTAATATTTACAATCAAATCAGCATTTATTGAGTAATTATTATAAATAAATAAGATTGTGTCGTTCATCACGTTCCTCGTTACGTATATCAAAACGTTCGTTTACGAACGCAAAATCCCAGCCAGAACTTGGATGGATCATATGATATCTATCTATATATATATATAAAAATGAAACCCGTTTTCCGTTGTCACGACATAACATGAAAACGGCTTGACCGATTTGGCTGATTTTTTTTGTAGTTTTCTAATACTCTGTACAAGGTTCTTACGGAAAAAAATATTAAGAAAATCTCTCAGAAAGATTGAAAAAAAAACGAAACAGTACCCGGGCGAAGCCGGGCCGGGCAGCTAGTGTACAATAATTATACTAACTGCGCCTGGTATTCTCTTCCGTCGATGGCCCAAGACTACGCCACGATCTCACGATCAGTGTGACATATTCAACCTTATTATAACCACATCACAGGCGTCATCGGCTATCACGTCATCGTAATCTTGGGCCAATCACGTGACCTAGCTGTCACGGGACGAGAATACCTTGTTTTGGGATGGGATGGATAAAATTGTCTTCTGCGTACATCGGGCGTTGACTGCCAGAGCCAAAAAGCGAAATCTAACCATGAACACACTATTTCGAAAAATTTGGACTCAATTAAGTAGCGACGTGACTAAAAAGCGATGGATATAGAAATAATGAAAAGATTGTAAGTTATGTTGGTATTTTTATTTATTACATTTTATTTTAATACTTCAAAGTTGGCAAACAAGAATACGGCCCGCCTGATGGTGAACATCACCGTAGCCTATAGACGCTTGCAATACCGGGGGTATCACTCACGCGTTGCCAACCCTCCCAACCCCCCAAGTGGAAAGCTCTGGAAACCTTACTCACCGTAGGAATGGCTACGATGTGTACGGTGGAGGTCCTCCCGAAAAACATAAAAAAACAAATAAACATTAACTCTGTAAATGTGACAAATAACATAACACCTATGAATGTAATTTGATGCGTCCACAGCTAGTCAAATTTACATATACGTAATGCATGTTCAGAATACTGATGTTATTTTAAAAAAGTTATCGAGGCTATATTAAAATTATGTTAAAAACACCCATACTCGAGAACAAACACAAATTTTAATGCCATCACATAAATGCCAAACATTTATAAGCATTTACGTTTGTTGCCTACTATCATTAGGTACCAACGCACCACTAGGCTGTCCATATTGTTTCATTTGGTTCACAATGTGGTCTTTACATCAAATTATTGCATCCTTGACATAAGTCCTTAATCCTTAAAGCCTTAAGTAGGCTTGCATCGTTAACTAAGTCCGTACACCAGCAACCGTCGCCAAGTGGTCGTCATCGGTAGGGAATCCAACCTCACACCGAAATGGTGGTAGTTATAGAGTAGCTTATATATTATAAATTTAAAGTTGTAAATGACGTGTTTAAATATGTTTTGACTTTGACACTCTAGGAAGTAACTATTAAGTAATCTGTGACTCTAGATCCAAAATGGTCGCGTACTGCGCGGTTTCAGAGGAGTAAACGCTGAAGTTGTGGAATGATATAACCGCTGAGGCTATTATTATGGGGTTCTTCAAAAGGGGCATTAAAAGATTTTTAGAGGGTCGATGTTGATAGTCCATAGGCTACGGTGACTGCTTATCATCAGGCGGGCCTTGTGCTTGTTTGCCACCTTAGTGGTATAAAAAAAGGTAACGATTGACACTAATTGCAAAAAGCAAAAGAAACATTTTTTTTTCATGAAATTAAAAACCATGTGTAGTCCTAGCATTAATATCTTCGTAGCATGTTTTTTGTAGTTTATAGTTTTTATAGAAAAATCAGGGTAATTTATCAATATTAAAAAAAAATAGGTCGCACTTTTAACCAGTTTCATATTACCTCTATTTTGTATTTTGTCACAATCAAGCCTGCAATTCCTGACGGGGTAAGCAAAGTGTAAAAATACTAACCAAGTAAGGAAGTCTTTTATGGCAAACCGAACTCTTTTATCTTTATATTTTTATAATACTTTATGTCATTACTTTTTACTTTCTGTTTTACATTGTCATTCTTCATTATAGTTACTCTCATGTAAACTACCTTTCACCTAGGTAATGAACTAAACTTGATTTCTTCCATTAACCCTTGCTTTATTCCTTCCAAGTTCTCACAATTATCCCCAACATCTATTAAGTATATTCTGTTCCAATATACTTGGCAGTCTTGGCACAAGATTTCCAGTGATATTGTGTTTGAATTAGCTTGTCATTCTTTATTGTAGGTACTAACATTATGTTGTGTGCTTAGAGAGAGCATAGATAAGCAAACTATAGAGCGCGCTTGAGCAAGTATGAACGGTAAGCACGAGTATGAACAAACAGACGAACTCAAAACAGCAACAACGAAGCCAGCAACGAACGAAGCTATTAGTCACGGCACGCACGCTGATTGTTTCTCTCGATGTTATTTATTCGGATTTTAAGTGTCAATCATGGTGAAATGTGGTGAAATGAATCATGGTGAACGCTGTAAAAACGACGAAATGGAAGCAAACTAAAAATTTGCACTATATAACATGTGGTTTGCCCAATGGCGATGAGCATCGCGCGCAGTACAGATTCTATACTCTAAGGTTGTTTGCATTATTATAATAAAGTGATTTATGTTTTAAATCAGACGATTGCATGGAACTTTTATGTCATGTATAATCTAGTTATATACGTCATAACTACACACTACGTCACGCGAATCTTTTTCCTACTTTCGAAATTAGCATTCAACCTAAAGGTCACTCACAGTCTGACTTATAGGATGGCGTCTTCTGGACTTATCATTTTATCGTTAAGTCCCATTTGTGATGTCCATTTTGCTTTGTTTCCGAAATGATGGTAGAGTAGCTTATTTATTTAATACTAGCTTTTCCCCGCGGTTTCGCTCGCGTTAATTTTATGACATAGATTTGATCTCGTTTGACAACAAAACAACCCATTGAGCGACTTGTGGCGCCATCTGTTGGCCGATACAGCGCCCTCTATAGTAGAAAAAATATTTTCCCATTGGATACTTTCAGGGAATAAAAAGTAGCCTATGTTGGGCTCTGTACCCATGACAATATGTATGTCATAATGATCGGCTGCTTAGTCAAGCCGTGAAGGAATAACAAACAAACAAACAAACTCACTTTCTCATTTATAATATTAATAAGGATTTAATACCGAATAATAATATGCAACACTCCCATTGTTGAGACCGACGCCGACGGTCTCCGAACATCGAGTACGTAGCCTTTTCCAAACACGGAGAGGCTCGATATTACGAAACTCATCCAAACACTGGCTAGGGTCAACGTTGCTTAACTTGCGTGGTCGTTTGTGCGATACACATCGAGCACTTTAGTCGGTCACTTGAGGGGTCAAGTGTCGGTAGGAGGGGAGAGCCCGACAGACCCCCCGTTTCTCCAAGCGCGGCGGGACATGCAGTAATGCATTTCCTGACTAAAAACAAAACAAAAAGGTATTACGTCCTGTTTTCCATGTTTATTAATAAAAAAAATACCTACTATTTAATTTGTTTCGTCACATTTTATAATATCAAACACTTTAATATATAAACAAATAATGATAATGGGTTACGTTAAGCTGTGACAATTCGCTACAACTTTTTATAGTACCTAATTAATATACTTTGTTAGCCTTGGTGTACACCGACACGCGACTTCCACGAGCGCAGCCGCACGTCACGTCTAGCTGGAAATGGTCATGAACCACTTCTGGACGATGGTCACCACAAGGTGCCACAAGTATTCAATGGCGGGGACGATGGTCACCACAAGTATTCAGTGTTTTTTTAAAGTTATGGCTTCTTGCCATGTTCGTTGCCAGCCAGCATGTAAAGCTAAGCTAATATTAATAATTCTCTGTAATATTTTTACTGTGTTTGGTGCAATAAAGAGTTTTTGTATTGTATTGTATTAATTGCAGTGTATTCATGTATAAATTTATTCAAAGAACCCGTATTTTTAAGTCAACTCGCACAAATGCTAGTAGGTTTTTCATAGGTTCAGATACGGGTGCCATATTTTATCCAAGCGGTGGACATGAGGAACGATCCGACCTGCAAGATAACGCCGCTCCGGAGAAAATACGGAGGTGAAAGAGTTAGTAAAGGACAACATCATACATTTTAGAGTAAGACAACTTTGTAAAACGTTATAATAATAGAATAAGTAGCATAAGCAAATTGTAAAATTGTTCGAAATAAAGAAACCACCCCGTCTTTTGATATTTAGATGGGCAAACCCACCCATACAAGAAATAAAAGATGAGGAATGATAGAAAGAACAAAGAATGTAGAATGCACGTGCGAGAGGAAAAAGAGCGAGAACTAGTATAAAAAAAATAAAAAAACATCATACTATTACGAGACAGTATATTCTTGGACGGATCACACAACGCCTTGTAACAGTTTGGAGTGGTAGAGCAATTATTATGAAATGGGCTAGCTCGACCGAGGAAGTACCGCCCTCTATTCCCCCCCCCCCCTTCTTTCCCTTCCCTTCCTTCTTCCTTTCCTCCAACCTCCTTGGTGGACAACGCTTTGGTAGCGCCCCTGATGTTACTGATGTCCATAGGCGGCGGTGACCGCTTTCCATCAGGTGGCCCGCTTGCTTGTTTGTCTACTGTAGGACATAAAAAAAAGTACTAGATTGTTGATAAATGCACATAAGTAGGTACATACTTTTTTTGTAAATAAATACTTACACATAGAAAACACCTAAACAAAGGCAAACAGATATGTTCAATATGTTCATGAACCCATGACCCACGACATAAAGCGACTATTGCTAGCCACTCGACCACCACGGTCTGTCATTTATCAGATTTCAGAGTATTTTTCAAGTGCATGTGATTTTAAACTTTATTGCTTGCTTGTACACATTTTGTGACTAATTTAGTTACATAAATTTTATATTTCCTAATTTCATGTTTTGATTTCGTACGCGGAAAATGTTTGTAAATGTTTAGAATTGGAACATTATTTTTGCGTTTCGATAAATTGATAAGAAGTGAGCATTTGAAATATCGAACATTATTGACAAAGATAATTTTAAAATGAATTTGAGGAAAGTAGTTCGTGCATTTTTATCCTATTTTCGGGATTAGCCCAACACAAACCTACTGCTGCGCGCTGTGTGTGTCTCCTCTCAAGCCAGGAGGAATACATACCCGATGGCTAGGATCAACAATGGCGACCTCAGATTGACAATAAGCAACAAAGCTTATTATTGACGTCCCGGGGGAGAAACTACAGCTGTCTTGGAACTCACAGCGAATTTAATCAGAAAGTATTAGACGGAGTAGGAAAATCTATTTTTATAAAAAAAATATTCAATACTTTATTGCATCATAGTAAATTTAACAAACACTTTTACATACAATTACAGTACCATCAAACATCAAGAGCAGGCATTAAGTTTCTTACCAGTTCTACGTAGTAGTAGTAGTAGTCGTAGTAGTAGTAGTATTTTTATTCTGTGCCTCTTTAGTTACAAAATAATCTTCCGTCTGAACTGGTGGTAGAATAAGAAAACGAGTCGAAAGAGATTGCAATGAAATAAGTCTATTTGAATAAAAATATTCTGCATTTACTAGACTAAGGGTGCGTTTTGACGACGCGAATAGAAAAATTTTAGGGAAAAGAAAATTTTCGCGTCATCAAAATGCGCCCTAATGTTCTTTCAATTCAATTTATTTGCAAATGTAGGTACAGACAGCTGTTGACAATAATGTAGGTAGGTACATTAGGATCCTCCACATTTTACCTTTCGGCGTGCAAATTAAAAGTACATTATAAATTTACAATATATAAATAAAAGCATGAAAAAAAAAATACGAATTAAAATAATTAGATCAGATAAATGATAATTAAAAATAAGATTTTATGTCATAATCTATCAGAAAGATAATCATTCACGCTGTAATATACTTTTTCTTTTAATAGGTTAAATACATTATATTTAAATTCTTTAAAGTTAAGCGACAGAACATTTTTAGGTAAATGATTATACAGTTTAGGTGATAAGAATATGCAGTTTTTATGAAAATGTTCTGTTCTACATGATGGATAACAAATTTTATAAGGATTTCGATTACTGCTTCAACGCAGTCAAAAATATATAGGCAGGGGACAGTCAAAATGCCCAACTCCTTAAAATGGGGTTTACAACTATTTGTCTGTTTTGTGGGTGATTCCTGAAAATGGGATTATTCAGTTGATTCCACTGGCTAGTTTTTATTTTCAAAATATAATGAAACCTGATACTACACATAAAAATAGGCTAAACCTGAAGTATAAATTTCGAATAGGCACTCATTTTGAACCTATAAATTCCAAGATATTAGACATTAAAAAAATCATGACCAGGGGAATCAATTAATAGTTACAGGGGAATCAAAAATCGACAACTCTGTACTTTTTTAAAGAAATTGTAAGTTTTTACATATCAAAAATTACAAAATTAATTCTCAGTTATACATATCTAAATAAAATTAACAAATGTGAACATGTATTTTTCAATTTTCAGATATTATTATCTACTTTTGTAAACAATCGTCTGACATAGGTACATAAATATCTAATAATCTATTGGTGTCGTAATCACATTCGTGTTCCTTGAGAGCACCCCATTTGTACAACATTATTGTCATATTCCTGCAATAAAAAAAGGAATATTAGGAAAATTGCGAAATTTTAGAAATGTTTTACAAAAATAAAGTTTAAAAAAATGTTACTTAATCCAACTTAAGAACAACAAGGCGCCAGGCGAGGACGGAATCACAGCAGAGCTTCTGATAACGGGTGGTACACCGGTGCTTAAAGTCCTGCAGAAGCTCTTTAATTCCGTGTTGGTCGAGGGCAAAACGCTTGAGACGTGGAACAGAAGCGTGGTGGTTCTGTTCTTTAAAAAGGGCGATAAAACCATCTTAAAGAATTATACCACATCCATACGCTGCGGCAGATTGTACAGAAGACCGAAGAGTACAATCCGCTATTATGCTTAGCGTTTGTGGACTATGAGAAAGCCTTCGATTCGATCGAGACATGGGCCGTGCTACAGTCTCTCCAGCGATGCCGCATAGACTGCAGGTATATCGAACTTTTGACGTACTTATACAAAAACGCCATCATGTCAGTCCAAGTACAGGAACAGAACACGAAAGCAATCTCATTACACAGAGGCGTGAGACAGGGAGATGTCATATCTCTGAAACTGTTCACGACCGCTCTGGAAGATGCCTTCAACTTTTGGACTAGAAAGGATGCGGCATCAACGTCAACGGCGAGTATATCACTCACCTTCGATTTGCCGATAACATCGTGGTCGCTGGAGGACCTCAGCACCATGCTCGAAGGCCTCAATTGAGTTTCCCAACAGGTGGGTCAAAAAATGATCATGGTCAAGACGAAAATCATGTCGAATGTCCATGTCGCACCCGCCCCGGTCTCAGTTGGGAGCTCGATCCTCGAAGTTGTTGACGAGTACGTATACCTTGGACAAACCATCCAATTACGTAGGTCCATCTTCGAGAAAGAGGTCAATCGACGAATCCGACTTGGCTGGGCAGCTTTCGGGAAATTACGGCATATCTTCTCGTCCAAAATTCCTCAGTGCTTGAAACGAAGAACCTTCGAGCAATGTGTGTTGCCAGTGATGACCTATGGATCGTAAACGTGGTCGCTCACTATGAGCCTCATAAGAAGGCTATGAGTCACTCAGCGAGCCATGGAAAGAGCTATGCTCGGGGAGATCGAATCAGTAATGAGGAGATCCGTAGCAGAACCAAAATAACTGACATAGCCAAACACTGAAGTGACAGTAGGTAGATCACATAGCGCGCAGAACCGAAGGCCGATGGGGCAAAAGGGTTCTGGAATGGCGACCACGTACCGGCAAGCGCAGCGTAGGACACCCGCCTACAAGGTGGTCAGACGACCTAAGGAAAGTCGCAGGAAGCCGCTGGATGCAGGCCGCTGCCAGAAGGTCGCACTGGAGACGTTTGGGGAGGCCTAGTTGACTTCTTGTGGCTGAGATGATGATGATGAAATAATTTTTCAGTCAAAAACTATATCACATTTTGATTTCACTGACCTTAGAAACAGAGTAATCAATGTCAGGGAATCAAAAAATGTAGCAAAATTATCGATTGTCGCTAAATGACTGTATCTAGTACAATGACCTTTACACCCTAGGTAGTCATTAGAGTGGCGATAGTGCATAATTTTTTTTAGTCGTCTAATAAAATTAATTGATGGTAAAATTGAGGTCAAAGTAATCAACGATGTACCAAACCAAACCCAGTGGAATCAGATACTTACCTTTATATTTCTGGAATGCAGCAAGCAGCCGCGCATCTCTTCCCTCGACACTCAAAACATGACTGACGGTTAACGCTCGGGGGGTACACATTGCTTCCAAATTGTGTCACTAAGGACGTACGTACATTTTAGTGATGTACCAGTGGAATCACTGCTAAGGCCCGGACAACATTTTAAAAATTCATATAATTAAATGTACTATAAATACGTGGTTCATCTATTTTATTTATTAATTCTTATCAATTTGGGATCTAATATAAAATATTGAAATATCTATGAACTGAATGGAAAAAATGATATGGATGATATTGTGTACAAATTTGGAGTACGGACACGCCAGTGGAATAAATTTTTAACACTTCAGATATTTTTTTTACTCACTTTGTTTTATATTTTTCTTAATTATCGTAGTGACTCAGTTAGATTACAGTTTAAATTTTAATAAAAAAAATACTTCATACGCTTATTTCAATTATACGTACACTTTTTACTTCCGGACAACGAAAATCCAGGTTTTCAAGAAACACCCTTGTAAGCTTACAGATTGTCCTGATGCATTTTTTCTGCGCTCCAAACACAATTTCTTTCTGTGTCGAATTACCTCAAAACATGATTCCATATTTATGCGAAGTTGATACGTACGCGTGGTAGGCCGTTAATACTGCTGACTGATCCACCACTTTACCGAGCATATACAAAGCATAACAAAACCTATAGAGCTTCTGACAGACATTATCTCAGTATGGCATTTCCAATTCATTTCATTGTCTATATGTATTCCTAGAAATTTGGTATCGTTTACTACCGATATTGTTGATCCCAAATAATTCACGTTTAATGGTTGGACATTTTTATTATTTTCGCGGAATCGCATAATGTTGGTTTTGCCTAGATTTATTTCCAAATCATTGGAGTTCAACCAGGTTATTATATTTTCAAGTGTTTTATTAATTTCGTTTTCCAAATATGCATTATCTCCTCCAACAAAAACAACTGTACTGTCATCAGCAAACAAGATTACTTGATGATTAACTACCTTCGGAAAATCATTGATGTAAACAATAAATGGAAGCGGCCCCAAAATGCTACCCTTGCTCTACATCACAACCACAGCTGTTCCGTGCTGTCAGTGTGCACCTAAGCTTATATATGTAAACATAATTAAGTAGTTACATTATATAAAATAATAATAGAAAGATTTATATAATTAGCAACCTTGTTATTACGTACTTTATTCGTAGGTACGTACAAAGTAAATATCCCGTAATTTAGCGAATGACGAAAATAATCTTCTGAGGTTTCCCAAATTTGTTAGGAAGTTTCCCATAACATTCTTTACAGTTAAATTTCTGAAACGCTTTTATAAAGTTAATGATACATTCAGTTATAGCTATCACTGTCAAACTTATGAAGAAAAGAAATAGGTTGAGACTTAATGTGGAATTAAAAATAAAATGAGTTTCAGAAACGGCTGGAGGAATTTTTTGATGTTTGATGGAGAAATAATTTTTTTTTAGCTAGTGTTTAATATGATATGACGCTTGAAGGAATGTACAGAAATAAAAAATAAAAATATGAATAATCCTGTTATGTGGCGTAAGTACCTAAGTATAAGATCTGTGAGTTGAGACAAATTAATGGCACTATTTATTGACATTCCGCGTACGTAATGTTTTATGTATGTACCTAGTTTTAAATTCTATGTTGAAAAAGAAAAGAAAAAAGAAAAGTACGATATATTTTTAATGACAAAAAGGCCGTAACTGGTTTTCTTTCGCCATTCCTTTTTACCAGTGGTCATTTTGCTTTTGTTTCCGAAATGGTAGTAGTTTATAGAGTAGATTAATTTATACATATCATTTATTACTGTATACTCTGACAAGAGAACGTGTTTGTGAAAACCTATTCTCTGAATAAAAGTTTTGAATTTTGAATTTGAATTTGAGTTTTGGCAAAGAAAAAAAAGCGTCTAAAATTCAGATCATGGCAGGGAAAACCAAAGATCTACAGGGTGACCGGTAATATATTACATTCCTTGCTACGGTATAAAGTAGAGCTCATTTGCAACTTATTGAGTCATATTGACACTATGACTATTGACACTATGTACGAAACTCGGTCATTTCTGAGTAATTCGAGTTTTAAGAATTTTAATCAAAAATTCCCATTTCGAGTTAGATAGCACTGTAGTGACTTATTACGCTTATTACCCAATTTAGTTTATTCTTTTGTTATTTTCTGATAGGTAAAGAATAACAGCATCACTTAGAATCAAAATAAGCTAGAAAAGAATGTTAGACGTGGTTAGACTAAAAACCTAATACATTTTACAATCAAAATAAGCTCAATGAATACCTAATTATTTTAAAGAAAAAAATGTATGGGATGTCGCGGCGGAGCGGGGGGCGGGGGGCGGATGGATCCACTTCCCTCACCCGCTCCGCGGCCTCCTTCTGCGTCATTACTTCGCCGCAGAAGGAGGCCATCGCATCCCACGACCTCTCACTCTCGACCATCTGTTTGACAACAGCCGGGAGCGAGAGGTCGTCACCAACAACCGCCACGAGCGCGGCGCGAGGCATAGCCCACGCCGGGCAATCCTCGAGCGAAGGTCACTAGGTACCCTTTTTTTATTTTTTTATTATCGTCAGAAAAATGCTTTGCAGCAGCCCCACCGCCCGGGGAATATGCGGTGGGGACTGTGGGACTTACCACTAAAAAACTGACGGGATGCCACTCGCCCCCTAAGTGACGGGGCCACGGGTACTGTGATACATCCGCGACCCCGCCAGGGCCGTCCAGCCAAACTGGCCGGACCCGCTCTCCCCGGAACGCCCCGTTAGCAGCACACCGCATCCAGGTGCACTGCCGACACCGAGGACCATTGCCCCCTCAAGACGACGGGCCTTCCCCGGCTCGCCGTCTCGGCTGGGCAAGGGTCCCCTCCATCTCTGCGGTCGCAGCAACGTGCGACCGCTGGCCGGGCTCTGCGAGCCGCCGGCCCCTCTTCTTCAATTTTTTAACGAGGTTTTCTTCCTCCACCGCGCCTCCAGCGCCACTCCAGGTGCCACCGGACCGCGTGGAGGTATCCCAACTCCCCACCCCGTCACTAGGTACCCTTTTTTTTTTTTTTGTTTTTAGTCAGGAAAATGCATTACTGCATGTCCCGCCGCTGGGGAAGCGACGGGGGTCTGTCGGGCTCCCCCTAAATGCCACTTGGGTATACCGACTAAAAACCTGACTGACTGCCACCTCACCCGCCTAGATGGGTGGGGCCACGGGAACTAAGATACTTCCGTGACCCCGCCGGCGGTTGTCCGAAGACCCACTTGTTGGGCTACGGCACGGTTGGCGGCGCGCACAGGACTAGGCGCGCCGCAACACTCGGGGACTTCCGTTCCGTCACTAGGTACCCTGACAAGAAAGAAGAAACCCATTTTCTTAGTTTACAAGTGACAATCCCAATGTACCGTTGTAGTGGCTTATAAGGAAATTAGTTTATTAATAAGCTAGAAAAGAATGTAATTTTTCATTTATGACAAAAAAACTAAGTTATAACTTAAATAATAAGCTTTTCAAAAAGGTACGGGTTTTTTATAATTTTTGGACATTTTCACAAAATTCTTGTGCAAATTGTGAGTCCCGTTTCCTAATGCACGCTCGAAGGCTTTTTCTGATTTCTTTATAATAATAATAAATATAATACATTAATTTATTTGGTCCACAAACATATACAGTTTAAAAAGTACTGTTTACAAAAATTCTTAATATAAACATTTAGCCAATATATAAAGCTACTTCTTAAAAACTAAAATATATGTATAGTACCCTAAAGTACAGAGTATTTGCTTCTGCAGCTGTCTACCACAGCTGCAGAAGCTGTTTGACCCTGTGTTACAGCTAACAGCTTAGTGCTCATCCCCTGTTTTTCGAGTTTATGTAAATTTAAGGCTTTCTTTTAGCTATGTAGAGAATAATAAAAATATAAAAATAAAATATATAATAAATAATAAATAAATAAATATATAGGGACAATTCATACAGAATATAATAATATATAATCTATCTACCACCTATTGCAAAAACACCTATCGACCAATCCCGAGCCACCATCTTCGTCCCTTCAAAGCTGCCTCACCAATCGTCGCCTTCGTCGTCCCGTCCGTTGTGACAGTGGCTGCTGTTGCTGTTGTTTATTATTATTTATAGTAATTTTATTTTTATTGTTTATTTTATAAGGAAAACTTTTTATTATATAAGCTTAAAGTTTAAAAAAAGTGTAAAATGTGAATACAAACTTGGTAAGTACGCATGAATCCGAGTGATGTCACAGTATCGCAAGTCATTTCATGTTCCATTTGCAATAGAAATTTTAATACTGTAAGAGGTTTAAACATCCATCGAACCCGCATACATTCCCATCACGTTAATCCCGTTACCATTCCTAGCCAAACATGTACACAATCACACACACGATTCCATACACATTTAAGTTCTTTAAAAAAAAACATTCTTCTGGTGAAAAGGATTCCAAGAGGTGCCAGAATTGCTGTCGCTACAAAGCTATCTGAGATCGTGGAGCAGTGTGTAGACACCAATTCATTCGAATCTTGGCAAAGATTAATGACCTTTTCATACTCCACTCTCCACGCTCCCACCACCGACACAAACAGCCACTTATCTTTGACGCAAAAAATAAAAAACAACTGCATTACTGAGCCAGATTTATCATCACAACCTATTAGCAATCCAGTCAAATCAAATGCCAAGTCAAAATTTAACTTATCCAGTAAAATCAACGAAAAAATTGGTGGTGGCGATCTCAGAGGCGCCGCTCGACTCCTTTTCAGCAATGATGTGATATGACCCGATTCCCCCGAAACCCTCGATACCCTTCAATCAAAACATCCCCCGGCTCCGACTATACCTCCTCCACCGGAACCTCTGACAGACACCCAGGCGTGTCTTCAAATTACAAACAAAGATATCGTTTTGGCTATCACTTCCTTTGAACCTGGCTCCGCTGCTGGTTTGGATGGATCACCTCAGCATTTAAAAGACTTGATGCTAATATCTTCCCTCACAAAATTAACAAATTTTATGCTACTCGGAAAAGTCGATCCTGACATTGCCCCTATCCTTTATGGTGCAAATCTCATCGCACTTACAAAAAAGGATGGGGGAATCAGACCGATTGCAGTTGGTTCCACTTTCCGGCGAATTGTTTCAAAATTATGCGTAAAATATATTATCAACAAATTACGAAACCAATTTGAACCTCACCAACTTGGTTTTTGCACCAAGGGTAGCTGCGAAGCAGCTGTACACGCAGTTCGTACCCTTTCGTCCCAACATTGGAGCGAGGTCATTTTAAAATTAGATGTTAAAAATGCGTTTAATTCAGTAAATAGGGATACCCTGCTGAAAGAAATCAAAAAACCCACACCAGAAATATTTAACTATTTAAACCAATGTTATTATTCAACATCCAAACTGCTATACAAAAATCACGCTTTAGAATCTGCCGTCGGGTGTCAGCAGGGAGATCCCCTTGGGCCGGCCATTTTCAGTCTAGCCATTAATCCCATCATAAAAAACCTGGCTTCAAAATTTAATGTCTGGTATCTAGACGACGGAACCCTTGGAGATAATGCAGAAACCGTCTTTTGTGATCTCTCCGGCTTAATTCTTTCTTTTAAATCAATTGGCTTAGACCTAAATTTTAATAAATGTGAAATTTTAATCTCGGAAAATGTAACCTCCACCCGTCGTTCGGAAATTATTTCAAAATTTAATGCAATTGCACCAAACATCAAAATTCTTTGTTAAGAAAACTTTAATCTCTTGGGGTCCCCCGTATTCGAGAGCGCAATAACTCCACATGTGGAAAATTTTACAACAAAATTTAAAGATTGTTCCAACCGCCTTTTAGAAATAAATTCTCACTGCGCGCTCTTAATCCTAAAATTCTGCCTTTTTGTCCCAAAATTTACTTATCTCATGCGATGTTGTCCTTTGTGGAAATCGCAAAATTTAACACACAAACTGGACAACATCGTAAAATGTCATCTTGAGAAAATTTTAAATATTCAACTTACTGAACAGTCATGGATTCAGGCATCCCTACCCATCCGCTACGGAGGTATTGGGATCCGTAAAATTTCTAGTGTAGCGCTACCGGCGTTCTTGTCGCTTGTAAACAAAATATTGATGCGAATTCCCGCACCATTCGAGGTGGCGTGTTTAGTAGAGGCCAGTGACGCCTGGAAAATGGCCAACCCAACCAAAAACTTACCGGAAAACCCAAATTCACAACGGAGCTGGGATAAGATTTGTTGTGAAGAAATTCAAAATTTGTTACTTTTGAATAACAGCACTGACGCCGACCAAGCACGACTCAGAGCTGTGTCAAGGAAGGAGGCCGGTCACTGGTTGCATGCCTACCCATGTGCCAATGTGGGCACCCTCCTTGACTCCGAGACCCTCCGAGTCGCGATAGGCCTTCGTCTTGGTGCCCAGGTTTGTATTCCACATAGATGTCCTTGTGGCACAATGGTGCATTGGGACACCACGGGCTTTCTTGTACCAGAAGCGCCGGCCGCCTGTCGCGTCACGCTTCTATCAACGACATAATCCGTCGGTCTCTCGTCACTGTCAACGTGCCTGCTATTCTTGAGCCGAACGGCATCGCACGTGACGATGGTAAGAGGCCAGACGGAATGTCCCTCGTACCGTGGAGTATGGGACGGGCCTTGGTGTGGGACGCGACATGCGTTGACACACTTGCCCCGTCACATCTTCACGGTACGAGTAGGAGTGCGGGAGCGGCGGCGGAGTCCGCCGAGAAACTAAAAGCCACAAAATATCAGCAGCTGACTGGTTCCTACGATTTTGTGGCTTTTGGTGTAGAAACATTAGGCCCGTGGGCTACCAGTGCGTTGTCCTTTTTTAGGGACATCGCAAAAAAAAAAGGCTGCAACAAACCACTGGTGACCCAAAGGCTGGCAGTTACTTCGCTCAACGGATATCTATTTTATTTAATTTTAATACCACATAAACAATATAAAAAACACTTATAACAATCTGCCAAACTGTGAGACAGTTTGTCGGCAGTCAGCCCTCGTGGAATGTATTATGTGTCGTGTGTGTATGTGTGAATATATTATGTGTGTGAGTGTGTGTGTATGCGGTTATATGTTAAATGAGTGTATAGTAGTATTGTATGTATATGTGTGAGTACTATGGCTGTCACAATTCTTTTTACATTAGATTTTACTAAATCACGTTCTTTGTTTCATTTATCAATGAATCTCCACCATGTAGATGTAGATGTTACCATCCAAATCTATTCCACGCAACATATGTCTTCAAATAATAATATTACATATTTTTAAAAACTTTGTGACGCTGTAACTTCATATGTTAGTACTAAGTTATAATGAATGAAAATAAGAAACAAAAAATAAAAAATAATAACAAACAAATTTCCTATATTAATTTTCACAATAGAAAAGTATATAAACAATTTAGATATCGACAAAACAAAAAAGAACAAAAATTTTTTTTTTCTTTTTCTCTTTTCAACCCTTACCTTTTATTTATTTATACCCATTCTCTATAATAACCTTGTATTTTTATCATAAATCATAATACCCTTACATTATGGACAGAGCCATAGATGATGCCTTTTTAGCGTAAACTTTAAGTGATTTCTACTTGTAATATTTTCAACCAAGTCTTGTGGTAATTCATTTAAGTACGTGGGAGTGAGCCACCTCCTTTCCCGTCTCCCATAATAGTTCTTAACTTTTGGCACCAACAATGTAAATTTTTTTGCTAAGCGGGTTGGATACGTATGCTCCCTTTTCTTTTTAAAATCATGATTACCATATTGTTCTATACTAATAGCCCGTTTTACTTTTGATTCTACTGGTAAAATTTTACAAATTTTGAATAATTTTTCATAATCTCCACCTAGTGATTTTTTGACATTTTCATTTATTAGTAGTTTTAACAATCTTTTCTGCAACACTTTAATTTTGTTAAGATGAACTGGAAACGTCGTGCCATACGCTCCCAATCCATACGAAATTACAGAATCCGCCAATGCAAAATAAAGCATGTACATAATACTTCTATTGGCGATAAATTTCATATTTTGTAGCTTGCCTAATATTGACCTTAGTTTATTACAAACCGAATCAACATGATTTATCCAGCTAAATTTATTATCTATTTCTACCCCCAAGTACTTATAAGTATTGACATTTTCGAGATAAATACACTGACAGTTAGTATTTAAATTTTAAATGCCCTTTTATCCGTATATCATTTTTTGGCTCCTTATTATATGGAGATACAATAAGCATACTTTTAGTTTTATTTATATTTATGATTATTCCATTGTCATGGGCCCAACGAACTATATTGTTAAAATCCTCCTGCATTACACCTCGTATTACAGAAGGATCCCTGTGTCTGTATACAATGCAAGTGTCATCCGCAAACATTTACACATTTGCATGTTTTATTACATTAGGCATGCTATTTACATATTATCTATTACATGATACATTTATCTACTATCGCCGTTCAGCGAGTTAACGCTGCTAGCATTTTGGGCACCCTGCCACAGGGACCATGACATGTCTTTTTAATGCTTAGCGCTGCTGCATATGCCGTTAGAAAAGTAAGACAACTTACTGATGTGGAAACTGCCAGATTAGTTTATTTTAGTTACTTTCACAGCTTAATGTCCTATGGCATACTACTTTGGGGTAGGGCAGCTGATATCGAGTCGATATTTGTACTACAAAAAAGAGTAGTTTGATTTATTTACAATCTAGGTTATCGCGACTCACTTATTTAAGGATATCAACATTCTTACTGTAGCCTCACAATACATTTATACCACCATAATGTTTGTGAGGAAATACTTACACCAATACAAAAGGTTAGAGGAGGTCCATCAGTTTAACACTCGCAACAAAAATAAGCTAGTAGGTCTCAAATGCAGATTGTCTAAAGTGAACAAATCTTTTGTAGCTCAAGGAGTACGTTTCTATAACAAAATACCGAATGAAATTTTAAACCTGCCTTTGATCCAATTTAAGTCATTCATTAAGCGTTCACTATTGCATAAAGGCTACTATACCATTAACGAATTTATCAATGATAAGAATGCGTGGACTTTAATATGTAAAACGACACAAGACACTCGACAAGAGCGTCCCCAGGCGTCAAGTGCGCTGTAAACTATTGTGCGTCCATTTTATTTTTTACATTTTTTATTGTTTTTTTTTTTTTTTGTTCCAGACTATACATATATTGTACACGCGTCGAAGTATTGTCCACAATGGTGATGGACATTTTACTAATACATAGATTAAATATTTGGGACAAAGTCTGATAGGGTTGAGTATGTCATGCTCGCTTAAATGTCCAAACTGGTGGTGGCGACGGGAGTCAGGTCGCTGAGTTCCCTCTAATATGGTTGAGCACAGCGATGGCTGACTCTCGCGTCAACTCGTGAACGGGTGCTGCCTAGGGAGACTGGTCTGCTCACTCTTGTCAGTACTGACTTTTTTTTATTTTATTGTAGATTTAAGACTTGTTCATTCCACACCATTGTGTATAACATTCTGCGTATTCTTCTTATAAATTTTAATGTACTTATACCTACATTGTAACTAATGAGTGGAAAAAAAAGGAAAAAAAAGAGTACAAAATGACAAAAAAGGCCGTAACCGGTTTTCTTTCGCCATTTCTTTTTACCGGTTGCCATTTTGCTCGTGTCCGAAATGGTGGTAGTATATAACGTAGTTTATTTTTTTTATTTAAACAAGTTGTAAATGACAAGAAAAAGTGCCTGTGAAGGTCTAATTTCTGAAATAAACGATTTCATAAACGATTTGATTTCATTAGTTTTAGTTTTTTTTGTTACTTAGTTAAGTTTTTAATTTTTATTGTTAGTTTAGTTTTAATTAATTTTATTGAATTTCATGTTATTTAATTATGTATTTTACCCATATAAGGTTGCGACTTAATGTGGAATTAAAAATAAAATGCGTTTCAGAAACGGCTGGAGGAATTTTTTGGTGTTTGATGGAGAAATAAAAAAAAATTTTTAGCTAGTGTTTAATATGATATGACGCTTGAAGGAATGTACAGAAATAAAAAATAAAAATATGAATAATCCTGTTGTGGTAGGTAGGTACCTAATTATAAGATCTGTGAGTTTTGGCAAAGAAAAAAGCGTCTAAAATTCAGATCATGGCAGGGAAAACCAAAGATCTACAGGGTGACCGGTAATATATTACATTCCTTGCTTGCTACGGTATAAAGTAGAGCTCATTTGCAACTTATTTAGTCATATGACACTATGTACGAAACTCGGTCATTTCTGAGTAATTCGAGTTTTACGAATTTTAATCAAAAATTCCCTATTTCGAGTTAGAAAGCACTGTAGTGACTTATTACGCTTATTACCCAATTTAGTTTATTCTTTTGTTATTTTCTGATAGGTAAAGAATAACAGCATCACTTAGAATCAAAATAAGCTAGAAAAGAATGTTAGACTAAAACCTAAGCTACATTTTACAATCAAAATATGTCCAAGCTCTATGAATAATTATTTTAAAGAAAAAAATGTATGGGATGTCGCGTACAAATTACGGAATTTCGTTTCTGGATTCATTAGCCATTCAAAAAGGTACAGGCGGGCTACTACGAAACGTAAATCCGATACTTCGGTCGAAGTATCGGAAGAATTTTAAACGTCGAATACAAGGTATTTCATGGTTATAATTCAATGAACTACTAAAATAATCATAAAGTACAAGGTATTTCATGCATACAATTCAAGGAATTAATAAAATAACCATGAAAAAAACCTTGTAATTCATAGTTAAAATTCTTCCGATACTTCGGCCGAAGTATCGGGAGAATTTTATTAATAAGCTGGAAAAGAATGTAATTTTTCATTTATGACAAAAAAAACTAAGTTATAACTTAAATAATTAGCTTTTCAAAAAGGTACAGGGGTTTTTTATAATTCTTGGACATTTTCACAAAATTCTTGTCCAAATTGTGAGTCCCGTTTCCTAATGCACGCTCGAAGGCTTTTTCTGATCTCTTTATTATAATAATAATAATAAATATAATAAATTTATTTATTTGGTCCACAAACATATACAGTTTAAAAAGTACTGTTTACAAAAATTCTTAATATAAACATTTAGCCAATATATAAAGCTACTTCTTAAAAACTAAAATATATGTATAGTACCACATAGTACAGAGTATTTGCTTCTGCAGATGTCTACCACAGCTGCAAAAGCTGTTTGACCCTGTGTAACAGCTAACAGTGCTCATCCCCTGTTTTTCGAGTTTATGTAAATTTAAGGCTTTCTTTTAGCTATGTAGAGAATAATAAAAATATAAAAATAAAATAAAAAGATGACTTGTACGAAATGCTAGTGTTCGTGTATGAGAGAGTGTGTGTGTGTGCGTGCGAGTATTTGTGTGTGTGCGTGCGTGTTGTGTGATTAAGAATATTTTACTTCACTTATTCATTTTTTAATCGAAATTTATTATATTTTATAACTAACACATCACGGGTAATTATCCAAGACCCAGGCCAATCAGAAAAAGTACTTTTTTAATCATGACCCGACCAGAAGTCCACTGCTGGACATAAACCTCCCAAACATTTCTAGTATGACCGTTTGACTTTCCATAGGTCGTCTGATCACCGTCCTATACGCTGTGCTATGTCTACACTCAATGTTTATATGGTAGTAAATACTGTCTCAGTTGAAACAGCTATCTGTTTATTCTTCTTGATACTTGCCTCGACCTGTCCTACAGTGTCCATTAAAGGTAGGTCCTTGGTCTCTGGCAAAAGGGTTAAAAGGACCCCCGAGACAGCTGCAAATCCAGCAAACAATAACACAGGTACAGCCATAGATATTTCATGCTGAAATTAAGGGCAACTTATAAGTCAGCGGCATAATCCACTTTATTCAATTAATTTAGTCTTTTTTCGGCAACGCGCGAATGATACCCCCCCCCCCCCCCCCCTGGTGTTAGTGGTATAAAAAATGCAAGCTGTTTACGCCGCGTGCCTTTCCTTCCAAGAAGGCTACGAGCGGGGAAAAAAACCTCCGGTGAAGGGGAGGCGCGTTCCTTAAAACAATTGAATATTTAAGAAATAATACCATACGAATTGAATGACATAATTTTGCATGGACGATGCGATATATATTTTTAATCACACATATTGAGCTAGCCCCAAAGCAAGTTCCAGACTTGTGTTATGGGATACTACTTAACTCAAAGATACTAATTATATTTTATAACAAATACATATATAGAAAAACATTTATACAGGTGCCTATGAATAAATCAAACCGCTTTTAAAGCTACATGCACTATAATCTTACCAGCATTGGAGTCAAAGGGGCAAGCATACCGCCCAGCTCTGACGCAAAAGCACACATGCCAAGCAGTGTTCCCCTGACAGAAGTGGGGAATATCTCCAAGGAGTAAGTTAGAGCTCCAGTATAACAACCCGCCACAAGCATTTTACCCAACAAAAATAGGCAGATTTTCAACCAGACGTACGCTGTAATGATAGAGAAAACAATAATGAAAAAAAATACAAAAAATTAAAAATATTAAAGTTGAAATAACCTTCAAATTAAAAACCTTATAACTACTAATATTATAGGTGAAAGATTTGATCGTTTGTTTGCATTGATTATGTTCCAAAACTACTGGACCCCTTTCACCGTTGGGAAGCTACTTTATCCCATTTGGAAGTGAGCAACCCGGCCAATTTCGATGCGTAGGCAACACGAACATGGTAAATTAATAATAATTATGAAGTTATGAAACCTGTATTAAATTTGGTCGTCTTGTAAACGTAAAGAAGTTGGAATGCGACCAAAATAACTCGCACGCAACTAAGCACTCAGAATAAAAGTAAAGCCCACCATTCACTACACGAGCCCGGACCCGACCCGCAACCCGGACCCGACCGCGACCAATCCGGCGTTGCCCATACACTGCACGAACCCTCCGCCAACCCTCCACTCGAAGTGTGACTTTGGTGAGCCCTACACGTGTATTTATTTAATATGCCGCCTGTACTATCTAAGAAAGTAAAAGTAGCTTTAATCGTCGGCTTTGCTTTTCCTTATAAAGATAAATAAATTCTTCCCAAAACGGTTTGTTATCGTCGAAAGACATATTTGAATAAAAAAAAACAAATAAAAACAACGAAAAAAAAAACAAATAAATACGAGCGCAGCGCGCAGTCGAAGTTCGACACTGATTGAGTCGGCCGACCAATCTGCCTTGCACACACACGCGCGGATTAGTCGGGTCGGGCGAGGGTTCGGTTGGCGCTCGCGGCTCGCCTGCGAGCCCGACGCCAACCCATTTGACAGTCTGGCGGACCGGTTCGTCGCTTCCATACACAGGCGGATTAGTCCGATGGCCGACCAATCCGCCGGACCAATCTGCGTGTGAATGGTGGGCTTTAGAGTGGCGCTGACAGTACGCTATCCGTCGGCGCTAACAGCCAAAAATGTACTTATGAACTTCTAGGAAGTGTTTTTGCGCGTTGCGCGATTCCTAGAAGTGAAGATGTGCGGACGGTTCATACATTTACATAATACCAAACAAAGGAAATATTTAGATTTACTCACACTCTTGAACGAAACCTGATCCAGCGCAGAATCCACAGCATAATATAAAACCGATGATCAATGGTAGCTTTCTCCCAACTTTTTCCATTAAGTACCAACATATCAGCTCCCCAGGGAAAGATGCCAGAGAGCATAAGAAAATGTTTATGTACTTATCCCCCGGCAATAACACTGAATTGATCATCAATCCATAATACATGAAGGAAGTAGTAAATCTAATTGTAGATACAACTATAAGTCGTATCAATATCTCTTTCGAACCAAAAATTGATTTCAAACTCTCTTTTTTTTCATTTCCAACTGCGAAGTTCTCTTTAAGTTTTGCCTCAACTTCAGCTAAATCACGTTTTTTCACTTTTAATTTATTAACTTTAGCTGCTAATTGTAATGTTTCTATTGCCTTCTCTGGATGTTGATTGACACATTGCCATCGTGGACTTTCTTTGAGTAAAAATATTAGAGAAATAGCAAGCAGTGATGGTGTGTATATTATTAAAATTAGGTGTTTCCAATAAGGCACGGCTTTAGCTATTCCAGTGAATATACATTCACCCGCATAAATACTGCAGGAAAGAAGCACACCAGAAAGTACCCTGTTCTTCATATCGCCTATTTCTATAACTGAAACAATTGCTCTGATTATTGGACGGCTTCTCGACTGTTGCTGAGTGATTATGTGTGAGGCGGGTTATTCTGTGTGAACACCGTCTCACACATAATCACCCAGCAAGCTGTTGTCTTCAAAGGAAAACAATCACCAATAGCAGGTAACATCACTACACACAAATTGTATGTCCGTGTATATTGTAATTTTTGTTTGATACAATTGTTGGCAACTTGAAGCAACGCATGATACGTAAGGAGGCGGCGCGGCGCGGGGCGCGCGCGCAAGGGCACATTCCAGGCTTATGTTTATATTAACAACATTAAGTGCGGAGTACAATAAGAGGGCTTTGTTGGACTCGTAGAAATAGTTATGTGTATTAATGAAATGTGACTGAAGACTTTGTTTTGATAAATTTGGGCTCGAGCGCGAGAGGTTCGGGCTGGGGAGCGGTCTGTCGTATTTCGTATTTTGATCGATGTGGTTGTCGGGAACTTGTGTATTTTATTGAACAATATATTAGTGAGTGTTCATACTAGTTGTTTTAATTGGACGCATCATAGAATTAGTGGAGTAAAGTTAACATCAGAAGCGAGAAGCAACTCAACCCACACAAAAATGGGAAAACATAAAAGTAATAAACAAAAACGAAAGCGAGTTCGTGCAGCGTCGGTTTCTAGCAACACCAGTAGTGCCCGAACTCCGTCACCTGTATCAAGGAGGACAAAGGTATCATGTGCAATGGATGCTGGAACTGTGAGTACAAGTAATACTTCTTTGTGCAACATTATACCTTTTTTTTTTTTTTTTTTTTTTTTTTTTCGTCAGAAAAATGCTTTGCAGCAGCCCCACCGCCCGGGGAATATGCGGTGGGGACTGTGGGACTTACCACTAAAAAACTGACGGGATGCCACTCGCCCCCTAAGTGACGGGGCCACGGGTACTGTGATACATCCGCGACCCCGCCAGGGCCGTCCGGCCAAAGTTAAACTGGCCGGACCCGCTCTCCCCGGAACGCCCCGTCAGCAGCACACCGCATCCAGGTGCACTGCCGACACAGAGGACCATTGCCCCCTCAAGACGACGGGCCTTCCCCGGCTCGCCGTCTCGGCTGGGCATGGGTCCCCTCCACCTCTGCGGTCGCAACAACGTGCGACCGCTGGCCGGGCTCTGCGAGCCGCCGGCCCCTCTTCTTCAATTTTTTAACGAGGTTTTCTTCCTCCACCGCGCCTCCTGCGCCACTCCAAGTGCCACAGCGTCCACTACGTACTTAGTGGACTCTGTGACACTTTGCGCCACCGCGCACTCCCTCTTCCAGGGTGGTCTCATTCGCCCATGTGAACCAACCCTTAACGCCCCCCGCAGTGTCTGGGTTGGCGAGACCCAGTGTCTGCAGGGCCTCCGCGTTCCACCATACGGAGGTCGCCCCCGGTATCAACGGGTGGAGTAGGCCCGGACACCAGTCGGGGCGAAGACGCTTTTGGGGAGGATCAGCGAGCGAACGAGTCCACCACCGCTCATCATACAGCCGGCCGAGCCAAGCGCGGCCGGCTCCACCTCTTGTTTTTTAACGAGGTTGTCTCCTCAATCGCTCCACCCCCAGCACCAGTACGGATGCAAGGGGGAGCGGATTTGTCCGCATCCCACGTACTCCATCCAAGATAGGAGCACGGGGAGCAGACCCACCGCGTCGGGAATTTGGCCGTCGGCAAGTAATTCCAGAGTTGGGTCCAGAAACTAAGGAATTACTCGCCGACGTTACCAGGGTGGACCGCGTGGAGGTATCCCAACTCCCCACCCCGTGCAACATTATACCTGACTTTGACCCATTAAAGGACGACATAAATGCTTGGCTTAAAATTATTGAACGTTACACCCAAACGTTTAAATGGTCAGATAACATGATCCGCTATCAAGCTCTTAATAAATTAAAGGGATCCGCGAAGGTGTGGTATGATTCACTGTTACGTACTGAAAATGAGTGGCCTTCCTGGACATGGGGTGATTGGGAAAAGAGATTAAGTTCAATTTTTCAGATTAGGCGGAATATGTTTGATCTTTTAAGAGAAATAATTAATAAGAAACCGATTGATGATCAATCACTTTATGAGTTTTTCTTCGAACAAAAATGTAAAATAGATCGTTTATCGTTAAATTTTTTGGAGCAAGATATTATCTCAATAATTATTGGAAACATAGGTGACAATAATGTAAACGCGTCTATTGAAGCAAGTAATTTCGTTTCGTGTGACAGCTTAGCTAGTTTTCTTCATGGACGTACCTACAAATCAAAGGGTTTAAAACAGTTAAACTCTAACGTTAAAAAACGTGAATCAAATATTGCCAGTGGTACCTCAGACGAGTTCTTTAGCAATGCAGACAACATCTGTGGATTCATTGAATCGCTCTGCTACTGAAAAGAGCGTACTCGACGTAGGACAATCCCAGAACCGGAGACCAATTAAATGTTATCTTTGTGACGGTAACCATAAAAAAAATCAGTGCGAAAACAATAAATGTGATTACTGTGGTAAACGTGGCCATTTAGAAACTACTTGTTATCAAAAAAGAAATGCCGTTAAACCCGATAGACAAGAAACAAAATTTGTGTCTACTTCAGATCCGCGAAATAAATTTGTGAAGGAGGTATATGTGGATAATTGGTGTCACGAGGCATTTGTTGATACTGGAAGTAGTTGTTCGCTAATTTCGGAATCATTAGTAACTAAATGGGTTTTGCCGATCATCGTCCTCCCTTCACCAACCTTATTACAAGGTTTTTCGAAACAAAATTCTAAATACGTTACCCATAAAGTGACTATTGAACTGAAAATGGACACTGTGAAATTATCCAAAGTAGATTTCTACGTAATCGATGATCTAGTCGATTGTGAAATACTGATTGGTAGGAATGTTACAGAGCGGCCTGATCTTATGTATTCACGAATAGGTGACTCGTTTAAATTCGATTATGCTAAAAGTTTTACTGAGTTTTGTAATAATGTGAGCGAATTTGAGTTCGATGCTGATTCACATCAAACTGAATTGATCTGTCTTTTTCGGAGATATAGCGACTGTGTTGCAATAAACATTAAGGAATTAGGAAAAGCACGTAACCATAAAATGGTTATCAATGTAACTAGTGCACAACCGGTTCATTACAGGCCTTACCGGTCCTCCCATGACGATAGAGCGATTGTTCGTAAGATGGTCAATGAGTTACTACAAAACGATATTATACGTGAGAGCACTTCGCCTTACGCGAGTCCCGCTTTGTTAGTTAATAAAAAAAATGGTGAAAAATATGAATCTGAAATTATAATGTCCATAACTGAGGCTGATTGGTTACTCTCGGTGCAGCTGCAAGACGCCGAATTACAGCGTATTAGAGAGATTTTAGAATCAGGAGAGGCCGATAACTTTAAGGATGTTTTCAAAAACTATGAGCTATTAGGTAGCAAAGTTTATAGAAGGACTGCTCACGGGCGTCGTTGGGTAGTTCCAAAAAAATGTATCTGGCAAGTCATTAAATGCAATCACGATGACTTGGGTCATTTCGCTGTCGATAAAACAGTTGAAAGAATAGGATATCAGTATTGGTTTTCCCGTATGCGTCATGTTGTAAAAAAATATATTAGTAATTGCTTAAATTGCATTTATTATAAAAATAAGGGCGGTCCTAAAGAGGGGCAATTATACCCCTTGCCAAAGTATGCACAACCTTTTCATACTCTCCATGTTGACCACCTAGGTCCTTTTGTGACAAAGTTGCGTGAAGGTGTCGATAAAAATACCAAAGCCAATGGTCAATCCCAAAAGCTAAGGTCTGACAAATCACGAACTACGGCGAAAACTTATGCCGTAGGAGATTTAATACTCATGAAAATTCAAAGTCAGAGTAACGAAGGAAAAAGCAGAAAATTACTACCAGTTTTTAAAGGCCCATTTCAAGTAAAAAAGATATTGGGGCACGATAGATATGAGGTGACGGATGTAAGGGGCTGCGAAAGGAGCACCAAGCAATATACTGGTGTCGCAGCAGCTGAAAATATGAAGCCGTGGATCCGTATAGCCGAATTAGATTTTGACTAAAAGAAGAATTTTGGGTTAGTATGTAAATTATTGATGATGGTGTTTTTCTTTTCCGTGTTGGCAAGGATCTGTTGTCAAACTGTTGGCAAGAAAGCTAATTAAAATAAATTTTCCTTAAGTATTATGTGAGAGTAATTTAAATTTTGGGTGATTTTGATTATTTTGACGAGTCTAGATAAAATATTTAACTTAATGCACGTAAATTATTAAACATGAGATTAATAATAAATAGATTGACTTTCAGCACGTTCTGAAACTTGGGAAACTTAAGTGAACGAAATGTCTTTAAGTTCAAGTAGTAGAATGTGTGAGGTTAACAAGGTATCTCTGTTGGAAAAGCGTATCGACGCTTAAGTGACTAAAATGTCTTTAAGCGTACTTGCATTTAAGTGAGCGAAATGTCTTTAAGTGCAAGTAGAACTTGGGAAACTTAAGTGAACGAAATGTCTTTAAGTTCAAGTAGTAGAATGTGTGAGGTTAATAAGGTATCTCTGTTGGAAAAGCGTATCGATGCTTAAGTGACTAAAATGTCTTTAAGCGTACTTGCATTTAAGTGAGCGAAATGTCTTTAAGTGCAAGTAGTAAGATGTGCCTAAATGTCAAACCTTTCCAGGGATTAATAAACAGCACTTAAGTGTACGAAATGTCTTTAAGTGTAAATGTGACATCCGGTTATCAGCTTCTTCTTAGAATTAACTTGGTACGCTTAAGTGAACGAAATGTCTTTAGGTGCAAGTAATTCTAAGACAACCCAAGTGACTTAAGTGTGGCAAAGTCCCTTTAAGTGCCGAGTGGTCTAAGCTGAATAACGGATAGTTTAATCGTGTGAATAATAAACAATCTTAACATAAAGAAAACGTAATGACGAAGGTTATTGTTTTGTGTTACAGTATTTTATCAGACTCGTGGGGTGTCTGAGGCAGACACCGCGCAGGATGGCAGTGTTGGCAACTTGAAGCAACGCATGATACGTAAGGAGGCGGCGCGGCGCGGGGCGCGCGCGCAAGGGCACATTCCAGGCTTATGTTTATATTAACAACATTAAGTGCGGAGTACAATAAGAGGGCTTTGTTGGACTCGTAGAAATAGTTATGTGTATTAATGAAATGTGACTGAAGACTTTGTTTTGATAAATTTGGGCTCGAGCGCGAGAGGTTCGGGCTGGGGAGCGGTCTGTCGTATTTCGTATTTTGATCGATGTGGTTGTCGGGAACTTGTGTATTTTATTGAACAATATATTAGTGAGTGTTCATACTAGTTGTTTTAATTGGACGCATCATAGAATTAGTGGAGTAAAGTTAACACAATAAAGAGTTTTTGTATTGTATCTTGTATCACTAGTAAAAAATAATAATTCAAGAATGCTTTCATATTCATATTCATTTATTTATTGCTTCATTGTGGTAAATACAATTTGGTCTTACATCTAAAAGTAGCTCCTTGACAATGAGCCCTGCAAGGGCATTGCAACATTAATAATTAACTTATATACTATTAACAAAGTTAACTTAATTACTATCACTACCTATATGCTGCGAGTATTATCATATCTGTGTTATTGAATACTAACTAAGTATATGCTATTACAAATTATATATAGGTTTCTTTCTACATTATATTTCACATTGCACTTTCCCTTTATAATTTATTATACATAAGTAGGTATATTTAAGTTTCTGCTAGTGGCTAAAATATTCATCCAAAGTATAAAAACATTT
This sequence comes from Endotricha flammealis, assembly GCA_905163395.2. Lineage (NCBI taxonomy): Eukaryota > Metazoa > Arthropoda > Insecta > Lepidoptera > Pyralidae > Endotricha > Endotricha flammealis. The sequence goes on along the minus strand of LR990869.1, from coordinate 2,584,599 downwards.
TTGGATTAAAAATTCTTTGAATCTTTTATTAAATAATTTATATGTGGGCTGATTTCTAACATCTGCGGGTAACTTGTTGTATATTTTTACAGCCATGTAATAGGGACTGCAGTTTAACATTTTAATTCTAGAGGGTGGTAGATACAATCTGTCCCTGTGCCTAGTATTCACATTATGCGTGTCTTTAACTTTTTTGAATTTGTCGATATTTTTATAGACAAACGATGTTATATCATGTATGTATAAAGATTTTAGTGTCAATATATTTAATGTTTTGAAATGGGGCCTACACGTTTGTTCAATATCTATTTGGGCTATTATTCTAACGCATCTTTTTTGAAGATTATATACTTGATCAGCGTCCACACTATTGCCCCATAGCATTATGCCATATTTGAGCCATGAGTGCGCGTAAGCGTAATAGGCTGAAAGTGCCGTGTCTCTGTTTGTACTACATTTGATGTGATAGAGGGCGTAAGTAAATTTGGACAGTTTTGTTTTTAAGTGATCTATGTGAGTTTTCCAGTTAATATTTGTGTCGATATTAAGGCCTAGTAGATTGAATGTGTTTACTGTATCTATTTTTATGTTTTGATATTTTATATTTATTTGTACGGGTTCTTTATTGTAAGGTAGAAATTGCATAATTTTTGTTTTTTTATAATTAATTTCCAAGTTATGTTCTTGTAGCCAAAACGAGACGCTTTCTAATGAATTTTTTAGCAATGTATTTGGGTTTGTGTCTTTAGTACATTTTATAAGAATTGAAATGTCGTCCGCAAATAGTATAGGTAATGTTATATCATTTTTAATTACTTTTGGGAGGTCATTTATGTACACAAGGAAAAGTATACAACCCAATACACTACCTTGGGGAATGGAACATGTTAAGTTACGCCTTTGTGATCTTATTGTTTCCATTGTTTTTTTAACATTATTGTAGTGATATTATCTGCACCAATTGCGACCTATTACTAATATACGATTTGAACCAGATATAGGCCTGACCGCGCACTCCTGATCCCTGTAATTTTGAAAGCAGTATGTCATGCGAGACTTTCTCATACGCTTTTGTCATGTCTAACAAGAGACCTAGAGCGTAGTGTTTATCGTTTAGTTGTTGGAGAGCCGCTTGTATGTAGTTGTAAACTGCTAATGTGATTCGTACAGCCAAACCGTTCAAAAACACGCGGTCATGGATAATACCACAGATATCACAATACAAGAGATATGGTTTGTGGGCGGGGCACATGACGCCATTTTCTGCACAAATGTGCAGGAACTTGATTGTTCTAAGTCATTCACAAAACAACGCTTCCGCGAACACACGTCCGTGAATGTCAACAAAAATGCCGGCTTGTGCTTTAATTACGTGCAAAAATCGCAGTGATACGGTAAATTCAAGTAATAGTGGTGTTACTTATCATAGGTAAGTCATTTATTTAATATTTTTCTATATAAATGACAAATTAACGAAATATTTTTGAGGCATAGAAATCATTAAACAATATACGGCATAGTCGATACTTCCGTTAAAAATATTGTCCATTGCTTGTTTTGGATACGCGTTTTTCAATGTTTTGCGGTATGCACGTACAATGGAATGCAAACGTAACGATAATTACAATGTTGTGAAAATATCGTGGTACCGCCGCTTGTAGCTTCCGCGATCTGTCAAAGTGATAATGGCCGTCGCACAAGCCATGTAGTGCTGCCAAAAGTAGAATATTTTAGTATCGATAATTTTGTATTTCTAATTTTTGAAAGTATAATAATTTGAAACTTTTACTACAGTGCATTCCTTGTACAGGGTGTCCTAGTCCCATAAGTATTGGATCAAACTCAAGGGGAAAGTAGCTCACCTAAAAACTCATTTGATTAGTTTTAAAAAAATCGCTTGTTATTATGTACTAATTTTTTTAAAGTTCTTTCTTTTAATTGGTTGTATAAAAATGACTATTTTCCAAAAATAAAATAAATAAAAACTAAAAACTTTGGTAATTTTTTTTTCTTTTTTAATTATTTAAAATTAAATAGGTATTATAGTTCATAGTTCTAGTCCGTAATAAATTGTAATTGTAAAATATCGAGAGGTAGTTATCGATAATGCTTGTCGCCCTTTTTCATTAGGTGCCCGTCACTATAATACACTTCTTACATCTGTGTTCGTAATCGAACTGCAAATCACGGGCTTACGATTTGTGTGAGTGTGACTGTCGGAGATTATTCTATGAATGTGTTAAAATGTAACGGTGTGTGTAAGTGGCGACATCGGTTCCGGTACAAAAACTGTCTTATTACATTTCTCTTCTTTCTGTGTTATGAGGATAATACTGTATTCGTCACTGGTACGTAGTATCTTGGAGTACTGTTTATCTGTTTGGTCACCTATCTATCAAATCCACAAAGATCGCATTGAACAGGTCCAACGTCAATTCGTTAGAATACTTTGCGGTAGACTTGGTGTAAGGCGCAAAATTCCTGAATATGAAGATCGACTTCAAAGATTTAGCCTAAAATCTTTAGAATACCGCCGGTCCACAGCGGACTTGTGCATTTTACACAAGATTGCTAATGGATCGTTGGGTTCTCAGCTACTCGAGAAACTTGTGTTTAAGATACCATGTCGTTCGGCCAGGGTTCCTCAGGTATTCAGTATACCGTTTGCAAGAAGTAACGTAGGAAAAAACAATCCTTTAATTAGAATTTGTGAGTCATATAATAAAATGAGCAACACTGTTTCTTGTGATTTATTTGCGGACGGTTACTTCAAGTTTAAAAACATAGTCATGCATGTCACGTAATAATGTATAATGTTTTAGTTTTAAAGTTCTCTCAAATAACACACGTTTATATTTCTTTCTTTTTGCATTTAAATTTAAATTAGTCAATAATGTTTGCATGTATAAATTTCTTATAAGTGCTGTGTACAATTGTTTAGGATTCCAGAATTATATTTATGTTAATGTAATATTATATAAAACAATTGTATGTTCTGTTATCTGTAATTGTACCTAATAATAAAAATAAAAAAATAAAAAAAAATGTTGTAGATTTTGTTTTTCTAAACCCGTTCTGACAGTCATCTAAAATATTAAATTTTTCTAGGAAGTATGTTAATCTATCGCACATAGCTCGTTCGAATATTTTTGAAGCTGTTGGTAGCAGAGCTATGCCTATATTCGTTTGGGTTTTTGCAATTACCTTTTTTTTTAAATATAGGCTTGATCAATGAGATCTTCAGGGCGTCCGGGAATCTTCCTTCATGGAAGCTTTGATTGATAAGATTTGTTAGTGGTTCCACAAGTTCTTCTGCACATTGCTTTATAAGTGCAGGAGGTATGTCGTCTATTCCACAGCTGTATTTATTTTTTTAAAGTCGGATGATTTTTTGGGTTTCTTTTTGAGTAACCGGTTTTAAATAATGAATTTGTAGGGGAGGCTTCAACTGGCCGCCCTGTCTTTAGAATAATATTACTAGGGTTACAGCTCTCTCCAACAGTTGCGAAAAAGTCGTTAAATATATTTGATATTTATTCCGGGCAATTTATTATTTTACTAGCGAAACCCGTGCAACTTCGTGTGCGTTTAACCCGCTTTCCCGTGGGAATTTCAAAAAATCCTTTCATATCGGTTGCCTACATCATACACCACACTTTTCAGAACACACCCAAAAAATTGTCATATAAATAAATAAAATAAATAAATATATAGGGACAATTCATACAGATTGAGCTAGCCCCAAAGTAAGTTCGAAACTTGTGTTATGGGTTATGGGAAACTAACTCAACGAGATTATATTTTATAACAAATACATATAATTATAGATAAACATCCAAGACCCGAGGCCAATCAGAAAAAGTTCGTTTTTCGTCATGACCCGACCGGGGATCGAACCCGGGACCTCCTGGGTGGCGGTCTGGCGTGGTCATATGTTTAGATTTTTTTTTTCTATTTTTATACTTCTCATTACAATCTTTGGAGTGGGCGTTTATGAAATAGGCTAGCCCGACCGGTGAAGAGCCATTCTTATACAGAATCTTGACGTGAAGCAGCAATGCGTTTCGTTCGGGGAGTGAAACATCCGAAATCCTTGTTTGTCACCTTTGTGGTTTAAAAAAATCTAACTCATTCCTTATACTATTTCTCGCTATATCCTGTTTTTTCCTGTTATAGGTCGGCAACGGGTTAGGGACCCTAGAATCTATGTGCTCCATAGTCGACGGTAATCACCTAATATTAAATGATCCATATTCCAGAGCTTGTTTTCCAATCACTTTCGTAAAAAAAAATGTATAAGTATATCGGTAATTCAATACCTACAACCTCAGCCTACAACAACACTACGAAATAATAGAGCGAGTCGACGTAATGAGATTTCCTATAAGTGAGAAAGAGACAATATCAATATGTATGCCATTTAACCATTGACCAATTTAACTTGAACCCTGTCAAATATTGTAAAATTTAATATTTAATTACTTACTATTTATAATCAATGAATATGATTCAGTCCGCTTTATACATAGTTAGAATTTTAGCTGTTTTTCCGATATCACAAATATAATAAATAGACGACATTATGATTGAATATTCACAATTTATAATTACATGACAGATGATACACTTCACTTCACGGATGTGTCAAAATGAAATGTAATTGAAATCAAAAGCACTAAGGAGTATGAGTAATGATATCAACTCGAAGAAAATTACCCACAAAATACATATTTTTCAAGAATTTCAATAAAATAAGAATCACGTCTTCCATCAATTCTCTTAAACAATTTTTATGCAAAATTTGAAGTAGATTGGACCAAGGAATCAAGTTGTCCCATAGTAACTTTACCCCCTTTTTTACCCCCTTAGAGTTCGAATTTCGAAAAATCCTTTCTTATCGGACGCCTACGTCATATAATAGGTCCACCTGCCAAGTTTCAGATTTTTACGATGAGCGGTTTAGGCTGTGCGTTGGTTCTCAGTCAGTCAGTCAGTCAGTCAGTCAGTCAGGACAAAGCATTTTATATATATAGATTTATGATCTTTAAAAGGTTTGTTTGGTTTTCCCGGTTTTTTCATTTATTATAGACCACATTGTTTTTGTTTTATTGTCCGAGTTTTTCATTTGTTTAATAAATGCTAGTCTTTTTGATGATTTTACCTGTGTAAAATCATCAAAAAGACTAGCTGTGTTTTAAGGGTGTTTCTTGAAAACCTGGATTTTCGTTGTCCGGAAGTAAAAAGTGTACGTATAATTGAAATAAGCGTATGAAGTATTTTTTTAATTAAAATTTAAACTGTAATCTAACTGGGTCACTACGATAATTAAGAAAAATATAAAACAAAGTGAGTAAAAAAAATATCTGAAGTGTTAAAAATTGATTCCACTGGCGTGTCCGTACTCCAAATTTGTACACAATATCATCCATATCATTTTTTCCATTCAGTTCATAGATATTTCAATATTTTATATTAGATCCCAAATTGATAAGAATTAATAAATAAAATAGATGAACCACGTATTTATAGTACATTTAATTATATGAATTTTTTAAATGTTGTCCGGGCCTTAGCAGTGATTCCACTGGTACATCACTAAAATGTACGTACGTCCTTAGTGACACAATTTGGAAGCAATGTGTACCCCCCGAGCGTTAACCGTCAGTCATGTTTTGAGTGTCGAGGGAAGAGATGCGCGGCTGCTTGCTGCATTCCAGAAATATAAAGGTAAGTATCTGATTCCACTGGGTTTGGTTTGGTACATCGTTGATTACTTTGACCTCAATTTTACCATCAATTAATTTTATTAGACGACTAAAAAAAATTATGCACTATCGCCACTCTAATGACTACCTAGGGTGTAAAGGTCATTGTACTAGATACAGTCATTTAGCGACAATCGATAATTTTGCTACATTTTTTGATTCCCTGACATTGATTACTCTGTTTCTAAGGTCAGTGAAATCAAAATGTGATAAAGTTTTTGACTGAAAAAATATTTCATCATCATCATCTCAGCCACAAGAAGTCAACTAGGCCTCCCCAAACGTCTCCAGTGCGACCTGCTGGCAGCGGCCTGCATCCAGCGGCTTCCTGCGACTTTCCTTAGGTCGTCTGACCACCTCGTAGGCGGGTGTCCTACGCTGCGCTTGCCGGTACGTGGTCGCCATTCCAGAACCCTTTTGCCCCATCGGCCTTCGGTTCTGCGCGCTATGTGATCTACCCACTGTCACTTCAGACTATGCGCTTTATCGTGGATGTGCTAGTGCAGAAAAGATCAATGTCGTACCTGTTCGAATACTCGAGAAATTTGGCACAGCTACGTATCAAAAATGCGTTTTTCCTGTAATTGGTGTTAGCAAATGGGACATGCAGTAGTGGACACCGCCTAAGTCCAAGTTCCAGCAAGTTGCAACGAAGTAGTATCTTACTTAAAAGTTCAGGGCAGTCTACGGTACCATTTGCCACACCAACCAGGTAGCACACATCCGATACTTCACGTCGAATTTTAAGAGGCAGGAAGTGAAACTTTCTACAACGAGGTTCGTAATCAAGTACGTTAGATTTGGCTTTGAAGTTCAGGAATCTTAAGAATCGCTTTTGTATATGTTCAATTCTTGATATATATGTTAGATATTGCGGATTCCAAACTTGAGACGCATATTCTAAATGACTTCGTACGTATGCACAGTATAGGATTTTGATTGATTTAATGTTTGTAAAATCCTTTGATAGTCTCATAATAAATCCCATCGACTTGGACGCCTTGCTAACGATTTTATCGATATGATTATCGAAGAGTAATTTATTATCGTGTTCGACGCCCAAATCTCTGATTTGCCTTACTCTTATGAGGTTTATATCTCGTAATTGGTAATTATGACAAATTATATTAGGTTTCCGAGAAAATGACATACAAAAACATTTACTGATGTTAAGATCAAGTCTATTAGTTCTACAGTAGGTCTCAAATCGTATGAGGTCTTTTTGCATACTGATAGCGTCTGCAGTATTTTCAATTGATTTAAGAATCTTCATATCATCTGCGAATAAAATGATTTTACTATTTCGAAAACATGATTTTATGTCTAATAAAAATATTGTGAAAAGAAGAGGGCCCAATATAGAACCTTGAGGGATTCCGGATGGAACCGGTGTCCAAACAGACGTGAATCCCTGAACGACTACAGCCTGACATCTATTTTTTATGTAAGACGATAACCAGCGATAAAGATCACCGTGCACTCCTGCGGATAAGAGCTTGGCAAGAAGTATCGAATGGTCGATACGATCGAAACATTTCTGATAGTCGGTGTATATAACATCAATTTGTCCACCGCACTCCATACCAGTAGTAATAAATTCATTAGCCAAGAGCAAATTCGATGTTGTTGACCTTTTCTGGAGGAAACCATGCTGCTCATCGCCGAACGAACCTTTCATCACAGCATATAAGTCTGAATAAACTAATCGTTCAAATATTTTGGCAAATATACATAATTTCGATATGGGCCTGTAATTTTCAATGTCAGACTTAATACCCTTTTTTAGTATAGGTGTGATAAATGCCGATTTCCATAGTTTTGGCATTACACCCTGTTTTATGGATCGGGTAAACAAAATACAGAGTGGGGCGACAAGTTCCTTTGCACATTTTACGATATAAATAGGTGGTATTAAGTCTGGGCCTGCTGATTTTGCAAGGTCTACCGACTTCAGAAGATGCTCGACTTTGGAGGGTGATACTTCAACAGTTGATATGCTAATTGAATCCGAATTCGGTACAGAGCTCGCGAAAGATCGGCAGTCAAAACTTGAGGAGTTGGTTCCATTATTATTACTAAACGTTGAATGAAAATAGGTTGCAAATAGGTTACATATTCCTTCGCCCGTATTGGCGCAGCTATCCTTCAAATACATAGTGTTAGGATATGTGTTAGTAACTCGTTTACTCTTCACAAATGACCAAAATGATTTAGGGTTAACTATAATACCATCTTCAATTTTCTTTATATACATTACGTAACATTCCTTTTCAAGTTCAATTGCTCTGGTTCGCAAAAGAGAGAAAGATAAGTAGTCAGAATAGTTTCCATAATTTTTGTATTTATTATGGTATTTATATTTCTCCTTCAAGACTTTTTTGAGTGCTGGTGAGTACCAGGGTGGAAATGATTTTTTACCACATGGTTTACATGGAATGAAGCGATCCCGCAGTTCGTATAAAGTGTTATAAAAATAATCAGTTGCCTGGTCAACAGAACCAGTGTGAAGGTGATTGTGCCAATCAACATTTTTCAAATGTTCAATTATTGATGGAAAATCTCCCCGGTTATATAAATATTTAGATTTACGATTATCTTCCAAAAGAATAACATTGACAAATTCTAGCAAGATATACAACGATTTATGGTTGTTATCTTCGGGAACCAAAGAGTCGGTACAATGCGCGAGTTTGAGGTAGTCATTCGAAAAAATTAAGTCTAAAATACGGGAATTACAGTTTGATTCACCATTATATTGTAATAGATTGCATGTGTTAATGCTGTCAATGAAATCGACTACGTAATCAGCAGTATAATTCGTTGGTAATAAATGTACATCATCTATAGACGGAATCCATGCTATGTCCTTACCGAAGTTAAAATCGCCTAATACTACAAATTTATCAAGAGGGTGTGACATTACGAGATCATAAAGTTTGTTAGTGAAATTTTGTAACTGAGTTTTATATAAGTTATGACCAACTTCATTTATTAGATATACGGTACAAAAATGAACTTTATATGGCGTTTTTGATTCCTTCTGATTAAGTAATAAGGATACCCAAATATCCTCTGCTGTACTGCTCCACTCCGGCCTTTCGATAACAGTTATATCTCGCCGAACCGCCATCATAACACCTCCACCCAATTTTTGTTTAGTACGGGAATAGTCTCGGTCCCTACGATAGACTAGGTACCGATCATCAAATAATTCATTGTTATTTATGCTATCTAATAACCAGGTTTCAGTAATAGATATTAAATGGTAATCGTTCAAACATACATTTCTATAGAATGTACCAGTTTTAGTGCGTAAACCTCGTGTATTTTGGTAGTAAATATTTAAAGAAATCATTTTAAGACGTCATAATCACAGTATAGAAATTGTATAAAAATAAATTCATTGTAAATATTTGTAAATAAAATACTATTAGATGCCGATAAATAAATATTTAGAGATAAAACATTACGTGTATTATAAATCCATAAGGACAGGTAGACCATATAAAAATTAATAGTTGCGCATAACATACCTCCAAAGAAATAATAAGTCTGCTGCATAGATAACAGGTAAGCTCGACAATTCATCCTTTTAGAATAATCACACAATACATATTTGAACCATAAATCAATTAGCGTAAGATCGTAAGATCGAATAAATAAATTAAGTATAAACTTTTTACCTGCATTCGACGGGTGAAACCGCAAATCGTTGCAAAAAATAAATGCACAATAGTGACCAATGCTCCCCAAACTGTTGCAAACAAATGTAATCAAATTCAACAATATATAATATTTTATCACCAAAAAACCACTTCTTAATATAATTTTGCGAGATCTTTTTCCGTTTTTATTAATATTGGAGGAGAACTGTTGTGTTTCCGTACATGTATTTTTGCATGTTTGACCCATACATATGCAAAATCCTTCTCCTTGGCGACTTTTTTTGCCTTCGATAATAGATCTTTATTCTGTGGAGTAAGGTGGTCATTCACAAATATTTTGAGGTTGCCTCCCAGCTTCAATGATGCCGAGGTGGTATGGTTTTGCTTGATCTCCGCTCGTGCCGCAGCCACAAAGTTTTCCTTAACATATCTATTTACAAATGACACTATAATTGGTTTAGGATGAGTGGTGTCTTTTGATGGAACTCGAGTAATGAAGTTGATTTGGTGAAATTGCACAGGGTGTTTGACGGCTTTCCCAATCTTCTCCACAATATTAAATAGATTTTCGTTGCTTTTCTGCGGCACACCCTTGATTTCGGCATTATTGAGCCGAGACCATTGCTCACTATTATTTATATTTGTTTTGAGCTCGTCAAGTTCACTTTTAATACATACAATTTCATCTTGTCTTTTTTCCACAGCTGCGATTCGTTTCTCCACTTTATCAAATTTGTCGTTAAACTGTTTTACCACTGTATTGGCTTCGGCAAGTTGCCCTCTTAATTCTGAAATTTCTGTACGTAAGGCTTTTACATCTTCGTTTAAAGACTCCAATGGAATCAATTTAATTGCCAGTGATTTAATCTCATTCATTATGTCAGAGCCTGTGCCTGTTTGTGGTTGAGGAGACTGCGAACCCTGTTTTTTGCATTTGGGACATCGCCACGCTAGTTTCCTGGTGTCTCCAAGTCTTCTGTAACCTCCCTCTGTTAAACCAGCACAAACAAAATGGAGTTCCTGATTGCAGGATGAGCAGTGGACTCCATCGGTTACTGCCTCATGACACAATATACAGTCACGAGTCATGGTTGTGTATTTATAAATATGTGTAAGTGCAAGGACAGTTTGGGAGTCGCTGATTTTGATAATACAACGAGCGCTCGGAGTTATTCTAACAAAAGGCAACCGATCACGACCGCGTCGGCCACCGGACTGATATACCTGCAGTCTATGCGGCATCGCTGGAGAGACTGTAGCACGGCCCATGTCTCGATCGAATCGAAGGCTTTCTCATAGTCCACAAACGCTAAGCATAATAGCAGATTGTACTCTTCGGTCTTCTGTACAATCTGCCGCAGCGTATGGATGTGGTATAATTCTTTAAGATGGTTTTATCGCCCTTTTTAAAGAACAGAACCACCACGCTTCTGTTCCACGCCTCAAGCGTTTTGCCCTCGACCAACACGGAATTAAAGAGCTTCTGCAGGACTTTAAGCACCGGTGTACCACCCGTTATCAGAAGCTCTGCTGTGATTTCGTCCTCGCCTGGCACCTTGTTGTTCTTAAGCTGGATTAAGTAACATTTTTTTAAACTTTATTTTTGTAAAACATTTCTAAAATTTCGCAATTTTCCTAATATTCCTTTTTTTATTGCAGGAATATGACAATAATGTTGTACAAATGGGGTGCTCTCAAGGAACACGAATGTGATTACGACACCAATAGATTATTAGATATTTATGTACCTATGCCAGACGATTGTTTACAAAAGTAGATAATAGTATCTGAAAATTGAAGAATACATGTTCACATTTGTTAATTTTATTTAGATATGTATAACTGAGAATTAATTTTGTAATTTTTGATATGTAAAAACTTACAATTTCTTTAAAAAAAGTACAGAGTTATTGATTTTTGATTCCCCTGTAACTATTAATTGATTCCCCTGGTCATGATTTTTTTAATGTCTAATATCTTGGAATTTATAGGTTCAAAATGAGTGCCTATTCGAAATTTATACTTCAGGTTTAGCCTATTTTTACGTGTAGTACCAGGTTTCATTATATTTTGAAAAAAAAAACTAGCCAGTGGAATCAACCGAATAATCGCATTTCCAAGAATCACCCTTAAGATGTTGCTATAAGATTTATAATATTTTTTAATGACTTCATTTTGCGTTTCGTTTAAAATACTTTTTAGCGCTCTTTTATAAATACATGAATTTCTCAATCCTTTTGTAAGCCAGGTCTTTGCTTTAACTTGTTTCTTTTTTTGTTTTTGTTGTTATTAGAATAAGGGTAATAGTTTACGAGATATATATTTTTTTATATCTCGGGAGGGTGTAGGACGCCATCTGTTGATCCAATTTAGGAGCTTGGACTGTCCAGAGCAGCAACCAAAGTTGCTCGGACGTTCAAGTGGATAGGAATGTATCTATTTAAGTTTTTATTAATTATGTTTATAAATGAGTTATAATTTTCAATCAATTTTTTGTAATAAATTTTTAAATTGACTGATTTTGTTTTTTGTAAATGACCTTTTCTGTTTAAATATTATAGTTTTACTAGAATTTTTATTACTTACTCAATTTTATTTCAATATGTACACTTTTGTGGTCCGATAGACCATAGTCTTTTACATATGAATTTAATATTACAGGGGTATAGTTTGTGAAAGCTAGGTCTATGCAAGAGGATGTACTTTTGTTACTCTAGTTGGATCGCTAATTAGTTGTTCAAGATTAAATGAGTACATAATGTTTAAGAATTTTTGAGTTGTCCTATTTCTTTTTTTGCTTGCGTTTATATTAAAATCGCCGCCTATAAATATGTACCTATTTTTATCTTTTGTATTAAGTTTATTTAGTAATTCATTTATTTGTTGGTAGAATATGTCAATATTGCGATCTGCTCTGTATACTCCTATGATAATTGTATTTAGTTTCGGTAACTCAATGGCGCTCAATTCTATAATAAATTCTTTTGAATAATTTACAATATCTTTTCTAACTATATATTCAATATCGTGTTTTATTATCAAACATACCGTCATGATTTTTCCTGCAGTTTAAGGAGACAATGTTGTAGCCCGGTATGACAATGGAATTACAAAAATTTTCTTTTCGCCATAATTCTGAGAGAGATAGTATGTCGATTTTGCCGTCCGATAATAGCTGTTCAATTAAATGTATTTTGTTTCCTATACCTTGGATATTTTGAAATGCTACTACTAATCCGTTTTCCTCAAATAGACTATTTTTTGTGGCACATAACAATATTGATTTATCTGATTGTCATTTTAGACTAAGTTATTGAAAGTGTCAATTCTTGTGTTGTAAACACTTGTATAGTAAGCATATTTATAAGTAGGTAAACATAATATTATATTAGTTTCTTGTATAGTTGACAGTGTTTGCTTAAATTCGTGAACTAAGTTAAAATAGTTATTTGACACATTAAAGTCAGATTCGCCTACAATTATTACACAATAGTCGTTCAGTGTATAAGTTTCAAGTTTTACCTTAAGTCCGCTTAGTAATTGTATTAGACCACCTCCTGGCACCCTATAGTGGCACACGTCGAGTTCTTCAAAGCTGTTTCTCACTGTAGTAGCAATGTGATCTCGGTCAATGCTGCTGATAAGGCATAATTTGTTCTTTTCTTTCTCGTTCTTCTGTGATTGTTTTGTATTCTTCCAAACTGCATCTGCATAATTATCTTGGTTTGGGTTTTGCAGGCACCTACGGGGAGCTAAGGTCTTCGTTGTCCCTTTTTTCCTAGTCAACGGCGTTCCATAGAATTGACATCCTTTAAACTGATCATTTGGGCTTTTAGTTGCGGAGAGATTGTTTTTATCTTTATATTTATGATTTATTTATTTTCTGCTGTTCATTTCTTATTAGTGGAGTTGACATGAGTGGTCCTTTTTTTGGTATGTTCTCAATACTAATAATATCTTTGTATAGTTTGATAATTTTTTCTGGTTCTTTATTTTCACTAGTAAGTTTTCTATTTATCATGTTTAAATTTTCAATTTCATTATTAGCTATATCTAATTCGTTTCGTAACATTCTATTTTTTTCCTTTAACTCCTCAATGTATTGTTTGTGGGAAGTAGTGACATCCGTTAGACTGTGGGTTGTTCGATTCTGTGTATCATTTAGTAGGAAGTGTTAGGTTGACAAATCGGGTACCGAGCGGTTTTTCCGTCTACGGAATGTAATGAACTCGTCTTCTTTAAATTCATTTACCGTGTCTCCCTCTTCAGACAAACTTTCAAACGAGTTATTTGTTGATACATTAATTTCGTAAGTTGTGACAGTTGGTTGACTTGAGTATCTACAATTATCACATTGTCATTTTTTCCGATTTTCTGGTGCCATCATCTATATCTATATATATAAAATGCTTTGTCCTGACTGACTGACTGACTGACTGAGAATCAACGCACAGCCTAAACCGCTCATCGTAAAAATCTGAAACTTGGCAGGTGGAACTATTATAAGACGTAGGCGTCCGATAAGAAAGGATTTTTCGAAATTCGAACTCTAAGGGGGTAAAAAAGGGGGGTAAAGTTACTATGGGACAACTTGATTCCTTGGTCCAATCTACTTCAAATTTTGCATAAAAATTGTTTAAGAGAATTGATGGAAGATGTGATTCTTATTTTATTGAAATTCTTGAAAAAAATGTATTTCGTGGGTAATTTTCTTCGAGTTGAAATCAATACTCATACTCCTTAGTGCTTTTGATTTCAATTACATTTCATTTTGACACATCCGTGAAGTGAAGTGTATCATCTGTCATGTAATTTATAAATTGTGAATATTCAATCATAATGTCGTCTATTTATTCTGTTTGTGATATCGGAAAAACAGCTAAAATTCTAACTATGTTTAAAGCGGACTGAATCACATTCATCGATAATAAATAGTAAGTAATTAAATATTAAATTTTATAATATTTGACAGGGTTCAAGTTAAATTGGATGAATTGGTCAATGGTTATATGGCATACCTATTGATATTGTCTCTTTCTCACTTATAGGAAATCTCATTACGTCGACTCGCTCTATTATTTCGTAGTGTTGTTGTAGGCTGAGGTTGTAGGTATTGAATTACCGATATACTTATACGTTTTTTTACGGAAGTGGTTGGAAAACAAGCTCAGGAATATGGATCATTTGATATTAGGTGATTACCGTCGACTATGGAGCACATAGATTCTAAGGTCCCTAACCCGTTGCCGACCTATAACAGGAAAAAACAGGATATAGCGAGAAATAGTATAAGGAATGAGTTAGATTTTTTTTATACCACAAAGGGGACAAACAAGAATTTCGGATATTTCACTCCCCGAACGAAACGCATTGCTGCTTCACGTCAATATTCTGTATAAGGGTGGCTCTTCACCGGTCGAGCTAGCCTATTTCATAAACGCCCACTCCAAAGATTGTAATGAGAAGTATAAAAATAGAAAAAAAAAATCTAAACAAATGACAATTTTTTGGGTGTGTTCTGAAAAGTGTGGTGTATGATGTAGGCAACCGATATGAAATTCCCACGGGAAAGCAGGATAAACGCACACGAAGTTGCGCGGGTTTCTCTAGTAGGTATATAAAATGCTTTGTCCTGACTGACTGACTGACTGACTGAGAATCAACGCACAGCCTAAACCGCTCATCGTAAAAATCGGAAACTTGGCAGGTGGAACTAATTTATGACGTAGGCGTCCGATAAGAAAGAATTTTTTGAAATTCGAACTCTAAGGGCGTAAAAAAGGGGGGTAAAGTTACTATGGGACAACTTGATTCCTTGGTCCAATCTACTTCAAATTTTGAATAAAAATTGTTTAAGAGAATTGATGGAAGACGTGATTCTTATTTTATCGAAATTCTTGAAAAAAAATGTATTTTGTAGGTAATTTTCGTGGAGTTGATATCAATACTCATACTCCTTAGTGATTTTGATTTTGACACATTCGTGAAGTGAAGTGTGTCATCTGTCATGTAATATTTTTATAAATTGTGAATATTCAAACAAAATGATTTCATGTCGTCGTACTATTTATTCTGTTTGTGATCTCGGAAAAACAGCTAAAATTCTAAAGCGGACTGAATCATATTCATCGATAATAAGCAGTAGGTACCTAAGTAATTAACTCAGGTAATTAGATATTAAATTTTATAATATTTGACAGGGTTCAAGTTAAATTGGTCAATGGTTAAATGGCATATTGATATTGTCTCTTTCTCACATATAGAAAATTTATTAAAATATTTCGTAGTGTTGCTGAGGGATGGTTGTAGGCTGAGGTTGTAGGTTATAAAATACCGATATACTTATTACATTTTTTTTTTAGGCAAGTGGTTGGAAAACAAGCTCTGGAATATGGATCATTTGATATTAGGTGATTACCATCGACTATGGACATAGATTCTAGGGTCCCTGACCCGTTGACTATAACAGGAAACAGGATATAGCAAGAAATAGTATAAGGACGGTTTTTTTATACCACAAAGGTGGCAAACAAGAATTTCGGATATTTCACTCTCTCCGAACGAAACGCATTGCTGCTACACGTCAATATTCTGTAAAAGGGTGGCACTTCACCGGTCGGGCTAGCCTATTTTTCATAAACGCCCACTCCAAAGATTGTAATGAGAAGTACCTATATAAATAGACAACCGATGAGAAAGGATTTTTTTAAATTCCCATGGGAAAGCGGGATAAACGCAAACGAAGTTGCGCGGGTTTCTCTAGTCTATATATATAAAATGTTTGTGGACCTATTTATATGACGTAGGCGTCCGATAAGAAAGGATTTTTCGAAATTCGGACTCTAAGGGGGTGAAAAAGGGGGGTCTCGTTACTATGGGACAACTTGATTCCTTGGTCCAATCTACTTCAAATTTTGCATAAAAATTGTTCAAGAGAATTGATGGAAGACGTGATTCTTATTTTATCGAAATTCTTGAAAAAAATTTATTTTGTGGGTAATTTTCTTGGAGTTGATATCAATAGTCATACTCCTTAGTGATTTTGATTTCAATTACATTTCATTTTGACACATCCGTGAAGTGAAGTGTGTCATTTGTCATGTAATATTTTTATAAATTGTGAATATTCCGAATATTCAAATTATTATTCTGTTCGTGATCTCGGAAAAACAGCTAAAATTCTAACTATAGAGCGGACAGAATCATATTCATCGATAATAACAGTAAGTAATTAAATATTTAATGGTATGATATTTGACAGGGTTCAAGTTAAATTGGTTAATGGTTGAAAGGCATATTGTTATTGTCTCTTTCTCACTTATAGGAAATCTCATTACGTCGACTCGCTCTATTTTTTCGTAGTGTTGTTGTAGGGATGGTTGTAGATAATGAAATACCAATATGTAAGTACATTTTTTTTTACGGAAGTGGTTGAAAAACAAGCTCAGGAATATGGATCATTTGATGTTAGGTAATTACCGTCGAGTCGACTATGTATGGAGCACATAGATTGTAGGATCCCAGACCCGTTGCCGACCTATAACAGGAAAAAACAGGATATGTATAGCGAGAAATAGTATAAGTAAGGAGTTAGGATTTCGGATATTTCACTCAGCGAACGAAACGCATTGCTGCTTCACGTCAATATTCTGTAAAAGGGTGGCACTTCACCGGTCGGGCTAGCCTATTTCATTAACGCTCACTCCAAAGATTGTAATGAGAAGTTTAAAAATAGAAAAATAATCATCTATACATTTGAAAATGTTTTGTCTTGACCGTAGAGACCTGAAACATGGGTGGGTGGAATAAGAAAGCATTTTTTGCAATTCCCACGGAAAAGCGGGATAAACGCAAACGAAGTTGCGCGGGTTTCTCTAGTCTATATATATAAAATGCTTTGTCCTGACTGACTGACTGACTGACTGACTGAGAATCAACGCACAGCCTAAACCGCTCATCGTAAAAATCTGAAATTTGGCAGGTAGAACTATTATAAGACGTAGGCATCCGATAAGAAAGGATTTTTCGAAATTCGAACTCTAAGGGGGTAAAAAAGGGGGGTAAAGTTACTATGGGACAACTTGATTCCTTGGTCCAATCTACTTCAAAATTTGCATAAAAATTGTTTAAGAGAATTGATGGAAGACGTGATTCTTATTTTATTGAAATTCTTGAAAAATATGTATTTTGTGGGTAATTTTCTTCGAGTTGATATCAATACTCATACTCTTTAGTCCTTTTGATTTTAATTACATTTCATTTTGACACATCCGTGAAGTGAAGTGTATCATCTGTCGTGTAATTATAAATTGTGAATATTCAATCATAATGTCGTCTATTTATTCTGTTTGTGATATCGGAAAAACAGCTAAAATTCTAACTATGTATAAGCGGACTGAATCATATTCATCTATAATAAATAGTAAGTAATTAAATATTAAATTTTATAACATTTGACAGGGTTCAAGTTAAATTGGTCAATGGTTAAATGGCATACATATTGATATTGTCTCTTTCTCACTTATAGGAAATCTCATTACGTCGACTCGCTCTATTATTTCGTAGTGTTGTTGTAGGCTATGAGGTCGTAGGTATTGAATTACCGATATACTTATACATTTTTTTACGGAAGTGGTTGGAAAATAAGCTCAGGAATATGGATCATTTGATATTAGGTGATTACCGTCGACTATGGAGCACATAGATTCTAGGGTCCCTAACCCATTGCCGACCTATAACAGGAAAAAACAGGATATAGCGAGATTTTGGGTGTGTTCTGAAAAGTGTGGTGTATGATGTAGGCAAACGATATGAAAGGATTTTTTGAAATTCCCACGGGAAAGGATAAACGCACACGAAGTTGCGCGGGTTTCTCTAGTATAATATATTTTTTCAGATTACTAGTGCATTCCAAGTGGTAGTGTTTTTGGCATTGATTGCATATTATAAAATGTATTTTCGTTATAACTATATGAATTGTCCCTATATATTTATTTATTTATAAAAAAATATAAAAACACTATTTTGCATTTTTCACAAGTATTTGTCATTTTTGTGTATTTGTCTGAAGCCACCGATGCCTTGGAAGCCATTATTTTTGGTATAATATAAAATTATATGGCTATCTTCTTAGCTTATAGTGCACTCTCTTATCGAATAGCTGTCAACTTTTACGACATTAAGCATGCAGTCACTGAATTTAAATGTAACGTTTTATCTGTGCAATAATAAAATTATATTTAGTTGGTTATTATTCATCTTATAATATCAATTTTTAATGGTCTATTTTCACTGGCACACAAAAATTCCACGCACAGAATACGGTTTGTAATACTTCAGTCACAAAAAACAATCTAAATGTCTACTATAATTAATAATTTAGGAATTGTTCTTTGTGTTTAGCGTTCACTTCTATTATTTACGCTGTTTTTTCGTTTATTTACACTTTAGTTTGTTAAATATTTTCCACACGGCTGACTATTTTATTTACACTAAGTTTTGTGTTTAACACAGTTTTATTGATTTTTATTTTTTTATCTTATAAAAATCAGAAATTTTGTTTAAATTTTATATTCATTATTAACACTGTTTCACTAAAGACTTATAATAGGAAACTACTTAGAAAATATAATTTTTACTATTTTTAAAAATATTATAACTCTGAGCGCAATGTTTACGTGCCTCCATTCAATGATTTAATATTTATCTATCCCAAGCGAGACCCGCGCAAATTCGTTTGCGCTTTCCCGTGGATATTACGGAATACGGAAAATCTATTGCTGAAACTGCTTTTATATCGGTTGAATAGTTTAAAAGATCTACTTTCATTTCATAATATGTAAATATTTATTTATTTATTTAATAATCTTCATTGACCACAATACACAAAGTAATGATACAACAGGCGAACTTAATGCTAAATGCATTCTCTATTAGTCAACCTTTGGGAAAGCAGATTTTAACGAAAGCGGCTTGTTAAAATAAAATATTAGTAAATAAAGATTAATTAATACTTACTCAGTACTGCTGTTATTGCAAAGAGTCCTCCAGAAAATATTGCCTCTATACATTCCATTATTACGTAGGAGTAGTATGAAGCAGCCAAAATCTTAATATTTCCCACACAGAGGCCCAGTGTAAAAAATATAAGTGACGGTTTACGGCCATATCTGAAAAATACAAAAATTATACTGAGACTAAATTAATAGGTGCTAATAGGGACAAAAATATCAGTGTTTTTCAATTTTGAAAATTTTGGTTTCACAGCAGAGCGGTATTTGCTATTAAGGCCTTTATCATATACAACTGTGGATACAGCACGTCATCCTTACATCCTTACATATTATAAAACAAAGTCCTCCCGCGTGTCTGTCTGTCTGTCTGTCTGTTCGCGATAAACTCAAAAACTACCCAACGGATTTTCTTGCGGTTTTTACCAACGGATAGCCTGGTTCATGAGGAAGGTTTATGTATAAAATTTGTCAGGATTTTGTGTAAATTGGCTGAAATATAAAGATTATTGTTGGGAGTGTCGGAAAAAATCAACCCGCTTGGGAGCTGTCGACGAAAACGCTGTCTAAACCCTTTGAGATATAACAAAACAAAAATTATAGGACGGACGGTATATATCCTGAGCGGAGTTTGAAGTGTGCCACGGAGGCTATTGCCATGCATTATCCATATTGTATATGATCGAAGATTAAGGCTAATAAAAATCTAACGAGTTCTCTCTATAATTGACGGGGCTGTGTGAGCAAAGCCCCATTAGTGCGTTGCGTTGCGTTGCGTCGCGTCGAAACAACGGAACAACGCATTGTATGCCACGCCTGCGTTGCGTTGACGCTGCGACAACGCAACGCAAGAGGGTATGCACGCCGTCGCAGCTGCGTCTCAGTTCACCCTTCGCAATGGATCACTGTCAACGTCGTAGAAACATCGCGCGCGATGACGCAACGGTCTAATGGGGCATGTCATAAAAAATATATGGAAAACGACGCTGCGACGACGAAACGCAGCGCAACGCACTAATGGGACCTCGCTCTAAGGGCTCGTTCAGACGACGCGAATGTCATCGCGCGGCGACTTTGCGGACATTTTCATTCATAGCAAATTAAACTTTATTGACTAGTTCACAAGGTTCATGTACATGCGTGGACAACATTTGTTGCAGCTACATACGGGACCTGTACAATCTTAATTTAATCTTGTTTTTTAATTTGATGTACATATAACTATGTAATTGCAACTGAAGAGAAAATAAATGATTTTTTTGTTAATTAATTGAGAAATTTTACCTGTCAGCCATCCACCCAGCCACTATCGTTGATATCATCATACCAATGTTATGAATCGTACCTATCATACTTATTTTCAGGGGCTCACAGGCGAGATTTAGCTGTAAAACACAACGGTTAGGTACTTTTTAAAATTTTAGGCTTATTTGTCAGCGTGTGTATCGACCTGACTTTAACATTCCCTACAATTGCATACGTCTCATCTTTTCCATTTCTATTTAACTTCAAATTCAAGGAAAATCATAACCATATTACACTTGCACGCTTGGCAGGCGGGTTAGCGAACAAAGTTAAGTTGGTAGTCCAGTACAATTGAAGAAGAATGCTGCTGCCCATTCTTTTCAAATCCAATTAAATCATTTTTATTCAAATAGGCATATTACAAGCACTTTCGAATCGTCACATTTTTTTCCTACCTCCAATTCAGACGGCAGATTTGTGCTAAGAAGAACTGGCAAGAAACAATTATGATTTTAGAACGAAGTAAACATTGAAACATTAATTTTAAAAAAACTGCAATTTTAAAAATAATAATATAATAAAAGTGAAAAAAAGTTTGTCTGTACATTGAATATATTTCCAAAAAAATTGTTTAGGGTGATGAAGAATAAGCAATAGAACAAGAATTTCAAAAAAATTTGTCCGTCTGTTTGTATGTATGTTTGCACACGCTAATCTCAGAAACAGCTGAACCGATTTGGATGCGGTTTTCACTAATATGTAGCGATTTGCTCAACTTAACATTTAGTGTATATTTTTTTCAAAATTCCAATGGGAACGGGAATAACGGGACTGAACGTGTAAATCACTGACTACTGAAGGGAGGGATTATACTGAAATTTGGTTCACGAGTAGAATTTAATCTGGAGTAACACATAGGGTATTTTTATCTCGAAATTCCCAGAGGAACGGGAATAATGAGACTGAACGTGTAAATCACTGAATCATTACGTGTTCTGAAACTGCTAGTGCTAGAAGTTTCCAATGTTTCTTGGAGGTTCCTTTCGTTATTTTGCGAAATTCCCATGGGAAAGGGAATAATGGCACTGCACGTGTATTACCCGCGACGCTCAATCTTGATGAAAGATTCTATCATCTAAATATATAAAATTCAAAGTCCTGACTGACTGACTGACTTAACTATACAGGGTGCCCTGAGGGCGACCGACACTCCCGAAATTTCTTAAGAGGTTTATACATCTGCTTTATTCTGGTGAAAGATCTTTTGTCTAAGTATGATAGTTTCGGAGTAATTGACTAACAAACATTAGTTGTAAAACTGTGTGATTTCATCCCTAAAATCAGCTGTGAACGCAGCAACGGGGATGTATTAAGGTCGTTTTTTTTAAATCGGTCATTGACCTGACCACGATTATTTTTAACCATAAGTAAACATAACCATAACATTGATTTCATAACTTTTTAATCTTAGATGTTGGTAGCGTAGCCTAATAACGACCTTTAAGGCTTTTCATTCCTTTATGCCGTAGTGATTGGAATAAAACATGCGATGCTGCCGAGGGATTTGGCGGTGCGAGCAGCATACTGCCGTTGGCTGGACGACGGCATCCGCGAGAATCCTCGTTTCGTGCAGCAAATCATTTGGAGCGACGAGGCGACATTTACGCGGAATGGTTTATGGAACCGTCGAAACGAGCACGTTTGGGCGGAGGAAAATCCCCGCATTTTCCGACAGACAGCGCACCAACAGAGGTGGTCGATTAACGTGTGGGCCGCGATTCATGGCGACACCATAATTGGACCAATTTTTTTACCGCCCACTTTGAATCGACATGGATACCATGAGCTACTTAGAAACGTGGTGTCGCCATACCTGGACCAATTACCGTCAGAGGAACGACGTGCTGCGTGGTTTCAACAGGATGGGGCTCCAGCTCATTCGGTTGTGGAAGTGCGCGAAGCTCTAAACGAACTATTCGGCCAACAATGGATCGGGCGATACGGGCCGAACAGATGGCCGCCGCGCTCACCAGACCTCACGCCTCTCGACTTTTTTTTGTGGGGCACTCTCAAAGACCGAGTGTACCGGGATGAATACGAAACGCGAGAGCAAATGGTGCACAGAATTGAACAGGCGTTTGCTGAACTCCGCCAGCAAAATGTGGAGACACAGTTGCTTGCGCGTGTGCACCGTCATACCAAGCAGCGTATCCGACTGTGTCGCATAAGACGCGGCGGACACATTGAGCATCGGCTGTAAGGGGGTGAGCGCTAGGTACCTACGGCCTAATAAAAACTATTCGTAATTACTTATTCTTTTTAGCGAAGAGAGTACCTATGTTAAAACAAATACGCCAATAATCCGACTTACCGAATCCAGCCCTGAATTAATTGAATGAACGGATGAATGAATAAAAAGTTTATTTGCCTTTGGTACATGGTAATTGTCACGGTTACCATAGTGATACAAAAATATCCTATTGTCAATAGGTACATGCTAGAAGTAAATTGTGAAAGTTTCTATTATTTATTAAATGGTATTGGTGTTTTAAGTGATGTTTCGTGTTTTAAATGTTGTTTAGTGGTTTTGAGTGTTGTGTCGCATGAGTCGCATGAGAGAGATGCGCTCAGAGCGCTCAGATACATCGAGCATCGTGTGTTGTAGGTAAGTTCCTGGCGTACCTACTTCATGTTTGCTAGATTTTTTAAATGATAATCAGAATTACTATTAATAGGTAGGTATGTGTGTATCGTGGGCTAGGCAAGGGCTAAGCTAGGTACCTACAGCCTGTCCGTAGCGTAGTAGTACCCGTCCGTGTAGTTATCTTATCAAATGCACTGTTGTTCTGGAATTAGGGTTATCGGCACGTAGGAAATTTTCAAATCTGTGCCTTTTTTTTAAATAAACTATTTTAAATGAAACCTATATAAAACGCATGTCTGTAAGGTACATATCATCAAACTTTCGGCTGTGTTCGTCGCCTTTTTCCTCCCTGTATATCAACACACAGCACAAACCGGTGGGTCTAGAGACTCCAAATTTGGACTGTAGGTTCCTTACGACGTCTATCGATGTACTGTTACGTTGTGTATTATATTCACACGTAATATAATACTTAAAATGTTTAATACTAATATTCTACCGGCGGGTGGGTTAGATAGAATACCCGACCGTATCACCTAAGGCATTAGGAGCATTAACGTAATCAATAATGTATCATCGTTTTAATATATCCATATAAGGGCAAATAGTTTGGGTAGAACAATACTTCCTAATATGGTCATCTAGTTGGTGGACCTTATTTCTTAGCGTTAAGGTTCATATTTGTTTGGTCAATTATACAGCGCTGGTCAATTCTCATAATTAATTGCTTACTTACAGTATTATCGATTAGTTATACGGCAAATCACACGACTGTTCAGAGATAATCGAAAAAACTCGAGGACATCACTATTACATAGGCGTTACGTTACACCTACATCCCTAGAAACGTCATTCTTTTTTTCGTGTGTATTCGGCAATACACGCAAAGATGTATTTTATTCAATTTTATTAGTTTTTTCTATTATTAAGACATTATTAAGTCTTAAATTATGTAGAAGAAGAGGAGATAAAAAGAAAATGTGTAAAAATCGAGTAATGGAGGAATTCGACGAAAACAAGACTCACGCGCCGCCGCCGCGCCGCCGCCGCTACGATGAAGTAGGTTGATATATATCCAATATCTATATAATTTCAAAGCAAAATGGTGAGTTGTTTTAAAGTTGAACTCTCAAAAAGAGAAAAAATAATAAAATCTCTTAATAATTTAGATTTCCCAACAATTCGGCCGGCGACCTGGTAAGAAAACAAAATGGCCGCTCCGTTCATTTTGCAATTAATTTTTTAATAATTTGTCGTAATGTTCCTTTAAATTTGTAATGAACAAATTTTTTCTATGGGATTGTTGCCTTTAGAAAAAGTAATGATCGTTATCCTTTTCCCAAGACAAGCATTGCATATTAATTTGCATAATATTATTATAAATAATGTCAAATCAAGGCATTGTGTGTGGCTCAGTGGTACCTACGTTCCATGCATCAATGGACTAACATCATTCCAAATATCAGTGATCTTAGTATTTAAACCACATTCAGCTAAACAATTGTTTGATGTTTGACCAAAAACAATTTGGTCTAAGATGAATATTATGAATACATTAATAATTATTGTACTTCACAATTATTGTGTTAAGTACTAACACATTTGGAAGTTATTTGACCTTGGTAAATGGCCATTGCTGGACCAACAAGAATACATATAAGTAGACCAATATAGTTTGGAAAACCCTTTCCATATATATATATTTTTTAAATACAGAAAAACAAAGACGGGCCGCACTTTTATGTAACACATGGGATTTCTTGCAGTGACTGTCTTTACAGCTGCTTTACAGTTTACAAAATTTATAAGAGGTATTTGGCACAAATTTAAAGTTGGAAAAGAAGAAATTATTTATTAATTTGTGTACCTGCCATGAGGATTTTTTTATTATGCCAACCATTATAAAATATTATTATCCGAGATTAAGGAACTGCGAATGATTTGAGGGATCATTTCTTTCCGAATTATATCCTAGATATAAAGGATGCGTCTAGTTTGCGGGACTAGTTCCGTTCTTATTTATCATGGATTTTGGGACATTAGCGTCTGACACATTGGGGTCAGATCATGTTTCCTGTTCATAAGAATCTTGGATTTAGGGATTGCGAATAGCACAATTGGGGCTATTTCTTCCCGGTTTTTTACTCTGGATCTATTATCCAAAAATTGCAGCCATCCACAGATAGGAGGCAATTAGCTCCGTGTGGTTTTGTTTGTGCTGAATACCTCTTTCCTGGCACAAATATTATATTAGCATTTATTAACAATAATGTATCTTAGCGATGCGTATGGTTATAATAATATTTTCTTTTCTCGGACCATTACCTTCGTGAAAATCCTTTTTCCAAGCAAGCAATGGAAAACAAAGTTGGCCTTAGTCATGTGATTTTGTGAAGAATATAATTTCAGAATTAATATAATTTATTTCAGAAAATAATGGATTGATTTCCAGAATACGAGTTGTCCTTATGAGACCATACATCATATATCAACCCATAATCATCCCACTGCAGGGATACGGATTTCCCTTCAACCGAAGGAACCATTTCTTTCACAAAATTAATTTATTTTTTCTAGCAATGCATTAATGACAATGGTGAACAATGTTTACCTGGTTATGTGAATGGTTTCTTAAAAGAACCATCTCTGCCAAAATTGTTAAAAACAATAATAATAATTTATTCCAGACCATAATGCATTAAACACAATGGCATATGTTAACCAAGGAAAGTGATGGTTATAGTTGGAGATTTATTTTAAAAATGTACATAAAAATATATTATTCAATCAATCAATCAATCAATCAAATTATTTATTTGCTGTAAATAGGGTTTACATAGGGTCGTGGTAAGATATACAAATTAAGCGCTCCTATCTAGCCATAATCTATAGCATGCAAAATTCACATAAAAATTAAATTTTTAATACATTATTATTATTTTTTCTAAACTACCCTCTCACACAATGTCTTCAAAAAAAAAAAAAAACATACATAATTATATTATTTAAGATATTCGTCAATTGAGTAGAAACACTTTTGAACTAGCCAATTTTTTAATTTGTATTTAAATGAATTTAAAGACAGAGACTTAAAATCGTCGCTAAGCCTATTATAAATACTTACGGCCATCTGGTAGCTGTTGTTACTGTAAGCCGCCGTGGTCACTGGGAGTAGCCTGAGTCTGTTTACATACCTACAATTGAATTTGCTTGTTTCGCTACGGGTTTTGAAGAGACCGGAGTTACTCCTGACAAAGACACACATCTCAAATACACTGGACGTCAAAAATAAGTAGTACAGTTTTAAAATTGCAATATCTCCTAAACTACAGAAGCTAGACCTTTGAAATAAAAAAAAGTTAAAAGACAATTTAATTTCATTTAATAAAAACTTCATGCATAATATCATTTTTTAAATATTGACTGAAAAAAAAACTTAATAAACAAAAACACTCTTTTTTAACCTGTTGGCTTGTACTTTTGTTTTTTGTTGTTTTCTTTATTGCTGATAAATCAATTGCAATTCGAAAGGAAATGTGTCGTCAGCGAGTAAACTTTACTAAGCATGCCTCTTTCACCAGAAGAATGTGCAAGAATAATAACTTTTCTCGAAGTAGGCATCAGTATGCGTCGTACTGCAAGAACGGTGTAACTCTAAGAACGATCCAACAAGTAACGCGAAGGTACGAAGAGACTGGAAACCATCTAAGGAGACCAAGTAATGGCAGACTCAGGTGCACTAGTACCCGAGAAGACCGCTTAATTGTCTCTACTGTGTTAAGAAATCGTCACCTTAATGCAGTTGAGGTCCAGCAACAGCTTCTTCAGACCCGAAGAGACTACGTTAGTGAGAGTACAGTGAGGAGAAGACTTGCTGAAGCCAACCTGAAGTGGTACAGGCCAGCAAATGGCCCCAAACTTGAGACAGGGCATCGAGTAGCAAGACTACGCTACGCCCGTCAACACGTACAATGGGGCGAAGAAGAATGGACAAGAGTTTTGTTCACAGATGAGTCTCGGTTTTCTTTATTCACTTCCGATGGAAGGCGGAGAGTATACAGGCGACCTGGTGAGCGATACATTCAAGGTTGCATCTCGGAAAGAGTTCAATACGGCGGGGGCTCTGTACAAGTATGGGCTGGCATCTCTTCAGAGGGTCGCACAGAGCTAGTGGTCATAGAAAATGGCACTCTGACTGGTGAAAGATATGCATTAGAGATCCTTAACGAGAATGCAGGGCCATATTTAGAAAATATGGGTGATGGAGTGATACTAATGCATGATAACGCCCGGCCACACACCGCTCACCTCGTACAAGAGTACGTTCAGGAGGTTGGCATCAGCTTGATGGCTTGGCCATCAAGAAGCCCAGATCTTAACCCGATTGAACACGCCTGGGATGAGCTTGGGAGGCTAGTCAGAAGACGCAGACCACCCCCCGCCACCCTCAGGGTTCTAAAACAGGCCCTGATAGAAGAATGGGTGAATATTCCCCAACACCGCCTCCGAAACTTTGTGTTCAGCATGCCAAACCGGCTCCAAGCTGTCATCAGAGCCCGAGGCGGCAACACAAGTTACTAAAGTAGGAACAAGGCCCAAAACGTAAAAATTAAGTTCTTGATAGTTCCTTCAAAATGGTTAGCTTTTTAGTTTTTTCTTAATTTTCAGTGTAAAACTTTACTAATGCTAAATAAAATATTATTTTAAGAAAACTTTGTTAAATTTGCTATAAAATGACTTTTATTTCAAAACTCTAACTTCTATAGTTTAGGAGTAATTGCAATTTTAAAACTGTACTACTTATTTTTGACGCCCAGTGTATATATAAACAGGGTACAGTCAAAATATTCAATTCTTTAAAGAGTGGTTTGCAAGATGTGAATGAATCAACATTAAAGATGGCTCTGATAGATTGTTTTTGGGCTTTAAGTGCCCGATCCATGAGACAAGAGTTGCCCCAAAGCAGCACACCATAACGCAGTATGGAACCCACATAACCGTGATATGCTTGAATAGCGACTTTTTTACTGCTAATTTTTGTTAGACGCCAAAGTGCATAGGCAAATGAATCTATTTTCTTACATATTTCGGTTATATGAGCCTGCCACGCACAATTGTCGTCCAGTATGATTCCTAGAAATCGAGTCTCAATAGATTCCCGGATCGTTTCACCTTCATACAATACATTTAAATTTTTCTTCTTACCATTTCTATTTATGAACTGAATATAGGTTGTTTTCGACAAGTTGACTTTGAGATTGTTGTTATTTAACCAGTCTATGATTTTCGAAATAGTATTGTTTATTTCGGAATTATAGGTGTTGATGTCATAACAAGGCACAACAACAGACACGTCATCAGCAAAGAGTATGCAGTCACAAGTTGTAACCTTTGGTAAGTCATTGATGTAGAGCAAGAACAATAAAGGCCCCAAGATGCTTCCCTGCGGTACTCCAACTCTGTTTACACTGATCGAAGATTTAACTAGATCAACCTCGTTTCTAGAATTTATTTTACTTAGTTCAACATATTGTCTCCTATCACTCAAATAAGATTCGATCCATCCATTTGCAATGCCTCTAATTCCGTACAGATCACATTTACTGAGCAGACGTTTATGGACTACAAAATCGAAAGCCTTGCTCATGTCGAAAAATACTGTTGTAACCGGTGTGCGTTTATCTGTGAAAGCCAGTATTTTATTTATCAGATGGAAGCAAGCCAATGTGGTGGATTTACCTCTTTGAAAACCATTTTGTTGCGGTATGATAACTTCGTGTTTCACAAGAAACTGCGTGAGACGAGAATGCATAGCCCTTTCAAACACTTTCGATATTACGGGTATAAGTGATATTGGGCGATAATTATCTACAACGTGCTTTGGTCCTTTTTTATAGAGAGGTTTAACTTTGGATAATTTTAGTTGATCTGGAAAGGCTCCGCTAGTAAATGAGAGGTTTATTAAAAAACTGAGCACATGTGTAATCTCTTTCGCACAGGCTTGTAGTATCCGTGTTTGAATTTCGTCATCTCCACATGAGCTTGTAGGGTTAAGCGATTTAATTATTTTATTTACTTCATAGTCATCTACTGGCGTTAAGAATAAACTAGCTTGATTAAATTTAATTTTTGAAGTAATCCTATTTTTATGTTGTGAATTTTGATTTGTTAAATTGATGTAGTGATTGTTAAAAGCGTTTGCAATGTCCGTTGGGTTCCTTAAAACTTCATCACCTATTTTTATTTCGTCGATATTTGTATGGGTGGGGTCATTTACTGTTTTACTCTTAATAAGTTCCCATGTAGCTTTACATATATTTTTAGATTGCAGAATGTATTTTGAATTGACAATTTTTTGAGATTTATGTATGCATTTTTTTAATAATTTAGAATATGTCAGATATTTAGTTTTAGTTACAGAGTTCGAGTTTTTATAATAGTTAAACCTTAGATTACGTTTTGTAATAACTGATGTTTTTAGCCCTTTAGTAAACCAGTTTGTTTTTCGTTTTGTGGTCATTCTCACTTTAATAAATGGGAAACAGAGATCATAGAACAGTTTGAAATCCTCATAAAATTTATCGAATGCACTTTTCATGTTATTTTGCTCATACACTGAAAACCATGACAGACTACTCAGGCACTCCTGAAATCTTAAGATGTTCTCAGGACTGTAGGCTCTTTTCTTACTGTACCAAAACATTGGTGCCTGAATTTTGTTAGGTGTCATGAATTTTACATACTGCGCAGTGTCGTGATCAGACAAGTACAATTCATATGTGCCACTTTTGACTATAGGAAAATTAGTTACGATGTGATCTATGCAGGTTTTTTTGCGAGTAACTGTTTTTATGTGAAAAGTAAAGTTATGATTTGCCATTATTCTTTTTAGTTCTTGAGATTCCGCTGTTTCAGTTAATGTATTTATGTTAAAATCCCCTGTAATGATAATTTTATATTTTATTTTGAATTTCAATTTATACATAAGTTTTTCTAATTTGTCAAAAAATATTCTTAAGTTAGAGGATGGTATTCGGTACAAGCAGATTACTATGCATTTCATTGATGTGATGATTGTTGCACAGCATTCAAAAACGTAGTCTTCCGCAAGTTCTTTAGCTACATTGCATTCTTGTATCTGAATGCCTTGTTTGCATAATATGGACACACCACCTCGTTTTTGGTGAATTCGTGAATAAACGGCAGCTAGACGATACCCTGCGATGTGTAAGTTTCCTTCACTTCCTGATTTAATGAATGTCTCACTAAAACAGAGTACGTCCAATATTTCCTTCTTTTCACTAAGCTCCTTTAAGGTTAGTTCTATCAGTTCTACTTTGCCAATGAGACCTGCGATATTTTGGTGAAGTATGGCAAACTCATTATTATTATCATCATCATTAACGTCATTGTGATTATAATTGATCTCATCACAATAATCATTACTATTATTTAAATCGTCATAAGTGTTAGATTCATTATTATTAGTATTAGGACTAAAATTAAAAATGGCATCATTATTCGAATTATTATTATTTTTTAAATTGTAACAAATGTTAGGATTGATATTAGTATTAATATTATTGACATTAAATTTTTCAGTCACGAAAAAGCTTTGCTCTAGGTATAGTACAAAATTATTTCTCCATCAAACATCAAAAAATTCCTCCAGCCGTTTCTGAAACTCATTTTATTTTTAATTCCACATTAAGTCTCAACCTATTTCTTTTCTTCATAAGTTTGACAGTGATAGCTATAACTGAATGTATCATTAACTTTATAAAAGCGTTTCAGAAATTTAACTGTAAAGAATGTTATGGGAAACTTCCTAACAAATTTGGGAAACCTCAGAAGATTATTTTCGTCATTCGCTAAATTACGGGATATTTACTTTGTACGTACCTACGAATAAAGTACGTAATAACAAGGTTGCTAATTATATAAATCTTTCTATTATTATTTTATATAATGTAACTACTTAATTATGTTTACATATTATATAAGCTTAGGTGCACACTGACAGCACGGAACAGTGGTTGGGATGTAGAGCAAGGGTAGCATTTTGGGGCCGCTTCTATATGTTGTTTACATCAATGATTTTCCGAAGGTAGTTAATCATCAAGTAATCTTGTTTGCCGATGAGGCGATGACAGTACAGTTGTTTTTGTTGGAAGAGATAATGCATATTTGGAAAATGAAATTAATAAAACACTTGAAAATATAATAACCTGGTTGAACTCTAATGATTTGGAAATAAATCTAGGCAAAACCAACATTATGCGATTCCGCGAAAATAATAAAAATGTCCAACCATTAAACGTGAATTATTTGGGATCAGCAATATCGGTAGTAAACGATACCAAATTTCTAGGAATACATAGAGACAATGAAATGAATTGGAAATGCCATACTGATGTCTGTCAGAAGCTCTATAGGTTTTCTTATGCTTTGTATATGCTCGGTAAAGTGGTGGATCAGTCAGCAGTAACGCGTATGTATCAACTTCGCTTAGATATGGAATCATGTTTTGGGGTAATTCGACACAGAAAGAAATTGTGTTTGGAACGCAGAAAAAATGCATCAGGACAATCTGTAATCTTACAAAACAGACAGATAGTTGTAGACCCCATTTTAAGGAGTTGGGCATTTTGACTGTCCCCTGCCTATATATTTTTGAATGCGTTGAAGCAGTAATCGAAATCCTTATAAAATTTGTTATCCATCATGTAGAACAGAACATTTTCATAAAAACTGCATATTCTTAGCACCTAAACTGTATAATCATTTACCCAAAAATGTTCAGTCGCTTAAGTTTAAAGAATTTAAATATAATGTATTTAACCTATTAAAAGAAAAAGTATATTACAGCGTGAATGATTATCTTTCTGATAGATTATGACATAAAATCTTATTTTTAATTATCATTTATCTGATCGAATTATTTTAATTCGTATTTTTTTTTAATGCTTTTATTTATATCTTAATTATGTGAATGTTATTTGATAAGAATTATTGTTAATTTATAATGTACTTTTAATTTGCACGCCGAAAGGTAAAATGTGGAGGATTCTAATGTACCTACCTACATTATTGTCAACAGCTGTTTGTACCTACATTTGCAAATAAATTGAATTGAATTGAATTGAAGGAACATTAGGGCGCGTTTTGATGACGCGAAAATTTTCTTTTCCCTAAAAATTTTCTATTCGCGTAGTCAAAACGCACCCTTTAGTCTAGTAAATACAGCATATTTTTATTCAAATAGACTTATTTCATTGCAATCTCTTTCGACTCGTTTTCTTATTCTACCACCAGTTCAGACGGAGGATTATTTTGTAACTAAAGAGGCACAGAATAAAAATACTGCTATTACTACCACTACTACTACGTAGAACTGGCAAATACTATAGAAATATAATACGCACAGCTCTTGACGTTTCTCATACAATGACTTGGCAACCTCCTGTTCACCTCATGCCGCTAGGGGCGCTAGTGTCGCGTTAACATTTTGCATACAAAACGCACAAAAGTTTTGAAATCGTTCACCTCATGCCACCCTATTTCTATAGTAGCGCTAGTGTCGCGCGTCTTGCCCGAATTCTTCCGAAGCTGTGCGTATTAACTCGGTACAGTTTCTATAGTATTTGGAACTGGTAAAAAACTTAATGCTTGCTCTTGATGTTTGATGGTACTGTAATTGTAAGTACAAATTTACAAATAGATTTTTTTTTCTAGAATAAAAAGTAAATTTGTATCTAATAGATTAAAAGTGTTTGTTAAATTTACTATGATGCAATAAAGTATTGAGTATTTTTTTAATAAAAATAGATTTTCCTACTCCGTCTATTAGTTTCTGATTAAATTCGCTGTGAGTTCCAAGACAGCTGTAGTTTCTCCCCCGGGACGTCAATAATAAGCTTTGTTGCTTATTGTCAATCTGAGGTCGCCATTGTTGATCCTAGCCATCGGGTATGTATTCCTCCTGGCTTGAGAGGAGACACACACAGCGCGCAGCAGTAGGTTTGTGTTAGGCTAATCCCGAAAATAGGATAAAAATTCACGAACTACTTTCCTCAAATTCATTTTAAAATTATCTTTGTCAATAATGTTCGATATTTCAAATGAGCACTACTCTTAGCGAAATATTCTGTAATCTTTTTTTGTACAACTTTCCCAGTGTCTTTTGGTGGAGTGAACCTATTCCTGTTTATGACTGGAAAGTAGTCTGTCATTATCCCCTGGACATTACATTTTTTTTGTTTTGTTACCTTGTTATTCAAAAAAGTATTAGTTACATGTTTTATGTTTCCTTTACCAAAATTTAGATATTTACTGTAGTAACATTTAGTATCAATAATAATATTTATTTTATAGGCTAGTTTAGATGTTAAGTCTCCATTAACGTATAAATAATTATTCGGATTTACAAATTTACAATTGTCAAAGTTTTTACAATGCATTGCTAACATAGTGTTAATTTTCCTTTCATTGAGATAAGTAGATTTATTTATGCCTATTACGATAATTGTCGGCTTAGTATGTGATTTCAAAAAATGGCTTAGTTCGATACATAATTTCGTCGGGTTATTATCACAATCTCCAATATTCAAAATTACCACGTCATCCAAGCTTGTGTTGAGGGATTCGGTTGTTTTCAATATTTCCTCGCATCTAGCTCCAGGTTTTGTGAAAGATATCACATTATAGCGTTCGAATTGGGAGTGTTCTCTTCCTTTTATTATTGTTGATGCAAGGCCAACACATTGTTGCCCTCCGTATATAAATATATTGTGACATTTTCTTCCACTGTCGCCTTTTTGCCTTTCTTTGTCTTTATTTTTATTTTTATTTTTTTCTTCTATCAAACTAGAATCTTCTTGTCCATTTACTTCAGCGTTTAAGGTGATTGTTTCTACTGGTTTAGTATCTGGTATCTGTTGAATATTGTCTGCCTCTATGTGTGAATAATTTAGGTTAAATGTAGTTGTAGTTGTATTTTTCTTCTTTTTGTTCGTTTTGTGTGTAGATTTACATATACTCTCTAGGTATTTGACTTTTACTTCATAGTTACCCATTTTCTTTTTTAATGAACTAATTTCCAAATTTAATTTTCCTATTTCTTCATCAGCAGATTGAAGTTTCTCTTCAAGTTCCCTATTCTTACTTTTTGTTTCTTCTAGCTCGTCCTTATGGTGTACACTTAGTTCCGGGCAACTTCTGTTCAACGTATTGTTACGCAACACACAACTGTCGAAGGATTCTTCTTCAGATAATAAACTGAAGGAATTTGCTGTCGGTACATTATTTTTCCTTTTAGTGATGTTATCTGTTGAGGTGTCTTGGACTGGTATTGAGTTCCTTTTGAGAAGGTTTTCCTTATCTTGTGGTGAGGTTGCTCGTGGCGTAATCTTTAATGACGATGATGATGTCGACTTATAGATTATTTTGGGAGTGCTTGATGTTTTTGTATTATGTGTTTACATGCCTTTAGTGGAGGTTTTTTGAGACAGTTACCTACTGTTCTGTCTTTTATGCATTATTTATAAAAATTGTGCTTGAAATAATTACTCTTATTGGTAAAACAAAACGTTTTTTCTTTTTTCAGAATTATAGAAGCTTGTAACGTTTTTTCTGTTTTCACAACGAGAAAAATGCCAACTTAAGTCAGCCTTTTGTTTTTTGGCAATATCTATAACTCTCGTCTCACGCATTATATACCTACTTAAAGGTATTTTCTTTTGCGAATTTCAGCTTGTTTGAACAAGACTTCGATCAGTCGATCGAGACTTCATATTTTTTCAATGGCTAATTAATAGCCATTGGCTATTTATCAATATATTAATTTAGTACTGGCAATACTAAATAATTTAAAATTATTTTTTCATTTGACAGCAGTACTATTATGCCAAAAACTGTTAGCAAAGACAGTTGTTGCCAAAGAAAAAAAAAAAAGTCTAAATAAAACGTCACGAAATTGACAGTGACATTAGTGACAGAGAAAGATTTGTTTTTTGAATAAATAAAAATAATTATTAATAAAAAAGTTATTAATCCTTCCTTTCAGTGTAAACAAAGTTTAAAGGAGCCATAATGTGTAAATACACAGTAAATATATCGCATTGTTGTGTAATCATGCAGTAATGAAGGAGTCAAGTATGCCTCAAAATTTGGGCTCGGTTTACAAAACAATGGAAAACCGATTGTTGATAGGCACTGAAGTATGAGCTAGTTTCGAACTTCGTTTTATTTTTTAGGACTGCGCGAGCCAGCTGTGTTGGCGATCAGTATACTTAACTGTTTTACATACGCTTCTTGCACTTGGCGGTCTTAGCCTGAAAGACTACCTATGACAAAGCATAACGACATGTTTGTACTACAGCACAACCAGAAAGTCAGTAGGTAATGAAATTACAATGAATCTGTCTTTTTTATTAGGTACTCAACCAAACTTGCAAGATACAGTTTCAAACAAGTCGTATGAATTAGGTAGTTCCTACTTGGCAGAGAAATACATTTAGATAAGATAAGGCATCTTGTCATAAAAAGATTTTTTTCTGCAGAATAAAAATATATATTTTTTAAATAAAATTAATATATTGTGTGAAAAAACACATACTATACAAGTAATTATGTTATGGAAATGGCCCTTGTTGCTTTGTATAAGTAAAAAATATGGTTTCTTTTTAATAAGAAAGATTTTACATATGTAAAATTCCTATAAGTAGTTACAAATACTATGAATCTTATGGAACATAGGGTGATACCTATATACTTTGATCATTTTGTGATGATGAGCGTCAGTGTATATTCAAGACAGGTTGTAGGATACTGGTGTTAAACCTTTTGTGTAATAATATAAATAGTATTTGCTGTGATTTTATATATGCACTTACTATAAACCTATTCTATTAAGTAATATATATTTATTGTTGAAAAATGGTTGAATTTATACAGTTGATACTAAAATACTATCATATTCTCTATGTCAACATGGTTTATCCAGTAATTATGTTGGTACTGTGAATAAACAAAAATAGAATTAATTAACTACATTAAAACTATAGTTAATATAGTACATATATTCATGATTGGAATTATCCTGACCAGTCTTGAGTTTTTAAAACTGTTAATGATTGAACAATATTAAAATTGCTCAATTCTGTTGCTTTCTGATTGCATAATATTTATGTATGTACTTTTAATTTATGTTTCAGAACTAAGCTATGGTACAGTTTGCAAAACAAATTGATGAACTTTGATTTCTTAAAACTACAATTTAACTAATGTGGTTTATTCTAAAATAAACAAATGACTTTCGAGTATTTGACACAATTAATTTATCAGCTATACCTTAGCTGGTATAAGATCTTATCTTGTATAAGCATTGTCACCCAAAGAAGCACTTCAACCCTTATGTTGCTGAGGGTATGAGATAATGTGATTAAAGCTTGTTGCAAGTTTTACAATTAATCAACGGACAGTATAACAGAAAATATAGCTTTTTAAGTTTGTACTTTTATAATTAATATTTTTTGATTCAATATAAGTACAGTAAGAAATTACTGAACCTGTCCAGACAAGGAAGGACAATGGTTATTGAAATTTCCATTTCATATAACTTAAACTAGACTTTCGAATCCTGCATTGAATTGCTTTAATATTGGGGGGAGTTCAGTGAAATGTGTATGCAGGTTTAAAAGATCATCCAGTTGCATTGATTGATTTTAAATTTAAAACAAATAGGTATATTCAAAGATAAATACCTAAGCAAGAGATTTTTGTACTGTAAAAATCAGTAGGACTTTGTAATAACTTGTCCTTTTACTTTAAATTCACTATGAACTGACTCATCTAGTGTGTTAATTCTTATCAAAGGTTGTCCACTTTTCTAGAGAAAAACTATGGGCATGAACTTTAAAAGTAGAACATTTAGATATATTTTACACTGCATTTGCATGGTGTTTAATTGAGATCTATAATATGACTGTAATATCTGTATTGGTTTTACCTATCTAGTCATCAATATTAATATGGTTTAAGAAATCTGTTTCTCATGAGAACTTAAATAATAATATGTTCACTTACTGAGAAACAAATATTAGTCAGATGTTTTTTCTGAAACTGTGAACCAAAATGGACATTTATTCCAAACTATTTGGAGTTCGTACCTACCTATATTTATTTAAAAAAAAAATTTTTTTTTTATTTTCATGCCAACCCTTTTTTGGGATAGGTAGGCAGAAATACAAAGGGAAGATAAATATTATAATTTTCTGTTTACTACAGAATCATCTTCAGAACTGGTGTGCATACCATACCTATAGGTATTTGGGGTTCTGGTTATAATATTAAGGACAAAATGGGCAAAAAATCCAGATGCTCTAAACATCTACTGTAAGTAAGCAATTAATTATGAGAATTGACCAGCGCTGTATAATTGATGATTAAACGAACTTACCTGTACGTGAAGTTCTATCATAATTATACTAGCTGGTCAATTCTCATAATTAGGTCCCTCCCAAGTACCCCTCCCGTAAGTGTATGGGATACACAAATCTGTATTTAGCCCACATTGTCCGAGTCGGGCGTAGACAGAATAGTATTCTCTGTCTACGGAGTCAGGAGTACTTTAAACAAAATGACGTTTCTAGGGATGTAGGTGTAACGTAACGCCTATGTAATAGTGATGTCCTCGAGTTTTTTCGATTATCTCTGAACAGTCGTGTGATTTGCCGTATAACTAATCGATAATACTGTAAGTATGCAATTAATTATGAGAATTGACCAGCTAGTATAATTATGATAGAACTTCACGTACAGGTAAGTTCGTTTAATCATCAATTATCGTCCGTTAATTGGGGTGGGGCATTGTTAGGTCAGTTAACACAGTAGAGAGTAGTCATTGGTGAGGACCGACGAACGTGCGTCATGTCCGCCGGACCGGACCGGACCGGAACGGACCGGACCGGACCGGAACGGATCAGACCTGATCGGTCCGGAAGGAACCGCACGGTTTTTTTTTCTGTACAGGACCGATTGGACCTGATCGGACCGGATGGAACCGTACCGTACCGGGCCGTGCAGGACCGGAATTTGTTTCTGAAGAAAAATATGCTAATTGTTACTAGGCCACACGGGCGAAGCCGCGGGCAAAAGCTAGTTAATAATAAAAACCGAGCAAGTACGTGTCGGGCCACGCACAATGTAGGGTTCCGTATTTGCTATGCTTTGCTTGCTTGCAGATGAGTACAATGCCATATTCTAGGACATTTGTAAGTTTTCATCAAAGAAATTTTTATTTATAAGTTCGTCAGCTATTACTCTGTAACTAGTAGAGCCTACTTAACCGTTATAGTTTTCATTGAAGGTTTAGCATATGGACTACTACCATGTTTTTATTAAAATTTCTAAACACAAGACTTTCGGAGATAGAGGGAGGGGGACCTCCGTGCAAAACGAAAATTGACACGATAAATGTAAATAATTCCAAAACGGATCATTTTATCGAAAAATGATCTTCCCATACCCTCAATGTTTTGAAGAGACCTATCTAACGATACCCCACAAAATGGGGTGGGCGCGATTTCATTTCCACTCTACATGTAGGGGAATCAAATTGACCAAACCTATACCATTAGAGAGAATGTGTAAACTGAACAGCCCCCCAATTCTGCTATTTATTAACCAAAACAGATCGGCAGCGTTTCATCTTGGTTGCATTTGCGGTTGTAAACCAAAACGGTATTCCATTAACATTATGTTTACAGCTGAAACGCAAACGGTTGGTTACAAAAGTCACTCTTTCACTGCCGATGCAAAACCGCAACTTTTGACAGTTCAACGAACGCAGAGCCGTAGCGTTTCAGCCGTGACAAGTGTCAAAAAAAATTCAGAATACCAAACGATAGTTGAACGGATTACAAACCGTTCTGTGTTCATTAGCGGAATACTACAACCAAAGCGTTCCGGCTGCCAATGAGTATTGGCTCCGTTTCAACCAAAGAGTTAGCAGAATACAAAAATGTCGATTCCAATGCGTTTCAGATGCGTTTCAGCTTAAAAAAAATAGCAGAATTGGGGGCCTGGCTTAGCTTTTGTTTGCCAAAAACTTGACGAAACCCTAATCTATTACACTACAGAAATTGACCGAAATCGCGTAGACTTTGTTAGATAAATCCATTCTAACATTGTAGGAACAAATGCTATTCAATTTCATTCCGATATCTGTCGTAAGTTTATGATGAAATCAGGGTTTTGATCAAAAACCTAGGCTTTTGATCAAGATCCGTAAGAAGACAAAATCATTGCTTTGTTTTACCATAAACCTGAAAATATCCAGTTTTTTCATCAAAAACCTAGACTGGGTTAGTTTTATGATAAAACTAATGGCAAAATCCTCGACTGGTTTAGTTTTAAGATGGCCACTAAGTGGAATCGTAAGAAAAATTCGCGCCTCACTCGCGCCTTTGAGAGATCGCAGAATACCCCGATAGCATCCTGCGCCCCTCCCACGTATTAAGGATATGCTTGACAAGAGTTTTTCTTACTATAATCCCTTAGTCGCCTTTTACGAAACCCATGGGAAGAGAAGGGGAGGTGATATTCTAATCTACCGTCACCACACGGCAAATGACGGCAATACTATACTTGCCCTAATAAAATAATCGTAATTACCTCGGAAACTATACTATTATGATTCTCATAAACCCAATCTGTGCAATCTTCGACGAAGCTGGTAAATCTAAAGTCAGTACAATGGCCTAGTACACTTTCATTAAGAATAGGTTTTGAGCATCTGTCTGTGGTATTGGGCCACCATTTTACATCATACTTCGTTTGTAGACCATCGCACTCCGGCACACGGCATCTAAAAGAAGTAATATTATGTATGGTCACATGGTCTTACGATAAGGGAATTAAGAAGACTAATAGAGATGGCCAAAAGCGCCATGTCCTACTTGGAGATGATAATAATATATTATGGAGAAATCGAAACATCTCATGATACACAAAATAAACTTCTCAGCTCATTCATATACCATGGAATAATGAGTTGACAAGTAGTCTTGAAGGCCTTTTTTCCGCAAATAGGCAGCTGATGTTCTCTTTTTGCGTGCGAGAAGAGTTTTGTTAAACCACTAAGATGGCAAACAAGTATACGGCCCGCCTGATAGTAAGCGGTCACCGTAGATATCCTATGGACACTTGCAACACCAAGGATATATATCACTAACAGAGTTGACAAGTTTCTTTTCTTTGAATGTAGATTCATCTGCGGGTCGCAGAGACACCTTGACTGCTTCGACGCCGTGATACCACTAAGGTGGTATTGGAGGAAGATGCTGCAGAAAAGGTTTTCCATAAAAGGCGTAGATGCTATTGGAAAGTCCTTTCAATACTTCCTACTCCATTTAATATCTTTCTGATTAAATTAGTTGTGATTTCCACGACAACTGTAGTTTTTCCCCTGGTATAAGCTTCTTTGCTTATTGTCAAACTGAGAACGCCATTGTTGACCCTGGCCGCCATATTGTACGATAGTTCTGAATATTAATTGTAAGAGAATTTTTGTTATACGCTGCGGAAAATACCTGTAATTAACATCGGCAGCAGCAAAGATGTAGTTTATATTAGCCATTGCCAAAAGAGCAGCGGACATGCACACGTAGAAATATTGCGCTTTCTGATAACGTCCCAATTTCTCTGGAACTTCCCATATTTCGTAGATTTTCTCATTACTTTCATTATTCATTTCAGACTCCATTTCACTTGAAGAAAATACTACACAGTTAACACATTTTGTTGAAGTGGTAGAGTAGAGCAATTATTCAGAACATATTATTCATCGGCGTGAAGCAGCAATGCTTTTCGTTCGGTGAATAGGAGATCATTTTCCCAGTGTTCATTTTGCTTTGTGTCCGAAATGGCTCTGTACCCCTAACAATATTATATGCAAATTTTCATGAATAATGATCGGCTGCTTAGTCAAGCCGTGAAGGAATAACAAACAAAGAATCGAACGAACGAACTTTCTCATTTACAATATTAGAATGATTTAATACACAATGATAATAATATATTGTAAATGACGTGTCTAAGTGCCCAAGGACCTACAGAATATAAGTATTATTGACTTTGACTTTGGCAGCCTACCTCTTGTCCTGTCTGTCCCTTTTGTCCTTATTGTCTCTTTTCTTCCTGTCGGCAACGACTAAGAATAACTCGTTTATCGAGTGAGAGATCCGGAATTCTAACATCTCCATATTTCCACTTTCAAATACTAATCCTTATCCTTACCAATATGCCTTAAAAAGATTGCTTTCAGCAATACGGCCGCTTTGTTTTTTTTTGGACGAATCACTCAACGCCATCTAATCCCAAACTAAGCAACTAAGTTTGTTCTAAGGGTACTAGATTGCTGATAAGTACCTTTATATAAATAAATACACATTATACTTACATAGCCTTTGACGACCTCCGTGGCGCAATGACGACCTTCGTGGCGCAATGACGACCTCCGTGGCGCAATGACGACCTCCGTGGCGCAATGGTTACAACGCCGGACCGCCAGCCACCCCAGGAGGTCCCGGGTTCGAATCCCGGTCGGGCCCTTATGAAAACTTTTTCTGATTGGCCTTGGGTCTTGGATGTTTATCTATATTATGTATTTGTTATAAAATATAATATCGTTGAGTTTGAGTATCCGTTTCGAACTAATTTGGGACTAGCTCAATCTGTGTGAATTGACCCTATATATTTATAGAAAACACCCAGACCAAGACAAGCAGACATGTTCCTGCTTATAAATGTTTGCCTTGCGCACGATTCGAACCCTTGGCCCTCGGGACAAAGTGACCATTGCTAGCCACTCGACCACCAGGCCTGCCATGTAACTTGTACCGTTTCACTTGTTTGTGTTTTCCAAATAAAGCGTATTCTGTCTATCTATCTATCAATATTATAAACGCGAAAATTTGTAAGTATGCTTGGATATGGATGTATGAACGGAGGTCTGGATATATGGAAATTTGTACTCTGTCACGCAAATACGGCTGGACAGACTTTCAGTTAAGTCCTAACTAATATTATAAATAAGAAAAGTTTGTTTGTTTGTTTGTTATTCCTTCACGGCTTAACTAATCATCCGATCATTATGAAAATTTGTATACCTACATATTGTCTGGGGTACAGAGCCCAACATAGGCTTTTTATCCCGTGAAAGTATGTCATTCCAATGGGAAAATACTTTTTCTACTATAGATGGCGCCAACAGATGGCGCCACAAGTCGCGCTATACGTGATTTCAATCATAAAATTAACCGCGAGCGAAGCCGCGTTCAAAAGCTAGTATTGAATATTTTCACACTCAACGACAAGATGACGATGTGTGTAAGTGAATAATTCCATATAATTTTCATACGTTTTTGCTTTCCCAGTTGTTCGTAAAGGTTAGGCGCTGTCGGTAAGTGGAAAACTCATATAAATTCTGAATTTCTGAATAGAAGCAATAACCTCGAAATACGGCTTTTGTTCACACAAAACGATTGTAGTCAGTTTCCTACGTATTGTATTGTTTTTTTTTATACCACAAAGGTGGCAAACAAGCATATGGTCGGCCTGATGGTAAGCCGTCACCGTAGCCTATAGACGCTTGCAATACCGGGGTATCACTCACGCGTTGCCAACCCTCCCAACCCCTCCAAGTGGAGCTCTGTCGATCTTACTCACCGTAGGAACACAGCACGGCCGAGGTTACGATCTTCCGTAAGGTGGAGGTCCTTCCCCAGACGGGCTGCTCCGATTTGAGCGGATTATCCGCTGCGCCCTACATCTCCATATATTTACAAAAAAACCGGGCAAGTACGTGTCGGGCACAATGCAGCGTTCCGTATTGGCTAAATAATAAAGGCATTTCTTGCTTTGTCATTTCATGTCCGGAGAAAGTGATTAATTTATAACATTGTCTAGACAATTTGGTAATTAAATATAATGTAAGTAAGTATAAATGACCAGTCATTAGTTAGTCATTATGTATAATAGCAATATAATCACTTTGGCTGTAACATATATATTGTCAGGGGTACAGAGCCCAACATAGGCTACTTTTTATCCCGTGAAAGTATGTCATTCCAATGGGAAAATATTTTTTCTACTATAGAGGACGCTGTATGGGATGCTATCGGCCAACAGGTGGCGCCACAAGTCGCGCTATATGGGTCGTTTTGTTGTCAAACGAGATCTATGCTATGTCATAAAATTAAAGTGAGCGAAGCCGCGGGCAAAAGCTAGTGTAAAATAAATTTACATTCAAAGAATAATTAAGGTTGTCTGGAAGCTGAAAAAGACCGCCTGTTGTACTTTTCTTGACATTATGATGTACAACTATTAAGTATTTAATTGAAATATTTATTTTGGTGCAATAAATAATATTGTATAGTATTTTATTTAGAAACTATATAAAATACATTAATACAAACTACTCTATAGGTACCACCACAATTTCGGAAACAAAGCAAAATTGATCACCGCACCGGTAAAAGAAATGACGAAAGAAAACCGGTTACGACCGTTTCTGTCCCCATCAGATATTTATACATACCTATCTTTTTTCAATTTTCACAAAAAAAAACATACCTATCAAAATCCGTTGTTGTGGACACTTAAAATAATAAAATAAATATTATAAACTTATTAAATTTACTCGTAGGTATATGACTATTATAAAACACACTAAACTAACTCGCACCAGACGCGCACTGCCAAATACATTATTCGAAGTAAGTTACTATTTGACTATACCTATTGTTATGTAAATACATTGCCTTGTAAATAATATTCCTTTATTGTCACATGTTTTTTCATCATGTAAACTAGCTTCCGTCCGCGGCTTCGCCCGCGTGGCCTACTAAAAATTAGCATATTTTTCTTTAGAAACAAATTCCGGTCCGGTTACGGCACGGTACGGTACGGTTCCATCCGGTCCGATCAGGTCCGATCCGTTAAGGGCCGGTCCGGTCCAGTCGGTCCGAGCCGGTCGGCGGGTCCTTATAAGGAATCTACATATTATGCCAAATTTGGAATCTCTAGACCCAGCGTTTTGGGCTGTGCGTTGATATACCCTCGCAACTACGTTTGCGTATACCTCGCTTTCCCGTGGGAATTTCGAAA
The DNA here is from genome assembly GCA_905163395.2 of Endotricha flammealis. Lineage (NCBI taxonomy): Eukaryota > Metazoa > Arthropoda > Insecta > Lepidoptera > Pyralidae > Endotricha > Endotricha flammealis. The sequence goes on along the minus strand of LR990869.1, from coordinate 2,540,102 downwards.
AATCCTTTCTTATCGGACGCCTACGTCTTACAAAGAATACATCCTCCAAATGTCTCTACGATCAGCGGTTTGGACTGAGCGTTGATTCTCAGTTGGTCAGGCAGGACAAAGCATTTTATATAGACTAGAGAAACCTGCGCAACTTCGTTTGCGTTGCCGCTTTCCCGTGGGAATTCCAAAAAATTATTTCTTATCGGTTGCCTACATCATACACCATACTTTTCAGAACACACCCAAGTTTCAGGTCAAGACAAAACATTTTCATATGTATAGATTTATACATATGAAATTTATACATACATATGATTTTTATATTTATATACTTCTCATTAAAATCTTTGGAGTGGGCGTTTATGAAATAGGTTAGCCCGACCGCTGAAGTGCCACCTTCTTTCTTACAGAATATTATGCGTTTCGTTCGGTGAGTGAATTATCGGAAATTCTAACTCCTTCCTTATACTATTTCTCGCTAAATCCTGTTTTTAATTGCGCTAAAAAGAATAAACTAAACTTTTCTTTTACAACTTTTACTATCAACTTATAACGTCATTACACAATTTATATGATTTAAAAGCTTGTCGCGAGATTTAATTACTAACATTTACTCGTACTAAGTTCGATAATTATGTTTTCTATTACAGTTATATCTAGCTATCTAAGTCCGTTGTGTGATTCGTCAAAGAATATTTATTTATAACTAGCTCTAACCACGGCTTCGCAAGCGTGGATCTGCATTTGTGGTTAAAAGAGTATCGACAGATAATTTAATTTTATGCACAGCGGCGCCATCTATATCCGATTTTTGGCCAAATTCTACAGGAATCGCGTACTTTTCGGAATAAAAAGTACCCTATCTGTTAATCCGGGGTATCAGCTACCTGCATACCAAATATCATAAAAATTCACCCAGCTAATTAAGCGTGAAGAGGTAACAACCTTCCGGTTGGATCAGAGAGAAAAATAAGACATATAGAAAAAGAGAACGCACTCACGGCCAATCCGTGCCAATCGAATTGAAACTACGCCATCTACAAATTTTGACCAAACTTTTTTTTTTTTTAGCTTTCTACCTAGCTTGTCATATTAAAATTCTTTCTATTCCAGACGAGATTAATTTTTTCGTTTTCAATAACAAAAATAATTAATCTCAAAATTGAATCAACCTCCATAAAAAGTTATTATTATTAGAATTACCTATTTTTCGTAGACTTATACGAAAATAAAACAATTTCATTAATTATAAACACCTATATTATAAAACAATACTTAAATTATAACATCACAGCACTTATATTCTAACAGAACACCACTTAAATACAATATTTGTCTTTAAACTATATTTACAAGTCAAAAATCTAAAAAAAAAGAAAGAAAAAATATCAGCACTGAATATCGTTCGTTACATGTTATCGTTATAAATAAAATAAGGATTTGTTTGTTCTCAATAACAATTACAATCTTATTGTTATATTGCCCTATTATTATTACTTTATAATTTTATGTTCAATGGTTACAAAAACGTTACATTGATTACATACAGACATACTATAACACTTATTTGTAACACAACCACAACACTTATATTATAACAGAACACTTATAAAAAATATTAGTCTTTAAACTACATTTACACGTCTAAAATCTAAAAAAAAATAAAAAATATCAGAACTGCACCGCGTTACATGTTATTGTTATAAATAAAATAAGCCTTTATTTGTTCTCAATAACAATTACAATAATTTATGTTAACAAAGACGTTACATTAATTACATACAGGCATACTAAATAATTGAATAAAACAGTTATATACTGCCCTCGAAATAGAGATCAACCACACTATCGCAAGCTTTCAAAAGATGTAGTGTTGAAAAGAAAAAAATATTAAGAAAGTAACAAAACTCTTTTACTAATATTATTTTATAAAAGCTATTCTAAAAACCACCACTATTTCGGAAACAAAGCAAAATGACCACTGGGAAAAGAAATGGCGAAAGAAACCCAGTTAAGGCCCTTTTTGTCAATCATTAGTATATATTTTATATTCTAATTTGATAACTGTTTGGACAATTCAACATAAATTGTTATATTCCATTAAAATGTAATCTGGTCCTTCATATTGGTAACTTACTGGTCAAAATTCGGCAAGGTAACAAACTGTATGTGCTAAGTAGAAACTAATAAAATTAAAGACTACCTATCTAATTTATTATTATAATGCTTCTAAAGATACGCTTGAGGGGTTCACAACAGATCAAAAAGTAAATTTGCGGATCATGTGCTTGTCTTTATGCCTAAAGCCTATTGCTTATTATTTTATAAGAGATCTTAAAAAAATAGAATTAAACACATTAATTGTAACAGTAATTGAACACGTTCAAAAATCGGGATTGGTGATTATCAATACTGTATGTGATCAAAGCACGATTAATGTAGGGGCAATATCTGACCTAGTAAATGAAACAAAATCAAACTATTTGAGGCGTGAAAAGATATGGCGACACGAGGTATTCTCCGTTAATAAACACACTATTATTCCCTTGTACGTTACTCCTCATTTGACAAAGGAATAATTTAATTAATAAAGATTATGGTGTACACCATAAATAATGGAGAAAATTGTCAAATGGGAATTCTATCAGCTGGTGAAGACTGTTGATAAACCATACGGTTGTTGAAAAAAATTAATAAAATCATGGTTAAAACAGCGACACAACTGTTTACGTTGCAGTGTAACTGCTGCCACTGAACATTTGGCGGCCAGAGGTGATTTACCATTAGAATGTCGACAGTTAATAGACATAACTATTTTAATGGACAACTTATTCGACAGTCTAAACGGAAATACATTTAAAATTGCACCGGACGGTAAAGTATTTAAAAAGCGAGAGAAGTGCTAAAAACAGTGAAAATTATACAAAAATAAAAGTCGGAAATAAAATCAGAATAATAGAAATCGCACTGCCATCAGTAAAGAATTTTATAAAGACTATTGAAGGAATGGAAGCTATTTGGAAATTGTTATTTGAAAAATACAGTTTTGATGCAATGCTAACTCGTAATTTCAATCAGAACCCGATAGAAAACTTTTTTGGAAATATTAGAAGTTACGGATCAAGAAATATTGCACCAAATACAGTTTCAATTGAAGGAGCCTTCAAAGCCTTATTACTGAATAATTATAATACACTTCATTCCAAAAAATCTAAATGCGAAGAAGACAACAATCAATGTTTGCAAACATTAGATTTTTTCTTAAAGGAAAATAATATATCTTCTGATGTTTCTAACGAATCAGAAGAAAATACCATAGAGTTTAATGATGATAATGTTATTACAAAATTATGAAGACGATGCTGGTCAAATAAATTATGTATGTGGATGGGTCTTGACGAAAGTCTTGTAAACGTTGCAGAGAAATTTTATTGGACCAAAAAGGTGATAATAGAAATAATTCATTTATAAAAGCTAAGGAATATAACAAAAAGAAAAAATGGCTTGTTTACCCAAATAAAAACATAGAGAACTGCTTCCACGAAATCCAAAACAACATCTTCCTTTTTGAAAGGCGACGTACCCAAACACGTTAATTTTGTAATAAAATAATTTTCTTAAATTAATTAAATAACCTACCGTACTTTAATTTAAATTTTAATATCTTTTATGACTTAAAAAACACATTAGGCAAATAAATTAAAGTAAATATTATAAAATAACAAATTCTATCTCTGAACTTTTTGTTGTGTTTGGCTGTGCCTATGGCTTATTTCCTTTGCCTTAATATAGATACATTTATGAGTAGATACGTTTTTGCCCTTGTGCACAAAATTCGATTTTGTGCAGCCTATAATTATCCTGCGCAAATAAGCATTTTCTGAGCATGAGAAGTGAAAAATACTTTTGACCAGTAAGTTATAATATCTAAGACATTACATACTACTAATACTACTGTTATGAATGATAAAAGAACATCTTTCCGATAGGACGGATAAATTCGCGGCTACGGCCGCGATTAGTTGTAATATTATAAAATAATATTTGTACTTACAAGATGACTGAAAATTTACCTTTAAAAATATATTACGAATATATTATGTAGTCAAAAAAAAACTGGTAAAAATTTCAAAGACAATAAGAGAAAAGAGAAAATTTGAATAATATTTTTTGGAGGTAGGTCGGTACCTATCTCCCGTATGTAGGTTACTATAGGTAGACGTTATAGCATTTTCAAAAATGACTAGCCTTGTCATTGATACGTGTTGATAAATTTTGAATATTAAATTGACCAGGTTTAAATTCAATAACATTTGAAAAAAATAAAAGTAGGTTGCAATTCTGTGATTCTGGTGATAGGTCATGTAGCTTAAGTTTGATATGATTTCCAAATGTGTATTATTTTTTATTTTTATAATGTTTATGTTTTTCGTAATATAATTTTGCAGCATTTTTTATTTTGTCTTCTCCTTCGTATGACAATCTACCAACCAAAATACGATTAATAGATCTACACCAGCTATATAAAAGGACATTTATTATTAAATTGGTAAAGTATTTTTTTAACTGTATTTTGTGTTCAGGACATTTTAGTGGGTACTCTACAAGTATGTCTGTAAATGATAAGATGGTATTTTTAACTTTGTGTTTGGGTACGTCGCCTTTCAAAAAGGAAGATGTAATGTTTTGGATTTCGTGGAAGCAGTTCTCTATGTTTTTATTAGGGTAAACAAGCCATTTTTTCTTTTTATTATACTCCTTAGCTTTTATAAATGAATTATTTCTATTATCATCTTTTTGGTCCAATAAAGTTTCTCTGCAACATTTACAAGACTTTACAATATTTTTTAAACATTTCGTCAAGACCCATCCACATACATAATTTCTTTGACCAGCGTCGTCTTCATAATTTTGTAATAACATATCATCATTAAACTCTATGGTATTTTCTTGGTTTTCTTCTGATTCGTTAGAAACATCAGAAGATATATTATTTTCCTTTAAGAAAAAATCTAATGTTTGCAAACATTGATTGTTGTCTTCTTCGCAATTCGATTTTTTGGAATGAAGTGTATTATAATTATTCAGTAATAAGGCTTTGAAGGCTCCTTCAAATGAAACTGTATTTGGTGCAATATTTCTTGATCCATAACTTCTAATATTTCCAAAAAAGTTTTCTATCGGGTCCTGATTAAAATTACGAGTTAGCATTGCATCAAAACTGTATTTTTCAGATAACAATTTCCAAATAGCTTCCATTCCTTCAATAGTCTTAATAAAATTCTTTACAGATGGCAGTGTGGTTTCTATTATTCTGATTTTATCTCCGACTTTTTTTTTTTGGATAAATTTCACTGTTTTTAGCACTTCTCTCGCTTTTTGCCATAGTTGATGGTGTGGTGAATGTCTTTTTACCGGGCCTTTATATATTTTACCGTCCGGTGCAATTTTAAATGTATTTCCGTTTAGACTGTCGAATAAGTTGTCCAGTAAAATAGTTATGTCTATTAACTGTCGACATTCTAATGGTAAATCACCTCTGGCCGCCAAATGTTCAGTGGCAGCAGCTACACTGCGACTAAACAGTTGTGTCGCCGTTTTAACCTTCATTTTATTCATTTTTTCAACATTTAAATGCTCTTCTGTTATTTTACTTAATAGACAAAGATCTCCGTATGGTTTATCAGCAGCCTTCACCAGCTGATAGAATTCCCACTTGACAGTTTTCTCCACATTATTTATGGTGTACACCATATCTTTATTCATTAAATTATTCCTTATACCCTTTATCAAATGAGGAGTATCGTACAAGGGAATAATAGTATGTTTATTAACGGAGAATACATCGTGTCGCCATATCTTTTCACGCCTCAAATAGTTTGATTTTGTTTCATTTACTAGGTCAGATATTGCCCCTACATTAATCGTGCTTTGATCACATACAGTATTGATAATCACCAATCCCGATTTTTGAACGCGTTCAATTACTGTTACAATTAATGTTTTTAATTCTAGTTTTTTAAGATCTCTTGTAAAATAATAAGCAATAGGTTGTTTAAAATTATTTTTTACTCCTTTTACCATAAACACAAGCGCATGATCCGCAAATTTACTTTTTTGATCGGTTGTGAACCCCTCAAGCGTATCTTTAGAAGCATTATAAAAAATTTGAGGTGTAATCGACATCTCATCAAAAATGAGACTGCATAGTCTTTCACCAGTTTCCATTCGACTTACAGTAGTTTTAATTTTTTCAAAAATAATGGGATTTATTCCTGGTGTCAATTTAATTTGGCCGAGTAACCTTACCATGGCCCTGGCCGATGGTAAGGTAAAATATTTATAAAGTAATTTATAGCACTTAGGGCTTTTTTTGTATAATGACAAGGCTAGGACTTTTTCTTCGATGGTAAAACGTCTACCTTTAGCATTTTTATATGACTGCATTTGCATGTTTAAGAAAAGTTGTGCCGGTTTTTTGATATTTTGAAAAATTTTTTGATATGCTACATCATTTGAAAGCTTTTTGGCGTTTTCCAGCCTCTGTTTGAAAGAATGACCTCTTTTTCGAAGGCGGCATATTTCGGAACGAAGATTTTTTATTTTCGTTATAAGTGGCTTCAGTGATGCACAGCCCAAAACTGCAGTATCTGAAAAATAAAATTTTAGTCAATTATTATTATTTGACAGCCCGGTGGAGCGTTGGTATTTTTTTTTATACCACAAAGTTGGCAAACAAGCATACGGCACGCCTGATGGTAAGCATCACCGTAGCCTATAGACGCTTGCAATAAACATTTATGTGTTGGCATTTGTATTTTGTTCTCCAGTCTAGGTGTTTTGTGCCAAACTTGGTATTTAAAAAAAATATTTCACGTTATTCGAAAAATAAAATTAAAAAAAGAGTACGTTCAATTTACCTTGTCTATATTTTCTTGTCGTCTTTCTAGACAAGACACTATAATTGTGTTCTTGCATCACTGACGCCACTCTGTCACAAGATTTTTGTTTTCTTTCTGAAATAAAAAAATGTTACTTTTTTTATTTTTTATTCAATTGAGCATTCAAGAACTCATAGGAATTTCCTTCGAGCCTAACTTCAATTCACTTCACTTTACTCCCGAAAGTGTACAGGTAGCATTAGGATCCACATGATGAAAAGTATTTTTAAATAATAAAAATCTGATACTTACCTAGAGTTATTGTAGATGGGGCTACAGGGTCTACAAGGGGGGGGGGGGGGGCGTCGTCTCTGGGTTTTGACTAGCTGTAAAAATAATACAAATAAATGTAGGTACTTATGTGTTAAATAACTTTTAATATTAAAACATTTTTAATAATTTAAGAACACAAGATGATGTTACCTGTGTTCTCAAAAGGAGGTGAAATGTGTGGTGATTTTGTCTGGCTCTGAATGATGGAATCATTGGCTGAAATTAATTTTATTAATTATTGAAAGAAGAACAAACAAGTAGAAGAAGAGAAAGTGATTCTAACTTACCGGTTAGATGTAATGACGGTATCGCTAAGACGCTCAATCTATTTTTTCTATTTTTATGAATATATTTAAAATGAATGTCGCAAACTTTTGATTTTTCATATTTTGTATAATCTTTTTCTGAATTGAGAGCCCCCCCACATACTTGAACCCAAGTCTCAAATCTTTCCGGGTATTTTTTATTATTAGGAAACGAATGTAATGGTACACCTGAAATAACAGTATATTATAATGAATAGATTTTTGGTTTTCATGGTATTAAAATGAATATTAACATTATTTTAAGCTTTACCTTTTAATCTACATCCAAAAATACAAATAGCAGGCATTATTATACTTTATATAATATATTTTACACAAAAAAGCCTGGAAATAAAATGTAAAAAGTTTTGAAGTATAATTTATTATTTTTCGTGACATAGGTACTCTTTTTGTTTTCTCTAAGTTTCCTTATTGCAGTACTTTTTGGTATCCTTTTCTACCATGGATGTAGTAATAAACTTTAGATTTGATTTCTATATCCATGTTTTTTACAATGTTGCCAGATTAAAAAAAAGTGATCAAAAGTAGAAATTGGTCGTCTGGACGACCCTTAATAGAGTTGGTATCCGCGTGCTGCACTAAAAACAAATAAAATGGGTTTTCTTGGTAATGAAGCGTGGAGTTTTGTACCATAGAGAGCGTATCTTTTGACAGATAATTTGAGATGTCATTATACTGACTGTCATCCCACTGGGTTGGATACTGTGACAGTACATATGTCAAAGAGTGTGCTCCGTAAAAACAATTAAAATACACTGAAGATCTTTAATGAAACAACAAACTTTGCACTAAAACGGACTAGCAAAGTAATATAGTGACCTAAGTGATATAAATTGTGTGAGGTGTATGGCTATAAGTACAAAAAGTGCAAATTATAATTTTGGAATTAATCAACGAATGTGTCCGTTGACAGTTGACATACAGTGCTACCAACTTCGGTCAACCGAACTTTGTTCCATTATAGAACATTATTAGTTCAAATTTTTATCGTTGAGTTGCCATATCAAAAATAAAATTGTGCTAGAAGAGTGCCAATAATTGCCACACCAAAATAATACATTTGTGCCGGAATAATAATAATAAATAAATAATATAAAATAAATACAAAATATATTAAGGAATAATAATAATAATAAATTGAAAAATATACCGCCACCAGTTTACGAGAATCTTATTTTTATAACAATGTCGTTGGCGCGTACACCGCCGAAAGAAGGCAGTGGGTCCGCACCGGACTTATCCAATGTGCACTTCGAGTGCGGGAAAAACTTAACGCCAAATGTTAGGCTTGAAAAAAGGAGACGAGGTGACGTCATGGAGGACGATCTGAAAACATTTATGGAGGAGATGAGAATGATGCTCTCATCAGCTACAAAAGCACAGAACAGCAAACTTACCTCGTTGCAATCGTCGATAGAAGAAATTAAACAGCAGAATAATGATATTTCAAAATGTATGGAATTTTTATCTCTAAAATACGAAGAAACCAGATGTAAACTAGAAGTGTGTGAGCAAGAAAATAAAAGGCAGCTAGAATATATTAGGACACTGGAGAATAAAGTGGAACATCTTGAAAGTACAGCGCGAAACAGTAGTATCGAAATACGAAATGTGCCAAATAAAATTCAAGAAAATAAAGAAGACCTTGTCTGTATGGTAAAACACATCGGTACTGCAATGGGCGTGAACATTGTGGACAATGATATTAAAGATGTCTTCCGTTATAACGCAAAATCACAGTCAAAGAAGCCTATCGTAGTCGAATTTACCACTGTGTTAAAAAAGGAATCTATGTTAAAAGGAGTCAAAAACTACAAATACGAAAAAAAGTCCAGCATTACGACAGCACTTGCGAATGTCACTGGACCTGCGGAGCCGCTATACATATCAGAAAGCCTCACGGCACAAACCAAAAAAATATATGCAATGGCGAGAAAATTCGCAAGCGAAAATAGCTTTAAATTCTGCTGGACATCACATGGTTACGTGTACCTTCGAAGAGCGGAAGGTTCAAAAGCGGTGCGCGTGTGTGGTGAAGAAGATTTGAAGCGAATATCTGCTACCAAATGACTGTCTATTTTCTGTATCTGTACTAAAGTGAGCATGCACCGTTCAAACACTATAAAGTTTGTTGATATCGAATATGTTATTAAACACATTATTCAACTTTACACACTCATACTTACACAAACAAATGTACATATAAGAAAACACACCTTCGAACTAACACTGATAAAATTCTTGTGTATTCAACCAGAAAAACATTTTTGTCTGACAGATTACAAATTGCCTATGGGGGTTAAACTAGTAATAGGTATGCAACGCTTTTACAACCTGCACTGTGTCCCTAAAATACGTTCCATTACTTTCCTCTTGCACCATGAATAATATTGCAAATATACAAATGGATTTGGATAATATTGCTGTCTCTGAATCTGTTTCTGTGGAGCCTCAAGACTGTGCAAATTTACTTTACAATCAAAAAAATAGTCTAAAAATAATAACACACAATATCAGGAGTATATACCGAAATTTTGATAACTTTCTTGTTTTTCTAAAACAACTCAAAACTGATTGCGATATCCTAATTTTCACAGAATGTTGGTTATCTGATCACAAACCGCCACCTCTATTAGACAACTATAGCGTTTACTATTCCTCTCTTTGTCGAAATCAAAATGACGGAGTGGTCGTGTACATACATAAAAATATACGCCATACAGTGCAGGAACCAACGTTTTTGGACGCAAATTGCTTAGTAATCAAATGTTTGGATACAGCCATTTTATGCCTCTATAGATCGCCCTCATATAAAACAATTGAAACCTTCCTAACATCACTGGAACTGAACTTAAAATTATTACGCGAATACAAAACAATTGCTGTAATCGGAGACATAAATATAGCAATACAACCTCAAACCACAGATCCAAAGTGTAACGAATACCTTAATCTTCTTGCTGAAAACGGTATCTTACCTGCACACCAGCTCCCAACGCGTGAATTAAATTGCCTCGATCATGTAAATCTCAAAACTAACTCAAAAGCTCAGACATTTGTCATTAAAACTCAGATAACTGATCATTATCCCGTCCTACTAAATTTATCATCACCTGTAAAGGATACTTCTTCTAAGTATAGACCATTTGTAAATTACGAGGCCGCCGTAAACTTAATTAAAAATATTGATTTCACATTTATACAAAATATTAAAGACCCGAATATAGCCATTGAAACTTTAACGCAATATATAAAAGAAGCCTTACAAATAAACACCACTTCTCGAAAAGTCGCAAACAGAAAATACATTCTCAAACCATGGATCACGCCGGGATTACTCAGATGCATAAATCACCGTGACGCTCTCCATAAAAAACTTAAAGCAACCCCAACAGATGAAGTACTCAAAATATCGTACCGCCGATACAGAAGCTATTGCAACAATCTCCTGAAAAAAGTCAAAGAAAACTATGAGAGTTCAGCAGTAAACAAATGTAAAAATCCGAAACAAACTTGGAAAATGATCCGTAAAGTAACCAATACTACAGAGAATAAAAATCCAGCAATTGAACTTCTAAACCTTTCTCCAAATAATCCATCGGCATCCGTGAACTTAATGAACCAGCACTTTACAGCTGTGGGTCAAAAATTAGCAGATAAAATTAATAGCAATAATGATATCTCCAAAATCACTTGCGACATAAAGAGCATCTCTCATTGTAATTCCTTTGTATTACATGAAACAGATACCAAGGAAGTAGAAGCATTAATTTCTAACCTAAAGAATGACTGCGCAACCGGGTGGGATGGGATCCCTGCTATATTCTTGAAAAATATAAATTCCATTATAAGCCCTATTCTTTCGCATATCTTTAACCTCTGTTTTAGAAATGGGATTTTTCCCGATAGCTTTAAACACGCAATTATACATCCTATACACAAAGGTGGTGAAAAGGACTGCGTCGACAACTACAGACCAATTTCTGTACTAACTGCTATGTCTAAATTACTTGAAAAGTTGATCAACTCGCGTCTTATGAATTATTTCACAAAAGAAAATATTCTTAGCAAATCCCAGTTTGGCTTTCAACCTAAAAAATCTACTGAAGACGCTGTAACACAACTCACAAATTATATCGCAAGTAACCTAGACCAAAGTCGCAAATGTCTCGGTGTCTTTCTCGATTTAGCCCGTGCATTTGACACTGTCTCTTCCAAAATCTTGCTATCTAAATTAGAAATGGCTGGTGTTCGTGGTTCGCCATTGCTACTTCTCGAGGATTTCTTAAGTAACAGATCACAATCGATTAAAATAGGTGATCATGTGAGTGATCCTCTACCAGTCACCTGTGGAGTTCCACAGGGCAGCGTTCTTGGCCCAAGTCTATTCCTAATTTACATTAATGAGCTCTGCGAATACAAACCTCTAAAAGGTAAAATTTTTTCGTATGCAGATGATACCGCGCTTGTATTTGAGGGAGAGACTTGGGCTGAAACAAGAATAAACGCCGAAAAAGGACTCCACCAGACTTCAAAGTGGCTAACCAAAAATCTACTTACACTAAATATTAAAAAATCGAAGTATATTACCTTTTCAATTAACAAAACCAATCAACCGAAAACAAATTTCAAATTACTTCTTCACACCTGTTCTAACCCAAATTCACTATCTTGCACCTGTTCATTACTAGAAAGTACCCACTGTATCAGATATCTAGGCGTTCTCTTAGATGAAACCCTCTCTTGGAAGGAACACATTAATCTGCTTACCACACGTACGCGCAAACTTATTTGGATATTTAGGAAACTCAGAAACGTTCTGGATCTGTCACTTCTTAAGACTGTATATTTTGCTTTAGTCCAGTCAATCCTAACCTACTGTATACAGGCCTGGGGAGGAGCATGTAAGACTACTCTCATCAAAATCGAACGCGCCCAGAGATCACTTCTCAAAGTAATGCTGAAAAAGCCATTTCGATATAAAACTTTTCATCTATATCAGGACTGCAGAGTTATGTCCGTTAGACAATTATTCATATGGTACACTACCTTACGTAAACATGATACCCTAATTTACGACCCAAGTATATCAGCACGGAGAAAAAACAGAATATGTCAACTAACTAAGCATAACACTGCATTTTTCAGGCGTCAATCGTGCTACCTCGCCCCATTTTTATACAACAAAATCAACTCAATCCTAAATATATATCCAGAAATTTCACGCAAATGTAAATCACTCATTAGGGACTACCTGTCAAAGCTAAACTATGACGAAACGGAATCTCTTATTATGATCTTAAGATGAATACACCCCCACACTCTCTATAACCATATACACACACACTCACCTGAACACACAACAAATACGCATACACACAAAATAACACGCAGCCACACACACATATATATACACCTGTATTACATAGTGTTTAAAATGTATATGTATGTATACATCATTGAATGCACTTATTTTGTTTTTATTCTATTTTATAAGCATGCATTAGAAAAAATTAGAAAGAAAAACAATAGTTGATGTTTTATAATTTTTTGTTCCTTTTTATTTTCGTTTTAAAGCCTAGTATAAGTTATAAATATAAGTACTGTAACAGTGTCTCACCGCGGGTGCCCTGGAGTCCTGAAATACAGGATTTATCCTAGCTTAGGCTCCAGTCCACCCTACTTCTGTATACACCAACTGAAGTCGCCTGTTTAATGTTCTGTTAAATTACTGTTGTAGTGTTGGAAAATAAATATATTTTTTTTTTTTTTTTTAAACTACGCCAAACTTTTGGCTTTATAATATTGGTAGGATAGATTTACAGACATACCGAGAGGTCTTCTGTTTTATTATGTACTAGTAAAATACTCGCAACTGCGTATATCTCGCTTTTCCGTGGGAATTTTGAAAAATCGTTTCTTAGTACACCCCTAGACGTCGTCGTAAGGAACCTACATTCCAAATTTGGAATCTCTAGACCCAGCGGTTTGGGCTGTGCGTTGATATATAGTTAAGTCGGTCAGGACTTTGAATTTTATATATTATAGATGTATATAATGAATGAATAGGCGGCCTTCAGTGGCTACTTCCTGTGGCTCCTTAATGTTTACTAACTCTGCATATTAAACTAAGATAATGACAGGCCCGGTGGTCGAGTGGCTAGCAATGGTCACTTTATCCCAAGGGCCGCGGGTTCGAATCCTGCGCAAGGCAAACATTTGTGTGCATGAACACGTCTGTTTGCCTTGGTCTGGGTGTTTTCTATGTATAATAAGTATTTATTTACAAAAAAAAAGTATTTAAGTATATTTATCAGCACTCTAGTATCCATAGTACAAGCTATGCTTAGTTTGGAACTAGATGGCGTTGTGTGATTTGTCCAAGAATATTTATTTATTTATTTATTTATTATCTGTGGGTGGCATCGAAATAATATTACTACGTATAGAAATGACAGCGCCTTCAAATTTTGGCGCCGCGTTCGGCCGTGCGGGGCGCGCCCCTCCCTGGCCCCGCCCCCAACCGAGTCATAGAATATGACATTACTACGCAGGGGCGACACTTTGTTTATATTCTGCCTATTGGACATCTAACTGATTATTTTATTTTATTACAATATTTTATTTTATTTAATAGAATAAACTTAATAGAAAATAGGTATAATATTAGCTTTATAGGTAGGAAGCTACATTACATTTTTGTTCTTAACTTAATATTAGTCAAAAATAAACTGAGATTAAATCAAAACTTTATAATGAAGCTATTTATATATTGAAGTATTTTGTAATATATGCAAATACTAGGAGACGGTCGCCTGCCAGACAAGACAACTCCTCTTGTTGAATGGTAACGTATCTTTACTCCGAAACTGGTTTGCCCGAATTTCATTTGTTCGAAAATGGTTGGTCGAAATTTAAAATGCTGTTTCGTTTTCCATCTTTTTGTTTTCTAGAAACTATTTTTTTTACTTAGTAACTTTATCCACATTTACGTATTTTTTACCTACTATATAAAAATATTTTGGAAATATAGTTTAAAAAATCAATATTTAAATTACATATTATTTTAAAAAAAGAATTATGAAAATCGGTCCAAAATTGAAGGAGTAATCGGCGGACCTCCAAAAAAAGAACCTCCTCCTTTTTTGAAGTCGGTTAAAAAAAAAAGCAAAAAATTTTTCAGAATTAAGTACCTAAATTATATTATAAAATTGACCTACGCTTAGTACCTACGTATCCCATCTGTACGATTACTTTTTGATAATCTATGATTTTCACATAGAAATGGCGGATGCAATTATGATGCAATAGAAAATAATGAAAAAAAATTGTTTTGGTTGGTTTTACTTAATTTTTTGTATACTTACCGATGATAAGTCATGTCGCTATCTTTCTTCCTTACTGTTGAACGGTTTTTACAAGTTTTTATTGAACACTAGCTTCTGCCCGCGGCTTCGCCCGCGTGGCCTAGTAACAATTAGCATATTTTTCTTCAGAAACAAATTCCGGTCCTGCACGGCCCAGTACGGTACGGGTCGGTCCGGTCAGTCCGGGCCGGTCCGGTCGGTCCGGTCCTGATATGGAACCTACATGCCAATTAGCATATTTTTCTACAGAAAAAAAAACCGGTCCGGTCCGGCACGGCCCGGTACGGTGCGGTTCCTTCCGGACCGATCAAGTCTGATCCGTTCCGGTCCGGTCCTTATAAGGACCCTACATGACAAATTTGGCATCTCTAGACCCAGCGGTTTGGGCTGTGCGTCCTCTCGCAACTACGTTTGCGCATATCTCACTTTCCCGTGGGATTTTGAAAAATCCTTTCTTAGTACATCCCTAGACGTCGTAAGGAACCTACATACCAAATTTGATATAGCCTCGCAACCTCGTTTGCGTATATCTCGGTTTCCCGTGGGAATTTCGAAAAATCCTTTCTTTGTACACCCCTAGACGTCGCCGTCGTAAGGAACCTACAGTCCAAATTTGGAATCTCTAGACCCACCGGTTTGGGCTGTGCGTTGATATATGTATAGTTAAGTCAGTCAGGACTTTGAATTTTATATATATGTATATATATAGTCCGGTCCGATCAGGTCCAGTCGGTCTGCTCCGGTCCGGTCGGTCCGGTCCTGATAAGGTACCTACATACCAATTAACATATATTTCTTCAGAAAAAAAAACCGGTCCGATACGGTTCGGTCCGGTCCGGCACGGACTCGGTACGGTGCGGTTCCTTCCGGACCGATCAGGTCTGATCCGTTCCGGTCCGTTCCGGTCCGGTCCGATCCGGTCCGGTTCGGTCGGTCCGAACCTTATAATGACCCTACATGCCAAATTTGGCATCTCTAGACCCAACGGTTTGGGCTGTGCGTCCTCTCGCAACTTCGTTTGCGTATATCTCGCTTTCCTGTGGGAATTTTGAAAAATCCTTTCTTAGTACATCCCTAGACATCGTAAGGAACCTACATGCCAAATTTGGAATCTCTAGACCCAGCAGTTTGGGCTGTGCGTTGATATACCCTCGCAACTTCGTTTGCGTATATCTCGGATTCCCGTGGGAATTTGAAAAGAAACATACACTAAATGTTAAGTTGAGCAAATCGCCACATATTAGTGAAAACCGCATCTAAATCGGTTCAGCCGTTTCTGAGATTAGCGTGTGCAAACATACAAACATATAAACATACAAACAGACGGACAAAAAAAAACGGTCCGGTCCGGTTCGGTCCGGTCCGGCACGGACTCGGTACGGTGCGGTTCCTTCCGGACCGATCAGGTCTGATCCGTTCCGGTCCGGTCCGGTCCGGTCCGGTCCGGTCCGGTCGGTCCGGACCATTATAAGGACCCTACATCCCAAATTTGGCATCTCTAGACACAACGGTTTGGGCTGTGCGTCCTCTTGCAACTTCGTTTGCGTATATGTCGCTTTCCCGTGGGAATTTTGAAAAATCCTTTCTTTGTATATCCCTAGACGTCGTAAGTAACCTACATGCCAAATTTGGAATCTCTAGACCCAGCGGTTTGGGCTGTGCGTTGATATACCCTCGCAACTTCGTTTGCGTATATCTCGGATTCCCGTGGGAATTTTGAAAAGAAACATACACTAAATGTTAAGTTGAGCAAATCGCCACATATTAGTGAAAACCGCATCCAAATCGGTTCAGCCGTTTCTGAGATTAGCGTGTACAAACATACATACAAACATCCAAACATACATACATACAAACATACAAACAGACGGACAAAATTTTACAAAATTCTTGTTCTATTGCTTATTCTTCATCGCCCTAAACAATTTTTTTGGAAATATATTCAATGTACAGACAAACTTTTTTTACACTTTTATTATATTATAGATGACGGCATTTTCCAATTTTTTTTTTGACATAAATCCGAGGACCAATCACGATGAGCGTCGGCAAGTTTCTAAACGAGTTGATGTCTATTGGCCTCAACGTATGGGGACAAAAATTTTGTTCGCGGTGTCCGTTCTATACGTAGTAATATTATTTCGATGGTGGGTGGCTATCATAAGCTGCGCTTGCACATTCATTAGTCATACATGACGAATACTTACGGCTTATATTACGTCTACTGAAACTCGACTCGAATGCGTAATATGCAGATGCTACATACCAAATTATCATATAAATTGGCCCAGCCATTTGAGCGTGAAGACGTAACGTGGGCGACACTGAAAGTTTTTAGAACTGGCCACTTGTAAACAATAGGTATAATTAAAAAATATCTGCGTGAAGGACGGCTTTCTACGGCGACGACTAAAGTTACCATCAGTGTTGTGCGACGTATGATAAAGAATGACAAACGAGTGACCTATCAGCAAATTCGGACAAGCTTAGGCATCGGTATGAGTCAAGTGAACAGAATCCTCCATGAACAGTTAGCGGTTAGGAAGCTTTGTGCCCGGTGGATCATAATTTGACCGATGCCCAAAATCCGTCGAAGAAACCCCTAAAGACGAGTGCCAAAACTGCTTTGCTCAGTGGTTTCATCGGATGCAACGATGCATTGATGTAAGGGACACTATTTTGAAAAAATAAATAAAACTAATAACTTTTATTTTTGCCCAGTTTTTGATTTTCTAAGAACTTTCAGTTTGACCCTCGTACTAATGGTTACTACCAAAGCAAAAAAGCGCTAAAATAATTAGTAAATTAAACAATATCACATGAAAATATTTCTTTAATCACATTGTTGTTTGTAAAAAAAAACACGTTGCATTTTGTATTTCAATGAAGAAATCCAGGCAAAACGCGAATGTGGTGTGGTCTTTCAAAAAAGTTCTCATAAGCCGGTTCCACGAATTCATTACCATCAGCGTCTTGGTAAGCTGGTGATCGCTTTACAAAATGGCGGTGTCCAGGTTTTGCGGCATTTTCCTCATTTCCCGCGTGTTTTTCAGATTTCTCCGCCGAGCACTGTGATACCACACACATGATTAAAAAGAATACTGCCAACCTTACGGCAATTGACATTTTGGAATTTAACAAGAAAAATAAAAAATGAGATTTTCAAATATAGAACATAGACAACGTAGGTAGATGTCTTCTTCACAAATTATTTTTCAATTGGTTTATTTTCTGCAAGACCTTATATTATAGAGCCTTGTTTTATTTGCAAACAAAACGGTGTTAAATAATGTTAAATGGATGTATTTTATCGTGCTATCGGTATTATTGTGTCTTTAGCACATGATTATTATTATGTACCTACTTCTTATTTGGTCTGAGCTTCACCCACAGAGTTTTGGTCACCCTCTCACGTAGGTACATATTTTAGGTACCTACCTACTATTATAGGGTGAGGTGAAGCATATGAGTTTCGTTCTGTAAGTGAGTAATCCAGTAAATAAAATCCAAGCGAAACTGCTGCTCTTCTAAGCCTCAATAGTCTATCTCTCCTTAAAACATTTATTTAGATTTTTTACAGTTTATAAAAATGTATTCGTATTCTGTTTTAGTGTTTGATTCTGGTCTGAATTAATTGTCAACAAGTTAGCTATAATGCTAGCTCCACACGTTCGGGAAGTTGAGTGAAGTGAACGGAAGTTAGGCACGGAGTTAGATGACAAAGAAAAAGTAAAGCCGAATAAGACGGAAAGCCCGTCCACACTCTCATTTTCGCTCAATCTCGCAAGATTGTAGAGTTAGCTCTATATAAGTATACCTAATACCTATTCATTTCTCGGATGTGAATAACAAAAAGTTCTTTATTGATATTATGATGACGGCAATCGCTATTTATCAAACTATAAAATTTGTTTTAGATATCTTGCAATTTACTAAACACAATACAAACACATTTAGGCCGCATTTACATTTGCAATGGTACAATCCGAGCCACGAAAGATGAGGATTGAGGATTCATTGCTGATTTGAGACGATTTCTAGTAAATAAAAAATAGAAATTGTCTACTGCGTGGTATGTATGTACGTACAGTCACATCTCTCGGGCCGCGGATTGCACTCGCTGAAGGTTCTAACGGGGGCCGTACCACGGCCTTTTATTACAATCGAATCCTTAAACGATTGTCCACAGTCCGTTCACACTTATGTTAGCTCTACTTTGAAAAGAGGTAGGGTATAGCGGATAATCCGCTCAAATCGGAGCAGCCCGTCTGGGGAAGGACCTCCTCCTTACAGAACATCGTAGCCAAATAGCATTGGTCTCAGCCATGTTGTGTTCCTACGGTGAGTAAGGTCTCCAGAGCTCCACTTGGGGCGGTTGGGAGAGTTGGCAACGCGTAAGTTGGCAACCCCGGTATTGCAAGCGTCTATAGGCTACGGTGATGCTTACCATCAGGCGGGCCGTATGCTTGTTTACCAACTTTGTGGTATAAAAAAAAACTATTATATAAACTATATTTTGTTGACTATGACTGCAAGACCAGTCCATGTATGTTGATCAACTGCTAACTGCTCGAGCAGTCCGTCTATATCGGCTCACGCATTATTTCTGCTACATAATTTTTAATGCGACACATATTTTGAGTGTTTTAAACCTGTTTTTGCATCTGTCAGACGTAAAATAACCGTAAACGAGATGTTGCCTTACACCATGTATTGCGCCGTCTCGCTTATCATCAGTTTAGTCTGTTTTAATATTGCTAGCGGTCATGGTAGGGGGCAGCTTTGCGAATTCAAGGAGTATACGGATAAATTATTGAAAATTAAACTTTGATCTTACATTAGTTTAATAATAATTAAGTAGAAACTTTACAATTTATTGAACTTCTAGCTCTGAGTTCTGCAATCGCGCCCTAAAAATTTGCATTTTCCACATAGTTCGGTCTTGTGGTTCTTTCCTCGGTTCTTGCGTTTAGATCTTTTCAGCCTATACTGAAACGATAACAATCAATTAAATACCTGGTCGGAAAGTACATTCATACTTCCCTAAAATTAAGGGAGAAAGTACTGCCTACTCTAGAACATAATAATAATAAATAAGTAGACTACATTATTCACACAGCGCCAAATTTTACAACAAGTGCACAAAACGAACCATTTTTATCAGAGACTTTTAGCAGCCCAAGCCGAAGGCGAGGGCTGATAGTAATGTCGAGGATAAAAATGGTTTTGTGGACGAGTTATAAACTCTGCTTTTCACTTCGATTGCGAGGAAATAAATTAATAAATGCACGAAAAAACAAGATCTGTTTCCCGCCGCTTTTTTTAAAATCTTACGACATTGAAATTAGGCTTGGGCTGCAGACCTATACAGCCTACTATTAAATTAATTTTGTAATAATAATTTTCTTAAATTAATTAAAAACCCTACCGTACTTTAATTTAAATTTTAATATCTTTTATGTCTTAAAAAACACATAAGGCAAATAAATTAAAGTAAATATTACAAAATAACAAATTCTGTCTCTGAACTTTTTATTGTGTTTGGCTGTATGGCTCATTTCCTTTGTCTTAATATAGATATATTTATGAGTAGATACGTTTTTGCCCTTGTGCACAAAACCATCCAAAACCAACTCGGATAGAAATGATTCGTTTTGTGTACTTGTTGTAAAATCTACTATAGTTGTATGCTACGAATGTCTGGGGGCAACAAATAGAGGATGTGACATTATCTATACTAATTTTATTAAAAAGAGGAAAGATTTGTATTTTTGTTTTTAGGGAATAAACTCAAAAACTACTGAACAGATTTGAAAAATTCATTCACCGTTGGAGAGCTACATTATCCACGGGTGACATAAGCTACCTATTATAATACATATTTTTTAAATAGGAAACCTCACAAAAACCCGTGCGAAGGACGGGGCGATAGTGAAAAATAAAAAGAATAAGTAATTTTGCTTTGCGAGAGTGTTAATCCCGCTTTAGTATGGTTTACCTGTTTGTGCGGATAAACATTGATAAGGCAGTCGGTACAGTCTTGGCCGAAGTTAGCCCAGGAGTTGGCGCTAGTCCATTTTTTATTACATTCTTTGCATTCGAAATGACCATAGCTCCTACTTTTCCCCTGGTACGGTGTCAACTGTAATAAAAGATATTATATTACCATAAAAATTCCAGACAGTTCTACAAATCTGAACACTCTTATAATAATTACATTAACAGTAAGTAGGTACTATTATGGATATTATAGATTGGCTAACTTGTAATAACCTTAAAGTAAATTTAACAAAAACCAACTTAAGGCCTCTGCATACGCAACGGGATAATACCTCGGACGGGACGGGGACGTGACTTTTTGTTCGAAACGGCCACGTTCCCGTCCCGTCGTCCGTGTATCCACGACATATGCATATTCACATACATTTTGTATAGAACTATATTTAACTTCTCGTCCCGTCCCGTCCGTGTAAAAACACGTTACGTATCATAATAAATAAGCACAGTGACAATACTAGAGATCTATACTCATGATGGTCACACGATCAAGGAGGCAAGTTCAGTAATATTTTTGGGAATAGGGTTGTTTCCAGGGTCAAAATAATTACATTATATTTAGTCCTTATTTTAGATTATAAAAAAATATTTAACACCTATTTTATCTTTTTTCGATTAAACAAAAAATAACAAAGATACAAGGCATAAAAATTTTGGAGTGAACAAATGCCACACGGCGTGACGTCACACGTAACTTTAATGGGCTATATCTTTGTCATTTTTGGTCTAATTTACAAATGAAAAAATGAGTTGCCCTTATTTTTGAATAATCTAAAAGTTTTAGACAAACATTGTACCTAGAAACCTCATTTGGGAAAAGTATGCAATAACTTGAATAGTTTCTCATATATGGCGATTGACAAAATTTGCAGGTCAAAAATCTGCTTTGCTGGCATATCATAGCTACGTTGCTTATAATAAATCTGTAGAGAGGTCAATTCTGTACATGAAATATATTTCCAAAATAACTATCAGGGGGTGATTAGTGATCGATACTGATGCCAAAAATGCAATCAGTAAAAATTTTGTCTGTCTGTCTGTCTGTATGTTCGTTATAGAAACAAACTACTCGACGGATTTTAACGAAACTTGGTACAATATTCTTCATACTCCTGGGCAGGTTATAGTATACTTTTCATCACGCTACGATCAATAGGAGCAGAGCAGTGAAGGGAAATGTTGGAAAAACGGGAGAAGTTACTCTATTTTTTAAGCTTCCGTTTCTTTAAAATATAAAAGAAAAAATCACTGACTGGTTCATCACGAGGAGTCTCAAATTTTTCATGGGGGTTCCTTTTGGGGCGTAGGTGCTCACTAAAAACGTAACTTTAAAACCATTGATTTAAATCAGTATTTTTTTAATGAAACCAAATCAACCAAAAAGTGTCAAGGGATTTCCCCTGACATACACTACAGCGCGCTTTGTTGCTGCACTGCTATGTTATCTAAATTCAATATCTAAATTCCAATACAAATTCTCAATACAAAACCAATAAAAACATAACATTTAATTTTTAGCTGTCATTGTGAAACACATTACGACGAACGATTCATTTATTAATGTTAAGTTTTTTATTATTTTCGTCGTAAATTTTTATGTTGACAAAAATGCTAAGTATAAATTATTTTAATATTTGACTTTTAAAGGAACATGTTGATTTTCGTTAATTTTATATATTTTTTATTAAATATTGTAAGATGCATAGTAATTTTAATCCCAACCAATGATAACTAGATGGCGTGTTGCCTATCCTGCATCGCGCTATGGTTTCCTTTTTGGAAACAAATAAGATGTACACCGAACATAAGACACGAGGAGGTTCGAGGTTAGTAGGATTAGGAAGTGGCGGAGCTTTCAAGCTAATTGAAATTCCACCACATTAGTTAGTCCTGGGTACGGCGTCTCCTTCGAAACGCCAACCCAGTGTTACTTGGCCTCTAGTATAGATAGTGTATAGTCAGATTGTGTAATATTGATCTCCCAATAAATTCCGCTTTGATTTGAAGTTCATCTGTTTTATTGACGTCCCGACCGACCGATCTACACCTGGATATTACAATATGGCAAATAAATATGCTACGTACTGGGTTTTTTTTTTTGAAATTTTTGTGTTTTTTTAAAACAATAAGTCAATAACTGACTCAGTGATACAATTATTTAAAAAAAATCATATAAATCTGATTTAAATCAAAATCTGTTTTTTTTATCACGATTTTTATCAACCCTGATGGCGGCCATGGTCCACCTGCCCGTGGTCCCGTGGCCCTGGATTGGATCTAATGTCCATCTAAATGATGAGTAATATGAAAATCTAAAATTCTATGGGCCATAGTCCACCTTGATCCGAATTAGTAGTTAGCCCGTAGCCCGTTGTCTAGACATAATTTGGTAGGCGTCAAATGTTTTGAAAAAGCAATGGACTCTGATTCAATTCAATTTATTCATACCAATTTTTACATTGTGTTGAACAGAATATTACTAGTATAAACCTTACAATTTAACAAATATAATTAACAAAATACTTAATAATAATAAACAATACAGTAAACGTCATCGCTATGTAAAAAAATATTCATTACTTATTAATTTTATTAAATTATCCTTTTTACCAAGTCATTATCTTATCTGGGGGCACGACCAAAACCACGCCAAGACGAGCCAAGCGGAGCGCAAGGGCAATACCTACCTTTTCTCGAAACGTTTCGTCGTTTTTTTGAACTCTCATAACTTTGGTTTGATACCAGTACAATCATTGACATTCAAAATTTGAAAGTCGTAGCTATTATACTTTAGATTTTATTAATGTCTAAAAACCCCCCATTTCATCACTGATTCACTCACTGACTCGCTGATCATCAAAATTCTTAAGGTACTTCCTGAAGTCCTAGAACTCCAAAATTTGGTATGTAAGCTAATATTACTATTTAAAGACAACAAAAAAAATCATAAAACTTGGAACTTTGATCCCCCAACCCTTCAACTTAGGGGATGGAAGTTTGTATGAGATTTCTGCTTTCTAATATCCTAGAAACTCTACACGCCCTACCTCTCTACAAGGCCTAACTTCACAAACTCTACACCTTAATCAAAATAGGCTAATCCCCCAACCATCGGAACAGACCGGCCCCTACTGGTTGGTTCATCTAAATTCCAGAACAAGGGTAAGGCGAGTAAAGGCCCGGGGTCAAAATAGGTTATTTTTAAACTCTAAAAAGTCCAACCAACTTACAAAAATAAATAAAATCCCACCAAAAACATTTTTACATGAAAATGTTTTTGGTTACGAAGATTTCCGTTTTGCTACCTTTACGAAGATTTCATAGGCATATTCGTTCATCGTGTGTGAAATAAAACGGCCAAGCCTCACGTTTTGACTAAAATGTAGAGTATGTGAAGTTAGGCCTGGTGAAGTAAGGGCCCATACATAGATCAAGAATCTTGGCTCTACATTGAGATCTGACTACTTTTTCATAGATTTTGATTAAGGTGTAGTGTAGAGCTTGTAGGTTTAGAGCGTGTAGTCTTTAGAGCGTGTAGTCTTTAGAGCTTGGCTTTATACAAGATCTGATAACTTTTTCACGGGGTAAGCTTAGTATAGGCTCGTCTTGGCAACATTTTTACGTGAAAATGTTTTTGGTGGGATTGTTTAGACAGTAAAATTTATTGGGTAAAATGACAAAGGGTAGATACTGTTACTAACATTAATTAAACTAAAAACATTAAAAAATATACTAGGTCAAAACTAAAAGTAATATTGAAAATTAAAAAGGCAGGATCCCCAAAAGTTAACAGCTCGCGTTACAAACAAGTAATATAGGTACTATGTGTTAACCATGAAGTATTATAATATCTGTGGCCACGTTGGAATGAGCTAACTGTTAAGTAGGTATTATGATATCTGTGCCATGTGTGTTTATAGAGAGGTAGAGCCTAGCCACTCCTATGAACTCTTAAATACGCTGGCTCGACCGCGGCAGTCTTGAAATGCCGCTGTGTTTCATACGATGAGTGAGAGGGCTTTATACCATAATACCTCTCCTGATACCGACTCCCTTTTTCACTCTTGTCCGTTGATTTTCATTCCCTCATAAGTGGGCAACGCATACACAATCTTGAAGTCGTGGATGTCCATGGACAGCGCTGATTACTTACCATCAGGTGACCCGATAGCTCATTTGTTGTCTTTTGTCATTAAAAAAAACCAGCTCGCAACAACGCCATGTGAAGTTGAGTGAAGCTTTTTGTATATGTTACCTACGGTTGCCATCCGTCCGGGTTTCCCTGGATTTGTCCTAGTTTGGAAGGCGTCCGGGGAGCGTCCGGGCGGGGTTCTCAAAAAGTGCCCGGGTGAAACCCGGACACTTTTTATGTCAGAGGAAATCCGATTAATTTTATAGAATGGAATGATTTGCAATAAATTACAGCAATTATCGGAACTATTTGTATTTCGAATGATATATTTTTTAAAGATTGTTACCTTCTTATCACTTAAAAAAAAAAATTGGCGGGAAATCGTTTGTCAATTATTTTTTATCACACATTGAAGTGCTTCGTGCAGAGTGAAAATGGAATTAACTCGAAAAGCTATGATTTTAAAAGTTCTCTCTCTCAAGATTGTGCAGCTCGTCTTCAAAAGCTTTTGGCAGGACAGCAACTTCTCGATGGTTTGCTGAATTTCAGAGGTCGGGTTTCTTTGCACGACGGATTTCGTGAAGGGCGGCCTTCAACTGCCATCAACGAAAGTTGTGGCTACTGTTAAAAGCGGCTAATTGACGAAAACCGACGGGTCACCTATGAGACGATTCGAGGGTTATTGGCGATCGGTATTCAATTCACGAAGAATTAAAAAATTTCACGAAGAATTAAAAGTTCGGAAACTTTGATGTCACTGGATCCCTCGTGAACTGACGGCGGAGCAGAAGCGGGCTCGCGTGTGATGGTGCTCGCATAATATGTTACTGAAGTTCGACCACGGACATTCAAATGCTGTTTATAACATTGCCACAGGAGACGAAACGTGGATTTTTTGTTTTGAACCCGAAAAAAATCAGCAATATTGTGAATGGGTGTTTGAAAGTGAGAAAAGGCCAACAAAAGTGAGGCAGGCGAGAAACGTGGGTAAAAATGATCGCGTTCCACTCGAAGATTAAAACAGTGTTAATGCTGTATTAGTAATGTATTCTACCAATTTTTTAACCTGGTTCTTAGAAAAAGTTCGAGATAGACGATCAAGAAGCCGTATTCTCCTACATCATGACAACGGTTCTTCGCACACGACCAACAAAAAAAGTAATTTTTAGCCTCCGAAAACGTAGAACTGGTCACCCATCCTTCATAGCAGACCTGTGATTTCTCGATTTTCCCTAAAATCAAAGATTTCATGAGAGGTTTCACTTTTACCAACTCTGATCTGAAGAGGCAGTGATGGCGTTCAATCAGCATCTGTGGTCTGTGGACCTCCTGTTTTCAAAAATGGTTTTATCGAATGAAACTGTGTTTAAAATGTAAAGGAGAGTACTTCGAAAAACAATAAACACAATATTTTGGTTTTAACGTGTTGTTTTTTTAAGTTACGCAAAACTTTCAGTGTGACTTACGTATTTAATAATTTCATTGATGCCAAAAAGAAGAGTTTCTAATTATGTTTGTTACCAGAATACATGAGGTTTAAGTTTACCTAAGTTGATTTTCTATAATTACTTAAATAAAAATTTCAAATCATAAAAATTTGATAATATATTTTTATTTTATTGTAATTTTTTTTCGAGGGAGTCCGGGGACAAATCTTTATATCACCCAAATGTCCGGGGTTTTTGAAATTTTTGTCCTGGCTCCGTAATTTAGCTGATGGCAACCCTAAATGTTACCGGATATGTATGCATTCCGTCATTGTATACAATTTCTAGGAAATGTGTTATTATTAGTTGTGGTTGTGATGTGACACTTTTGGTTACAATACTCGGCCGGATATCGAGGGGTCGTGGGTTCGGATCCCACCTGGGATCCCACCCGGGGAAGTGAAATTCTTTCAAAAATCAATTTCAAAATATGAATGGCTAGTTGCCTAACAACTATAAAATAAAACTCATTAAATAAATTGTATAGTGACCGTTATCTAAAAATAGTAGAATCTCAATCTGTAACCATGGGCTACTAAACCTGCTTGGTTGTAAAACTACCAGGTAGATGGCGTGCTCTGCGACTCACGCAGTTTAAAAAGGAATGAGAAATGGTGGTGACCATTACAAACCTTCCCGGTAGCTCAGTTATTAGAGCACTCGGCCGGATATCGAGGGGTCGTGGGTTCGAATCCCACCTGGGGGGAAAGTGAAAAAATTCAATTTCAAAATAGTTGTATATGTTGTTCATCAGACAAAGCAGGGTTAGGTGCTGGGTTAGGTTAGGGTTAGCTAGCGCGAGGCCCTCTTTATTTCCTTTAGAAATTGTATACAATGACGGATTACATACATTACCGGTAACATTTACTTTCTGGTATCGCCTACTCGATGCTGATAGCACGCCAGTCTGCTATGTGAAACAAAGAGTCGTACATTCGTTGTGTTCGTTGATGTCAGCATTCCACGTGACCATAATCATGAACGCCAAGATAGATAATGAAACTAAATATCAATTTCTTGGTACTAGAGATTGTCCAGGATATGAAACACATCGATTGCACAAAGATAATATTCGTATTAGAGAAATGCTAACTGCTGCCAGCAGCTACGCTCGCGTTGATTTTTTCGGGTTATAATAGTAAAAATACGTGACTTTCGATTGGAATTTTCAATATCGGTTCAGTAAATTCAGAGATTACCTACAACCTTACAAACTTTACCTCTATATCGAGAGGATCTCTACTAATCATCACTCTAGAGTGGACGCCTAAGTTTAGTTTAGCCATCGTATACGTGTTTTAACTTAAGTACCTATGCTGAAATGATGATGAATGACGAATGATTCAGAAGTCCGATTGCGTCGTTTTCTATTGGATACGCAAAAAAAAACAACGACAACCCAAGTCAGTATTTGAATTTAAGTCAAATCAAATCAAATCAAAATATATTTTTTTCAACTAGGCATATTACAAGCACTTTCGAATCGTCACTTTATAGCATCTCGAGCTCGCTGAAATCGTCTGCATCATGGCATTTGGCCAGGATAAAATAGTAGGTACTGAACCTGGATTACCAGGCCAACCTTATATTTGTGTATCATTATCATTTCAGCCACAAGAAGACAGCCTGGTCATAGGCCGCTATGATTTATAACAAAAAAAGTTTCATCAAAAGTTCTTGCGTGAAAAGCGGACAACAGCTGTCTGTTCCGCTTTTCACGCAAGAACTATTGATGATATTATAATTTATTATAATCTGTATTAATAAATATAGGTACCTATAGAAGTAAAATAAACTTTTTTTATTAACAGTATGAGAAACGTTATCGGACGAGTGCCTTTTATCAATTTGCTACCATTTTTTCTTTCGTATCAGAAATATAATTTCTTTTATTTTTCATAATAGATACATATACTTACAATAAATAATGTCATAATAATAATTTATCACACTTTAAAATTAATATGTTTTAACTTTTATCCAAGCGTAAAAAGTTAGCAGGTATTTATTAGTAATGACTAATTACATACTCTTGTTTCATCATCGAATGTAAGGATAAACATAATCTAGATACTTACCGGCATAATTGTAGACTTTTTGTAACCTAGACCGGCCTAAACGATTATTCAGTTTTTCCACACTTTCACATTAACGTAAACGAAAAAAAATGATTTTTATTCCTTTTTATATAAATGTTTATCATAGTTTTCGCACATGCGCAAACAACACAAACAAAACAGCTATGAAATAGGGGGAAGGGGGGAAGGGGATTTCCCTCCAGTGTTGCCAGATTTTTTTAGTTAAATTGAAAAAACCCCTAGAATCCCAACTATGATCAAGAAAATCCTCTGACCTTTTTTGTGAAATTGAATTGTGAAAAGTGAATTGTGAAATTTGTGTAAAGAAAACTTATATTTATAGAAAAAATTTCTGTGATTTGACCCAAAAAGAAAAAAAAACCTTTTTTAAGCTTCGTTCAAATTAATTCAAAATCTCAAATACTTCAACTAACGAAGTTAGCAACAAGAAAGCCCCACAGGAATTCGCGAAAATAAACTGAATTTGTTGCCAGTTATCAAGTTTTGATATCCCATTCATTTCCTTTGGTCAACTAAATTGATGTTATTGTTTAATATCACTACATAGTATAAAACCCTATGTCCCTTTGTATGCTTAAATCTTTAAAATTACGCAACGGATTTTGATGCGGTTTTTTTAAATAGATAGAGTGATTCAAGAGGAAAGTTTTTATGTATAATACATTCCAAAATTCCCACGGGAAAGCGGGATACACGCAAACGAAGTTGCGCGGGTTTCGCTAGTTAAAAATAAATCAAGTTTGTAAAAATTGTGAAAACTTTCAGAAAATCCCCTAGATAGATTTAGTAACATCGGAACCTCGAAAAACCTCAACGACCTCAAAAAACCCCTAGGTTTTAGGGAAAACCTCTAAATCTACAAGTTACAATAAATTGAAGGTTTTATATGTAGTGGCACTCCTTTGTTCAATACCCTGATTAGTGCAATAAAAAGAGACAACATGCTGTAATCAGTTTGGCATTCAAATCCACATGTAGCCGGTTTTTGTTCAAGTAAGGTAGTGCTTGCCACTACATATATCGACAAAGTATCGATAAATAAAATGAAAAAGTGGGATGAAAATTTAACCGTACGAGTTCACACGTGCAATCGCATTCGGTTTTATGTGATGTAACTAAACCGTATGCTGCAAAAATCAGATCGTCTCCCTGTGAACGTGGGGTTAGCTGTCACTCTTGACTTTGTAAATTGATTATTTTATTGACGACTTATACAGGCGTGTATTACTTTTTTGTACAGATAATAGGAAGTAATTCGTCTCATTTTCTCTGATAGTACGTGAAATAAATGAGACGATCGACGACGCGCCGCCGCCGCCGCCGCCCTTAATACTTCCAGACAAAATTCAAATGAAACTTTCGATCCGTTTGGATGGGAAGAAACATGCTTTTATATTTATAATACCAGTGGGATACTACGTAGCGTAGTAGTATTATATTATCTGTGATAATACTAAGAATGAAAGTATGGATCGTCGAAAAATGTTTTTAGTTGCTTCTGTTACTTTAAATAAAACACGGTAGCGGGTGGTGCATATGAACCTCTTGATGTTGATGGTTGATCTAAATCAGCTTGAATGTTTGGGGTACGTCGAAGTTTTCTCTGGGAGTCAATGGTTTGGTTTCTGACTAACTTTTCAGATTCCTGTAATTTAAAAACAGAATGGCTTTACATAAAAGTAAGTAATTTTTTGTGTACACAATAACTTAATTAAAATTAAGATTTGGTTTTTTGTATGACAGATGAACCAGAATTTTAGCCGAAATTATTACTATTATATAATACTAGCAAAACCCGTGCAACTTCATTTGCGTGTATTTCACGAAGCATGTGTATGCAAGCCAAACGACAATACATAGCCTAGCCAAAGACTTCGTGAAATATAATAATCTGTACAATGTTCGTCGTATCGATAACGAAATTATGAATACACAACACTATTTATATAATATTTGGCTTATTTTTCACAAAAATGGGCTAAACATGATTGCATTTATTTAATCACGGGTAGAATAAACTAGGCGTTTCACAAAATACATTTTTAATTCAGAAATTTATAATACCTACTTATGGTGATCCGTTTCGGTCCGCGCGGGAAATTTAAATTTTTTGGGGTTTTTTACAAATTGCATCTCAATCATTGATAGAATTTTCGTGAAAATTTATTTGACGACAACAAACACAATATAATTATCTACTGAATAATTATCATATAAATTATAAATATTGACTCTTCTCATTATGAATGTGCATAAAGCACGTTTATAGGGAAAAAGATGCATCGTGGACATTCATAATAAGAAGAGCTAATATTTATAATTTATTTGATAATTATTCAGTAGATATATTGTATTTGTTGTCGTCAAATTAATTTCTCGAAAATTCTATTAATGATTGAGATGCAATTTGTAAAAAACCTCAAAAAAATTTAATTTCCCGCGCGGACCGAAACGGATCACCTTAAGCCAAAAATTGCATAAAACACTAACCTGTGAAATGACAAATTCCTATTTTCATCCGATTTTACATAACTACGGCTTTTACAGCCCTATGCAACGCAAGCCATGTATTCTTCAATAAAATATCTTTTAGGAAACAAACAATATAATCTGAAATACACGTTTTTCACTTCAATCACAATCGAGATTAAATTACTTATACACTCTTAACTTAAAAGATGGCACAATGGATCTTCGTCTGAAGTCTGATTGCCAAACGAAAAAAAAAACTTATTTTGACATTGACAATGACAACTCCAAATTTTTTTAAAAGTTCAAACGAGTCAAGTCGAGGTAAACTGAACTGAAAATTCGTTTCATTTCAATTTCAACAGAGAAATCAGGCTGGCGAAACTCAGTACTGCAAAAAATATATATGGAGTTTACGCTAATTTTAATGGCGACATGTTTTGTCTCTTACTTCCTGTCTAACCTTCCTTGTCTCGCCCTGCTGTTAGTCAAAATGGTGACGGGCAGTCTTGAATATTTGTAAACAACGCGTAGTTTTAGTGTGAGTTTTAGCTAATTTTACTGCACGTCACGTGCGTATTTAGTGTTTTCGGAGTCTACCCATATAACTAAGTGCATACCGGTTTATTATAATTTACGTGCATAACAGCAAAATGCATTACAAAACCTGTGAAATATGTGGGATAAAATCGGGTAGGAAATTAATCAAAAGCGTGTATTCCTGGCTCAATTCCCACTAGATGAGAAGCGGTAAGTAGTTTTTCATGTTATTATATTGATGTTAAGTAATTAGGAAGAAGTTCTGGTCTCTTTAATACTTTGCCTTAGAATTCATAACCAAAAATCATGTGCGCCATAGGGATGTTCTTACTACGTACCAAATTATCGATAAAAAAAATTTTTTCGTAAATTTGGGTATAAAATGTAAATGAGATATTTGCGGCTGCATTTGTTTAATTCATTATTAGATTGTTCATGTTAAATGAAGTTTTATTATTTTAATCATAACAGTAACTGGGCGACCGAGTCTGAATTCATACTACAGTAGAGTCATCTTTTTGACCGATGCTAATTGGAAATTCGCGCAATAGCGCGTGCATTCGCGCGACAGCGCGTGCATTCGCGCAAATTAAACTGGCAATGGCAACTAATGACCCTCACTACAATGTTAAACCGTGGAAATTTGATGCTTCGATGAGCTTCTCGACTCGACTCTGCTGTAGTATGAATTGACCCTTAACGATTACACCCTGTAGGTATATATTTTACAAATTTATCTATTGCAGATGCAAGCAATGATGTGACGTCTGTGGCGACACCTATCGCCATTCAGAAGAACCACAGAGTGAAGAAAAAGTTCACAATGCGAACACATGACGGCGCCACTTAGAATCATGAATCACGTTATCGAAGTTTCTACGATATGGAGATATATATACAATACAACCTCCGACACATACATTGTCGGAGCCGCGGTTCCCCAGGCATAACGCCCAGCCTGGCCGGAAGATCTTCCCTTTGTGGCGGTCGAGCACATCGCCATCGCTCCCGCTACACGTCGACTGGGCAATCACCAGCCCTGAGCAAGCATTGCCCATACTCCGCCATGGTAAGCGGTAAACTATAATAATTTGAATTTATGATATTTAATCAGCCACATCAACGTCATTTCAATAAGCTGTTTTCTTTCAGAAACACTTGAATACCCCTCATCTCTTTTGAATTAGTGTGTACTCAAACGTTAATAACAGTAATCTCTATTTATTTATTATTTCAGATTGATGATTGCCTTCGCTCACAGAACAGTGCAAAAACGTGTGTCGATCGATCAGCTAACAACATCTGAAGACTCCGCCTAGAATACCAGATTAGAAAATGACAAAAAAAATAATTCTAACATTGTAAACGTAACTTTATTCGTTTTTGTTATGATATAAATTGTATAATAATAATTATAATTATTAGGTAGGTATTTGAATTTTGAATAATACTCAATATTTCCAAACTAAGTAAAGAGATTTTTATTTTCCTTTTGTATGTTAAAGAAAACCTGTCTGCAAGGTACCCACGCCACGCTTTTTTTTATCGATATCGATACATTCTGTACTGTAACGTACCACATCTCTAGTATGCTTTTGTAGAAAGTTGGCATTACTTTTTTTTTGTGTCTCTGTTGTTGGTACGTTGGCACGAGATCTTAGCGTGAATTGACTGTCAAAACAAGTCAAAAAGCTTGTATGGAAGTCCCGACTCTTATAACGTAGTGATTATATACTCTTTGAGAGAAATCACTGAAGTGTAGAACAGATTTTGTTCGGTCTTCGACAAATGCAAAAGGTAATAAAATAGGTATTGAAAAATGCAAAAAGTATTAAAATAGGAAAATTTGACGGCAGAGTTGTGAAAACTTATTTAGCTGAAGAAATCTTGCAATCTTGCATATGTAAATAATTTCTAATTAAATGAAAAAATTACATGGAATCAAATCAAAGGCTGTGTTAAATGTGTAGTAAGTACCAAATTCAGTATAATAAAATTGCATTTTTTTAAATTGTTGCCTTTATGGGTAGACAAAACAGTCAAACTCCTTTATTTGCATTCGTTAAATGAATGTAAAATTAAATTCTTATTAACTCAAAGGACTCATAATATAACTGTTGACTTTTAGTTTTTTTTATGAAAGGGTCAGAAAGTTGCCTTATGTGAAAGATTTGTTAATGTTAATAGCATTTACATTACGTTGTTAGTGTTATCAAGTAAACCCTGTTTCTTTTAACTTGACCAATGTAGTAGTCTTTTTAACGAAAATAGGCAATTAAAAGTATCATTCACACCCAAATAATAATAATATACACTGGGCGTCAAAAATAAGTAGTACAGTTTTAAAATTGCAATTACTCCTAAACTATAGAAGTTAGAGTTTTGAAATAAAAGTCATTTTATAGCAAATTTAACAAAGTTTTCTAAAAATAATACTTTATTTAGCATTAGTAAAGTTTTACACTGAAAATTAGGAAAAAACTAAAAAGCTAACCATTTTGAAGGAACTATCAAGAACTTAATTTTTACGTTTTGGGCCTTGTTCCCACTTTAGTAACTTGTGTTGCCGCCTCGGGCTCTGATGACAGCTTGGAGCCGGTTTGGCATGCTGAACACTAAGTTTCGGAGGCGGTGTTGGGGAATATTCACCCATTCTTCTATCAGGGCCTGTTTTAGAGCCCTGAGGGTGGCGGGGGGTAGTCTGAGTCTTCTGACTAGCCTCCCAAGCTCATCCCAGGCGTGTTCAATCGGGTTAAGATCTGGGCTTCTTGATGGCCAAGCCATCAAGCTGATGCCAACCTCCTGAATGTACTCTGCGGTGTGCGGTGAGCGGTGTGTGGCCGGGCGTTATCATGCATTAGTATAGCTCCATCACCCATATTTGCTAAATATGGCCCTGCATACTCGTTAAGGATCTCTAATGCATATCTTTCACCAGTCAGAGTGCCATTTTCTATGACCACTAGCTCTGTGCGACCCTCTGAAGAGATGCCAGCCCATACGTGTGCAAAGCCCCCGCCGTATTGAACTCTTTCCGAGATGCAACCTTGAATGTATCGCTCACCAGGTCGCCTGTATACTCTCCGCCTTCCATCGGAAGTGAATAAAGAAAACCGAGACTCATCTGTGAACAAAACTCTTGTCCATTCTTCTTCGCCCCATTGTACGTGTTGACGCGCGTAGCGTAGTCTTACTACTCGATGCCGTGTCTCAAGTTTGGGGCCATTTGCTGGCCTGTACGACTTCAGGTTGGCTTCAGCAAGTCTTCTCCTCACTGTACTCTCACTAACGTAGTCTCTTCGGGTCTGAAGAAGCTCGTTCTTAGAGTTACACCCACCGTTCTTGCAGTACGACGCATACTGATGCCTACTTCGAGAAAAATTATGATTCTTGCACATTCTTCTGGTGAAAGAGGCATGATTAGTAAAGTTTACTCGCTGAAGACACATTTGCTTTTGAATTGCAATTGATTTATCAGCAATAAAGAAAACAATAAAAAACAAAAGTACAAAACAACAGTTTAAAAAAATAGTGTTTTTATTTATTAAGTTTTTTTTCAGTCAATCTTTAAAAAATGATATTATGCATGAAGTTTTTATTAAATGAAATTAAATTGTCTTTTAACTTTTTTTTATTTCAAAGGTCTAGCTTCTGCAGTTTAGGAGATATTGCAATTTTAAAACTGTACTACTTATTTTTGACGCCCAGTGTAGTTAGAAATAGCATTTAACACAACACTCTTATTATTCTGGCGATTTATCGATTTTACACATGGATATTTGAATAAAAAGACATGCTAAGATTATTTACTACATTGGTCAAGTTAAGAAAAACAGGGCTTAGGTAACCTAACGCGACTATGACCCCTCGTTGGGCGACTCTCCTGACCAATAATTTATTGAAACAATGTAAATAAAATAACCTATGTTGATGAATAAAATAAACAATTTATTTATTATATTTTACAGGTTTTGAGACAGTAAATATGATGTACATATTTGGATACCCCATACAAACATATATAGATGTACTCACAAAAAATGGTTGTATCGACAAATTGTATGATGCTATTAATGAAGAGGATTTGTCAAATGCCGTCATGGCATTCCTGAAGACCATATACGAAATTGGGACCCTGGAACATTACTCGATTAACCTTGATAAACATACGAAATGTATAGAAACTTCTAATAGTAATCGCGAGGATGGGAACGAACAATTTCGCGAAAGAGATTATGGAGCAGCTTTATTATCTTACAATCTTGCACTTATGTCGGCTCCTCCAGATTCCGAATCAATGATTTTAGCGTACAGTAATAGATCAGCGTTATTCTTTGAAGTGAAAGCCATTAGCGCTTGTCTGAGGGACATAGAGAGGTGCCTCTCGATGTCATGTCCCGAGACAATCGTTCATAAATTGCAGATGAGGAGACAAAAATGCAGTGGCTTTATTTTAGAAGAAAATTTTCATAATTTCATTTTTACAAATACATATAATGTTGAATTCTTTAAATTAAGTGGGAAACTTAATAAGAATATACCATGTGCGACCACCGATGTGGATGTTATAAAGGAAAATGGGTTAATGAGAGTAATTGCAGCAAAGGATATTGAAATTGGAAAAGTTGTTGCTGTTGAACCTACCTTTGCGTGCACTCTCAATGAAAATAATGAGACAATATCATGCCGTTACTGTCATAAATTTTCCCTTAACTTGATACCTTGTAAAAATTGCTGTAGTAGTATGTATTGCGACGAAAAATGCTTAAAACAGCATTCAGACGAATATCACAAAATTGAATGTCATATAATGCATTTAATTGATAGTTTATCACTAAATGAATGTTTGCCGGTTGTTACTGCTCTAAAACTACGCCAAATGTGTGATACTTGGGAAGACTTTGTTGCCTATTCATTGAAAGTTGGGAATACAGGCGATGAGACCACAGTTAGCGAAGTCTACAACCACAAACACATAAGTTCCATACTATGCTTTAATGACGATAAACATTTCGTACATGGAAAAATATTTAATGGAAGTATTATTTATGCTTTTGTTATAAAACATTTGAGTGAAATACCTGGGTATATGCCAGAAGGTTTACATGAAAAGTTGGAAGCACAAGAAGCATTAGCACGTATAATGTTATCCTTATACATTTATCATTCAGCGTTAAACATAGAAAATAGTGCCATAGATCGTGGTACTCGGGAAGTATGTAATAGACCTGAACCTAACTTAGGTTTCTTCTCGTTTGCATGCAAACTGACTCATAGCTGTGAGCCCAACCTACTCACTGTAGGACTTGGTAACAAACTTGCATTGATCTCAATAAAACCTGTCAGGAAGGGATCTGAGCTAACAATTTCCACCATGTAAGTATTATTTAATATGTTATAAAATATAGTATTTAGTATCCCATAACAGAAGTTTAGTACGTTTCATAGAACAGGTTAAACAATCTATATATTTTTTTTACAAATTACACAGATTAGCTAACCTCAAAGTAAGGAGTTATGGAGAAGAAGAAAGAAATAAGCAGAAAAGGGTGTAGTGATTATAATTTATGTCATAACACTAGTCTTGATAGTTTCGGGCTACCTCAATCTGTGTGATTTGTAAAAAAATATACCTGTTCTATGAAATGTCTAGTAAAGTACACCGTGAAATGGTATTATATTTGTTTTTTTTAAACTTATGTAATTTAATAAGAGCTGGAAGCCTAATTCATATAATAGGGACAACTCACACAGATTGAGCTAATAATTCTCCCACTACACCCTTTTCTCCTTATTTCTTTCTCTTCTCCATAACACCTTTCCCTTTTCCACCTATTCCCTAAGGGCGCGTTTTGACGGTGTGAAAATTTTCTTTATTGACTAATCCACAATATACAATTTCTTAGTAGTTACCTAATGGCCGGCCGCATAGTGATTTTATAATACTTAAGAGTAGCCTTACTAAGCGAAGGCGCAAACGTGGACACTTTGTGTCTTGTGTACAAGATACTAATGAAAATTTGAATTCTCTAGAACTATTATATTATAAAGTGTGTATGGATGTTTGTTTCACGGGATTTCTCAGGCATAACCGTGTGCATCACCTATACTCTATCCACCGAAACGAGATAATTGGCGAAAAATGGGCTGGCATGTGTGTGATTGGTGTAACACTAACGCTAAGGCTGTGTGTGTACAGGGCGCGAGTTGTTTTAATTTGTTCGGGCGACTCTCGTACCTACTGCTCACTGTGCTAGTGCAATTTGCTATTTTATTTTTTGACTCTGCTTATTATTTCTACTCTTCATAATTTTGTTGCGTGTGACCCGGCTTATATTTTGGACTTTGTGATTGATTGCATTCCTAAAGACTTGACTCAAGTTAAAGGACATGCAGTGGCGGACTAAAAGGGGTGCGGAAGGGGCGACCCGCCCCGGGCCTCCGGTCTTGGGGGGCCCCCAAATGTCTCCGCGTTCGCCTGATCAAAGCCTAAACAAGACTAAAAATGTGCTGTGTAGTACCTACATAATTTCATCAAGATCAAAACACTACAGCCGTCTAGACTTTTTACGCGGTACTAATATTCTTTTAACTTTGTTGAACGCGTCCAATACGCTGGGGGAATTCCCGTCTTTGTAGCGGGTACTTCCCCAGGAATACCTGAATGAATGAAGTTCATATTATTCACTCTCGTACGCTACATTTACATTCACTACATTCTATTTACGTCGAAAAATAAACATTGGCCTCATTTAAAATACCTATATTAAATTTCATTACGTTGATATTGAATAGTTTATTAGTGTACTGTACTGATATTTTCGCTAACGGATAAGCTTTTTTTTCAAATTGTAAAGTAATAAACGCGACCTTATCTATTCCACAAGTTTACTAGACGTTTCATAGAACAGGTTAAATAATGGCCGGTGGCAACTGGGAATTTTATTTCCATCTGCCACCGGTGGCAGATCTCGCGGGGGCAACTGGGCATAAACGACAACGGTGTGCATCACCTAGTAATTTATAATTGAATTTACAATTTCAGGGGACATTGGATGGAAAGTTCTTGTTGTAAAACAAGACCAGAGGCACTATTCCAGAGACAAGAGCTAAGATGTCGGTGCCGTGTTTGCTTACACCAATGGTCGGCCAGCAATGTAAGATGTGAAGACATCAGCAATGCCCAAGCTCGGTGTCTGCGCAAATGGAGGTCCATAATGAAGACTGTGGATGGCGACCGAGAAAAATTCCGGGAAACGTGTTACGCATTCAAAATGTTTCAAGATTCACCGCACACAATAGAATACGCTTCGGTATTCATAGAGTTCAGAAATTTATTATTACTATTCCAAGTCGCATTTACGGGCAACTGTGTTATTGGGGATTTTTAAGTTTTTCTACAAGACAGCAACTTCAGACATGTCACATGCGGCGCATGGAACCCGTTCAGTTATTTTACCGCTGACAAATGGTTTAAACACTCAATTTTTTTTTATACCACAAAGTTGGCAAACAAGCATACGGTCTGCCTGATGGTAAGCATCACCGTAGCCTATAGACGCTTGCAACCCCCTCCCGCCCCAAGTGTCTTACGCCTTACTCACCGTATTAAAACCAACTTTGTGGTATAAAAAAAAAACATCAGTCGGAGGCAAAATAACTGATCGGTCTGTACGCCGCGCAGACACTACGATAACGCGACGCATGTCTCGCGTTGTCTCGACGTCTTTACTGTATGCAGAGACAACGCTATTATACGTTCATCAAACGCCTACGCGATGTGTGAAGGTGATCTTAGCTTCAAGTTTTAATTTTTACTAACAGTGTATAAGTAATGTGCAATCTGATGTTTCCCCCTTCGGCCGTCTACGAAATTGTAGTTTCGTAAATTTATCAGTTTTTGAAAGAAAGAAAGAAAGTAAACAAATAAGTATACAAATTAGTATCGTAGTAGGTACATAGAGATTGATAAGTACCAGGACAAATGAATGAATATTACAGGAAAACATTTTGTACACGATGATATCAATGCGATGCACCACAAATACTTTTATCCAGTTAATAAAGAGTTTGCATAACAAATCAAAGATTCTAATTTGACTTGCATCGCTAGTTTCGATGTAAGAATTATTATTCCTTGCACGTAACTAGCAAACTTTTATAATATTGCAAAAAAGAAAACCATATGGTTTTCTTTTATTTAATGTAACCGTGGTAAAAAGAAGAAAACTTCTTCCATCTAAACTAGTTACGTACATACAAGGAAGAATAATTCCTCCATCGAAACCAGTTACGAACTACGGTTTCGAGACGGCCGAAGGGATATTTTGCATTCATAGTTCGGTTGTCTCGATTCAGTGCCCCCCCGTAACACAAGTATGTTACCTCACCCCGGGAGCCCTCGTCGAGCCCTCAGTCGCAGGGCCGTGCGCTGAGTGGACGAACATTTTCGATAATTTCTGTCGACAACGATGAATAATGTGCTACGGCTGTTGTTCAAGTAAACGTGACAAGAATAGGAGTTTTTATAGCTTCTATTAGACGCATTTTTAATGTTCATGCATGACACATTAAATAATAGCTGTTAAACAAATTAAAGAAAATAGTGGTAACTTGAGACTTGATGTGGAATTAAAATTGAAATCGTTTCAGAAACTGGCTGTTAATCATTAAACACTCTTAGATTTAATGTTCAAGATTATTTATATAAAATAACAACTATTTTCGAATTTTTATTACATTTGATTATATATTTTTATTTAATTAGTTTAATGACTAGCTACAATACCTACACAAAAAAAAACTTGGATTTACAAGAAATAATACTTTTGCACGTCAATATTTTTTATCTTACTACTTACTTCAGACGTGTATGGCCTCTTGAGAAGAAATCCTGCAAGAAACTGAGCAGTTAACATATTTTTTTAAAGACATTTTAACATTGCTAAGTGTTTTTTTTTAATATACATTGAAAAAATATTTTTATAATAAATCTATATACTTACCTATATACAATTCAAAGTCCTGACTGACTGACTTAACTATATATCAACGCCACAGTATAATAAATAGTACTAGCACATGAGTAAATAAACTTCCGTCAGTTTATTTACTCATGTGGTACTAGCGTATTAACGCACAGCCCAAACCTTTGGGTCTAGAGATTCCAAATTTGGAATGTAGGTTTATCCTTACGACGACGTCTAGGGCGGTACTAAGAAAGGATTTTTAAAATTCCCACGGGAAAGCAAGATATTACGCAAACGAAGAAACAAGATTAGTTAGACTATTTTAGTCGAATCTTTACAGGAGTACTTCTATTGATAAATGAGTAAACACGTGTTTCAGGTTTTTTCTGAATTCAACCCCTAAAAGGAAGAAATGGGGTGACAAAATGTGAAAAAATAGGATAAAATAACAGTGTAAAAAAATATGGTGATATGGTATAAAGTGGGTTGAGAGTTTGTATGCAATACAGCAGACCGGATCGGAGCGTACCGTACCTACCGGGCCGTGCCAGACCGGACCGGAATCTATTGTATGTACTTATATGGGAATATGTTATTTTGTAAAGATGATTGTTAGTAGGACACGCGGGCGAAGCCGCAGTCAGAAGCTAGTCTATATAAACAAAAGAATGTCGTGTTAGTTACACTTTTGTTAGTCACATTGTTAGTTAAACCACTCTTGTGTTCTCCATCTTCTTAACAGCTCACCGGACCAACGTGTCGATTCTTAAAGAACTTAAAATTACAAGATGACTCTCCACCATCTGTCTCCGAAGGACCCTGGATTCATTCGTCCACATTGCCCGGAAACGCGGTGACAACCTAGAGATACTCTTTGTCACCGGCAAGGTGGACGGCAAAAGACCGCGGGGCCGAAGTCCGATACGTTGGTCCGACCAAATCCGCACTGCTCTCGATACGCCGCAGAAAACTAATTTTACACAATTAATTGTACACTTTTTTCAATACACAGTCTAGTTTATACTCGTAATATGATTAAGCATTTTTCCCAATCTGTTTTTGTTATAACGTCAAATTTTAATATACTTTGCCCATTACATGTTACATACATTAGCTTAGTCTATTTTCACTTTGTTTTGAATATTCTATCATTTAATAAAATAGTTCATTGTGCACTTTTGTTAATGTTCGGTTATAAAAGAATTGCTTGCAAATTTAAATGTACAATAACCATGGATAGTATTTATTTATATTTATATATAATTATGGTAGTTTCATACTTGGATATTGTTTATATTTTTTTTATTTAATTATGGGTTCAGATGAATTACTAATATTCTACCAGAATGTACAAGGGTTGAGAACTAAGTGTTTGGATCTATGTAACGCGATATTGTGTCACAATTTTGATCTAATTTTACTCACTGAGACATGGTTGCAATCGGATATATTGGACTCGGAATTGTGTGATTCGCGATACGACGTCTTCCGTTGTGATAGGAATCTTGCATTGTGTGGTAAATCTAAGGGTGGGGGTGTCATGATTTGTGTCCGCAGGACGCTTGAGGCAACTCTGGTGGGCGACTACGGTAATGCTACTGCCGAGACCATCTGTATACGTATCCCAGCACGCACTATATCTTCTCGTAATGATCTGTTTGTAATTGTTGTTTACACACCTCCGGAAGAGCGCGGGTTTTTGGCTCGTATGGAAGGCGTAATTGGTGGAATATCCAGACTGGTCGACAGTAATCCTGACTGTAATTTTTTATTTGCGGGCGATTTTAATTTACCCTGTATTCGTTGGGATAATGGGAATAGTAATGTTATGCAGCAAGGTCCTGCCGTAAAACAGAATAGCGCAATATTACTATTAGATACAATTCAGTATCTTGGTTTTCAACAATATAATCAAATCTCTAACGCAAAAAACAATATCCTTGATTTAGTTTTTAGCAACCTTTCTTTGGAGATCACTCGCACTTCTAACCCTCTATTGAGGGAAGTTCCGCACCACCCGCCACTTCTTATAAATGTCTTGGACTTGAAATGTACCAAATTTAACGGAAAATATGAGCCACGTTTAAATTTTTATAAAGGTAACTATGACAATATTAATCAATTTCTTGGAAATATTAACTGGAATGACTTGCTTTCACATCATTCTGTAGAGGATGATGTGAAAGTTTTTTATGATATACTGAAAGAATGTTACACACTTTATATACCAGTCTCAAAGCGTTCAACTAATAATCGTTACCCAACTTGGTATAGTAAATCGTTAATTAAAATCAATAATCAGAAAAATAAAACTCATAAGAAGTGGAAGCGTTTTGGCAATCCCCGCGATTATGATGAGTTCTCCATGTTGAGAGATAGGTTTAAAAAAGTTCAAGAAGAATGCTTTAGAGATTATATTAATAGGACTGAATCGTACATACGCCGTTCTCCTAAACACTTTTGGACTTATGTAAAATCCAAAAAAGGGGGATCAAATTACCCTAAAACTTTCACTCATAACAATAATACATTGTCAGAAGGCCAGAGTATATGTAATGCATTTAATAATTTTTTTGAAAGTGCCTTCGTACAGCCTTCAAGTTCTGCTGCGTCGGTTGTGCATCGGACGTGTGAATCTTTTGCTACTGGAGATGTTATCTCACAAATTCATATATCACCATCTGACGTAAAATCATTGCTTGAAACCATGGATAAATCCAAGGGTGCAGGATCCGATGGCATACCTCCTATATTTTTGTCTAACTGTGCAAAATCTTTAGCCCTTCCTATATCTTTACTTTTTTCGAAATCGTTATCTCAGTGTGTTTTTCCTAATAGTTGGAAAACGGCTCTTATTATTCCCGTACATAAGAAAGGTCCAAAAACTCTAATTTCTAACTACCGCCAAATTTCAATACTGAATGCTATGCTAAACTATTTGAGAAAATAATTTACAAGCAAATTTATCCAGTAGTTGTTAAAGGAATACCAGCTTCACAACATGGTTTTTTGAGGAGTCGTTCCACTGTCTCTAATCTGGCACTTTTCACGAATTATGTTTTAGAGCATATGGAGAGTGGTGGTCAGGTTGATGTGATCTATACGGATTTTGAGAAAGCCTTTGATCGTGTTGATCACATCATCCTTCTACGCAAGCTGGAGTCGCTGGGAATCCACGGAGACTTATTGAGATGGATAACGTCGTATCTTACTAATCGTTCTCAGGCCGTGGTTTTGGGTGGTTATAGATCTAACTTCATTTCCGTGCCTTCTGGAGTTCCACAGGGTTCTCACCTTGGTCCTTTGTTTTATAATGCTTACATCTATGATATTAATTCATGTATTAAAAGTGCCCGACATCTCTTATATGCAGACGATAAGAAAATCTACATGCGTGTTGATACTGTCTCTGATTGCTTACTGATTCAGCAAGATCTAAATAACCTTATGTCTTACTATGCGACAAATAATATTACAGTTAGCGTTCATAAATGTCATTCAATGACATTCAGTCGCAAGAGTAAGCCCGTAAGGTTTAACTATCAACTAAACAATACTTACTTGGATAGAGTGGAGTCGGTTCGAGATCTAGGTGTATGCCTCGATTCTAAAATGTCGTTTTCCCTACATTTTGACAATATTGTAAATAGAGCCTACCGTAACCTTGGTTTCGTTATACGCACTTGTAAACCTTTTACATCTACTATTAGTATCAAAACACTTTATTGTTCGTACGTTAGGAGCATTTTGGAGTATGCCTGCCCCATATGGTCTCCGAGATACGCCATACATCAGAACAGATTGGAAAATATTCAAAAAAAATTTCTTAACCACTTGATCTACAAATTTAAGACTAACAAAGGAACATACACGGAAAATTGCAACGAATTCAGGCTGCTAACGCTTGAGGGGCGACGTCTGGTATTGGACATGGGTTTCTTATTCGATCTGCTTCGTGGGCGTATTGACTGTCCAGAACTTCTGGAGCAACTTAGATTTCGGACTCCGTCACGCC
Organism: Endotricha flammealis; assembly: GCA_905163395.2. Lineage (NCBI taxonomy): Eukaryota > Metazoa > Arthropoda > Insecta > Lepidoptera > Pyralidae > Endotricha > Endotricha flammealis. Next base: position 2,495,436 of record LR990869.1, on the reverse strand, counting down.
GTACGCGTCATACCCATCTCTTCGAGGTCCCATCTCATCACACTAATTATGGAGGGAATGCTGTGTTGACACGATTGGTTGACGAGTATAATTCTAACTTTAGGGATACTGACCCCTTTATCGGTGGAAAGACTAGTTTTTTGAATTTGATAAAATCAATTCTATCCCAAATTTGAATTAAATTCTAATTAAAATTAAAACGTTATGAATGTGCGCAGGTTATCTTGTCATTTACTTTATTGTTATGTAATATTTTATTATTATGATGTGTATATTTTATTTGTGTTTTTGCACAAGTATTATATGTAGTAGTATATATATTCTAATTATAATGATCAGTTTTTGTTATTATTAAATATAGTTAACATTATTAATATATGTTGTAGTAATTATTTATACGATACTGTGGCTATTGTTAGATATTGTTTTGGTCTTTTAATAAAAAAATGTGAATTGTTAGTTTAAGGCGTATTATAATAATTTTGCTGTGAACAACTTTTTGGCCGAACATATTTAGACGAAATTGTCATTTTGTAACTTATCTCTTAAGAATGGCTGTTGTTGTTACTATCAATAAAAATAAAAAAAATAAAAATAAAAACAGGAACAGGTGGCGGAGCATCCTCCGTGCCAAAGTGAGGCCATGAGGTCACGACCCTCAGCATTGAGGATAACGACGCAAGGAGGAGGAGTATTTTGGAATAACACAACCAAAAACGATTAACTGATCCATATTTAGAACTTGAAAAGCTAGTAGGTACGATTTTGAAAAACACCTATTGTTCTGGTTGATGTCTGTTAGATAAGGTCCTGGATGCTGTAAAGGTCCCATATCAAGAATTTGACGTTTTTCGTTTTCACTTTATATTTTGTTCGTGAAGTTTCCCAAATCATAAGAACATTTATCGTACTACCCGTCCAGATCGTACTACTATCCGCAGTTGCTTATCGGATATCGCATATCAGATCTGCCTTGAGGTGCGGTGGGGTGTGCGCGGCGGGAGGTAACGGCAAACTTGAGGCGGACGGGTAGTAGGTACACATTTCTGAAAAATGTAGAGGTCTGTGGTTCCTCCAAATCCTCCGCTTTTATGTGTATCATGAAAAAATCATCCACATTCACATGATCAGTGGCGGAGGTATCTCCAACTGCAATAATTGTCCAATCGTCTTCAGTAGGTTCTCAACCAACACTGCATTTACCACATTATTTTAGTCACTATCAATAGAACATTTTTTTCCAGAAGTACTTGCTGAAGAAGGTTGACTAAAAATAAAAAACTTGTCAATTTTGGGCAATTTTTGTTAACTATCTTCTCTTTCTTGACGTTGTTTGCGTCTAAATGCACTGCGTTTCTTCTTTTTGTCCATAATAAGTTTTCTAATTTATTATACAACTAGCTTTTCCCCGCGGCTTCGCTCGCGTTAATTTTATAACATAGATCTCGTTTGACAACAAAACAACCCATAGCGCGACTTGTGACGCCATCTGTTGGCCGATACAGCGCCCTCTATAGTAGAGAAATTATTTTCCCATTGGAACGACATACTTTCACGGGATAAAAAGTAGCCTATGTTGGGCTCTGTACCCCTAACAATATGTATGCAAATTTTCACAATGATCGGCTGCTCAGTCAAGCCGTGAAGGAATAACAAACAAGCACTTACTTTCTCATTTATAATATTAGTAGGAAGTAGGATACATACACATAGCACAGAATACTACAGAAGGTTGGCTTCAAACAACCGTCCAGAATAGGTATACGCATACAAAGAACGGCGATGTGTGCGTGAGCTCTCACCGACGAGGTCTCGTACGCTCCGACCGCGGTAAGAACTGGTTTGAACCGGCTCAGTTTCCGTATTAACGCCAGGGACGCGCCGGCCGCTCGCGCGCCGCGCCGCACGTTCTGTGACGTGTACAATGCCAAGTTCGTGTAGTGTTTGTATGGCCAATTAAAAAAAGGACAAGGACATTTCTTTTTTCGTACCCTAAAAATGATGTGAAGTAAGTACCTACGATTTACGAAAATTTATTATTTTTGAATATTGTTGTAAGTACACCTACTACCTTACTATCACAGCTACTACCTATTTTTAATAAGTAGTATTGTATACTTACCTAAATTACATAGAACCAAATGTTTAAACAATGTTAATAATGTTTATTACAAATGTTTGTATTATAAACCAGAAATAATAAGGAATTAAAACGAAACAATAAAAGAAAATATTTTCGGGTCACTCATTTATAGACAGGCCCGGTAGTCGAGTGGCTAGCAATGGTCACTTTATCCCAAGGGCTGCGGGTTCAAATCCTGCGCAAGGCAAACATTTGTGTGCATGAACATGTCTGTTTGCCTTGATCTGGGTGATTTCTATGTATAATTTATTCACAAAAAAGTATTTAAGTATATTTAGTTTCAGCAATTTAGTTTGGGACTAGCTGGCGTTGTGTGATTCGTCCAAGAATATTTATTTATTGACATTTCATAATGCTGACCGTTTAATTGATAGCATTATGAAACATATTTTATTAAGCACTGGCGCGTTCCGTCTTCGCACGGGTACTTAACAAAATTTAAAATTTTAACACAAACACACTCCAAACACAAACACACTCCAAACACAAACAAACAATCAAAATCTTTCCTCTTTATAATAGTAGTATAGATAAGTACATTGTAAATTTGATTATTAAATAAAACTAAAATAAAATATTTTATTATAAACGTTGTTTTTATTTTTATATTGAATTTAATACCGTGCCAAAGGTGTCAACCCTATGAGAATAGGTATAAATTTTTCATTTAGTCGGGAGTCAACCCTCTGTATTACTCTGTGCACATAGGTACTCATTCTTCATTGTTCACTGATGACGTGACGAAGTTAAAAGTAAAAGGAGTAATGATACGCTACAAGACGTCGTTGGCAAACATTTTATCGCCGCTAGTGTTACCGCATTTAACGGTGGAGACCAAGAACGATCTCCTCGCGCCTGAATTATTGCACTCACTAGAGGTGACCTGCATTTTTTAACGATTTTTCGCGTTATACAATGAGTAGCCGAAATCTGTAGGTTTTATATATTATTGACGTAACAGACATCATATGAGTGGTACTAAAATCAAATAAAATTGAACCACTATATTAGACCACTGAAAAGTTTATTGACTTAGCCTACTTATTCCTGATACAGCATTAATTTATTAACGGTTCTCGAAAAAAAAATCTTAAATCGAACTCACAAAAACGCACATCGATGAGTAATAAAACGCACATAATCGCTATCCGTCAAATAGACAACACTGCCAACACACAGAAAGAAATTAGGGGAATTCCCTTGGTATATCTTTCGAATTTCTCTCAACTGAGTTGTCATGATTGAAGTCGGGTTGCAACCTGTCATATTTATTTTGAAAATGGGAGAAATTTCCGAAGTTCAGTTCGATCGCTATTTCTGGTAAGGATTCGAGGGCCCCCTGAGCTTGTGGGCCCCAAGGCACTGCCCCGCCTAACCCCTAGGTAGCTACGCCACTGATTACATTTACCTGAGATAGCCGGAACGGAAGGGACAGTGGTAAAATCATAGTTACATGAGATTGGGTGACATACTTGTATGTACAAGCGATTTAAAATTTAAATTTTAAATAGCAATATATATATTTTTTTAATTATTAAGTGGTTAATTAGGTCATTTACTTACGATTTAGACCTGTTACCCGTAACTCATGCGGCAAGGAATAGTGGGGAGAGGTGCGAGGTTTAGACGACGCTGTGTGTGGAATGTGGACTGTATGCGCCCGCGCAGCGCCATGAACCGCTGTTCCGCATGCCCAGTACCTTCATAAACAAATCCACTAAACAAATTCCATTATGTTTGTTTTGCGCATGAAATGTGACGGGCGGGGCGCATCGCCTCTCCATAAAACATAAATAAATGAAATGGACATACATAACACTTGACGCCGCGCAGCCCGCCCTGACGCGTCGCGTCTGCTCGATCGAGGCCTTAGGGCTTTTTGCCTTAGAATTTCCTTCGTAATAACATTAAATCCAGGAGCTTTTTTGTGGACATTTTTTTTTTAAATCACTCCCGAGGTGAATTGAAAAATTTTCCTGGAAAATTCCAAATAGGTATTCAAATATCAGTAACGACGATCAACAGGATTAAACCTCATTAGGTATCAATATATCTGCGGAACAAAACCAAAAAGCACAATTCTTGTTTGTTAACTAGGTACCTATAGTAGAAGACGGTTGTGCCATATTTGAGCCATATTGTGCACTTTGGTATAGAAGCATGAAATTTCTACCATGGATAGAGTGTCTCACAATGATCGTTTTAAGATGTGGAGGGAAGTCAGATTCTTCCTCTGTGAGTGGGGGGAGGGGGGCAAAGGGGGTGAATTCCACGTCTTGATGATTATTTTTTTACTGATCCGTTAATGTTACTAGGGCTTGTATGGTGTCGTTTTCATATAAACCGAATACAAGGAATTCATTTTTAACAATAAAAATGTATGGTCCCATACAAAAAAATTAAAAATACTGCCAAAAAGTGAAAAGTGCCGCTACTTTTTTTTTGTTAGCACGTTATTTTTACTTTCAAATCTTAATTATTATGATATTAAAAAATACTGTGATAAAGCTTATTTAATGTAGTTTACAAATATATATAATTGTATTATACTTGTCATACAAAAACTATTTAAAAAAAAAGAAGAACGTGCAAATTCCAGAAGATGCGCGCGGTGATTAGGTGAGATGTAGGTACGCGTAGCGACAAATTTTCATAATGTACTATAGTCATTTGTTATTAATATTTTATAGCAATGCTACTAGCCATTTTGCGACATAGTTTTAATGTAAACAAATGAAAGAAATGCGTTTTTATTGCTTCCACGGAGAAAAACATTTAATAATTTTGACTTAGAGAAGGTTAATAATAAAACATCAGAAATAAAAGTAAAATGACGTTTAACCAGCAGTCACCAGTACAAAAGCAAAGTGCTGTACATTTGAGTGCAGCTTTGTTACATTTGCATCTTCCAGTACACCCTTTTTTAACGCTGCACTGCACGTAATTAACATAGTGATAGTGGGGATAGTGTTGTCCAGACTGGCTGCCATTCGTTCGAATTTTTAATCCAACCCCAGTTAGATGGTTCAGGAATATCTGGAACTTTTGTTAAAGATTGCATCCAAATGTAAGCCTGATAGGAAGTTACGCGTTTTATATATTGCTGAAGTGCCGCTTTTGTCCTCTATGGCTCAGGATTTTTGGGTAAAGAGTTTTTTTCTGGCTTCATTTACAGTCAGCATTTCACTATTGTGGTCATACATTAAAACCACAAATCTTTCAATGAGTCGTCGCTTATTTGTTGTGGCATTGTCATCATTTCTTCAAAGGCGCTGTTTACTTCTGGAAAAGATCGCCATATTTCCCATGCTGTTTTTTCCCTCTACCAGCAAAGAACTCCGTATCACACCCTACTGCGAACGCATGAAAGACGGGAACGTACTCACATTGTGACAAACTCATTGACGCTACCAGGTCTTGCGGAAACTGGAGGCAACGCCAAATGCAACCCATAGTTCAGATAAAGATAACTTTCTGAAGAATGCCACAGCCAGTACTAATACATCTGTGTCTACAGACGGTGCGTATTGTCACTCTGCTAAATCCTTTCTTTACTGCATCAGCTAAATGTAAAAACATTCAGTCAGCTTCATCGTGAAAACATCTATCTATCTAGCTATCGGCGCAAGTTGTTTGAGTTGAGCTTTAAAGCTGCTTTACGAGAAAAAGGCACAAGGAAAAGAGTGGCTTCCCACGCATGCGACGCCTAAGAACTGGAAGAGTTTCCTTTCAGTGAATGAGAACAAGACCGAATTGTTTTTATTTTTATCACAACAACTTGTTCTTTACAGGCAGGAGAAAAAGAAATATACGCGACACATTGAATCGAAGTTCTCTGTTTTATCAATATCTCAGATATACGTGACATAGCCCCATGTTTTCACGACGAAGCTGACACCCGAATGTTTTTGCATTTAGCTGGTGCAGTAAAGAAAGGATTTAGCAGAGTGACAATACGCACCGTAGACACAGATGTATTAGTACTGGCTGTGGCATTCTTCAGAAAGATATATTTATCTGAACTACAGGTTGCATTTGGTGTTGGCTCAAGGTTCCGCTACACGACCTGGTAGCGTCAATGAGTTTGTCACAATGTGAGTACGTTCCCGTCTTTCATGCGTTCACAGGGTGTGATACGGAGTTCACTTTTGTTGGTAGAGGGAAAAAACAGCATGGGAAACATGGCGATCTTTTCCAGAAGTAAACAGCGCCTTTGAAGAAATGACAACAATGCCACAACAAATAAGCGACGACTCATTGCAGATTTGTGGTTTTAATGTATGACCGCATTAGTGAAATGCTGACTATAAATGAAGCCAGAAAAAAAACTCTTTACCCAAAAATCCCGAGCCATAGAGAACATACCCCCCCACAAAAAAGGCACTCTAGCAATATATAAAACGCGCTTCTTATCAGGCTTACATTTGGATGCAATCTTTAACAAAAGTTCCATATATTCCTGAACCATCTAACTGGGGTTGGATTAAAGATTCGACAACGCTACTTGAAGTAGCAACTTTATGTGCTGAGTTAATTAGGTGCAGCGTTAAAAAAGGGTGTAGTGCAGCTTTGTTACATTTGCATCTTCCAGATGCAAATGTAACAAAGCTGCACTCAAATGTACAGCACTTTGCTTTTGTACTGGTGACTGCTGGTTAAACATCATTTTACTTTTATTTCTGACGTTTTATTAGTAACCTTCTCTATGTCAAAATTATTAAATGTTTTTTTCCGTGGAAGCAATAAAAACACATTTCTTACATTTGATTACATTAAAACTATGTCGCATAATGGCTAGTAGCATTGCTATAAATATTTATAACAAATGACCATAGTACATTATGAAAATTTGTCGCTACGCGTACCTACATCTCACTGAATCACCGCGCGCATATTCTGGAATTTGCACGTTCTTCTTTTTTTTTTAAATAGTTTTTGTATGAAAAGTATACTACAATTATATATATTTGTAAACTACATTAAATAAGCTATAACATAGTATTTTTTTAATATCATAATAATTAAGATTTGAAAGTAAAAATAACGTGCTTACAAAAAAAACGTAGCGGAACTTTTTACTTTTTGGCAGTATTTTTAATTTTTTTGTATGGGACCATACATTTTTATTGTTAAAAATGAATTCCTTGTATTCGGTTTATATGAAAACGACACCATACAAGCCCTAGTAACATTAACGGATCAGTAAAAAAATAATCATCAAGACGTGGAATTCACCCCCTTTGCCCCCCTCCCCCCACTCACAGAGGAAGAATCTGACTTCCCTCCACATCTTAAAACGATCACCGTGGGACACTCTATCCATGGTAGAAATTTCATGCTTCTATACCAAAGTGCACAATCATCGCACTTCCGTCTTCTACTACTACCCAGATATAATTTTATCTAATCACCGGATACCTATATAAGCTCATTACACTGCGTTTCTTTGTATTTGGAGTTTGATTTTTGTGTATTTTTCGTGTAAGTACCATTTTGATTAATCTAAATCGAAAATTCTGAGCCATTTGTTTCGAATCACGATAACAAAGTTTAAAACTGTCATTGTGTTCCCATCCATATAATTCGTTCTTTTATTCTTTAAACAGAGGCCTTTTATGAATATTGCATTGCAACTATTTGCAACCCTAAGGTCGATAAACGATGCCTTACATACACCTGTATTTTAGATTAGAGCTTTGTAAAGTAAATTAATTAAACATTATGATTGTATGTAGGTACCTAGGTACATTTTGACTAGAGAAAAAGACTGCGAGCGCCTGCCTCTCTGAATAAACGATTTGATTCATGATTCTGTCTAATATGTGTCCCTAATATAATACTACAGTAGATACATTTATTGAAGGATTCGTTAAGAAATCCTACTAAAATGTGTTAAACTAACTACCTACTTATTACGTTTATAGATAGCACAGATCAAAATTGTCTACGAAAATAGAAAACATATTTAATCATACAATGGAAAAATTCGTAACAGATCCAACAAAAAGTAAGATTATTGAAAAGATGTATAGTGCCATTTGTAGTGACGATTTATCTGATCCAGTAATGACCGCTTTGGAAATCGTAAATGAAACAGAACTAAAATTTATTAAGATTGAGAACTGTTCCAAGTCTGAAGATAAATCAAATAAGTTAAGAATTGAGAGCGAATTCGCCTTTGGCATCAAATTTTATCAGCACGCCCTGATAATGTTGAATTGCGCAATTGCAATTGCACCTGACAACTCGGAAGCAATGATTCTTGCGTACAATGCCAGATCAGCTTTGCTCTTCGAAGTGGAGGCCATAACAGCATGCTTAGAAGACATTGAACGATGCCTCGCCATGAAGTGTACGACGTCGAGCGCTCAAATCGTTAGAGAATTGGTGGTAAGAAAACTAAATTGCTCTTTACGTAAAAACCCTGGAAAAAAAAACATGAGGAGTCAGTTTGGACTCGAATACTTCAATTTAAAACAAAAGCATGATGATATCCCGTGCCTAAGCGCTAAGGTGCATGTTGCCAAAGATTCACGCAAAATTATTGCTGCAGAGGATATTGAAGTAGGAGAAGTTATTGCCGTCGAGCCCGCCTTTGCTGTTGCTGTTGACATGAGAAATAGGTTCTTATCGTGTCATTACTGTCACAAGCTGTCGTTTAGTTTAATACCCTGTGATGGCTGCACTTCTGTATTGTTTTGTAACGACACCTGTAAGAAACAATGTATGAAAGACTACCACAAGATTGAATGTCATATAATAAACGCTTTGGATCAATATTCTCCCGAAGACAGATTGTCGGTTGTGGCTGCTCTGAAGATACGCGAAATGTGTGATTCTTGGGAAGATTTTATTTCCAGTTCGTTGCTCGATGAAAGTGGCTTAGAGGAGCTCCCCGTAAGCGAAAAATACGACCACAATCACAAAAGCTCCGTATTGGTATTCAATGATAATAAGCACTTTGTTTATGGAAAAATATTTGAACATAGTTTCCAATACGCCTACATTATACAACTTTTGAGTGATATCCCCGACTATCTTCCACAAAGTTCAAAGGAAAGATCAGAAGCCCAACGCGCACTAGCAAGAATTATGTTATCCATAAGGATAAAATTTCCGCTCCATTTATACATTATTAATGTTGCACAAATGTTCACTTCGTTTACTACCGTAGTTAGCGTTGACGGCATTGATTACAAGAACATAGGTATATTCTCTTTTGCAAGCAAGCTGACTCATAGTTGTGAGCCCAACACCTTCACCTTAGGGCTTGGTAACAAACTAGCGTTAATTGCAATAAAATCTATCAAGAAAGGAACTGAACTCAGTACATCGAGTATGTAAGTATAAAATATTAAAAGGCTCATTCATTTCGTATACCTATCTTATTTGGCATTTTTAAAAGCTTTTATTTAACTTGACCTGTATGTATGTATGTATGTATGTATGTATGTATGTATGTATGTATGTAAGGGTGGAATCTTGAAACGATAATTTGAACCACTTCCCGAAGACCGATTGAGCTGAAATTTTGCTTAAAACTGTAGATCAGATGACAATACAATATTATGATAACAAAATTACGATACAGCCGTTTGTGTTCCGTTTTTCGTACAAAACAGTTCCGACCAAAAACCTATAGGGTACTTCCGGTTGTTCTAGAATCATGAAATTTGGCAAGAAGCAAGATGATGTAGTACAAGTACAGGAATAAATCTGAAAATCGTAAATGTGTAGTTACTTCTTCTTCTTTAAATAACCAATATAATGTGACCCTACCCTTGGTACATTTTACATTGGTACATGGCTCTTTTTATACCGGTTATGAATTAAAATGTATTTTATCTATTACTAGCTTTTCCTCGCGGCTTCGCTCGCGTTAATTTTATGACATAGATCTCGTTTGACAACAAAACAACCCATAGCGCGACTTGTGACGCCATCCGATAGCATCCCATACAGCGCCCTTTATAGTAGAAAAAAATATTTTCCCTTTGGATTGACATACTTTCACGGGTAAAAAGGTAGCCTATGTTGGGCTCTGTACCCCTGACATATACAAATTTTCATAATGATCAACTGATTAGTCAAGCCTTGAAGGAATAACAAACAAACAAACTCACTTTCTCATTTATAATATTAGTATGATAGTATGACTAGTATTAGTAGTAGCCTTTGGATGGGTTTCGTTATCTCGAGCTTCTTCGTGCTTCGGAGGGCACGTTAAGTCGTCGGTCCCGGCTGTTGTCGATAGATGACAGTCGTTAAGCCAAGTCGGTGGCCTTAGGGCGGTTTGAAAACACCGACCTCTGCCAATCCGCATTGGAGCAGCGTGGCAGAGTAGGTACGCTCTAATCACCTTCGATTGAAGGGAGACCTGAGACCAGCAGTGGGATATGATGCACAGCAATAGATGGCACTGCGAAACCTGTCCAGTGATAACTAAAAAGTAAAAAATAAATTAAAAGTAAAAAAATATATTTAAAAACAAGCTTTTATTTAATTGCGCTAAAAAGAATAAAATAAACATTTTTATTTTAAAATTTTAACTATCAACTTAAAACGTCATTATATACATTAAATTTATTACTTATTATATTATCACAATTTATATGACATATAAATTATAAGTAAAAAAATATATTTAAAAACAAGCTTTTATTTAATTGCGCTAAAAAGAATAAAATAAACTTTTCTTTTAAAATTTTAACTATTAACTTATAACGTCATTACACAATTTATATGACATAAAAGCTTGTCGCGAGATTTAATTACTAACATTTACTCGTAGTACGAATAAATGTTAGTTCGATAATTATGTTTTCCTAAACAGGTAAATCTCGCGACAAGCTTTTATGTCATATAAATTGTGTAATGACGTTATAAGTTAATAGTTAAAATTTTAAAAGAAAAGTTTATTTTATTCTTTTTAGCGCAATTAAATAAAAGCTTGTTTTTAAATATATTTTTTTACTTATAATTTATTTTTTTACTTTTTAGTTATCACTGGACAGGTTTCGCAGTACCATCTATTGTCGAGTACTTGTCTAATGAATTTATTTGTTATAACTAGCACCAGCAATTTGAATACCTATATAATTTCCTGATTTTTACTACAGTCAACCTGCGACAAACTAAACGGGTTTATGTACCCATCAAAAATAAAATACCGACCAAGGGCAAGTAGAACTCGTGCGTGAGGGTTCCTTCCCATAATCATACTAGTCATCATCATCATCATCATATCAACCCATAATCATCCCACTGCTGGTCTAAGGTCTCCCTTCAATCGAAGGTGATTAGAGCGTACTCTGCCACGCTGCTCCAATGCGGATTGGCAGAGGTCGGTGTTTTCAAACCGCCCTAAGGCCTGACAGTCGTTAAGCCAAGTCGGTCTTGGCTTAACGACTGTCATCTATCGACAACAGCCGGGACCGACGGCTTAACGTGCCCTCCGAAGCACAAAGAAGCTCGAGATAACGAAACCCATCCAAACGCTGGCTAGGGTCGCCGTCGCTTAACTTGTGTGTTCTTATTAGAGTGTGACACACAGCGACGCCATCGAGCTCCTCTGACACACAGCGACGCCATCGAGCTCCTCATACTAGTCATATACTAATATTATAAATGAGAAAGTGAGTTTGTTTGTTTGTTATTTCTTCACGGCTTGACTAATCAGTTGATCATTATGAAAATTTGTATATGTCAGGGGTACAGAGCCCAACATAGGCTACCTTTTTACCCGTGAAAGTATGTCAATCCAAAGGGAAAATATTTTTTCTACTATAAAGGGCGCTGTATGGGATGCTATCGGCCAACAGATGGCGCCACAAGTCGCGCTATGGGTTGTTTTGTTGTCAAACGAGATCTATGTCATAAAATTACCGCGAGCGAAGCCGCGAGAAAAAGCTAGTAATAGATAAAATACATTTTAATTCATAACCGGTATAAAAAGAGCCATGTACCAATGTAAAATGTACCAAGGGTAGGGTCAAATTATACTGGTTGTTTAAAGAAGAAGAAGTAACTACAAATTCACGATTTTCAGATTTATTCCTGTACTTGTACTACATCATCTTGCTTCTTGCCAAATTTCATGATTCTAGGACAACCGGAAGTACCCTATAGGTTTTAGGTCGGAACTGTTTTGTACGAAAAACGGAACACAAACGACTGTATCGTAATTTTGTTATCATAATATTGTATTGTCATCTGATCTACAGTTTTAAGCAAAATTTCAGCTCAATCGGTCTTCGGGAAGTGGTTCAAATTTTCGTTGCAAGATTCCGCCCTTACATACATTCATACATACATACATACATACATACATACATACATACAGGTCAAGTTAAATAAAAGCTTTTAAAAAGCTTGTCGCGAGATTTACCTGTTTAGGAAAACATAATTATCGAACTAACATTTATTTGTACTACGAGTAAATGTTAGTAATTAAATCTCGCGACAAGCTTTTATGTCATATAAATTGTGTAATGACGTTATAAGTTGATAGTTAAAATTTTAAAATAAAAATGTTTATTTTATTCTTTTTAGCGCAATTAAATAAAAGCTTGTTTTTAAATATATTTTTGTTACTTCGTTTCGCATCTCTGACGGTAGCCAAATATGGGTTCCCAAAAGGTACAGTCAAGAGCAGGTTGGCCTTTACATATTGGACTTGGTACCATTCTTAAGTTCTATGTCATAAGAGCCAAAATTGTACTGCAAGTGTAAAGCTCGACGTGCACCTGACTGTACTTCCACTTGTTTTCTTTCGACATATGTAATTTTATTGTTTGATTTATATGTTACAAGTTAAATTTCATTAACTTTTACCCCTCCTTGTAGATTGAAAGAAATTGAGGACGTGATGAAAGAGGTTAGACTTATACTTAAATATTGATCTTGAATTTGATTACTTATTACATTTAATTTAAGTGACATCTTTCATATGAAAAAAGGCATTTAAGTTAGGGTAGGGTAGGTTTCTTTGGGGTGGGGAGCTGGGATACCTCCACGCGGTCTACCCTGGTAACGTCGGTAAGTAATTCCTTAGTTTCTGGAACCGACTCTGGAATTACTTGCCGGCGACCACCGACGCGATGGGTCTGCTCCCCGTGCTCCTACCTACTCGTGAGATGCGGACAAATCCGCTCCCCCTAGCATCCGTACTGGTGCTGGGGGTGGAGAGGTCGAGGAGACAACCTCGTTAAAAAACAAGAGGTGGAGCCGGCCGGGGTTGGCTCGGCCGGCACCTGGATGCGGTGTGCTGCTGACGGGGCGTTCCGGAGAGAGCGGGTCCGTCCAGTTTATCTTTGGCCGGACGGCCCTGGCGAGGTTGTGGATGTATCACAGTATCCGTGGCCCCGTCACTTAGGGGGTGAGTGGCATTCCGTCAGTTTTTAGTGGTAAATTCCACAGTCCCCACCGTATATTCCCGGTGGGGCTACTGCAAAGCATTTTTCTGACGATAATAAAAAAAGGGTAGCTTTTATATTTTTATTTCATACGGTAGACAAACAAGCAAGCGGGCGCAAGGAAAGAAATCCCCGTTTTCTGATGGTCATACAAAGAGGATAGGAGGGGAGTTCGGCTTCCGGATCTCTCACTCACCCAACGAAACTCATTCTCCATATTAATGTGTAATAAATATTTTAACATGGCGATTTTGTACTGCTTCACAGTTTTCCATCGTATGTACAAGTGCCAATATTTACATTAAAATTAAATCTTTTGCAGAGGTCTCTGGAACGAGCTGATATATAAGAATTCAAGAGCATTCGAGTTGTTCCATGAAACGGGGATAATATGCCAATGCCGTGTCTGTTTAGAGAACTGGACCCCGTACAATGTGGAAAATGTCAAAATGAGCAATGAAAAACAAAAATGCTTAAATAAATTGCGCCGCAAGATTATTATACACCAAATGAATTCAAAAGAACACTTCGAGGCAACTTGTCAAGCGTTGAAGACGTTCCAAGATTCCGAGCACACAAAAGAGTACTGTGTTATATTCAGCGAATTCCTTAAATCACTAACTTTGTTTCAATATTTGTATACAGAAAATGAAACGTGTATGCCCGATTTTAAGCATGATTTGAAGAGGTTATTCTCATAAGAAATATTTATACATTTCATTTAAAATGAGATAGTTATACATAAGTATACTTATTATAGAATATAGATTTCAAAATAAATTAAAAGTAAAAAAAATATATTTATGATATAAAAGCTTGTCGCGAGATTTAATTACTAACATTTACTCGTAGTACGAATAAATGTTAGTTCGATAATTATGTTTTCAACAGGTAAATCTCGCGACAAGCTTTTATGTCATATAAATTGTGTAATGACGTTGTAAGTTAATAGTTAAAGTTTTAAAAGAAAAGTTTATTTTATTATTTTTAGCGCAATTAAATAAAAGCTTGTTTTTAAATAAATTTTTTTTACTTTTAATTTTTACTTTTTAGTTATCACTGGACAGGTTTCGCAGTGCCATCTATTGTCGAGAGGCGGTACTAGTCTAATGAATTTATTTGTTATAACTAGCACCAGCAATTTGAATACCTATATAATTTCCTGATTTTACTATAGTCACCCTGCGACAAACTAAACGGGTTTATGTACCCATCAAAAATAAAATACCGACCAAGGGCTCAGACCAAATAAGAAGTCCAAGGGCAAGTAGAACTCGCGCGTGAGGGTTCCTTCCCATAATCATACTAGTCATACTATCATACTAATATTACTATAAATGAGAAAGTGAGTTTGTTTGTTTGTTATTCCTTCACGGCTTGACTAGTCAGTTGATCATTATGAAAATTTGTATATGTCAGGGGTACAAAGCCCAACATAGGCTACCTATTTACCCGTGAAAGTATGTCAATCAAAAGGGAAAATATTTTTTCTACTATATGCTGTATGGGATGCTATCGGCCAACAGATGGCGCCACAAGTCGCGCTATGGGTTGTTTTGTTGTCAAACGCGATCTATGTCATAAAATTAACGCGAGCGAAGCCGCGAGGAAAAGCTAGTAATAGATAAAATACATTTTAATTCATAACCGGTATAAAAAGAGCCATGTACCAATGTAAAATGTACCAAGGGTAGGGTCACATTATATTGGTTGTTTAAAGAAGAAGAAGTAATTACAAATTTACGATTTTCAGATTTATTCCTGTACTTGTACTACATCATCTTGCATCTTGTCAAATTTCATGATTCTAAGACAACCGGAAGTACCCTATAGGTTTTTGGTCGGAACTGTTTTGTACGAAAAACGGAACACAAACGGCTATATCGTAATTTTGTTATCATAATATTGTATTGTCATCTGATCTACAGTTTTAAGCAAAATTTCAGCTCAATCGGTCTTCAAATGGAAGTGAAGTGGTTCAAATTTACGTTCCAAGATTCCACCCATACATACATACATACATACATACATACAGGTCAAGTTAAATAAAAGCTTTTAAAAATAAAAATTTAGATTTTTTTAAAATAGGTACCTACTTATTTTAATTCCGTTGATTTTGACTGGTACATCGTTTCTGGGTTTTTATTAAAATAAAAATGAATCGCTGAAATGTAAAATATGTAGGTACAGTCGCCTCGAGGATAGCAGGACCATCGTTAGGATGATTCTTGGTTGCAACATCCAACATCCTAGTGGAAAGTGGACACATACATATGGCTCTAAAAAACAAAAACCCTGTTTGGTAACAAAGAAAAGGACGGAACTGACAAAAAATCCACTTACAAGCTGTGCAAGCGTGTGTGTGTAAAATGGTCCTCCTATCTTTGAGGCCACTTTATATGACATAAAAGCTTGTCGCGAGATTTAATTACTAACATTTACTCGTAGTACGAATAAATGTTAGTTCGATAATTATGTTTTCCTAAACAGGTAAATCTCGCGATAAGCTTTTATGTCATATAAATTGTGTAATGACGTTATAAGTTGATAGTTAAAATTTTGAAAGAAAAGTTTATTTTATTCTTTTTAGCGCAATTAAATAAAAGCTTGTTTTTAAATATATTTTTTTACTTTTAATTTATTTTTTACTTTTTAGTTATCACTGGACAGGTTTCGCAGTGCCATCTATTGTCGAGAGGCGGTACTTGTCTAATGAATTTATTTGTTATAACTAGCAATTTGAATACCTATATAATTTCCTGATTTTACTACAGTCACCCTGCGACAAACTAAACGGGTTTATGTACCCATCAAAAATAAAATACCGACCAAAATACCGGCAAGTAGAACTCGCGCGTGAGGGTTCCTTCCCATAATCATACTAGTCATCATCATCATCATCATATCAACCCATAATCATCCCACTGCTGGTCTCAGGTCTCCCTTCAATCGAAGGTGATTAGAGCGTACTCTGCCACGCTGCTCCAATGCGGATTGGCAGAGGTCGGTGTTTTCAAACCGCCCTAAGGCCACCGACTTGGCTTAACGACTGTCATCTATCGACAACAGCCGGGACCGACGGCTTAACGTGCCCTCTGAAGCACGAAGAAGCTCGAGATAACGAAACCCATCCAAACGCTGGCTTGGGTCGCCGTCGCTTAACTTGTGTGTTCATATTAGAGTGTGACACACATCGACGCCATCGAGCTCCTCATACTAGTCATACTATCATACTAATATTATAAACTAGCTGACCCGTGCCCACTTCGTTGGGCATAATGTTAAAAGCCTTTTTATTTTTTGGTTTTTTATATAACCTATGACACTCAGCAATAATGTGGCTTTCTATTGGTGAAAGAATTTTTAAAATCAGTTCAGTAGATCCCGAGATTACCCCTTACAATTTAACAAATACACAAACTTTACCTCTTTATAATATTAGTATAAGTATATAACCTATGACACTCAGCAATAATGTGGCTTTCTATTGGTGAAAGAATTTTTAAAATCAGTTCAGTAGATCCCGAGATTACCCCTTACAATTTAACAAATACACAAACTTTACCTCTTTATAATATTAGTATAGATGAGAAAGTGAGTTTGTTTGTTTATTTTTATTTCTTCACGGCTTGGCTAATCAGTTGATCATTATGAAAATTTGTATATGTCAGGGGTACAGAGCCCAACATAGGCTACCTTTTTTACCCGTGAAAGTATGTCAATCCAAAGGGAAAATATTTTTTCTACTATAAAGGGCGCTGTATGGGATGCTATCGGCCAACAGATGGCGTCACAAGTCGCGCTATGGGTTGTTTTGTTGTCAAACGAGATCTATGTCATAAAATTAACACGAGCGAAGCCGCGAGGAAAAGCTAGTAATAGATAAAATACATTTTAATTCATAACCGGTATAAAAAGAGCCATGTACCAATGTAAAATGTACCAAGAGTAGGGTCACATTATATTGGTTGATTAAAGAAGAAGAAGTAACTACAAATTTACAATTTTCAGATTTATTCCTGTACTTGTACTACATCATCTTGCTTCTTGCCAAATTTCATGATTCTAGGACAACCGGAAGTACCCTATAGGTTTTTGGTCGGAACGGTTTTGTACGAAAAACGAAACACAAACGGCTGTATCGTAATTTTGTTATCATAATATTGTATTGTCATCTGATCTACAGTTTTGAGCAAAATTTCAGCTCAATCGGTCTTCGGGAAGTGGTTCAAATTTTCGTTCCAAGATTCCACCCTTACATACATTCATACATACATACAGGTCAAGTTAAATAAAAGCTTTTAAAAATGCCGGCTTGTGCTTTAATTACGTGCAAAAATCGCAGTGATACGGTAAATTCAAGTAATAGTGGTGTTACTTATCATAGGTAAGTCATTTATTTAATATTTTTCTATATAAATGACAAATTAACGAAATATTTTTGAGGCATAGAAATCATTAAACAATATACGGCATAGTCGATACTTCCGTTAAAAATATTGTCCATTGCTTGTTTTGGATACGCGTTTTTCAATGTTTTGCGGTATGCACGTACAATGGAATGCAAACGTAACGATAATTACAATGTTGTGAAAATATCGTGGTACCGCCGCTTGTAGCTTCCGCGATCTGTCAAAGTGATAATGGCCGTCGCACAAGCCATGTAGTGCTGCCAAAAGTAGAATATTTTAGTATCGATAATTTTGTATTTCTAATTTTTGAAAGTATAATAATTTGAAACTTTTACTACAGTGCATTCCTTGTACAGGGTGTCCTAGTCCCATAAGTATTGGATCAAACTCAAGGGGAAAGTAGCTCACGTAAAAACACATTTGATTAGTTTAAAAAAAATCGCTTGTTATTATGTACTAATTTTTTTAAAGTTCTTTCTTTTAATTGGTTGTATAAAAATTACTATTTTCCAAAAATAAAATAAATAAAAACTAAAAACTTTGGTAATTTTTTTTTCTTTTTTAATTATTTAAAATTAAATAGGTATTATAGTTCATAGTTGTAGTCCGTAATAAATTGTTATTGTAAAATATCGAGAGGTAGTTATCGATAATGCTTGTCGCCCTTTTTCATTAGGTGCCCGTCACTATAATACACTTCTTACATCTGTGTTCGTAATCGAACTGCAAATCACGGGCTTACGATTTGTGTGAGTGTGACTGTCGGAGATTATTCTATGAATGTGTTAAAATGTAACTGTGTGTGTAAGTGGCGACATCGGTTCCGGACTCCGGTACAAAAACTGTCTTATTACATTTCTCTTCTTTCTGTGTTCTGAGTTCTGCACCAAATTGGACGAAGAAATTGGAACCGGTGTGAAGTTAGCGGCCAAACTTAGCAGCCGCCAATAACCCGACCAAATTGAGAAGTAATTTTTTTCTTAACAAATTGACTCTGAAAACCGCTAAAACAGCTACGGACGCCTAGTTTGATACAGCTAGAGTACCAGAGATCAACCCGCACTACTTTGAATACCAAAAAAATCCACGCCGAAAGAATAATCTAATTTTACCCGAACCTAAGCTTGAAATATATAAATCAGGGCCATACTATCGAGCAATACAAATATACAATAACATACCGGACTATATAAAAAACGAACATTAAATAAATATACATAAAAATAAATGAACTGCATTGCTACAAGAAAAATGTTACTATTCAGTTAGAGAATTCATGTCAGACGGGGGCCCAAATAGATATAAGAATGATTACATAATATAAGTGAAATTTTATTTTGTTTTTAGTCTAAAAATATTATTATGTCCTAAACTAGAGACTATTAGGTCTAAAAAAGTTTAATGTTAATGATTAAGTACAAGACAGTGCAATTGACTTACTGTGCCTATTATTGTGATACTCTATCAGGGTCAATGTTGCTATATAATGTACCTATAGTATTAAGTACTATTAAGTATTATAGTATAGATTGTATATCATATTTGTAGTGTAACATTGTGCAATTATAAATAAATAATCTTTACCATTTATTCGAAAAAACTCTAAAACGTAATTTTCAACTACGAACTAGACACAGTAATCTTTCAGCTGCTTGCATGAACACAAAAAAAAATAAACACAAGATTTTCGGACATAGAAGTGGGGGGGGGGGATTCAATGTAAATAATTCCGAAACGGATCCTTGTATCTAAAAATGTTCTTTCCACACCCTGTTTTGAAGAGATCTATCTAACGATACCCCAAAACATGGGGTGGGCGCGAAAAAGAAATTCATTTCCACTTTAAATGCAGGGGAGGCACCCCAAAAATATTTTTCAAAACTTTGTTCAAGCACTTTTACTTTTGTATTGTATCCATACCAAATTACAGCTTTCTAGCATTAAGCGTTTAGGCGCTAAACCGCGGAATTTATAAGAGTTCCTTGTAGTTTACTACGGAACCCTAAAAACAAGCTTCTCAGATCTTATCTCCTCGGGTAATTCAATCTTACAACATGACAAAACTTTGAGAACCTTTTTATTTCAAAAATTTTGTCAGAGGTGGGTAACGTAAGATCGGACATCAAACACCGAAAAGAAAAGTATCTGTCAGAACATTACTGTTTCCAGTTATTTATGAATTATGAAGAGCCCATGTTGTAGAGCTGGAAATATCGCATCGAACTTGCCCCTTGACTAAAATTTTTTATATTGGATACGGTGATCGCTTAGGTACCATCAGGGTAAGCTTGTTTGTCACCTTAGTGAGTTTTTTCATACCGGTTTTTTTAGGACCTTTATAGTTTCGCCATGTCCGTCTGTCTGTCCGTCTATCCTCGGTCTAGCGCCTAGACGCTTAGTGCTAGAAAGCTGTATTTTGGTATGTATAAACATATTATCAAAATACTAAAAAAGTGCTAGTAGTGCTAGTGCCATGTTGTGGGTTGTGGGATATCGTAAGATAGATCTCTTCAAAACAGTGTAGGAAGATCGTTTTCCGATACAATGTTCCGTTTGCGAATTCGTTTCGCACGGTGGTCCCCCCCACCTCTATCTCCGAAAGTCTTGTGTTTAGAAATTTTGAAAAAATCATGGTTAGTCATCGAAATAATATTACTACGTATAGAAATGACAGCGCCTTCAAATTTTGGCGCCGCGTTCGGCCGTGCGGGGCGCGCCCCTCCCTGGCCCCGCCCCCAACCGAGTCATAGAATATGACATTACTACGCAGGGGCGACACTTTGTTTATATTCTGCCTATTGGACATCTAACTGATTATTTTAGTTTATTACAATATTTTATTTTACTTAATAGAATAAACTTAATAGAAAATAGGTATAATATTAGCTTTATAGGTAGGAAGCTACATTACAATTTTGTTCTTAACTTAATATTAGTCAAAAATAAACTGAGATTAAATCAAAACTTTATAATGAAGCTATTTATATATTGAAGTATTTTGTAATATATGCAATAACTAGGAGACGGTCGCCTGCCAGGCAAGAGGAGTTGTGTTGAATGGTAACGTATCTTTACTCCGAAACTTGTTTGCCCGAATTTCATTTGTTCGAAAATGGTTGGTCGAAATTTAAAATGCTGTTTCGTTTTCCATCTTTTTGTTTTCTAGAAACTATTTTTTTTACTTAGTAACTTTATCCACATTTACGTATTTTTTACCTACTATATAAAAATATTTTGGAAATATAGTTTAAAAAACCAATATTTAAATTACATATTATTATTTTAAAAAAAGAATTATGAAAATCGGTCCAAAATTTGAAGGAGTAATCGGCGGACCTCCAAAAAAAAAACAATGAAACATAGATCCTCCTCCTTTTTTGGAGTCGGTTAAAAAAAAAGCTAAAATAAAATCAGAAATACCTAAATTATATTATGAAATTGACTCACGCTTAGTACCTACGTATCCCATCTGTACGATTAATTTTTGATAATCTATGATTTTCACATAGAAATGGCGGATGCAATCATGATGCAATAGAAAATAATGAAAAAAAATTGTTTTGGTTGGTTTTACTTAATTTTTTGTATAATTAGCGATGATAAGTCACGCCGCTATCTTTCTTCCTTACTGTTGAACGGTTTTTACACGTTTTTATCGAACATGACGGCATTTTTCAATGTTTTTTTTTGTCCTATGTCGGAGGACCGATCGCGATGAGCGTAGACAAGTGACTAAACGTCACAAAACGAGTTGATGTCTATTGGCCTCAACGTATGGGGACAAAAATTTTGTTCGCGATGTCCGTTCTATACGTAGTAATATTATTTCGATGGGTTTTCGTAATAATCTTTCAATAACAATCCTTCAAATATATGCTTTAATAATGTATATTATAACATGAGCGTCGCCAATTCGCGAAATAAGTACCTATTCACAAAATAAAGAACTTTATAAAAAAAATTAAAGATTGAAGGGATCATAATAATAGTTGTCTACTCACTTTCTTATTCGCGAGTCAAGACATGGTTGAGTGAGACATAAATGGCATGTTTAGAGTTGTCATTGTACCTTCGAATTGGAAAAATATTATAAAATTAGATTTTATGTAGGTATGTAGGTACTTACTCGAAAAAATTTACTCAAAAACAACACTGCAAATACTAAGAAACGGATCACATTATCCTTATATACCATACCAGGCGATAAGATATTATTAATTTATCTATCTACCTACTTTACGATGCGATTTTTTTAATACCACTAATAAAACCGGGCAAGTACGTGTCGGGCGACGCACAATGTAGGGTTCCGTATTGGCTACGCATTTCTTGCTTGCAGATGAGTACAATGCCATATTCTATGACATTTGTTTGTTTTCGTCAAAGAAATTCTACTTCATAAGTTCGTCGGCTAATACTCGGTAACTGTAGTGCCTTAACCGTTATAGTTTTCCTTGTAGGTTCACTATATGGACTACTAACCATTAGTAGTCCATATAGTGAACCTACAAGGAAAACTATAACGGTTAAGGCACTACAGTTACCGAGTATTAGCCGACGAACTTATGAAGTAGAATTTCTTTGACGAAAACAAACAAATGTCATAGAATATGGCATTGTACTCATCTGCAAGCAAGAAATGCGTAGCCAATACGGAACCCTACATTGTGCGTCGCCCGACACGTACTTGCCCGGTTTTATTAGTGGTATTAAAAAAATCGCATCGTAAAGTAGGTAGATAGATAAATTAATAATATCTTATCGCCTGGTATGGTATATAAGGATAATGTGATCCGTTTCTTAGTATTTGCAGTGTTGTTTTTGAGTAAATTTTTTCGAGTAAGTACCTACATACCTACATAAAATCTAATTTTATAATATTTTTCCAATTCGAAGGTACAATGACAACTCTAAACATGCCATTTATGTCTCACTCAACCATGTCTTGACTCGCGAATAAGAAAGTGAGTAGACAACTATTATTATGATCCCTTCAATCTTTAATTTTTTTTATAAAGTTCTTTATTTTGTGAATAGGTACTTATTTCGCGAATTGGCGACGCTCATGTTATAATATACATTATTAAAGCATATATTTGAAGGATTGTTATTGAAAGATTATTACGAAAACCACTAATACTTCATAACTTTTTTTTTATCGTTCTAAAAATGCTTTGCAACGGTGGGGACTGTGGGACTTACCACTAACAAACTGACGGGATGCCACTTGCTCCCTTAGTGGCAGGGCCACGGGAACTCTGATACATCCGTGACCCCACCAGAGCCGTCCGACCAACTGGCCGGACCCGCTCTCCCTGGAACGCTCTGTCGACAGCACACCGCATTTAGATGCACTGCCGACACCGAGGACCTCCTCAAGACTACGGGCCTTTCCCGGCTCGACGTCTCGTCTGGGCAAGGGTCCCCTCCATCTTTGCGGTCGCAACGACGTGCGACCGCTGCCCTGGTCTGCGAGCCGCCAGTGTCAGCGAGCGAATGAGTCCACCACAGCTCATCACACAGGCGGCCCGGCGGGCTCCTCCTCGCCCCCCCTCGCCCCCCCCCCCCCCCCCCCCCCGCACCAGTACGGATGCAAGGGGGAGAGGATATGTCCGCATCCCACGTACTCCAAGGTAGGAGCACGGGAAGCAGACCCACCGCGTCGGGAATTTGGCCGTCGCCTTCGGCAAGTAATTCCAGAGTTGGTTCCAGAAACAGGAATTACTCGCCGGAGGTATCCCATCTCCTCAAAAAAAAACTTCATATCTTAACAATGTTATGTTTTTAGGTAACGCAGAAGTCAAATTATCAACAAAAATGGATAATTTATTTAACTATCCAATAAAAGAATTCATAGAAATTCTAAAAAAACATAAGTCTATTGAAAAGATGTATAACGCCGTTTGTAGTGACGATTTATCTGATCCAGTAATGACCGCTTTGGAAATCATAAATAAAACAAAATTGTACGATGAGTTTAAGGTTGAGAAATGTTCAAAGTCTGAAGAAAAATCAAAATCGTTCATAATGATGGGCAGCCGCTTCTTCAACAATAAATTGTATGATAGAGCTCTGATTATGTTTAATGGTGCAATAGCACATGCACCTCAAAACTCTGAAGCAATGATTCTTGCTTACAATGCCAGATCAGCAGTGCTCTTCGAAGTGAAAGCCATAACAGCATGCTTAGAAGACATTGAAAGATGCCTCGCCATGGAGTGTCCGACTCCGGTGTCGATCACTATACAATTGATGTTAAGAAAAGAAAACTGTGCACCATTCATTTCAGTAGAAAAGCTTTATAATGATACGCTGAGAAGCCAGATTGGAGTCGAATACTTTAATTTCAAAGAAAAACGTAGTGATGATATCCCGTGCCTAAGCGCTCGTGTGCATGTTGTTAAAGAAAACGGTTCAAACAAAATTGTTGCTGCAAAGGACATTGATGTGGGAGAAGTTGTTGCCGTGGAGCCCGCCTTTGCATCAGTTTTTGAAAACGTCGGCAACACAATCATGACGTGTCATTACTGCCATAACCGGTCGTTTAGTCTAATACACTGTGATAGCTGCAATGTTGCAATGTTTTGTAGCGACAACTGTAAAAAGCAATGTATGAAAGACTACCACAAGATTGAATGTCACATTGTAAACTCTCTGGCCCGTTGTAATGTTGAGAACAGATTGTCGGTTGTGACTGCTCTGAAGATACGCGAAATGTGTGATTCTTGGGAAGATTTTATTTCCTGTTCGTTGAAAAATGAAAGTGATTTAGAAGATAATCGCATAAGCGAAATATATGACCATAACCATAAAAGCTCCATATTACATTTTAATGATAATAAGCACTTTACTAATGGAAAAATATTCACTCAGAGTTTCTACTCTGCTGCCATTATACAACTTTTGAGTGACATCCCAGGCTATCTACCCCAAAGTTCAAAGGAAAGATCAGAAATCCAACGAGCATTTGCAAGAATAATCAAATCAAATCAAATCAAATAGTTTATTTTCATAAAGTTTGTTTACAGATAAATGGATCCTGGTTCTCGCACTAGGATGTCCTGTATTGCAAGATACCAGTAGCTTCCTTTTGACATAATAGGTTATAGTGACACAGACGGCTTCTTTAATTATACAAAAAAGAACTATGAATATAAAACAATTCACTAAATTGAGTGTGTACCTAGGTGTGAGATGTGTAAGAGAAGTTGAATAAGTGTAGTGAATGTATGTGTTAAGTGTGTGTAGTGCGTGTATAGTGTCTGGTAGAAGTGGGAATTTTAAAGCTCCATAAAAAGAAAAATAGGTTTCAGCATCCAACTAGGCCGAGCCTGTATCATGGATACTGGGGTCTTCCCATAAATCAAGTACGGAGTCATATATTTATTTTTAGCAACTGTAGGTATGGTTCCTTCCATTAGTAAAATATAAACGAAAACAAAAAATTATTCAGCTCAACATATCATAATTCTTGATATAGTAATTTTAAGGTCGAGTTGAATTTAAACTAGTTATAAGTAAATCTATTATTTGTGCCCCATTCAATTAAAGAAAAAAATGTTAGACATCATAGATAGAACTTTTTTAGAATACGGCTGCCATATAAAAAAATAAAAAATAAAAATATATATCAGATTAGTGCGTTTAACAAGAATAAATATACATATATATATATATCTTCAACTCTGTTATAATAGTGTAATAAGTACGCTTATTATTATGTCTTTATTGTCTACAAACAATCTATCAGCACGCAAACACCGAGGCCAAAAGTTGAAACAATTGATTAAAAAAAAAAAATACATTATTTACGAATTATCGATCAGAAGTGGGTAGTTTCATAGTCATAGCTCATAGGAGTTTGATTGTATACGCATTTTTATGCAAGTTATCGGGCTCACGCACGACGACGGGCCGTTCGGCACCGGGCGACCGATGCAAAACCAGTTCCCAACACAATGGAGACAAGGTTAGACCACTTCGACTAGTAACAACGGCACAATTGAAATTGTTTATTTGTAGGATGTTTGTAAATTATGATGAAATCAAATTCCAAAACATTAAACTTATGTTGTTTTGGAGCAGTATACAAACAAAGGGATTTAAATGTGAGTTTATAAGTATTATCAAGTTTCATATTTATCATAAAAAGATGCTGTTCTTATTTGGATATTTATTTATATATAATACTACTTGTGTATGCAGCATATAGATATGTACAACACATATATATGTAGTAGTGAGCTTATATTTTGCAGTGACGTGATAAAATTTTGTGGTTATAGCCGCAAATATATTCGGAATCTATTATTGTGTATTACATAATTAGAATCATACGTATTTTATTTATTTATTTAATTTTTAATTAATATTTAACAATTTTATTATAGGTATTTAGATTTTAATATTTTTTCAGTGTCTTTATAATCCATAGTTTTTAGCCAGATTTTTACTTTATTTTTGCATTCGTAGTTATTCAGGGGGTATATATTTAAAATTTTGTTGGCATTGTTATAAAGCATTGGCGCTAGATAAAATTGGAATTGGTGGGAAAAGTATGTTCTCGTCGGTTTTGTCGGGCATACATCGTGTTTTCTACGGCTGAGTATTTTTTTAGGGTCGTAAGGAGTCCCCCTATGTTGGAACAGTAATGTATCAAGAACAAATAGTTTTCTTACTGATAGTAGATCACTCAGGGTATAAAGGTCCTTTGTAGGAAAACGAAAAGGTTTAAAAGTCATGACTTTGATGAGGGAGCGTTGGGCTCTCTCTAATCGAATAAGATGAGTTTTCTTGGCTGATCCCCATACTCTAATACCATAACACAATATTGATTGAGCCATAGCATAGTATACTGTTTTAAGGAGTTTTTCATCTCCAACGTGTCTCAAGGTTTTAAAAATGAAAATTAGTTTGCGAACTCTGACTGCTAGGGCTTCGATTTGGGATTTCCAGGTTAGGGTTTCATCCAACAGAATTCCAAGATATTTGACATTTCCATTTCTGTTAAGAGTTGGACAACTGCATGTACTAGATGTTAAGTTACAGTCATAACTATGCGCATGAATTTTAACTAGGTTCTCATCAGGGATATCTCTGTTTGTGATACTAAAAGTAATAAAATTGGTTTTTGAGGTGTTGAGTGTTAGGACGTTACTCCTAAGCCACTCCATCGCTGTGTTAAGGCCAACTTCAGCAGTTCTCATTGTTTCTTGCCACGTTTTGCCATGGAAAATTAGGGCGGTATCATCAGCAAAGGTAAATATTTTAGCGTTATTAAGTTTTAGATCGCATAAGCTATTAATGTAGATTAAGAAAAGGCTTGGGCCTAGAACACTGCCCTGCGGAACTCCGTACGTGATGGGCATTTCATTACTGAGGTAGTTGCCAATTTTCACTCTCTGTGACCTTTCTGTCAGGTAGCTCTTGAATAGCTCGAGAACTAACCCTCTGATTCCCATTCGCTCCATTTTTAGCAATAACAAGTTGACGGAGACTGTGTCAAATGCCTTTGTTAAGTCCAGGAAGACCCCTATGCATTTTTCTTTGCTGTCTAGTTTATAGCCAATGAATTCCGTAAGATTTGATATAGCGTCAGTAGTTGATTTCCCATTCCTAAAACCGTATTGGTTCATAGACAGCAACTTATTGCTTTCGAGATAGGAAAGTAGGCGTTTGTTTAATATTTTTTCGAAAATTTTTGAAAGAGAAGAAAGTACCGATATAGGACGATAGTTGTTCACACAGTCTCTGCCTCCTGCTTTATGAATAGGATGGACTATTGATTTTTTGAATACGCTCGGGAAAACTCCTGTTCTAATAGATAAATTAATTATATGAGTTATTACAGGGGTAATTACAGTTTTAATATTTTTTATAAATTTTGAGGAAATACCGTCCCATCCCGTTGCGCTGTCAGTCTTTAGGCTATTAATAATTGCATCGACTTCATAATTAGATGTTTCAAGCATAACCATGGAATTTATTGAAGTAGCCTTAATAATGTTATCGTTAATCATAAAATTTCCTATCATGTTATCAATTAGAAATGTTACACCAGTATTAAATCTTGAAGTGCCTCCAAACCCTCGGAAACCTACCATTGTAAGGTCTTGTAACTACGGTCTATTTTCTTTTGCAAGCAAACTGACTCACAGCTGTGAGCCCAACCTTCTCGGAGTAGGGCTTGGTAACAAGCTAGCGTTGATTGCAATAAAGTCTATTAAGAAGGGAACTGAGCTCAGCATGTCACATATGTAAGTATGAACTGATGAGTTTAAAAATAGAATATTTTTGATTTAATTTGACAAGTCAGCGGCGCGGCGTTGACGCGGTATTCTAAACTATTACTATCTCTCTATCGGGTGGCTAACACTTTTTTTGCTCATAGAGGTTTGTGCACCGATATGATACTAACTCAGTGACGCTACCGAAACGTATAGATTTGTATGGGACCGGTCTCGAATGTAATGTCGCGGTGCCTTCGACTACATACAACATCCGCTCGCGCCGCGCAATCGGCTACATAATTTACTAAACGTGCCAATTAACTTTTTTGCAGAGGTTTCTGGAGTGAAGTGACATACTCGGAAATGAGAAGATCGTCTGTATTGTTCTTTTTTAGCGAACTACCATGCAAATGCCGTGTCTGTTCCGAGAACTGGTGCTCTTTCAATGCAAAACATCTCAAAATCATTAGCAACGAGAAACAACGTTGCTTACGTAAATGGGAGTCCGAATCACGTCGACTTGACTCTATTCACTCCAAAGATTACTTCAAAGCAACTTGTCAAGCGCTTGAGGTGTTCCAAAATTCGCCGCATTCTCATGAATATTGTAAGATATTCAATCACTTTCTAGAAAATCTAAATGTCTTTCAATATTCGTACACAAAAAATATATTGTTGAGAGATTTCTGAGAAAAACTTTTTTCTCAACACTAAAAGGAATGCTATTTTAGTAATTTATATTTGTTATACCTATACTGAGATTATATTAGGATGTGACAGTGGCCTCGGCAAAGTGGATCGCATAGGCTGAAGACACTGTGGAGTGCTGACGGTCGGGTCACCCTGGATTCTGGAAGGAAGAGTGCATCTCTACTGATCATTCACAGTTATTTTACCTCTGACCAATGGCTAACCGCTCGAGCAGTCATTTATTTCTGCTACTTAATTATTCCTGTCCTGTGACACTTATTTTGAGCGTTTTTAAACCTCCTGTCAGAGGTAAAATAACTGTGAATGGTCTATAATGAGTAGGTACGTAGTGGACGCTGTAACCACAGCTGTCAGCTGTAACACTCAGAGTGAGTGGCTCGCAGAGCCGGACCAGCAGCCAGCAGTCGCGCGTGCAACTGTCGATATGAAGGGGACTTTACCCAGCCGAGATGGCCAGCGAGCGGAGAGCTGAAGATAATTCCTCGAAACAATTCGTTTCGTTTGCAAATTATTTACATTTAACTGGCTAATTTATAAAAACGTTTTGTTTCTTACTTAATTTGTATTTATATCATGTAAGTAGGTAGGTACCACACAAAATAGATATTTTATAACTGAGATATGTATTTATTTCAAATGATGTCTTTTTATTTTTCATTTTTTGCGATTACCTAAGAACAGTCAATACATAAAAGAGGTACCCAGGGTCGTAAAATAATGATTCAAGTTTTCTAAATTAAATAATAATAAATATACAGGGACCAATCACACAGATTAAGCTAGTCCCGAAGTAAGTAAAAGTAGCATCACATAAATGTTTGTCCCAAGCGGGAATCGAATCCGCAGCCGCTGGTGCCAAAGGTAGAATCACTACCAAACCAACGCATCACTGGGCTGTCAAAATAAGTATTTTGACAGCGCAGTGAGGCAAGGCACCACAGATATCACAATCTGAGCAAGGCACTCACTAGTCGGGGAAGCCCCTAGATTTACGTAAGTAGGTACCTAATTGATAAGATTCTATGAAATCGATGCTGCGATTGGAAATAAATAACGAACGTGTATGATTATTTCCCAAATCCTACTTCCTACTTAATATTATAAAGGCGAAAGTTATGTGTATGTTTGTTACTTCTTCACGCTCAAACGGCTGGGCTAATTTTTATGATATTTGGTATGTATGTAGCTAATACCTTGGATCAGTGATCTGTTATTTACTATAGATTCGTAATGTTTGACACATACCCGCTGCCACGTCGACTGAGGCCACAGCCTTAGTTGAATTTCTTCCGACTTAGTCGTAGTTTGACGTTCAGTGAATGCGTATCTCACAATAATATCACAAAAATGGTTAAATGCACTGTTAAAACATGTATGTCGTGATCCCAAACTAATAACAAAGCAAGTGGTATCACTTTTCACAAATAAGAATGCTTAATTATGTTAAAATTATACCAAAATAGTATTAAAATCGAAATTAATATATTACGCATTGTTTTTGCCAACAGTGTTGCCAGTAAAAACGATTTTAAGTTTCCCAAATGTTGGGAGTTTAGTCAATGACGAACTCATACGCCTTTAAGTATCATTAGTAACACAGTAGAAGTAAACCTACAACCAGGCTCAAACTAGAATTAATTATTTACTTAGAATTGATTGATACTAAAATCAATCGCTAGTGCTACGCACGTCAAGACAAGAGAAAACAAATCATTTTCCTCTTTTTGATATGGCTTTTAACTGACATTTGACATAATGATATTATTACTATGACAGTGAAGTAACAATTTCATCTTTTTCATTGTGGTAACGGTGTTTAATTTAAATTGTTTCTGCAATTATCAAATGTTCGATTGAGTACAATAGTTTTTTTTGTTTTATGTTGTATTTTATTCAAATTATTTAAATTTATTATTTTATTTTATTTAAATTTCATTTTCATTTCTTAACAATAAAAAAAATCTACTGAAGACTTGGCTGTATGGGCATAGTTCCCTTTGCCTACCCAGAATGGGTGAAGAAAACAAAAAAAAATCTCTGCTAAAAGTTAGTAGTAGCACAGAATAGATGTGTAGTAGTAGGTCTGCATCGGTTAGATTCATCAATGACTAAAAAATGGAAACTTCTCCATTCCGCCATGATTCATTCTTGAAATATAATATGTATGTACCAATATTTACGCATCTATATATTTATTTCTTCCTATCTTTAATTCTTCTGTCACCTAAGAAACAATAATATGGTATAAAAACTTTAAAAAAAAAAAAAGACTCATAACATTCATTCAATGGGAAAATTATTCATGAGCTGGCAACTCTGACCATTTTTCTGGGAGTAATGCTTTTGTCTCATTTTGACATAATTAGTTTGACTCTAGAAAAAAAGAGACAAACATATTTTACTTTGGCATATGCTCGGAATATGTATCGGTTTCAAAGCTACGTCTTTAACACTCTAAAGTGGTTGCGGCTTTTTACGAATGCTTTGTATGACGTTACTTCTCTTGTCATAAAATATATAAAATCTCATTGCCTTGGATTAACACATAGAGTACTTTTTATCCGGAAACGTGGGCGATTCCCGTAGATTTGGTCAAAAGTCTGATATAGATGGCGCTGCTGTGCATAAATAAATACACGCAAACGAAGTTGCGCGGATTTCACTAGTACAATATGTAGGAACACAAATGCCATCACATGTAGCATCACATAAATGTTTGCCCCAAACCGCTGGTGCCAAAGCAAGGTAGAATCGCGCAACCAACGCATCAATATACATATTTTGACAGCCCAGTGAGGGGCGGCAAGGCACTCACTAGTCAAATCAAATCAAATCAATCAAATCAAATCATTTATTTGTCCAAAAATGCAGGTATTATAAAAGGTGTTACAGTAGTGGTAAGTCCCGTTTACATTTTTTGCCAAAAATTGGCATGCAAATATTCAAAATAATGAAATTAAAAAAATATATTAATTCATAATAATAAAACTCAAATGAAAAAATAAAAATAAAGTTAAAATAATAATTGAAAATAATTAAGTCGTCGTATAATTAGTCGGGGAAGCCCCTAGATTTATGTAAGTAGGTACCTATTTGATAATATTCTATGAAATCGCTGCGATTGGAAATAAATAACGTGTGTGCTTAGATTAATAAATAACTTACTAGATGGAGTGGCCCACTCCATCAAGTAAGTTATTTGGAGTGCGGTCATACAAGCATTCTGTCAAAAGTGAATCGCTAAACGCTCGATGACATGTCGGTGATATGCACGACACTTGCGGAATGTTGCCAATGGAGGTGTAATTTCCAAAAAGCGGGGAAATAAATAGAGTTTGTTTAAATTTCTCAACTATCAAGTAAGTAACAACATTTTAGGTATATAGACCGTGTCATATACCTACGTAAATATCAGTAGCAGCAGGAACTGTTTTAAAATTAATCAGTTGAAGCAATAAAAATAGGTTAAATGGGAAAAATAATACGCTAAAATGGTAAAATTATTACTTTTCCATAATTAACTACAAATTACTATGAAATATTTAAAACTTTCCTGTGAAAAGTGATATCATTAGATAGATACATTTCTTTTGTTTTTCAGACGTGTTGTGATTGTGACACGATTTAATAGCACAAACCGCCATAATTATTTTTTTTCCGGGAGACACGTTTGGCTCGCGTTGACATCGACAACTACGAAGCGGTTCGGCAAAGTTCGGCGTTTGGTGCCAGACTGGCACCAGTTGAGTTGAGGTGTATCAAAACGGGTGCAGGGACACTCCCTCTCTATGTTATTATTATTTCCCAAATAATATTAATAATGCTACAAATATTAAAAAGCGCGTGTGTGCTCCCAGCCCGGAGTAACCTAGGAAATCGTAGATACACAGATATTAGGACACATTAATACTAAAATACATATTCTAGATTCTAGTAAAGTACATAATAAGTATGTACCTCCTACATGCTTAGGTATAATTTGGATAGATAATTCATATGTAAGTTATCTAATCTATCAAAAATGTATCTATTTAAGGACAATGAATGCAGCTCGTTTCTTAGTATTTGCAGTGCACAGAGTACCTTACATTGCAGTTTTCTTTCAATGTCAAGTAAGTAAAAATTATTTTGATCCATTTGACCATGAGAAGTATGAGAACCGTGATTAGTAAGCTCATTGATAAGAACATTGAGAACTCTAAAACTTAAACTCCAGCGTCTCTAGCTATAGCATCATTACATAGTAGTACCTACTTATAAATAAAATGAAGTTGCTTCCCCTGTCTCTTCACTTTAGATCACTTAGATATTTTATAGTAGTCAACAGATTTGAATAGGTATACAGTTTTCAGCAACAGTTATTTTTTTTACAATACATACAAGCATATTCTGAAATTCCCACGGGAAAGCGAAACAACACAATCAAACGAAATTGCCCGGGTTTCCATAGTTATTTATAAAGTAGGAAGAAAAAGGTAGTTTTTTATTTAGAATAGAACTCGATCCTTTCGATCCGGTACTTATAGTAAAGAATAAATATATTTTTTTAATTTGTGACTAGTGCTGCCATTAAAAAATCTATTAGTTCTGTTCAAAGAGAAGCGCTACTATTTAAAATTTATATGATTATTATTCAGTAGATATTTCGTGTTTATTACTTGGGAATTCTTATGAATGTGCAATTAAAGATTGAGCTACAATTTGTAAAAAACCGGGCAAGTACGTGTCGGGCCACGCACAATGTAGGTTTCCGTATTGGCTACGCATTTCTTGCTTGCAGATGAGTACAATGCCATATTCTATGACATTTGTACGATTTCGTCAAAGAAATTTTACTTCATAAAGTTCGTAGGCTATTTATTTCTCGGTAACTAGTAGTGCCTACTTAACCCTTATAGTTTTCCTTGGCTCCACCATAGGCCTGGCCAGTTTTTTTTAAGACATTTATTTTATTAAGTGGCAATCAGACATTTATTTTAATAAGTGGCCATTGGTGGTAAACTTGTTTCTTGCGTGTTTTAGTTCTAAATTTTAACCAAACTAACTTTACATTTTTTTTGCAGGTAGCCGTGAGACCAAAAACCTCTACAACGATGAATAAAATATTCTCATATTCAATGGAAGAATTCGCAAAAATTCTAACAGAAAGCGAGTCTATTCAAAAAATGTACAATGCAGTTTGTAGTGATGATTTATCTGATGCCGTAATGACTGCTATGGAAATCATAAATGAAACAAAACTACACAATCAGTTTCATTACAATTCAAAGTCAGAAGATAGATCAACTATGATACGAATTCAAGGCAACCGCGCCTTTTGCTATAAAGAAGCATTGATTTTATTTAATAGCGCCATTGCAGCTGCACCTCAAAACTCGGAAGCAATGTTTCTTGCTTACAGTGACAGATCAAAATTGCTTTTAAAAGTGCAGGCCATCAACGCATGCTTAGAAGACACTGAGAGATGCCTCGGCATGGATTGTCCAAAGGAAATTGCCGGAGAGTTCAGATCCAGAAAACAAAATTGCATGCCACTAATGTTAACAGAAAATTTGAAAAATAATGCTCTGTCGAGCCAGTTTGGAATTGAATACTTCAAGTTTAATAGAGAGCGTAATAATGATGTGCCATGCTTAAGTGCAAGTGTGCATGTTGTTAAAGAAAATGGTTCAAACAAAATTGTCGCTGCAAAGGACATTGAAGTGGGAAACGTTGTTGCGGTCGAGCCTGCCTTTGCAGCTGTTCTTGACATCAACAATAAATTCACCTCGTGTTATCACTGTCATAAACTATCGCTTACTTTAATACCCTGTGATGGATGCACTTCTGCACTGTTTTGTAATGAGAAATGTAAGGAACAATGTATGAAAGATTACCACAAGATTGAGTGTCAGATACGTAACGTTATAGAAGCTAATACGTATACTGCTAAATGCGAATTGCCCGTTGTAGCTGCTTTGAAAATACGCGAAATGTGTGATTCTTGGGAAGATTTTGTTTCCTGCTCGATGAAAATTGGCAAGAGAGGCATGGAGGAGGGCTCTGTACGCGAGATATACGACCACAACCACAAAAGCTCTATATTATGCTTCAATGATGAGAAGCATTTTCCTAATGGAGTAATTTTCAATCAAAGCTTCCTATATGCTGTCATTATAAAATGTTTGAGTGATATCCCAGACTATCTTCCACAAAGTTCAAAGGAAAGGTCAGAAGCCCAACGCGCACTTGCAAGAATAATGATATCGTTATACATAAATTTTTCTTCCGAATTAGAAATTCAAAATGCTGCACAAAATTTTACGACTCGAAATACGTCTAGTGAACCTGAACCTAACATAGGTTTATTCTCTATGGCAAGCAAGCTAACTCATAGCTGTGAGCCTAATCTTCTCGGCGTAGGACTTGGTAACAAACTTGCATTGATCGCAATAAAACCTATCAAAAAAGGAACTGAGCTCAGTATATCATATACGTAAGTATCAAATTATGAAGCCATTATAAAGATTCTATTATTTCATTGAACATAGAAAGAACTACTCCCTTACTCTTGAAGATAATTCCGCACGATCGCCATTGGATTGTTATTTTTAGGTACTCTTTACAGCGAAACTAGCGCTAACTAAATACTAAACTAAATGAAACTGTATGCTATTGCTAACCAAATAGCTTAGATCATATACACACCCAAATAGTTAGTAAAGTATACAATTTCAATGGTACGAATTAGGATTTGCCGTTAATTTTGCATTTGAAATTAAATAGAATTGAAATTAGAATCGCGATTGCTATGCAGAGTAACCTAGTTGGTGTCACATGTCCCTTTTATTATTTTTATGTCATACAGTAGACAAACAAGCAATCGGGCCACCTGATGGAAAGCGGTCACCGCCGTCTATGGACATCAGTAACACCAGGGGCGCTACCAATGCGTTGTCCACCAAGGAAGTTGGAGGAAAAGGAGGAACGGAAGGAAAAGAAGGAGGGGGAAAGAGGGTATAGGGAAGGAGTTGGGCTTCCGGAACTCTCACTCACCGAACGAAACGTATTGCTGCTTCACGTCGATATTCTGTGAGAGTGTGGTACTTCCCCGGTCGAGCTAGCCCATTTCGTAATAATTGCTCTACCACTCCAACTAAAACTACTTTTATGGCGTATAGATGTCGTGCGTGAGTCGATCGTAGAAATAGAGCATGTCATGAAATGCTTACCTACTTGAAATTATTGCGTAGATCTTTTTATCTATTTCGTTGTCAAATCTAGTTCTATTTTATCATATGACTGAATTTTAACTCTTCTTGCAGAGGGTTTTGGGGCGAAGTATCATATGAAGAGGTGAGATCGGCGAGGTTGTTCAATCATGCTGGGCGGATGTGCCAATGCCGAGTTTGCTTGGAGGGCTGGGGTCCTTTTACTGCACAACGTACCAATACTAGCAACGAAAAACAACGTTGCTTTCGTATATGGCGATCCGCGTTACAAGTCGGCCCTTTGCACTCCAAAAACCAATTTATGGCCACTTGTCAAGCGTTCAAGAAGTTCCAAGATTCTCCGCATACGCAAGAATATTGTGAAATATTCAGAGAACTCCGTAATAGATTAACTATATTTCAATATTCGTATACAAAAAATGAAATTTTATAAATCAATGTTTACATTAATTTAACTTTTTAATAAAAATATAAAACCTTTGTAGTCACCTACCTACAAATCTAAAACAACTTCCTTTTTTCCGATAACAAATGAACTAGGTACTCTGTAACAGTTATTAGAGCCCACCATTCACACGCAGATTGGTCCGGCGAGGTCGGCCATCGGACTAATCCGCCAGTGTATGGAAGCGACGAACCGGTCCGCCAGACTGTCAAATGGGTTGGCGTCGGGCTCGCAGGCGAGCCGCGGGCGCATACCAAACCCTCGCCCGACCCGACTAATCCGCGCGTGTGTGTGCAATGGGCAGATTGGTCGGCCGACTCAGTCAGTGTCGAACCAGTTTATACAATATTAATCTGTGTCGAACTTCGACTGCGCGCTGCGCTCGTATTTATTTGTTTTTTTTTAATTCAAATATGTCTTTCGACGATAACAAACCGTTTTGGGAAGAATTTATTTATATTTATAAGGAAAAGCAAAGCCGATGATTAAAGCTACTTTTGCTTTCTTATATAGTACAGGCGGCATATTAAATAAATACACGTGTAGGGCTCACCAAAGTCACACTTCGAGTGGAGGGTTGGCGGTGGGTTGGCGGAGGGTTCGTGCAGTGTCCCGTGCCGGCGGGAACCCATTCCCGGATGGGGTCCTGCGTTGGAGGGAGATTGCCCGGGAGTCCCTCATCCAGGAATGGGCGCTGAGATGTGAGGAAGGGCTGGCGAGGGCCGGCAGACCGAGGCGGCGCACCGTTGGCGCCATCTGTCCGGTCCTGGAAAATTGGATAGGGAGGCGCCACGGTGCGCTTAGTTACCACGTTGTGCAGGTGCTGTCTGGCCATGGGTGTTTCGGCTGGTACCTGCACAACGTGGCTCGGAGAGAGGAAACTCCGGAGTGCCACGAGTGCGGCTGCGTGGAGGACACGGCGCAGCACACACTTGAGGAATGCCCGGCGTGGGCTGCGCCACGCGCCGCGCTCGTGGCAATTGTTGGCGATGACCTCTCGCTCCCGGCTGTTGTCAAACAAATGGTCGAGAGCGAGAGGTCGTGGGATGCGATGGCCTCCTTCTGCGGCGAAATAATGACGCAGAAGGAGGCAGCGGAGCGGGTGAGGGAAGCGGATCCAGCCGCCCCCCCGCTCCGCCGAAAAAGACCGGGCGGCAGGCGTTTGGCCCATGCCCGGCGACTGCCACCCTAACGGGGGCTTCCGGGCGGCGGGTTGGGGAACCGCTGCCCATTAGAACGGAAGTCCCCGAGTGTTGCGGCGCGGCGCGCCTAGTCGTGCGCGCGCCGCCAATCGTGCCGTAGCCCAACAAGGGGGTCTTCGGACGACCGCCGGCGGGGCAGCGGTTGTATCATTGTTCCCGCAGCCCCGCCCATCTAGGCGGATGAGGTGGCAGTCAGTCAGGTTTTTAGTCGGTATACCCCAAGTGGTTAGAGGGGGAGCCCGACATACCCCCGCCGCTCCCCAAGTGGCGGGGCATGCGGCAATGCATTTTCCTGACTTAAAACAAAAAAAAAAAAAAAAAAAGGGTTCGTGCAGTGTATGGGCAACGCCGGATTGGTCGCGGTCGGGTCTGGGTTGCGAGTCGGGTCCGGGCTCGTGTAGTGAACTCGTATGAAAGTATGAAAGTGAACTAGTCCACTCGAAGTGTGACTTTGGTGAGCCCTACACCTGTATTTATTTAATATGCCGCCTGTACTATCTAAGAAAGTTCCTTATAAAGATAAATAAATTCTTCCCAAAACGGTTTGTTATCGTCGAAAGACATATTTGAATAAAAAAAAACAAATAAAAACAACGAAAAAAAAACAAATAAATACGAGCGCAGCGCGCAGTCGAAGTTCGACACTGACTGAGTCGGCTGACCAATCTGCCTTGCACACTGTTACGTCGCCGGGGAGGCCGGTCGACGTAAGCAAGATAGGGTAGGGAGTAGAGAGTGAGAAGAAAAACAAGAGACACAGAATATTAAGTTTATTCGTAGACTCAGGGTGTGGGCTATGAGAGTTCACTTGCAATTCCCTGGGGGACACTTAGCTATGGGCTTCTTCGGGTGTTCCGACGACGGGCGTAGAGATCGGGAAGGGTAGATCCTCCCGGGAAGGCTGGCTCAGCAGACAGCGGCAGGGCGCGGTAGGGCGCACGACTGCCTCTCACGCAGCGTAGAGTTGCGCAGCAAGTAGACTCCCGAAGGTGCCACGTAGAAGTGGTGCAGGGGAAGAGTAGACTCTCCCGTAGGTGCCACGTAGGAATGGTGCAGAGGAAGAGTAGGTTCTCCCGTAGGTGTGTTGAGACTAGGTTGTATCCCTAGGGTAGTTGTCCTGGAATTTGAGAGACAGGGCGGTGTTAGGTCCCGCCTTCCAGGAACCCTGTGAGCCGTCGCCGACAATCTTCTCGCTGGCTGGACGAGCTAAGGTCCAGTCTATAATTGTCTTAGGCGGCCACACAGAATTACAATGAAGGTAGGCTCGATCACGTATGTCGGAGGGACAAACGCGATCTCACAAAATAAGCAATACTTGTTATTTTAAATTAGACTATGAAAGATACACTAGCAAGATAGAATTTACTCAAAGACAGATTAAAACAAAAGAGAATCCTATTAGAAGTTATTCAGTGCAAACTCACCCAATCGGACAGCGAAATTACACTCACACGTATAAATTCTCGGTAATCACTACTTAACAAGGTGCTTGTCGCTACAGCAAACAGAAAATGTGACGAGCATACTGCGCGCCGTGAATTTATAAACTCGCTCTTTCTCGAAACTTCTTAACGGCAGACTACGACCGTTGACCGCGGGAGCCAATCCATACTGATTTAATCAATTATTGTAACGCCCCCTCCGCACAACGCCAAATATGGACCTCGAGCGATGCACCGGCATGTCGAGGCATTGATTAGCCATAATGATCTTAATGCCTCAAGAAATACGGTCGAGAATTCTATGCAGTCACTCCCGAAATCCGTTAGCGTTTATTTATTAATTTTTTATAAGTTTTTAGTATTCTAATATTAGTTAATATAATTGATATATTACGTGTGAATCTAATTCACAACGTAACAGTACCCCCCCTCTTAGGGAAAAAAAAAAAATCCTTAGCATTTTTTTTTTTTTATAAAAGGACCTACTAGACTTAGCTATCTAATAAGTACGTTCGCAAGATTAGACTAAATTTTAACCGAAAGTTCGCCATTACAATTCCTAAAATGCTAGCTCCCTAAGTTGACATGTCCAGATGTTTAGCATCCGAACAGCAACAGAACTAACATGAACCTTCATCCGGGCTAGCCCGAACCTTGACAACAGCTTATCAAGATTAAATAGTTTGTCAATGAGTAGGCATTGACATAACTTTTTCCTCACGATTAAATAGGCTTTAGGCAATAAACTGACAGAACTCTCAAAAGATATGAACTTTGTCACGTTTAGGTTGTGATCAGAAGTTCGCATCTACACTTCCGGACACTTGAATCGAGCCACCCAGCAGTTTCAACTTTGATTGCTGGTAACTTAACAAAAGTATATGATCAACGAAAAAGTTTTTATGCAATTTGGAAGCTGCTACACTTTACATTAATATGGTATACTTAATTCCAAATTTAAATTTTAGTAACTTGATAAAATTACAATTTTAAGTGAAACTTGTCCTGTATAACCTTTCTCAAAGACAAGACTCGGGTTGAATTTTTGAAAAAAAAAGGAATTATTGGAAAAAAAAATTATTCAGTAACTTGTATTGCCTCCGAGAGCGTTTATGATTGCAGTCATGCGATTTGGCATGTAGTTAATCAACGTCATTATGAAGTGTTGTGGAATGTTCTCCCATTCCTCCTTGATGGCAACTCTCAGCTCTACCAAAGTTTGTGGTGCTGGTTGGTGAGCTCGAACACGCCTCTTTAATTCGTCCCATAGACTTTCGATGGGATTCATATCAGGGCTCCTTGCTGGCCATTCCATTGTCGTGATTCCAACATCATTAAGGTATGCCCTGACGATTACTACAGTGTGCGCTCTTGCATTATCATGCATAAAGATGAAGCCTTGGCCTACAAATCCAGCATATGGCATCACATGAGTCTCTAGGCAATGGTTAATGTATCGACGGGCATTTAGTGTTGGTAGACGTGGTCCTGTCACAACCTCTAGCCCAGTTTTACCATCGGCAGATATTCCTCCCCAGACTATCCACGAGCTCCCGCCATAACTCACTCTCTCTTCCATACAACACTGAACAAAGCGCTCTCCCAGCCTTCGGTAGACCTTCCTCCTTCCATCATTACCATAAAGCATAATCTTAGTCTCATCAGTAATGAGTACCTTGCTCCATTGGCGTCGAGTCCAATGCAAATGTTCGCGTGCAAACTGTAAGCGCGCCATTCGGTGAGCTCTTGTCAGTTTCGGCCCGTTGGCTGGCTTATGTGGGCTCAGACCACGTTCTTTAAGTCTTCGTCTAATTGTTCGCGCGGAAACAGCCACTCCATGAAAGTCTCGAAGCTGTTCTTGGATCTGTACAGAGGTGAGGTGACGATTTCGTAAACTGGTTGTCGCGATAAATCGATCCTGTCTTTCTGAAGTTACCCGAAATCGCGGTCTTCCTGGACGGCGCACATATCCACCAGTGTCGAGGTATCTATGGTATACCCTTTGCACAGCAGAACGGCTTAAAGCAAGCTGTGATGCTACATCGCGCTGACTTCGGCGCGACTGTAGAAGCGCCACAGCTTGCGCGGCTAGAAGAGGCGGTGTATCCATAATTTTAACGTTTAAATGGCTCAAATAAAAAAAAGCAAT
Organism: Endotricha flammealis; assembly: GCA_905163395.2. Taxonomy (NCBI): domain Eukaryota; kingdom Metazoa; phylum Arthropoda; class Insecta; order Lepidoptera; family Pyralidae; genus Endotricha; species Endotricha flammealis. Next base: position 2,454,078 of record LR990869.1, on the reverse strand, counting down.
AATTTTACGATGTCTTAATTTCAAAACAATTACGGTGAATTCAAAATTATGGAGTTAAATAAAAAAATTATGTTAATTTAGATCAACTTTTCTTTTCAAAAGAATGCACTAATTTGGATTTTGTTTCGTTTTTCCATTTGATAAATTCAAAATTGGAACAACAGCACTTCAAAATCATTATGAATATACCAGCATCAAAACTGCATAAAAACTTTTTGATTAACCTAAGAATATTTTTATGTTCTATGTCATTACACATAAAAATGTAGGGTGGCTCGATTCATGTGTCCGGAAGTGTATATAATCCAAAGAAAAGGAACAAAAATGTTGTATGACTTTATAGTTTTAATTATTAAGTGTGATTACACCTTTACAATGTAGTTCTAGAGAAAATTTTATAGAAATAATTTAATATGGCATTAGGATGATAAGCGAGAGAAAAAAAAATCAAAAATATTTAATGTGTCATTAAATTTTAATGGGTCATTAACTTTAATGATCAGTTACGCAATAGAATTAGTGATAACAGCGTGAGAACTGCGTGCGCATGCACCTGTGCGAGCGTTATCAACAAAACGAATTAGCTAATGATGCACATTCCAATCGTCCGAGTGCAAGGTCGCGAATAGTTCCGACGACTGCCGAGGGACCCCGAACGAAGATACACGAAACGACTCGAGGCAGCGGTTTGACGCCACTACGAGTTATTAAGAATGAATAAATACCCGCTTAGAAAATTATTGAATTAACAGCATTTACCCTGCTTTATAAATGTTAATGCATTATGATAGAACATTTTATGTGACGAGTTCTATTTTTGTTATTACAGATTTGAGTAGTAAGTATATTATGATTACTAATAAAACAAATATTTGAGATTTAAGTGGTTTATTATGAATAGTAAAATTTATTATATTACGTTTAGAAGTTAGTTAAAAAATATGTAGGTTTTTAAAGTATAGATTCAAGTAGTAAATGTATTTAGATTAGCAAAAATTTTTAATTTTATTACAAATACAGATTTAGTTTATTATAGATTAAGGTAGTAGATTACGATTATTAAAATTTTACTTTAACATATAGGTCTCCACATAGGAATCGAACCCACGAATCATCACTTAGATGAGATTCTTATGGATTTTAATAGAATTTAGACTAGATAAGTGAATAACATTTTAGATGTCGTCACCAAATATAGATAGATGAGTAACATGGGTAGACATGTTACTATCTTAGCGCGCAACATTTTAGATGTTGCGTCGCCACAATTTTTAACTAGTAGATAGGCAGCATATGTAGGGTATGCGTAACCTTCTCTTATACAAAAATATGGAACGGTCCATGTTTAAACCTATATATGATGATACTATGTTTAGAAACAAATTTAATGTTTAGCGCAATTGAGAACTATTTGATAAATATTGAAACCTACGTATGTGTTTGAAGATTGTAAAAAAAAACGTTGGGACAAAATAACCGTTAGGACAAAAGAAAGAGAAAAAAAAAAAAAACACGTCGTTTGCTGCTGTGACGAGATTAGGTCGCAAATGAATGCGTTATAGCCTATGGTGGACTTTTACCACCTGCCTAGGAGAGACGGCAACTGGGATACTCGATGTTTTTCTTTCGCCCCCAACCCAGTATGGGGGAAGGTAAGTTCACTATCCGTACTTGTGATTAGCACTGAGTAACCCCTAATAGTGAAAGAAATAGCAAAAATGAGCTTACCTTTAACAATTCGTCCCTAATGAGCGACTCCGTTATATATTTGAAATTAGAATAGAAAAATTTTGTAGGGTAGTTTAAAAATTAAAAAAAATTAAAAAATTAACTGGACTTAAAAAATTGCTCCAGCTAGTGAGTACACAAATGGGGACAGAGAAACAAATTATAAGGGTGTACTCCCTAGCTGAAGAACGGAGAAACTCGTACACAGCTAGAAAAAAATGTTAGCACACCTAATACAATTAAAGACAAAAGAAATTTGCAAGTGAAATCCCTAACTCTCACCAAAAGTGTGGGCGCCACTTGTTACGTCGCCGGGGAGGCCGGTCGACGTAAGCAAGATAGGGTAGGGAGTAGAGAGTGAGAAGAAAAACAAGAGACACAGAATATTAAGTTTATTCGTAGACTCAGGGTGTGGGCTATGAGAGTTCACTTGCAATTCCCTGGGGGACACTTAGCTATGGGCTTCTTCGGGTGTTCCGACGACGGGCGTAGAGATCGGGAAGGGTAGATCCTCCCGGGAAGGCTGGCTCAGCAGACAGCGGCAGGGCGCGGTAGGGCGCACGACTGCCTCTCACGCAGCGTAGAGTTGCGCAGCAAGTAGACTCCCGAAGGTGCCACGTAGAAGTGGTGCAGGGGAAGAGTAGACTCTCCCGTAGGTGCCACGTAGGAATGGTGCAGAGGAAGAGTAGGTTCTCCCGTAGGTGTGTTGAGACTAGGTTGTATCCCTAGGGTAGTTGTCCTGGAATTTGAGAGACAGGGCGGTGTTAGGTCCCGCCTTCCAGGAACCCTGTGAGCCGTCGCCGACAATCTTCTCGCTGGCTGGACGAGCTAAGGTCCAGTCTATAATTGTCTTAGGCGGCCACACAGAATTACAATGAAGGTAGGCTCGATCACGTATGTCGGAGGGACAAACGCGATCTCACAAAATAAGCAATACTTGTTATTTTAAATTAGACTATGAAAGATACACTAGCAAGATAGAATTTACTCAAAGACAGATTAAAACAAAAGAGAATCCTATTAGAAGTTATTCAGTGCAAACTCACCCAATCGGACAGCGAAATTACACTCACACGTATAAATTCTCGGTAATCACTACTTAACAAGGTGCTTGTCGCTACAGCAAACAGAAAATGTGACGAGCATACTGCGCGCCGTGAATTTATAAACTCGCTCTTTCTCGAAACTTCTTAACGGCAGACTACGACCGTTGACCGCGGGAGCCAATCCATACTGATTTAATCAATTATTGTAACGCCCCCTCCGCACAACGCCAAATATGGACCTCGAGCGATGCACCGGCATGTCGAGGCATTGATTAGCCATAATGATCTTAATGCCTCAAGAAATACGGTCGAGAATTCTATGCAGTCACTCCCGAAATCCGTTAGCGTTTATTTATTAATTTTTTATAAGTTTTTAGTATTCTAATATTAGTTAATATAATTGATATATTACGTGTGAATCTAATTCACAACGTAACAACACACACGCGCGGATTAGTCGGGTCGGGCGAGGGTTCGGTTGGCGTTCGCGGCTCGCCGCGAGCCCGACGCCAACCCATTTGACAGTCTGGCGGACCGGTTCGTCGCTTCCATACACAGGCGGATTAGTCCGATGGCCGACCAATCCGCCGGACCAATCTGCGTGTGAATGGTGGGCTTAACATCGCTACATGTTTGTAACGAGACAATACGTCGGACGGGACGGGGACGTCATGTTCGAAACGGCCATGTTTCCGTCTCGTCCATGTTTCCGCGACTATGCTTTTTTAAAGTAGCTTTTGGAAATATTGTTTAATACAAAATGTACATTTTGAATTAAACAATATTTCCAAAAGCGCCGTCCCATCCCGTTCCGTCCGTATAAAAACCCGTCACGTATGTAGCGGCCTTGAATGCTGTAAGCGTGCTTTCCAAAAATCCCAGGTTTACGATATGATATGTAATTATGTGATAGAAGCGATGCAGTGCAGTGTAGCACGACGTCTCTCAAAAGCAGCGAAGCATCGCTACCGAATCAACGCATACAGTATCACTAACGAACGTGACCATTTATTTATTCTTTGACTCAAAACGGGACATAGCCACATAGGCTTCACATTTAGTTCACATAGGTTTATTTAGGTCAAATAACAATAGGTAGTCACCAAAAAAAAAACATTTTTGTAAGAAAAATATTTTTGAAGTTACTTTAAGTACAAGAAGTTAGTTGACTTAAAAAGTACTATCCAAAAATATAGGTAAGTAAGTAGCTACCTATATTTATATTTATCAGAAGAATAAAGATTTAATTTTGCTGATGATTTCAAGTGAATGAAACCCTTGACACGTTTTTTTGAAAACGGGACAATTTTGTGTCCCAGAGTTCGTTTCAGGGACACCGGGACTCGTAATTAATTACAAAAAGGGACAGTCCCCTTAAAAACGGGACGTGCGTCGCGCGCGTCGTCACTTTGTATCACGCAATCAAAAATGTATCGTACCGTACATCGCGTACATCTCAATCAAATCCTGAAATTGTGATTCAATAAAATTTTATTTGTAGGTTTTTAATGCCATTTGAAGCCATTTACAAAATTTATAATTTCTAAAATTAATAATAGTGGCAACACTATTGTTTTATTTGTTTAGCAAAAAAAATTTTTTAAATGTCAATGTCATGTATGTTATGTCAGTCCTCACGTCCTCAGTCAGTCAGTCAATTCAGTTCGTTCAGTCAGACAAACAAGTCAGGTAGTGCAGTCAGACTTCAATCAGTTACAGCTTATATACTAGGCTGTATCGAATTATGTACAGTTTTTGAATATTTTTCACTCTATAAATAGTTTAAGGCTCAGTTTTTATATTCCGATATACAGGTGCGATATTATACAAAATGGCAGCGGCACCCAAGGAGCGGTATGTCCCAAATGCGCTGAAATTCGCCTTTGGTGGCCTTGCAGGGTACGTTGTCTAATTTAAGATTTATGGACGGAAATTACGGAAAGGCCAGTAAAGACTGGAGCATTTCCATGTCACATTATATCTTGTCAGATCTAGGCGCTTATAATAATTACGAACCGAGTTAACCAACAACTTGTACAATAATTTGAAATTTTTGAAAATGAATGAAAAAAATCGAAAATATATACACAACTTATCACAAACAATGTTATTGACACTTTAATAAATTTAGCAATTGTTTTTGTAAAAGTAGATATAATTTTTTATACTAACTAAATGACAGTAGTACAGAAAATCAATGGAAGAGGTAACTAGAGCTGTAATATTCACACTAAATATTCCATATAAATGACTCTAATTTTCATTTATCAATACCTATATATTTACTTACAAAGTTTCCTAACACTTACATTTTTAGCATAAAAATCTTAGTTTGTTAGATGATGATCTCTCTAATTGGTTTACTTGACTGTACTCACTTGTCATAAAAACATAATGACTAACCTAGTTAATTCAAAAAATTCTTATTTAATAATATTTCTTGTGAATGCATCCAGTTTATCTCGACCTTCGTTATTACACAATATTGATTGTTAATGTTTATGAAGGTTACATAACTTGTTTTCATTAAATAGAACGATAACATTCACCATGGTTAGTATTACCTATCTATCTATTTTAACTTATTTTTTCATTCAACATAATTTTTAACAGCTACTATAAAAACAAAATTATGTGATAACTGATTGATAATATTATAAATAACCATTAAAAAATGGCCCATAACCATTAAAAAGAAATAACTAAAAGTATTAAATGTATTATGAAATCGAAATTTAAAGGTTCAAGGGAATAGGGCACATAAACAAGGGCAAGGAGTATTTGAAAACGACTACAATACATTAATTTTATGTATTTATTATTAATGTTTGCCCCGAGCGGGAATCCGTTGGTATGATCTCTAACAACCCACCACCGGACTGTCAACACTAACTATCTTGATGACCTCCGTGGCGTTATGGTTGCAATGCTGGACACCCAGGAGGTACGGGGTTTGAATCCCGGTCCGGTCATGATGGAAAACGAACTTTTTCTGATCGGCCTTGGGCCTTGGATGTTTATCTATATATGTATTTGTTATAAAATATAGTATCCTTGAGTTAGTATCCCATAACAGAAGTTTCGAACTTACTTTGGGGCTAGCTCAATCTGTGTGATTTGTCCCTATATATTTATTTATCTGTGTTGTGTGTCTCTAATCTTCTATTATTTATTGCAGTATGGGGGCGACATGCGTGGTCCAGCCGTTGGATCTTATAAAGACGAGGATGCAGTTGAGTGGAGGTGGTAAAAGTTCCTTTATCGTTGGCGGTGAGATCATAGCAAGGGAAGGCTTCTTCTCGCTCTACACTGGCCTATCAGCAGCCCTGCTCCGTCAAGCGACGTACACTACAACAAGACTTGGAGTGTATAATTATTTATTTGATTCCTATAAAGAGTGAGTACAAATGTTAATTTGATAAAGTTTTCTGCAGTCAGCCAACGAAGGTCGTTCATGTTGGCCAGTAAATACAATCATGATCATTATTACCCAACTAGTGGGTGTGGTTTCCGCACTTAGTCCTGTCCTGGACCATTGTATGTGCCCCAAGTAAATACAATTGAAGTTTAATAAATATTGCATGAAAGGATTTACTCTATTTTATTTGTCTGTAGTATCCTTTCAATACTTCCTTCTCCAACTATCTTCTTTCTGATTAAATTCGTTGTGAGTTCCAAGACAGCTGTAGTTTTCTCCCGCGGGGACGTCAATAAGCTTCATTGCTTATTGTCTATCTGAGGTCGGCGTTGTTGATCCTGGCTACACAGGAGACACATTGGTGGGAATGTATGGTGGGCTTGTCCCGTGTCTGTAGTATTTATACCACATTTATACTATCAGCTGCAGAAACCTGACCACCTAAACAAAGTAAGAATTAAGGTCTCACGAAAATTAATAAAAATGTACATTTTTTTTTTATACCACTAAGGTGGCAAACAAGCGTACGGCCCGCCTGATGGTAAGCAGTCACCACAGCCTAATGAAACGAAAACTCTGGAGACCTTACTCACCGTAGGAACACAACATGGCCGAGACCACAGAACACAGAAAGAAAGAGAAATGTAATAAGACGGTTTTTGTACCGGAACCGATGTCGCCACTTACACACACAGTTACATTTTAACACATTCATAGAATAACCTCCGACAGTCACACTCACACAAATCGTAGGCCCGTGATTTGCAGTTCGATTACGAACACAGAAGTAAGAAGTGTATTATAGTGACGGGCACCTAACGAAAAAGAGCGACAAGCATTATCGATAACTTAACCTCTCGATATTTTACAATAACAATTATTACGGACTACAACTATGAACCTATTTAATTTTTTTTTAAAAATTAAAAATTAACACCAGTTTTTAGTTTTTATTTATTTTATTTTTTTGAAATAGTAATTTTTAGTTTCAAACCAATTAAAAGAAAGAACTTTAAAAAAAAAGTACATAATAACAAGCGATTTTTTTAAAACTAATCAAATGAGTTTTTAGGTGAGCTACTTTCCCGTTGAGTTTGATCCAATACTTATGGGACTGGGACACCCTGTACAAGGAATGCACTGTAGTAAAAGTTTCAAATTATTATACTTTCAAAAATTAGAAACACAAAATTATCGATACTAAAATATTCTACTTTTGGCAGCACTACATGGCTTGTGCGACGGCCATTATTACTTTGACAGATCGCGGAAGCTACAAGCGGCGGTACCACGATATTTTCACAACATTGTAATTATCGTTACGTTTGCATTCCATTGTACGTGCATATCGCAAAACATTGAAAAACGGGTAACCAAAACAAGCAATGGACAATATTTGTAACGGAAGTATCGACTATGCCGTATATTGTTTAATGATTTCTATGCCTCATAAATATTTCGTTAATTTGTCATTTATATAGAAAAATATTAAATAATTATCTTACCTATGATAAGTAACACCACTATTCATTGAATTTACCGTATCACTGCGATTTTTGCACGTAATTAAAGCACAAGCCGGCATTTTTGTTGACACTCACGGACGTATAATTCGCGGAAGCATTGTTTTGTGAATGACTTAGAACAATCAAGTTCCTGCACATTTGTGCAGAAAATGGCGACATGCGCCCCGCCCACAAACCATATCTCTTGTATTCTGATATCTGTGGCCGAGACCAATGCTATTTGGCTACGATCTACTGTAAGGTGGAGGTCCATCCCCAGACGTGCTGCTCCTATTTGAGCGGATTACCCGCTGTGCCCTTCTTCTCTTATATCCGCACATTTTGATTACGTCTAGTATTTGATGAAATTTCGTTGAAATCTTATTAGAATTTACCAAAAAATTCTTACTTCATATGGGGATCAGCTTTCTCTGCAGCTGACTGTACATAATTACAACGTTTCAGACCCATTATGCTTAAATTTTTTGCATAAACTGGTTACTTCTAACATTGGCTGTACTTCACTATTTAGTTCGAATGTCTTACACCTCGTCCACATGCAGCCAATTTGATCTATTATCCTGCCCCTCTTCTTGGTGATAGAAAAGGACAGGTATACAAATTGACCAATTCGATTGTGCCGTGTGGAAGGGGTGTAAAATAAGTGAGACCCGTATCGTTTCTTCTCTGTCATAAAATAAGTTCACTAGTTCTTTAAACATTGTCAAATTATTAATATGCTTACATAATATTATTTTTATAGATCGGCATATCATACAACGGTTATCGTACGGGTCAAAGACCAGCTTTAAGGCCCAGTAACCCACTACTCTCACCCGAGCTGAGATATAGTGGACTGCTCTGTTTGGTGTGGCATATAAAAAAACAAGTTTCATCAACTTTACCTTTCAAGTCTTTCCATCCGTTTTTGTGTGAAAGAATAACAAACATACATACATTGACAGACCTGGTGGTCGAGTGGCTAGCAATGCTCACTTTATCTCAAGGGCCGTGGTTTCGAATCCTGCGCAAGGCAAACATTTGTGTGCATGAACATGTCTGTTTGCCTTGATCTGGATGTTTCTATGTATAATAAGTATTTAGGTACATATTTACTGTTGTACATATGTATTGTGATGTAATTAATCTATGGAACCTGTTTTCTGATAATAAATGAATAATAATAATAATAATTTACAAAAAAAGTATTTAAGTGTATTTTATCAGCATTCTAGTACCCATAGTACCAGCTTAGTTGCTTAGTTTGTGACTAGATGGCGTTGTGTGATTCGTCCAAGAATATTTATTTATATTTATTTTATACTAGACATTTATTTGTGGACATTGTTTTAGTTAGTATTGATTACTAGCTGTTCGCCCGCGTAAAAATTAGCCTATGTTGGAGTCTGTACCCCTGACAATATGTATACAAATTTTCATAATGATCGGCTGCTTAGTCAAGCCGTGAAGGAAAAACAAACAAACTTACTCTCTCATTTATAATATTAGTATGATTTAAACATACACACAAATTCGCACTTTAAGACGTCGGTCCCGGCTGTTAAGCCAGCTCGGTGGCCATCATGCGGCTTGAAAACTCTTGACTGCCAATCCACATTGGAACAGTGTGGCAGAGTGCGCTCTAATCCACTACCATTGAAGGGAGACTCGTATCCCTGTAGTGGGATTATGGGTTGATATTATGATTATGCAAACAATGAATATCATGTAACATTAGGTATTTGATACTTGGCAAGATGACACCTGTATGGTCATAATAGTTACATAAAATTGTGACGATGTGTAAATAGTTACTCTAATGTGTGATAATTTCATCTTGTGCGTGCACACGACGTGATGTAGGTACCTATCTACCTACACGTATGAAATTGTTGTACTTAAATATGTTTCTTTTTATTGAACTTCATACAGTCTATGGACTCTGGGGTCATACCTTTTTTTCTGTTTACTGATAAGTGTGGAATGGTATCATACTAATATTAGAAATGAGAAAGTGAGTTTGTTTGTTATTCCTTCACGGCTTGACTAAGCAGCCGATCATTATGAGAATTTTCAAACATATGACAATGGTGCTAATTCTGTTGTACATTTATCTAGACTAAACTAATTTTGACAGGACTAGAAGTGTTGCTATCCTTGTCACTAATTGTCAACCAAGGAAGGACAACAACACCTTTGAACAACAGCAACAGAATTAGCACCAATGTCCACAAATTTTAAGTGTATTAAAAAACTTTTTTTTTGTGGGATCCTTTTGATCAATTTCACACTAGAAACTTCACGGTTCGCCCTTTCTGTTTGGTTTACGTTTTTACAGATACCTAAATCAACTTGTAACATAACATCATAGTAAACTTTAAATAGAGGTTCTGGAGGGCTACTATGAAACGTTAATCCGATATTTCGGCCGAAGTATCGGAAGAATTTTAACCGTGAAATACAAGGTATTTCATGGTTATTTTAGTAATTCCTTGAATTCTATCCATGAAATACCTTGTACTTTATGGTTATTTTAGTAGTTCATTGAATTATAATCATGAAATAACTTGTATTTTACGGTTAAAATTCTTCCGATACTTCGGCCGAAGTATCGGATTTACGTTTCGTAGTAGCCCTGCTGGTTTTTTATAGTGAAATGATTATGGGTTGATATGATACAGAATTATAATAATATTCTTGGACGAATCACACAACGCCATCTAGACCTAACCTACGCAACTAAGCTTGTACTGTGGTACACTTACCTACAGTGCAAAAATGGTTACTTATCTCATTTTTGCACTGTAGATTGCTGAGAAATATACTTTTTTATTTTAAACTAGAGAAACCCGCGCAACTTCGTTTGCGTTTATACCGCTTTCCCGAGGGAATTTTAAAAAAATCCTTTCTTATCGGTTGCCTACATCATACACCACACTTTTCAGAACACACCCAGGTTTCAGGCTTCAGGTCTCTACGATCAAGACAAAACATTTTCATATGTATAGAAGACTATTTTTCTATTTATATAGGTACTTCTCATTACAGTCTTTGGAGTTTATGAAATAGGCTAGCCCGACCGGTGAAGTGCCACCCTTTTACAGAATATTGACGTGAAGCAGCAATGCGTTTCGTTCGGAGAGTGAAATATCCGAAATTCTTGTTTGCCACCTTTGTGACATAAAAAAAATCTAGCTCCGTCCTTATACTATTTCTCGCTATATCCTGTTTTTTCCTGTTATAGGTCGGTAGAATCTATGTGCTCCATAGTCGACGGTAATCACCTAACATCAAATGATCCATATTCCTGAGCTTGTTTTCCAACCACTTCCGTAAAAAAAAAATTAAGTATATCGGTATTTCAATACAACCTCGGCCTACAACCATCATCCCTACAACAACACTACGAAATATTAGAGCGAGTCGACGTAATGAGATTTCCTATAAGTGAGAAAGAGACAATATCAATATGCCATTTAACCATTAACCAATTTAACTTGAACCCTGTCAAATATTATAAAATTTAATATTTAATTACTTACTATTTATTATCGATCAATATGATTCAGTCCGCTAGGATGTAGTTAGAATTTTAGCAGTTTTTCCGAGATCACGAACAGAATAAATAGTACGACGACATTATGAAATCATTTTGTTTGAATATTCACAATTTACAAAAATATTACATGACAGATGACACACTTCACTTCACGGATATGTCAAAATGAAATGTAAATTGAAATCATTATAGCACCAAGGAGTATGAGTATTGATATCAACTCGAAGAAAATTACCCACAAAATGCATTTTTTTCAAGAATTTCAATAAAATAAGAATCACGTCTTCCATCAATTCTCTTAAACAATTTTTATGCCAAATTTGAAGTAGATTGGACCAAGGAATCAAGTTGTCCCATAGTAACTTTGCACCCCTTTTTTACCCCCTTAGAGTTAGAATTTCGAAAAATCCTTTCTTATTGGACGCCTACGTCATACAAACAATCCACCCTCCAAGTTTCAGATTTTTACGATGAGCGGTTTAGGCTGTGCGTTGATTCTCAGTCAGTCAGTCAGTCAGTCAGTCAGTCAGTCAGTCAGTCAGTCAGTCAGGACAAAGCATTTTATATATATAGATAAGTACATATTATACATAGAAAACATCCAGGCCAAGGCAAACAGACATGTTCATGCACACAAATTTATGCCTTGCGAAGGATTCGAACCCGCGGCCCTAGGGATAAAGTGACCATTACTAGCCACTCGACCACCAGGCCTGTCAGATCAGAATTTAAATTAAAATTGCGATTTTATTGAAGTAAGTGAGCTAGCAGGTCCCAGGAGTATTTCGGTAAACATTTGATGTTGCGATAAGTTATTCGATTTATCGTAATGTCGTAATAAGTACGTATTATAGTTATCGCTTATCCAAGCATTCATACACAGATTACGAGCGAAGTTTCAATGGTTACGACATAATGTAATATCTCAGTTCATTAGTACAATTAAAATGTTTTTCTTATTGTTCTCCTAGGTATGTTTTGGTCTGAAATTAAAACCTTATACCTACCTAGAGTTATACCTTTGCATATTTAATTACTAGCGAAACCTGCGGAACTTCGTACGCGTATATTTATGCATAGCAGCGCCATCTACGTTATAAATCGCTATTGACTATCAGACTTTAGTTAGACCAAATTCTGCGGGAATCGCGTACTTTTCGGGATAAATAATAAAAAAGAGTATGTGATAATCCAAGGTATCAGATATCATAAAAATTGGCCCAACCATTTGAGCGTGAGGAAGTAACAAACATACTCACAATACTCACGAACTTTCGCTAATATTAGTTGGATAGATTGACTAGACGGGGTCCGCTACTAATGGTACTACCTATGGTAGCGAAAAAAGTATTTGGCTTAGGTACCTACTTGTTTATTTGACAAAATAACAAATACACGAATACGTAGGTAAAATCCTGCTTGTCGGTTTTACCGGATCAAATTATAAACCAACTAGCTTTTTTGCCCGCGACTTCGTCCGCGTGAAGTTCCGGACCCGTTCCCGTGGGAACCACATTGAATTTCGGGAAAAGCTATAGCCTATGTCACTCCCTGATAATGTGGCTTTCTACTGGTGAAAGAATTTTTGAAATCGGTCCAGTATTTTCGGAGCCTATTCAATTCAAACAAACAATCAAATCTTTCCTCTTTATAATATTAGTATAGATGTATTTATTTGGTGATTGACACCATGTCTAGAGATCGAGATTTGGTCTATAACACAATAAGTCGAAGCATAAGCTTATGAAGAAATCTGGCGAAAATTCTACATCTATGCGAGATGTACCTGTTAGGCGTAAATCATACAGAAACGACGTAAGGTGTGTTGCGCCTGCGCCGCGTGGCTTCTGTATTACATTACATCGCGCGTCGCTTTCATACATTTTGTACGATTTGAAGCGACATCCTGCGCCGTGCGCCGCGCCTTCGCCGCGTCTTCGCAGTACGCCGTTTCTATATAATTAATAATTAAATTAATCTAAGGCCGAATGTCCGCGACAAGTGGGGTGACGAACAGCGACAGCCATGCGGGCGCCACGCGGCACGCGACGATGTATGGTGTCGCAGTCGTCTGTCGTGTCCGCGTCGCTGCCATAGAGTTCACTTCAATAAGAATCTATTGCGTTATGGCGCGTCGCTTGTCGCGGACAACCAGTTTGAGCCCTATCTGTAATCATGTGATGCAGATTCGGGACAAGCCCACCACACATTCCCATCGCTGTGTCTCCTATAAAGCCAGGATCAACACCTACGACCTCAGATTGACAATAAGCGATAAAGCTTATTGACGTCCCGTGGGAGAAACGACAGCTGCCTTGGAACTCACAACGAATTTAATCAGAAAGAAGATAGTCGGAGTAGAAAGTATTCCGAGGACTGTCATGCAGATCATTGTGATGCATAACTATTTTAACTTCATAGGACACAATTTGCATGCTAGAGGTAGGTACTTTCAATAGCTTGTAACGTGGGTGCGTCTCGGGAATCGAACCCGGGACGACCCGCTGGTTAACAATGGAGGTGAGGGAGGTCAATCTTGGGCGGAGGAATCGCACCTCCTGGCCGAGGATACCTTTCACCTCCTTAGACCCCCTGAAGTCTCCAGTGAGGCGACAGGAGGGGTGTGTGAGTACCTATGTGAGACTGGGGTGATTGAGAGGGTTGTAAATGAAATCCGTGATACCAACAGAGTAATACAAAGTTTATTTGCTTATACTAGGACTTAGACATGCATATACTTATAATCTACTCCCGGGGGGACCCACTGTCCCTTACAAACTGGATATGACGGTCGGACGGTGGCTGTGTTATCTATCTACCGGTGGGGGCTTGTTCGATACGGAGGCAGGCGGCGCGCGGCTACTATCATTCATCAAACGGGGTTATCGAATCAGGACTGTGCTTCGATCTCGAGGCTGCGTGGATAAACGTTACGGGATTCTAAGACGGGATTAGGGTCGGGATGACGAGTCCGCGAGTACGGGGTCGAGCCTACCGGAGATAACTATACTGTGACAATCACAGGGCGGGTTCAGAGTCAAATCCAGTCCGCGCCCCAGAAGGGTCCTGTGTGTCTATTTACCTATGACGCTTACACCATTCAGAGGGTTGTTTCAAGGGAGCCCTATCCCACCTAAATGAACTATCAGAACTATGTGAGTGCGGGGCGGGTTCAGAGTCGAATCCGGTCCGCGCCCCCGAAGGGTCCCATCTCACGGATTTACCTATCGAACCTAGGCTAATCGCGGCAGCTATCCTGGGCAGGACGGGGCGGGTTCAGAGTCAAATCCAGTCCGCGCCCCAGAAGGGTCCCGTCGTGCCAATTTACTTATGGTGCCTACACGAGTCAGAACGGGAGTCGGGAAGGATAGTTGGGATACCACGCAGGTCGAAGTAGAAGCCACGGGAATTTATACAAGAGGTACCTTCTAAAGGTCCGACCACAAAGTAGTATTTACTAGGAGATAACAAACTAATAACCACGAGGCACGTGGCCGGGGTTCTCACATTACAAATTAATCAAAGGGCAATGGAACAATGCCCGGCAGGGGTCCGACTATCGGACGGTATTCGGGCAGCGTAACGACGTCTAACAAGAGTCCGACTATGGGACTGGATTCGGGCAGCGTAACGGGGTCGGAAGAGAGGAGCTTACTAGAGAGATGTACGCGCGCGTGGGCTCATATCCGAATGGCCCCTGAGACGCTTGTGCGCAGGGCTTTTATAGTGGCCTGGTGGGAGCGGTGGCGGTGAGGGCGCGGTGAAGCGCGGCGAGGGGCAGTGCGCATTGTTGTCCGGTCCGCCTGCCTCGCGAGCCGCGCGTATGTGTGCGTTGGGATGCAACGTCACATTCTCCTCCCCCTCCGGAAGATTTTACCTGCAGGGGAAAATCACCTGAGTAACACACTTTAAATTATACATATGACCCTCCTGGGGTCCCAACTTATATATCTAAGGAGGCAAAACAACAACTAAATCTTCTCATTTACTCTTATGTCTGTTTATAGAGGTGAAACACCACTTAACTTTGTTTCTCACTTATCATATTATCTATATAAAGGAGCAATATAACACTGAGTTATCTTTATGTACTCTCATAGTACCTGTGTAAAGGGATAAGATCAAAATTATTTGCATTTACTAACGGGTCGCCCTTCTCTGGGCGCGGCTTGTTTGTTCCCGCTTGGAACAAAAGCACATTTGTATTTCTGTAGTGACTGTTTGTCACTCGGCTATTTATCATTGAACCACCTCATCACTATTTCACTTTAACTATCAGGTTTCACCTCTTCACAATATCTGTTACCTATGTTCCGGCTTATTCTGTAAACAACATTAATGTTTATTGATATTCCTATTCACTTATGGTATACTTGGCTCTATAAATGACTTGGGTATATACTATCTTAATCTCACTGTTTTGTTACTTAAATTAGACATCTAATGTTTTTGCTATCATAGCAAACTTAATAAAATATTAACCTAACTTTCACGTGTCATTTTGACAGGCAAACATAATGCTGCGATCACAGCATAGACCATAGACTATAACAGCTAACGTTAAATGTCACTTTGACATATGAACATGTTAAATGTCACTTTGACATGAACAAAAAAACTTATATGACTGAACGACTGACGTCCTTTTGACATCAAACAAAAAATTTAAATATTGTCAACAAAATTGTTGACCGGTAAAAACACTGAGAGAAAAAAACTTCTAATATAAATTAATTCAGCCTAGGGACTTAGCTTTCTCTCTTCGTGGGCCCGTACATCGGGCCGCGGACCAAGCGGGACTGGCGGCGGTGGCGACGGACAGAGGCGCCTTTGCCCGGGCTGGACACGAGCCTGCGGGCGTGGTGGCGTCGGCGGGTGCGGCGCGGGTGCGCGCCGTGAGGGCACTGGATGCGTCGGTGTTCTCGGCGCTGGCGTTAGTGGCGATGCGCTGGGGAGCGCGCTGTTGGCGGTCTCGGCGCTGGCACTGGGTGACGCTGCGGCGGTGTGATTCTAAAATACAGGCAAATTTATTTTGACATTTATTGTCATACTTGATACCTCCTTCGGTTTTCGTTATGGAGTCTTGTGCTCTAACGATTGAGGAGGAACCCCTTTCCTCCCCACGGTTGGGAAAAACGAGGACCTTGTCCTTATTCTGTTTCTCGTTATTACTTTTCTCTGACAGTTTGCGGGTTTGATCCTTCTTTTCATGTGGGATCTTAGTTTTCCGGCATACTACGCACTGTTTTACATACTTTGCTACGTCGCGGAACATGCCTGGCCAATAATATCTTTGTGCTATTCTACTTAGGGTTTTTGATGTTCCCAGGTGTCCTACTGTTGGGGTATCGTGATTTTCCGATATCAACCCTTGTATTTCCTTTCTTCGCACGCATAGTTTCCAGTCGGAACCGTCCCTTAGCGTGACTCCGTATGCGGGGTTTGTAATCTTTTTATATAACTTCCCGTTTGTTATTTGGTAGTCGTCGCTCTCGATTTCGTTACTCCTGAACATTCTTTCTTTTCTCGCGTACCAGTCCTCGTTCTCTTTCCTTATGGTGCTTATCGGGCTTCTGGGTAATTCGTCTGCTAGTATATTTTGTTTCACTGGTTCGTTATGTCTTAATTTGATCTTGTGTGTAGTCCCGGAATTCCCCTTCGGGGCTCTTTCGCATATCTCGAGCTCCCTCTGTACCACCTCCTCTATTGTTTCTTGTTTGTTTGTTGATAGGCTGTTTATATTTTGTGACGTTGTGTTTTCTATTTCCTTTTTACTCCAGAGCAACATCATTCCGCACCGTTGTAATACGTCCATTCCCACTATCATATGCTCCGCTGTAGGCAAGTACATTATTTCGTGTGTAAATTCTTTCCCATTAATTTCCAATTTTATCCCTGTGCTCCCTTCAATTTCTATCTCCGTTCCGTCTGCCAGGATCGCTTTCTGTCTGTTCTCTGCGGTGGTTTTTATGCTCTTTCCGCACTCTTGCAATATCCTGTCGTTGATGTATGTCCCTACCGAGCCTGTGTCTACTAGTCCGTCATATTCTCTTCCTTCCACCTTTACTTTTATAAATGGTCTGATATCCTTTTCTATATTTCCGCTAAGTGTGCTTGTTTTTGTCCTCCTGCAACAGTTTCTACTTAGTACTCCCGTTGTTCCACAGCTGCTGCAGAATATCTGTCTTTGGTTTCTGCATTGTCTTGCGCTGTGATTGGCCTTTCCGCAATTCCAGCAGTGCGTTGCTTGGTTGTAGTTCCCTCTTATTTTTGTTCCCTGCCGTGATGTTGTAGGTTGGTCCCTTCTTCTGTTGTCTGGTATGTTGCCCCTGGGATATCTGTCTTGGAAATTGCTCCTCCTTATTTCCTCATGCTGTATACTTTCGAAATCTCCCGCCATTGCTATTAGATCTCTCAGAGTCCCGCAGTCCTGTCTCTTTATGTAGTACTTGTAGTTAGGTTTCATATTGTTGTACACCATGTCTATTGTTTCCGTTTTGTCCATCTTACCGTACCTCCTTATAAGTGTTTGCATCTGCGTGATGTAGTCTATGAATCTCTCGTCCGGGTATTGCTTCCGGGCCGCAATGCGGAACAGTAGGTTCCCCTCGTAATTCTGTGGGAAATAGAATAGTTTGAAGTCTTTTTCGAAGTCTTCCCACCTTTGCCAGCTATGGTGGTTATTCCTGTGCCATAATAGGGCTTTTCCCTGCAGTAGTCTGGGGACGAATTGTAGGAGGTCATCTTTATTTCGCGTTACTGTATATGCAAGTTCCTCTATCCTCTCAAAAAATTCCACGGCATCGCCTGTGGCGTCGAATGTTACGTTCCACCTCGTTAGTGTTTTCTCTAGGCCTCTAAGTTCCTTGGAGTCTTCCATGGTTGTGTCCTGAAATTTTTCCTCTTCTTGTGATTCTTCTGCCTGTTCTTGGCCGTTTTCTTCCGGGGGTTCCTTTTCCCTAATAAATTGTACCAGTCGCTTTCTCAAGTCATCGACTGTACCGGTGGACTGTATTCCCTCTTCTTCCAGCTTAAGTACTAATTGTTCCTTTGTCAGTTTATAGAGCCAAGATGTCGCCATCTACTATTGTGGCTTTTGTGTATAACTTCGGTTATAAACTATGAACCTTGTTCGGAAATGTGTACTTTTACTAAAGAGCAGAATAATAAATCCCGTCTGCCTCCTCCGAGTTAAAAAAAATCAATGATTTATTTTCTCTGTTCGTTTACGTTATAATCCGCGTGAGTGTAGCTTTCTATATCAACTGGGAGACGACAAAAAGAATTTATCCTGTTTGCCTCCTTTGATTACAAAAAAAACTTCTACTAGATTATGTTTGTTTCAATTTACTCCGTTTGTAAATTGTGAAACAACTAAGGAACGAAACGAAATAAAGAGAAGGACTGTTTGCCTCCTTTGGTTATACAAAAAAATATCTATATTCTTTATGTCTACTTATTTATCTTAGGTTATTGTGAAACTTGGAAGACCCCGGTCAAAAAAAAAAAACTTCTTGTTTGCCTCCTCCAAAAAAAACTCTTATTTATCTATTTTAAATCCCTATTAACGTCGGATATTTTAAGTTTTACCCAAAAAAAAATGTCTTGTTTGCCTCCTCCAAAAAAAAACTCCTTATTTATCTAATTTAAATACCTCTTAACTTCGGATATTTTAAGTTTTACCCAAAAAAAAAATGTCTTGTTTGCCTCCTCCAAAAAAAAAATCTCCTTATTTATCTAATTTAAATACCTCTTAACGTCGGATATTTTACGTTTTACCAAAAAAAAAAAAATGTCTTGTTTGCCTGCTCCGGCTACCAAAAAAAAATCGCTCCGTTCCTCTACTTAGTTTTATCAAAAGCAGATTTGTTTGCCTGCTCCCGAAACAAAAAAAATATTTACGCGTTGTATGGTTTTTATCTCTGTTTAAACGTTTTATTTTATTCGTTCAATGTTTACTTAACTTTTATTCCTACTTGGTCCGCCCGACCGGCGACCTCAGGTCGTTTATTTTTTTCTACCTCCTTTTATTTTCACAATTACCTACTTTTTATTTTTCTTTATCTACACTATCGATTATTTTTACCGAGTTGTTTCTTATATTTAATTTATCCTACTTTAACTTTTAAATTTACTTCTATCTACTTCTTATTTATTTATCGGGCCATTCGGTTATGTCTATTTACTTCTTATCGGGGTTTTCACTTTACGTGATTACTCTCTTGACAGATTATTGACAATATTTCTTTCGCGAACGCGAACGTCTCTCTAGATTATTTTACTTCTTATTCCTTATTTACGCTGTCTTTCGGGTTTATATTTTATTTTATCGGCGGGTTTTATTTTTGTCTATTATAACACGGGTTTTGCTTCTATATTATTGTTTATACGGAATTTTAAGTACGGGCTATGATATGCTATGATTAATTACGGGATCTGTACGGGATATTTTGCTCTCTTTCTTCCTGTTTTACGCGACTTACAAAGTTTCTTATTCCTAGCTTCTATTCCCTCTTTCACCGGTCTCAAATAGGCACAAAAATTCGTTGACCGTTGCTGTAATTTAAGCTGAACGTGTACGAAAGATTTCGCTGGGCACCTGTGGGACGTAGGGTCACAAGGGGTGCAAACGCGAAGGGGTAAGTACGTTGGGCGCCAGTGTAACGTGGGTGCGTCTCGGGAATCGAACCCGGGACGACCCGCTGGTTAACAATGGAGGTGAGGGAGGTCAATCTTGGGCGGAGGAATCGCACCTCCTGGCCGAGGATACCTTTCACCTCCTTAGACCCCCTGAAGTCTCCAGTGAGGCGACAGGAGGGGTGTGTGAGTACCTATGTGAGACTGGGGTGATTGAGAGGGTTGTAAATGAAATCCGTGATACCAACAGAGTAATACAAAGTTTATTTGCTTATACTAGGACTTAGACATGCATATACTTATAATCTACTCCCGGGGGGACCCACTGTCCCTTACAAACTGGATATGACGGTCGGACGGTGGCTGTGTTATCTATCTACCGGTGGGGGCTTGTTCGATACGGAGGCAGGCGGCGCGCGGCTACTATCATTCATCAAACGGGGTTATCGAATCAGGACTGTGCTTCGATCTCGAGGCTGCGTGGATAAACGTTACGGGATTCTAAGACGGGATTAGGGTCGGGATGACGAGTCCGCGAGTACGGGGTCGAGCCTACCGGAGATAACTATACTGTGACAATCACAGGGCGGGTTCAGAGTCAAATCCAGTCCGCGCCCCAGAAGGGTCCTGTGTGTCTATTTACCTATGACGCTTACACCATTCAGAGGGTTGTTTCAAGGGAGCCCTATCCCACCTAAATGAACTATCAGAACTATGTGAGTGCGGGGCGGGTTCAGAGTCGAATCCGGTCCGCGCCCCCGAAGGGTCCCGTCTCACGGATTTACCTATCGAACCTAGGCTAATCGCGGCAGCTATCCTGGGCAGGACGGGGCGGGTTCAGAGTCAAATCCAGTCCGCGCCCCAGAAGGGTCCCGTCGTGCCAATTTACTTATGGTGCCTACACGAGTCAGAACGGGAGTCGGGAAGGATAGTTGGGATACCACGCAGGTCGAAGTAGAAGCCACGGGAATTTATACAAGAGGTACCTTCTAAAGGTCCGACCACAAAGTAGTATTTACTAGGAGATAACAAACTAATAACCACGAGGCACGTGGCCGGGGTTCTCACATTACAAATTAATCAAAGGGCAATGGAACAATGCCCGGCAGGGGTCCGACTATCGGACGGTATTCGGGCAGCGTAACGACGTCTAACAAGAGTCCGACTATGGGACTGGATTCGGGCAGCGTAACGGGGTCGGAAGAGAGGAGCTTACTAGAGAGATGTACGCGCGCGTGGGCTCATATCCGAATGGCCCCTGAGACGCTTGTGCGCAGGGCTTTTATAGTGGCCTGGTGGGAGCGGTGGCGGTGAGGGCGCGGTGAAGCGCGGCGAGGGGCAGTGCGCATTGTTGTCCGGTCCGCCTGCCTCGCGAGCCGCGCGTATGTGTGCGTTGGGATGCAACGTCACAAGCTGAATAGGCGGTATTTGTTTGTTTTAAAATTCTTAAAAATCTTATTACGTATGTAATGTATCCTATTCAAATGTAACAAAGAATCTTGAATCAGATGTAATTCTCGGTCTGTTCAACAGGCAGAATGCTGGACTGGCACCTGGTTTCGCTATGAAGACCCTGCTGGGTGTCGCGGCGGGCTCGATCGGTGCCTTCGTGGGTACTCCAGCAGAGGTCGCTCTCATCAGAATGACGGCTGATGGAAGGCTGCCTGTGGAACAGCGGAGGAATTACAAGAACGTTGCGAATGCGCTTATGAGGTAAGTAAATTAAAAATAGATTTTATTGGTATAACACTGTAAGCCCCATCTAGCGACGCCTTTGGGGGGCAACTGGTTTTTTTAAATAAAAATATTCCTATTGCCCCCGTGTTAATAGAAAGAGTTGCCCCCTCCACTATGACACGGAGGGCAACTTGGTCATTTTTGTAAAAAAAAAAACAAGTAGGCGTTGCTAGAAGTGATATAGGTACTCGATTTTATTAAGGGCCATCTCCACTAGTGAAAGAATCGCGACGATTATAATCCTCGTGCCACCTAATTCTATACATTACCTGAACGTGTCTCCACACAGTGATGAAATACATGTCATATACAATACTATCCCGTCCCGATTCTCTACTGTGACTTCACTGATATGTGTGAACCAACCTTTAATCAAATTGACCTATACACTACAAGTTCTTTCGAATCCTATAGAATGTTTTCAGATGTCGATTATTAGGGCTCGCATAATTCGCAGTTGTGTGGGGAGCCTTTGGGTCGATTATCCTCCTAAAAAAACACAGCGCACTAAAAAACGTCAATTTTATTACCTTTGGCTCTTTCGTCTTTCAGTTATATATTGACAAGCTGGTTTTGGTTAGCATTTGACCTCTAAACTTTAATTTCATCGCATGCATGTCTTATCGCCCCTTATTTATATTCATGTATTGACATACAATTTCCAAAGTATTACACAGCGATATTACAATATCAAGTAAAACAGTTTTCGCTGTATGGATGATAAAAATGAATTGGGCTAGCTTGAACGGGGAAGTCGTCTTGTATGTTTTTTTGGGCTACAGTTTTATTAAAAAGAATACAGTTACCGCACGCGTCACTTTTGGTGAAATTTTATTTTGTATAAAAACAAATCTGTTCAAAAACCAAAGTTTAAGGGTCGGCAACGCGCCAGTGATCCCGATGTTGCAAGCGTCCATAGGCTCCGGTGACCCTTACCATCAGGCGGAGCTCGTTTGCCACATTAGTGGTATAAAACATTTTTTTTTTTAAGAACTAATAAACCACATGTGTTCTCTTTTTGCCCCCTCTATTTAAAAAGCTAATTAAAATGGCGTCGTTTTTTTGTCGTGTAGATCTTTAATTCATTAATAATAATTTTCCCGTAACAAACAAGACTGTAACTGAAGCGAAATCGTGCGCAATAGCTAGTCAAATATACTGTGAACTGAGTGGCCTCGCTGGATATGGTTTCTATCTAATTTATTCTAATTGATAACAATGAACACAGTCATACACATGTTGGACAGTTCTTGTTGTCATATATTTTATACAGATACAAACAGATTCTTCGTTTTTTTCTTCGTTTTCTGTAAGATTTTTTTTATTTTATTTCAGACAACTGTAAGGTCCTTTTCTTATTGTAACAAGTACTTAAAAATCTATGTTAGTAGTTGATTTAATCATTATGTAATCATAAAAATATCATAATGCTAGCCAGCGTCCAGTATGACCGCATCTGGGGGATGTCCAGCAGTGGACTTCTTGTGATTAATGATGATGAGTCATAAAAACTCTGCATAAGATGAGTCTTTTTTTTAATAAAATGGACGTAAAAACTCTCGTTATGAATGAATATTCTTTATTTGCAAACACAATAATACCTTGTAGACCATTGTGCCTATTCAATAGTCTACAAGTCAATAGTCTACTTACAGCAATATGGGCGCCTTGAAAGCAATCTTTTCAAGTAAAGAATTTATGTATAGAGTAGGCACGGCTCGCAAGACATGAAACTATAACATATTTGGAGAGGACACAGCGGATAATCCTCTCCGCATCGGAGCAGCCCGTCTGAGGATGGACCTTGCAAAAGATCGTAGCCAAATATAAAAGAAAAATATTATGAAGTCATGAATTTCATATGATGAGTTACCTATTAAATAAAAATATCTATTTTTTATAATCAAAGGTCAAAGATACTCAGGTCTATTTTGAGACACTTTAAAACCACAAAGTTCAAAAATTCAATGCAGTTTATCTTTAAACTTTTGAACCATATTAAAATAAACACTGATGTAATATCTTTAAAATAATAATAATAAGATTGTACATAGGTATACAATCTTTATGCATCGAATATTATTGATAATATAGAGAAACTGATCACCTCATAAAAAATATTTTGAAGATCTGTCGCGTTTATCGAAGGCGTGGTGAAAACAGTTCAAATCGGATATGAAAAGGGAGAATAATCAAAATTTAGATACTACTATTGAAACCCGCGCAACTTCGTTTGCGTGTATTTATTTATGCACAGTGGTGCCATCTATATCAGACTTGATCAAATCCTACGGGAATCGCGTACTTTTCGGGATAAAAAGTAGGTACCCTATGTGTTAATCCAAGGTATCAGCTACCTACATACCAAATATCATAAATATTGGCCCAGCCATTTGAGCGTGAAGAAGTAAAAAACATACACATAACTTTCGCCAAGTCAAACTAAGGCTGACTCTCGCTGACACTTATTATCTACTTTAGTGCACAACGAAATCGATTTTCAATGGTTTTATAAGTGTGATTTATTCCTATTTATTTATAAGCTGCGAGTCTTAAATTCTTCATAATTTTCTCGATTTAAAAAAATATCGAAGTTAGAGTTGTCGATAGGTGTATAATTGTAATTGATTAAATACTAGCTTTTTTGCCCGCGACTTCGTCCGCGTGAAGTTCCCGGGGCCCGTTACCGTGCGAACCACATTGAATTTCTACTGGTGAAAGAATTTATGAAATCGGTCCAGTAGTTTCGGAGCCTATTCAATTCAAACAAACAATCAAATCTTCAATTCAAATCAATGCAGAATAACGTGCTTGTGAATAAGGCCTATTCTCTAAAATAAATTATTTTAGATTTTTATTTTTATTTCATCAGCAGATTTATAAACATTTTGATTTAAATATATAAAAGACATTTTAAAAATTGGCCTTCGCTTGGGGCATGGCCGTATACATTTTCTTATTGGCAATCACTCAAAAACTATTTTTGATATTCGGAAGTAATCGTTGGTAATTTCGGACTGTATAACTATATTATATAAGTATGTGGCGTCATTTATTTATCTTGCCACCTAACAGTAAGTTATATAAAAATAAAAAATAATAATTGATAAATAAATAAATCAATTGTACACAATTCTCAGTGAATTCAAAACTTTTATTCAGAGAATAGCTTATCACAAACACGTTCTCTTGTCAGAGAATACCTACAGTAATAAATGATTTGAATAAATTAATCTACTCTATAAACTACTACCATTTCGGAAACAAAAGCAAAATGACCACTGGTAAAAAGAAATGGCAAGAGAAAACCAGTTACGGCCTTTTTTGGCATTTCAAAATATAATGTTCATTTTTTTTACATAAAATTTCAAAACTAGGTACATACAACATTACGTACGCGGAATGTCAATAAATAGTACCATTAATTTGTCTAAATATAAAATTAAATATAAAATGCAAAATCGGTGTTAAAGGTCTACACCTAGACCAGGCCCGCAAGGCAACAACCGTTCTCGTGTATTTTCGAGTTGACGTTAAAGTCGGCCTGCCACAGCTCCATTACTGGGCTCACCATCAACAATATTATGAATAATATTGTAGGGAACAACAGTAACCCGACCCCCATGATTACTAAATATATGTACAGACAGAATAAAATATGGCTTACGATTTTCTGCTTTTACAAGAACTACTTGTTGTATGATTTTGTCTCTTCTTATTTGACAAATAGGCCATACAATATAAATGCATAAATTTTTTATTTGCAGGATAATTAAAGAAGAGGGTGTGCTCAAACTGTGGAGGGGCGCGACGCCTACTGTTGGCCGCGCGATGGTTGTGAACGCGGCTCAACTTAGCACATATTCGCAGGTAATTTATATATTTTATTTATCAGAGTCTATTAAGAGGTAGAGCACAGCGGATAATCCGCTCAAATCGGAGCAGCCCGTCTGGGGAAGGACCTCCACCTTACAGAAGATCGTATCCAAATAGCATTGGTCTCGGCCATTTTGTGTTCCTACGGTGAGTAAGGTCTCCAGAGCTCCACTTTGTACAGGGTCGGCATCGAGTGATACCTCCGGTGTTGCAAGCGTCCACCATAAGCGACGGTGACTGCTTACCATCAAGCGGGTCGTAGGCTTGTTTGCCACCATAGTGGTATAAAAAAAATCACACATTCCCAAGACAATATTTCAGGTGGCTTGTAAAGCATTAGAGCAGCGTGGCAGAGTACTCTCTAATCCCCTCCCATTGAAGGGAGACCGGTATCCCTGGTGGTGGGATGATTATGGGTTGCGAATTCGACGGTTCACTTCAGTTCAGACAAGAGTTGCGAGTTGCGTTTTAGGCGAGTTGGTATTGTAGACGACTTATTGCAACGATTTGATACTATGCTAGTGAAACCCGCGAAACTTCGTTTGCGTGTATTTACTTGTGCACAGCAGCGCCATCTATATCAAACTTTTGATCGAATCCTACGGGAATCGCGTACTTTACGAGATAAAAAGTACCCTATGTGTTAATCCAAGGTATCAGCTACCTACATTGCAAATATCACAAATATTGGCCCCCCCATTTAAGCGTGAAGAGGTAACAAACATACACAACACTTTCGCCTTTATAATATTAGTAGGATGCCACTAATAAAACTATTACACTAATAATTTGTCAGTTTTGAACTTTGTTGAACGTCATCGTGAGACAGCTTTGGTAGCCTAGAATAACTTTTTTTTTAATTATTTTATTTTAAAAGTTATTTTATTTCTTATATTTGCAGGCTAGGGAAATTTTCGCCGCTCACTTAGAAGAGGGCATATTCCTACACTTCTGCGCTTCTATGGTGTCAGGTCTGGTCACAACCATCGCGTCCATGCCCGTGGACATCATCAAGACAAGGTAAGCAAATATAACGTACTCATTTCAACATTTCAATGATAGATGAGTTTTTCAAACGATGGATGGATACAATGGATGAGCTCGTGGCCAGTGTTTGGATGCCTCCGTGTTTCGGAGAGCACGTTAAGCAGTCGGTTCCGGCTGTTATCGACGGACATCGAGTACGGTGTCCTTCCTTTTCCGTGACACGAACACTTTTGACGAACAAATTGTTTGACGTTCGTTAGTGGTACGCACGTGCGAACAAAGTGTTCGTGTTCGATGTTCACCATGTTCGTGTTTGGTCGTGCGTACACGCCTATAAGTGAACTGTTAATTTGTTCTTGAGTAATAATATTTTAAAGTGACCTGTACTTTGAATAAACGATTTGACTTTGAAGAATCAATCAATGTTTTTCTTTTTCAGAATCCAAAACGCAGCTAAAGGTGAAGGCCAGTTGGCAGTGGTGTCCAATCTCCTGAAGCACGAGGGTGTTCTCTCACTATGGAAAGGATTCCTTCCTTACTACGCCCGTCTCGGCCCGCATACAGTACTAACATTTATATTCTTAGAGCAAATGAACGCGGCTTATTTCAAGTATACGTAATTTGAAACGTGTTAGAGCCGATATAGACGGACTGCTCGAGTAGCCATTGATCATATACGGACCGCTATTGCAGTCATAGTCAACAGTTTAAAGTTTTGACCGCACGACCGCAAGAAGCAATTAAACTGCTCGTCCTTGTATGTAGAAGACTGTAGTACACTGTGCAGTCGCAGCTTGAAGCAGTTCATCCTGACTGCTTCAAGCAGTCCGTGTATGTCGGCCCTTATTGTGACGTAGTATTGAATTTGACATTGTATAAGAGTGAGATAATTTATTATCGACCTTACTTCCTTAGAAATAGAGTTGAATTTTGATACTACAGTTACAATCAAATTGTTACCATCACGCTGCAATAATTTGCATACTGACATTCAGTGTGTTGCACATCATAAAATAAATACCTATACTTAAATTTTTTGGTAAAAATAAAATTAATAAAAAAAAAGCCCAAATGAGTACGCGGCAACGCGCGTCATTCGCGTGCAAATATACGTTGCGTTGTGTTTATGATAAACACGATCTATAAATATCTGCAGGGCAACCATGATAGTGTCCATCCGAAACAACTAAACACGTAATCATGTTAAAAAAAGACATTACTAGTTAGGTTCAAAACTGGTTAGAATTCAACGAAACGTCATTCCGTAGTTTCGAAATTGCGTTTCAAGGTTGCCCCGCTTGTACCGCGCGTCAGCGATCATGCGAACTCATTTTGAAAACATTTTTGTAAGAAAAATTTCACCACCCCGCCCCAGGTGACCCCATGTCCTCCAATTCCGGCCGACTTTTTCCAACAACTGAGCTACCGAGAAAGATAATAGTGGTAATAATAATTATAGTCTGGTGTGGTATAGTGGTGATAATAGTGGTGGAAATTTTTCTTTTGTTTAAACTGCGTTAATTCGCAGTGGCGCCATCTACGCGTTAATGCCAAATACGCTGGTGCACATTTAATGTGATTTGACGACCTCCGTGACGTAATGGTTACCACGCCAGACCGCCACCCAGGAGGTCCCGGGTTCGGTCCCCGGTCGGGTCATGATGAAAAACGAACTTTTTCTGATTGGCCTCGGGTCTTGGATGTTTATCTATAAATATATGTATTTGTTATAAAATATAATATCGTTGGGTTCGTATCCCATAACACAAGTTTCGAACTTACTTTGGGGCTAGCTCAATCTGTATGAATTGTCCTTATATATTTATTTATTATTTATTTATTTATATTAAGTATGTGTTGTGCAACTCACTGATCATGTTATATAGTATAAAGTATGAAAACGTCATGAAACTACATACTATGAGTATGTAAATATCAATGCAAACGGAAGTTAAGTGAAGAACGACCTATGGTATACCATTTGAACGACCATTAGATTTAAGTGTACATTTTGTATAATCTTTAATTAAAGATTGCATGATGTAGACTAATATATAGTCACAAATAACACAACTTTGATAGTTGTGTACATTTTTGTAGTTGCGGAGAATGTTCGTTGAATGTCGTGTTGAGCGCGACAATACATAAATTGTGACGTGTGTTATACATTAGTACAAAATTTATTAAAATATGTATTTTTTATGTATTAATTATATTTTATTTATATCAGTAAAAGCAGCAATATAACATGAAAAATACGATATACCTATCTGACCCCCTATTTTCGTAGCAAAACCGGATTCTATTTCGATTCAAATTCAATAGCTGTCTCACTCATACACAATAGGAATTGAACGGGACAGCGAGTGTTTGAATCGAAATAGAATAAGTAAAATAAATCTTTATTTCCTCTCACAAGCTTAATTCTAGAAGTGAACATTTTGTTGTCTTTAGATGTCGGTTTCTGTTACGTGAACTGCCCCCCTGACCACCCGGTGGCGTGTAGTTGGTTCCCGCTCTGGCCAAACATTTTTATGTGATGACATGTATGTTTGTCTCGAGTCTGGATGTTTTCTATGTATTAAAAGTATATATTTACAATACCCGTTGTCTGGTACCCATAGCACAAACGGGTTCAACCTAACTTACTTTAGGACCAATTATATATGATTTATTTATTAAATAAATAAATATTCTTGGACGAATCACACAAGGCCATCTAGTCCCAAACTAAGCTTGTACTATGGGTACTAGATTGCTGATAAAATATACTTAAATACTTTTTTATTGTAAATAAATACTTATTATACGTAGAAAACATCCAGATCAAGGCAAACGGACATGTTCATGCACACAAATGTTTGCCATGCGCAGGATTCGAACCCGCGGCCCTTGGCCCCTTGCCCTTATTTATATAATTCTATGTAATTTTGGACTAACGTATACACTCAGATATATAACGTTTTGTTACCATTTGTCTTGTTATAAAAGCTGTATTTATAAATATGGCAAGAGTACAATTGAGAATTATTATTTGAATATGATTTTTTTAAAGAATTTATTTGTTTGGTTTATTTATTAGTTAAGGGTGATACATTATTTATAATACGGCATTGTTTATTGCTACATATAACTGGGATAATAGTTACCTGTGAGCTTACTGTCAGAGAAATTGAATCAGAGATATTTGAAAAAAAAATACATTTTTTATTTTATTTTTTCTTGACAAAACATTTTTTTAATATTGTTTTTGAACTTTATCTCTGCAGCGTAAGATCTACTTTATGGTGTCAACTATTTGATCACCACTAGCTAAATGTAATTCGGCTTGGAAGACCCATTTTTTACTTAAATTTACTATAACAATCGTAAAAGATCTGATGTTGTGGTGATGGCCGCGGCGGTCACTCTCCGTTATTCTTCGACAAAACTTTTGCTTATAGGTAATGCTTATTAAATATGTAGACCCTTAAGCTTAGTGCCAAAATATACATCTCATTTATTAACAAAAAATCTCATCGTAACAATATTTTACATATATATTTTGTTATTTAGCATACAGAAGAAATCAGAAGAAGGGTTCTATCAAATTTATACGTAGCGCATTCGAAATGTCATTCCGCCCGCGTAGTGTTCCAATGAAGGTTTTTTGGTCAAATTTTCGCTACCAGTTACTGTACTTTGGCGAAAGGTCATCAATTTTGACAGTGCTGTATATGTCACACGTATATCTATCTATCTATGTGTTTTGATATAGATAGTAGCAATTGGTACCAATTGGTAGCGAAAATTTTACCAAAAACCCTCACTGAGAATTAAAACAAAACGTTTCTATATAGCTTTCACCACCTCATTTGAAACATTGACGCTTCTGGTTTGTTCTGTATTCTAAAACCTGCGCTACAAAAAACATTTGAAAACGAGGCTTAAAACAGTGTAGACAAGAGGAGATTCATATCAATCAGGGTTTTCTGAAATGACACCCACTAGGCGGCAGCACTGAGTCGTCACCAGGAACTGTCAAAAGTGCTACAATGGTATCTATGATCGTGGCCGAAATTGAAACTACAACTCCTGTGTGTGCAACTGTGGCATAGTAACGCCCTCCTACAAACGTCACTCACGTTCATAAGCATCCTTGTACATCTGTATATTCGTGTCTGTTTTTTTGGGATGGGACCTCTTGCCAAAGTGGCGCCAACTAGTGGTGTAAATTTTCGTGGAAACCATCGCTTGGCCTTGAAATGCCCTTGATAGCTGCGTTTGACGCAGCGTCTATACATACTATATTATATATATATTGACGACCTCCGTGGCGTAATGGTTACCACGCCAGACCGCCACCCAGGAGGTCCCGGGTTCGATCCCCGGTCGGGTCATGATGAAAAACGAACTTTTTCTGATTGGTTTCGGGTCTTGGATGTTTATCTATATATGTATTTGTTATAATATATAATATCGTTGAGTTAGTATCCCATAACACGAGTTTCGAACTTACTTTGGGGCTAGCTCAATCTGTATGAATTGTCCCTATATATTTATTTATTATTTATTATTATACTGAAGTTTGGAAGAGAGTTGGTTTTAAACTAGCCAGCAACGCGCACCTCGTGATCTTTGTTTCAAACTGTGTGTCAGAGATTGTGTTATACCCTGACAGCGCCATCTTCTGTTCGCATTCTGAACTTCTTGCGGACTGTAGTTCTTGTTTGTGGCGATAGGTGTCGCCATACTGAGTTTAAAAACTGTAGTACACTTTATTTTATGTATGTATAAGTTGCAAAGGTTACGATAATTCCGTATATGTACGCTTATAAAGTATATTTTTTGACACATTTTTTTTAAATGAAGTTATAATAAGTTATCATGTTATATTTTATTTTTTTATACATTTATTTATAAGTTAACATAAAAACAGCAAACAATGCCAATACGCTACGCTATGTCATATAAAGACTTTATATGACATAGTATTTACAGTAAAGTGTCACTTTACCCAAATTAAAAATATGTCAAAAGTTGTAAGTTTTGTTAACTGGTCTATATAGTTAAAGTACTTATATTTTTACATAAGTTTATATCTTTTTTTTATTAATTTACATATTAGATAAGGACATAAAAAAGTACATTGCCGAGCAAATGAAATGGAGTAATATACAGTCAACAAATCAAAAAGGTATCCAGGGTGGAGAAATAAGAAACAAAGATTTTTATGCTAATTAAGCATCGTTAAACTTTGTAATTACAAATAAAACTATTGTTAAATATTCGAATCATTTCATGTAGATAATATTTAGGAAACTTGAAGGATATTATACTTTCTTGGCAGTCTGGGGAAGGACCTCCACCTTACAGAAGATCGTAGCCAAATAGCATTGGTCTCGGCCATGTTGTGTTCCTACGGTGAGTAAGGTCTCCAGAGCTCCACTTGGGGTTGGGAGGGTTGGCAACGTGTGAGTGATACCCACGGTATTGCAAACGTCTATAGGCTACGGTGACGGCTTACCATAAGGCCGTATGCTTGCTTGCCACCTTTGTGGTATAAAAAAATTTATGATGAATGATATTTACAGCCCTGTTTATCTCTTTCATTGGTTGACTGTTTAGGCACAAAATGCATTGAATGTTATATACCTAAATTATATTTGGTTTGTCGAATGTCTTTGACTTTGGGCGTTGACTTTGTTATTTGTTAAAACGTACTATTCCACACGATACTGGTGTTATAATATATATTTTTATATGTCGTTAGATGTAGTATGACTAACTGATCGACAACATTGTTGTAAATTAAAGATATTTTTTGTTTTTAATTGTGTTTTTATATTTAACAACTTGCCCAATAAGATCTAATCGGCCATCACATACTTTCGACTCAAAAAACCGACACTACTAGACATTCTATTTTACGAAAAGAATGAATGTATTAATGCGTGTATGTGCACATTACTTTAGTGTGCGTGACCGATTTTACGAGCGTTTCCGTGGTTACTCACACTAATACAATGTGTATGTGAACGTTATAACTAGACATCGGATTATATGCACTATCAAAATGCCAAAATATGCATTCAAATATGCACTAAAAAAGTGCGAAATATGCACAAAATATGCACAATCAAAAAACCATTTAATATTACAATTTATGTTTATTTTAACATTATTTTTATATGTCATACATATATTCATATTAGTTATTGTTATAATTCTTGTGACAATAAACAATAACATATTTTTCCAGGTTTTCTACGGAAAACTTGTGACGTTTGTCACTTAATATTAATTTATAGGCTGAAAATGGCCGTTGATAAATGCGTCAATTTTCTTTCCGCCTAACACGTATAACTACTGAAATATGCACTATCAATGAAAAAGTATCAAAATATGCAATAACGCTATAAAAATGGAAGCGTTCGGCTTATGAATGTTATAACTTATAACATTCCTAAGCCGAACGCTCTTCGTGAAATAGAATACTGACTGCATAAAACAAAACGAAAACGGCTGAGTAAGAGAGACGGCGCAATACATGATGTAAGGCGTCGTCTCGTTTACACAATCGTTTAAGGATAGATAAAAGGTGGTACGGCCCCTGTACTACTAAACCATCGATATCCCGGTGGCAACGGGCCACTTGTTTTATGATGTGTTTGTCTCGAATCTGGATATTTTCTATGTTTAGCTTCGATCATAATGATCGAAGATGTTTAGGTATATATTTACAATTAATCCGTTATCTGGTGCCCATAACATAAGCTTGTTAAGTTTAGCTTGCTTTGGGACCAAGTAGGACTGTGTAGAATGAATTATTTATTAATATTTATCGAGCTGTCTTTACATATTGATTTCTAAGAGAGGTAGGGCACAGCGGATAATCCGCTCAAATCGGAGCAGCCCGTCTGGGGAAGGACCTCCACCTTACAGTAGATCGTAACCAAATAGCATTGGTCTCGGCCATGTTGTGTTCCTACGGTGATTAAGGTCTCCAGTGCTCCACTTGGGGGGGTTGAGAGGGTTGGCAACGCGTGAGTGATACCCCCCGTATTGCAAACGTCTATAGGCTACGGTGACGACTTACCATCAGGTCGACCGTATGCTTGTTTGCCACCTGTGTTGTATAAAAAAATTACATTAAAATAAAGTAAATCATTTATTTTGCAATTAGATTGACAAGAAATACTTTTGAAACGAAATGAAATGAATTTCAAAAGTAAAAGTAACTAAATAGAAAACATCAACAATTTGCAAGTCATAATTTTTTATTCTCCCAGCACTGTCTGTAATGTGTAACTAACCAATGCAAAATGGATTATAAACTGTTTATTCAATTAATTCCTATTAAACCTTTATAATGGTTGCAAAGGCCTTTGTGGGGTGTATTGGATTAAATACATAAATGTCATAGACATAGACACTAGACTGACAGTACAGGGGTAGCTGGGAAAATACTTAACCCGGAGACATAATTCTACATAGATAACCCTGCGTGAGTTGAGCTCGATGGCGTCGCTGTGACTAAAACGGACACACGAAACGACGTCGACCCAAGCCAGAGTTTTGTTAACTCGAGCTTTTCCGTGCTCCTAGGGGTTAAGTCGTCGGTCCCGGCTGATGTCGATGAATGACTGTTAAGCCGGTGGCCTTCAGACGGCTTGAAAACACTGACCTCCGCCAATTCGCATTGGAGCAGCACCCCTTCGATTTTTTATTATACAACTAAGGTGGCAAACAAACTTACGGCCCGCGTGATGGTAAGAGTTCATGGTCATTGAACTTTGTAATTAAACAGTACAATTTTGAACAAAAATTGACACGCGAATGAGGACTCGCGTTGCGTTATCTATTTATATTTATGTGTCCGCCTCTGGTATACTCCTGGCGTGGCTAATGCCTCACTACTAGGGCTTCAATTAGTCACTATTGACACAGTTAACTACAAGTCGTTGGGAAATTGCAAATTGTACGACACATATTGTGTCCTTAATCATATATTATTTAAAATTGAATTAGGTAACTGTGCTCCGTGAAAAGTGAAAGTGAACATCGGGATTAACGCGTAGGTATTTTACAGTGAGTTGTGGAAAAATATTTTTAAGTTAATGAGGCATTATATCTAATGTTATTGTTTAATCAAAGAAGAAACAAGTACCTATACTATATAAATATATATGTATGTATGTATAAGTACATAAACTACAAAGACTCCGATACAAAATGAAATAAAAATTTAACTTGAATTGGGACTTAGAGTAGAGAGAGAGTAGTAGTTAGTGCTCTTACACACACCTAAGAGCACTAACTCTACTCTCAAACTAATCTCTATTCAAACAAAAAAACAACTGTTTAGGAGTCTACAGACAGACACAGGTCAAAATTATCCGGTTTTAAAAAAGACTAACGTTTCATTAGCATTAATATTTTTAGTTCAACTCATTATTAATCAAAAACCAATTAAACAGAAGAGAAAATGTTCAATCTATATCAACATATGAAAAACAACAACGAAGGTAACGAACAAAAGGAACCAGAGTACACGGGGCATGACAGATTCTGTCAGGAGCGTCCAAGGACCAGTTACAGAAAGAAGAAACGTCGTGGTGCATGCAGGAGGGCACAATCTGCCGCCGAATTGAACCCAGAGTCCATTGCAGCAGCTAACAAAAGGAATTCATTTAAAATACGATCAGTGTCCACGGATAGAGAGGACAGTGAAGGTAAATTAAGTTGCATTGCATATCCAAGAATTCCTTGAAACTCGGACAACTCAAAATCGTGACAGAGACAATAATACTTTTTATTTTGAAATACTTAGGTTTTTTTTTAAAGATAATGAGTTTCTTTCGGCATCTTTTTTTCATCAATGGTCATTCCGAAATGCTGGTAGATTCAGCCGTGTCTAAGTGTCCGCGAGAGCCCACAGATTTAAATATTTTTGAATTTGATATATTTCTCCTGAACAACCCGCCTCAGGTTGGATTGGAACTTCCTCTCGACTTGGGGCGCGGAGGTGAAATTCATGTCTCAAAAATATTTTCAATTGTTTTATTAACGCATCGAAATAATATTACTACGTATAGAAATGACACCGCGAACAAAATTTTTGTC
Source organism: Endotricha flammealis (assembly GCA_905163395.2). Lineage (NCBI taxonomy): Eukaryota > Metazoa > Arthropoda > Insecta > Lepidoptera > Pyralidae > Endotricha > Endotricha flammealis. The sequence continues at coordinate 2,418,480 of LR990869.1, read as the reverse complement.
CCCATACGTTGAGGCCAATAGACATCAACTCGTTTATGACTCGTTTAGAAACTTGCCGACGCTCATCGTGATTGGTCCTCTGATTTATGTTAAAAAAAATAATTAAAAAATGCCGTCATGTTCAATAAAATCTTGCAAAAACCGTTCAACAGTAAGAAAGAAAGATAGCGGCGTCACTTATCATCGGTAAGTATACAAAAAATTAAGTAAAACCAACCAAAACAATTTTTTTTCATTATTTTCTATTGCATCATGATTGCATCCGCCATTTCTATGTGAAAATCATAGATTATCAAAAAGTAATCGTACAGATGGGATACGTAGGTACTAAGCGTGAGTCAATTTTATAATATAATTTAGGTACTTATTTCTGAAAAATTTTTTGCTTTTTTTTTTAACCGACTTCAAAAAAGGAGGAGGTTCTATGTTTCATTGTTTTTTTTTGGAGGTCCGCCGATTACTCCTTCAATTTTGGACCGATTTTCATAATTCTTTTTTTTAAATAATATGTAATTTAAATATTGATTTTTTAAACTATATTTCCAAAATATTTTTATATAGTAGGTAAAAAATACGTAAATGTGGATAAAGTTACTAAGTAAAAAAAATAGTTTCTAGAAAACAAAAAGATGGAAAACGAAACAGCATTTTAAAATTCGACCAACCATTTTCGAACAAATGAAATTCGGGCAAACAAGTTTCGGAGTAAAGATACGTTACCATTCAACAAGAGGAGTTGTCTTGTCTGGCAAGCGACCGTCTCCTAGTTATTGCATATATTACAAAATACTTCAATATATAAATAGCTTCATTATAAAGTTTTGATTTAATCTCAGTTTATTTTTGACTAATATTAAGTTAAGAACAAAAATGTAATGTAGCTTCCTACCTATAAAGCTAATATTATACCTATTTTCTATTAAGTTTATTCTATTAAGTAAAATAAAATATTGTAATAAAATAAAATAATCAATTAGATGTCCAATAGGCAGAATATAAACAAAGTGTCGCCCCTGCGTAGTAATGTCATATTCTATGACTCGGTTGGGGGCGGGGCCAGGGAGGGGCACGCCCCTCACGGCCGAACGCGGCGCCAAAATTTGAAGGCGCTGTCATTTCTATACGTAGTAATATTATTTCGATGGATGAAAGCAAAATGAAAAATATTCAGAAAAACAAATGAAAGTATAATAAATTATAAATACGACATTGCTGGCCAGTAGCCCCTTGTCACATGGAGAGTTCTTTCAAATAAATAAGCTATTCGTTCTAAATTTGAAAAGAGAAAGAAAAGTGTCCAGCTACAACGTTTACTACATTGACTTTTAAGTATACCTAATATTATATCTAAACCTACTACCATCGAGTTATTAAGTACTAACTTAGTCTTAAGCATCGAAATAATATTACTACGTATAGAACGGACACCGCGAACAAAATTTTTGTCCCCATACGTTGAGGCCAATAGACATCAACTCGTTTAGAAACTTGCCGACGCTCATCGTGATTGGTCCTCGGATTTATGTCAAAAAAATAATTAAAAAATGCCGTCATGTTCAATAAAAACTTGTAAAAACCGTTCAACAGTAAGGAAGAAAGATAGCGGCGTCACTTATCATCGGTAAGTATACAAAAAATTAAGTAAAACCAACCAAAACAAATTTTTTTCATTATTTTCTATTGCATCATGATTGCATCCGCCATTTCTATGTGAAAATCATAGATTATCAAAAAGTAATCGTACAGATGGGATACGTAGGTACTAAGCGTGAGTCAATTTTATAATATAATTTAGGTACTTATTTCTGAAAATTTTTTTGCTTTTTTTTTAACCGACTTCAAAAAAGGAGGTTCTATGTTTCATTGTTTTTTTTTGGAGGTTCGCCGATTACTCCAATTGTGGACCGATTTTCACAATTCTTTTTTTATTCATAAGTGCATACTCCCAAGTTGTCACCAATTCAGGATCTGATGATGGGAATTCCAGGAAAATCGAGGGCAACCCTCATATTTCATGGGCACGTATAACGCGTTACTTATGTTGTCGTAAGCTATTCATGTATTTACGTCTGGAAGTCATCCTCCCATGCTGCTGAGATGCCTGAGATGATAATCTAGCTAGGTGGTCGCGTCCACCTGACACCGACTTCAATCAGATATAATCAATTAACGAATTCAATAAGTTATTCAAATTCGTTTTTAGAGTCGGTTAACCTTTTTTCATTTTTGAAGTGAAAACTTCTTTAGCAGTGCTTAGCACTTTTTAGATGTGTCAAAAATGTTAATGTCGCATCAGATCAGATCCGTAGCCGATATAACTAAAATAATTTTAATTTATTTTCTTAAAACAAGGTTTGCTTACAGACTTTAGATTACAATTTTTTTAGGTATATTTTCTTAGTTGTATACCGATGTGAGACTACCTATGTATTGTGAGGTTGGTGCCTATAGTAGGTTTGAGTGAACAAACCTGTGTCACAGGTCACAACCTGTGTAACTCGTGCTGGATTCGTGTAATTTGTTTCAAAATTGTGTATAAATTTACACAGTTTATCATGGCGTTCTCTTGTGTCGGAGGCCAAGACTCACTTTGGGTCGCTGAGCCATCGGAGTAAGTAAGTAAGTATAATTTCGGTGGCAATTTTCATTTCAGTGTAAAAGTTCAACCTTATGATGTCCACTCACGCACACAATGTTATAAAATAGGCCAAAGTTTTATTTGTCACTAAAAATATGTAGATAGCATTGAAATAAAAAAAAAACACACCGAAATGACAAATAAAAATCTCTAGTTGATATTCACCCAAAAAAACTTTTTTAAAAATTATATGTAATTTAAATATTCATTTTTTAAACTATATTTACAAAATATTTTTATATAGTAGGTATAAAATATGTAAATGTGGATAAAGTTACTAACTAAGTAAAAAAATAGTTTCTAGAAAATAAAAAGAAGGAAAACGAAACAGCATTTTAAATTTCGACCAACCGTTTTCGAACAAATAAAATTTCATTATAAAGTTAGTTTTGATTTAATCTCAGTTTATTTTTGACTAATATTTAGTTAAGAACAAAAATGTAATGTAGCTTCCTACCTATAAAGCTAATATTATACCTATTTTCTATTAAGTTTATTCTATTAAGTAAAATAAAATATTGTAATAAAATAAAATAATCAATTAGATGTCCAATAGGCAGAATATAAACAAAGTGTCGCCCCTGCGTAGTAATGTCATATTCTATGACTCGGTTGGGGGCGGGGCCAGGGAGGGGCACGCCCCTCACGGCCGAACGCGGCGCCAAAATTTGAAGGCGCTGTCATTTCTATACGTAGTAATATTATTTCGATGTATTAACGGAAGTTGAACTGAAAACATCATTAAAATAATCAAAACCCGGTTGGTTTTCTTGCAAAACTTATTTAAGTTGTCCGAGTTTAGACCTAAACTCAAAAAGTAGTTATGCAGGAAGAGAATAATTTTGTTAGTGCATTCATGATTTTGAGTTGTCCAAATTTAGATCTGAGTGGGATTTTATTGTTTGCATACAAAATCTTGTACGCCTGCTTTTCTATAGTTACTATTGGCTTTATCTAAGTGTTATCTATTAGACTAATGTCTTGAATAGCGTACGATGGTCTATAATTTGCAAACCGTTGAAATTTAATGCGCAGTTAAGTGAAATAGAAGCACATGACGATCGTTATCTTTAAAAAAATTTAGCAATTTGAGCATGTCTGACATGTTGCTGTAAACTGTTGAGATACATACCTATATTATATGAACTTACTTTGGGGCTAGCTCAATCTGTGTGATTTGTCCCTATATATTTATATATATTATTTATATATAAATATATTTTTCTTTGAACAGAATATTACACTAGTTACATTTACTCACGCCATATTTAATTCATTTGCGTTGTTTAAACAACACTGATGAAACGCAATAGTATATGGCAATCGATTTGCGCATTGTAAATAAACCAGTTGAATAACAACTTACTTGATCAAATATTACGTATTCATTTAGGAATATATTTAAAAAAATACTCTATCTAACAATCTTCCATAAAGTAGTTGTGTGTAAAAGACTGTTTTAAAAGGATTTAGTGGGCTTTCCCCGCATTTCCGCCAGTGTATGTTATGGGCTAAATTATTTAAAAATCACCTACCATTTTTTTTGTAAGATATAATAATAATAATATATTTATTAATCTGACAATTAAAATCCATAATATTGTTAGTACATGCCACTTAACCTATGTTAGTTTATTTAATTAATTCTGAACAATATTTATTCATTAATTCTGAACGATATATCCCATCCAATGTTTCTGAATGAAATTTTATGGAATAGTACATTTTACTTTTAGCAGCAGTTTAGTTTGATTACTGTCTGTCTATATTCCATAATTTGATGTCTACATTTTATTGCGTTGCGAACGGAAGATGCTGGGAAACTGGAAGACGCTGATGGATCATCGTGCGCTAGTAGCTCAAGTATACCTACACTAATTTCTATTTTAGCTAGTAGATACTATCTCTAGTCTAGTGTAGAACTAGAAGACTTTAGACAGCCACCTTTTCATACACTGTCTATGTAGTTTTTTTTCTGTAAATTCTACCTACTCTACTCAACTTACTGCTAGCGTATTTATTAAGTATGTATACAACATGCTTCAGTCAGGCTTTTCTAACATCTGTGAATATTCTAGAAAATTATTTATAAAGCTTGTTTAAATATTCTTTACAAGTAGATAGCGCTTTGCAAATAGAACTCTAGTTTATAGAATCATTATGAATTTAGTATCACGAGATCTTTTATACAATAATGTAACAAATACAATGTTTTTGTAGAGGAGATTTCAGAAAAGGCGCCTTTAGTGGCGCAGAAGATTGATTCTTTGGCCAAACTGCTGTTTAACAAGTCGCTCATAGGGGGTGGATCTGGAAAATCTTCACCATCAGAAGTCCCTGCTTCTCCAAGGTGAGAAATTCCTGTCCTCCTACCATGAAGACTTAATAGCAATCCAAAAACGAGTGAGCAAGCGAGATGGCGGGATCGCATATGCTCAATCGTATATAAAATTGTTATAAGACGCCGTGGATCACCACTGGACGAAATACAAGCCATCTAGTCCCGTTTTGTTCTTTTTAAATCCGTTGTGAGTTCCGCAACTCAGTTTTTCCCATCCAAGAACTTTAATGAACTTCATTGCTTTTTATTTTTATTATTTCATAGCTAAATTATTTTATTTTTTTCAGAGTTGAACGGTCGATGGAGAGCTCAGCTGCGCTAGCTATCTGCACAGAATACTTTTCCAAGACTACAAGGTAATGAAAAGATACCCTTATTATTAATTATTATAGGGTGGGACGCCTGCGGGGCACAGGCGGGTGTTCAAGTCGCTTGTTGGACTCATTACACCCTATTCCCGTGTGGGTACGGTTGTTACTGTGGCCCCGATGACCTCCCCCCAGAAAACCTTGAACTCCTTCTGCAGAACTCCGCAATGCGACCAGTGTCCAGGTCGCATAGTCTTCCTTCTTCGATCCTATCGGCTTCAAAAGTTTCCCACCTGAGCCTGCTGTAGTGTATGCATTCAGCCAGGACATGCTGGCTGATCTCTGGTTCACCGCATTCAGGACAAGCGGGGTCTATGCTGTTGTAAAAGATACCCTTACCCTACCCTTTTACTACCAGCAAAACACTTTTAGGTACACATTTTAAAAACTATTTTTATTATATCCACCTTACCAGTAAGGTCAGTTGGGGTAAGACAGACATACTTCATTGTGAATTTACTAAACCGGGTTTTATGCAGAAATTGTTTGACTTAGAGTTAAGTTAAATATACAGAGATGTAAAACATAAATTAAGCTTTATAATATAATGAAGTTTTTGCCATAAAATTCATTAAAAACAGTAATAATAAGGAAAATGTAAAACCTGTAAACTGGTAGTCTTACCCTGCCAATCGGGGTATGACTACCAGTAAGTTTTTTTTGGTTTAAATGTTTACTTTACACATTTTTCAATAATAGGCATCCTCATAAAAGGAAAACGAATATTTTGATTAGTAATTACAACAAAAAACCTTTTGGTTTTGTTGTAATTTAAGTAAATAAAAAAACGGGGCAAGTCCATCATATTATTTACAAATATTCAAAGTCAGGGGTACAGAACTGTTGTAACGTGTGGTACTTTAATGATAAGACTGCTTACATTATTAATCTTTATTTTAGCACTTTTACAACTCATTACATATAATAACACACTCAGCAGCCATAGCGGAAGAAGGGACAAAAAGGAACGGGGTTCTCACATTGAAGTGTCACTTATGTCCACAGATTATAAAATACGTTCCGATACACAACACTCCTCCCCCCTTAACTTCTTTTATATATTATATAAAAGAATTACTTATAAATCCAAAATATTTCTGGGTTTAGGAGTCCTGGAGCTCCGTCTAACAATAACAGGTTCCGGCTTAACAACATTATTATCTTTTAACACATTATCATCTTTTAAATTACAATTATCATTAGTGTTAGACAAAGCTTCAGCTGCCACATACTCATTAACAACATTTTCTCTAACATTTAAACTATTACTTACTTTTAAAGGTAACATTTGTGTTATATTTCTTGTTATGTCACCCTTTTCTGTATTTACCTCATACATTACATTTCCTATTGGTTTTATAATTCTCCCTTGCAACCATTTATCACCACCATCATACATTGAAACTTGAACTGTATCACCAGGCATGAAACTTTTAATCTGTTTATTTGGCAAATTTTGCTTAGGCAATATAATAGAATTTTTAACTAAAGATAACCGAGTTCTTAGTTGTCTACCAAACATTAATTCGCACGGGGCCTTGCCTGTTGATACATGTGGTGCTGTTCTGTAACTTAACAACCATGATAACAATTTACAATTATTTTCATCATTTTCAAACTTACTAGCTAACATAGCCTTCTTAAATGTTTGGACTGTTCGTTCGGCTTGTCCATTACTAGCCGGATGATATGGTGCTGTACAAATATGCCTGATATTATTATTTCTACAAAATATTTTAAATTCTTCCGATGTCCATTGGGGACCATTATCGGTTACAAACTGTTCAGGCAGTCCAAATCTAGCAAAAATACTTCTTAAACATTTAATTGTTAATGTAGTAGTAGTTTTATTCATACGTACTACCTCAGGCCATTTAGAATGAGCATCCATTATTATTAACCACATTGAACCTAAAAACGGACCTGCAAAGTCAGCATGTACTCTTTGCCACGGTCTAGTTGGCCATTCCCAACTGTGTAATGGTTTTAACTCTGGTTTATTTCTATTTAACAAACAACCCTTGCAATTTTGAGTAATTAATTCAATTTCTGAATACACATTGGGCCACCAAAAGAAACTTTTAGCTAAAGCCTTCATTTTTAAAATACCCAAGTGTCCCACATGCAGCTCATTCAATAATTGTTTTCTTAATTTTTGTGGAATCACTGCGCGGCCTCTCCATGTTATGACACCATTTACAATATACAACTCTAACTCTTTACCTTTATATGATAACAAATCTACATCAACTTTTCTAGGCCATCCCCTTTCAATATAACTATAGACTTTACTTAATAATGGATCATTCTGAGTAAACTTTACAATGACATCCTGAGTTACTGGAGGAATATCAATTAAAATATTATTAACAAACGGTTCATTTTCCTCAGAATCTACTATATCAAATTTCGTTACATCAACCGGCAGTCTTGATGGGAAGTCTGCACTGGCATTATGATTAGACTTTCTGCATTCAATTATATACTTGTAATTACACAATATCAAAGCCCATCTAGTCATCCTATCAGCATAAATATTACCTAATGATTTATTTGGGTTAAATAATGAGACCAATGGTTTGTGGTCAGTTACCAAGATAAATTCATTACCTTTTAAATATAAATCAAATTTCTTAATTGCCCATACAATTGATAAGGCTTCTTTATCAATCTGGGAGTACTTAATCTCCGTTTCCGTCAGTGTACGGCTTCCAAATGCTATAGGACGTTCAATATATTTATTCTTAATTTCATCATGATATCTGTGTGACAAACAAGCACCTAAACCATACTTAGATGCATCACAACTCAACACCAATTGTAACTTAGGACTGTAATGCATCAATACTTGATCAGATGCGATACACTTTTTAGCCCATTCAAATGCTGTGACATGTTCCTTGGTCCATTTCCAACGAACATCTTTTCTTAATAACTGATATAAAACATGTAATTTCTCTGCAGCATTTGGCATAAATTTATTATAAAAATTAACTGTTCCTAAAAAACTTCTTAACTGTTTAACATCTTTAGGGTGTGGTGCATCTAGTATCGCTCTTACATGTTCTGGGGTTTTATGTATACCTTCCTTATCTATAATATGACCACAATATACTAACTTATTTGATGCAAACTGAGACTTTTCCTTATTTATTTTTATATTTAATTGCTGTAATTTATTTAAAACAATATCTAAAGTTTTTAAATGACTTTCTACATCCGCATTGGCAATAAGAATATCATCCAAGTAACAATAGACATTTGGTATATTTTTAAAATTATCATCCATAAATTCCTGCCAATCTAAAGGCGCTGGTGCTATACCAAACATCATAAAGTTCGGGCGATAATATCCCCATGGCGTAGTCAATGTCATAATTTCCTGTGCCTTATCATCCATTTTCCTATTCATATAAGCCTTTCTTAAATCAATTTTTGAAAACACCGTGATCTTTTTATCAACATTATTATTTAACTTCGCAACAATATCCTCAATTACCGGAATAGGATGATGAGACATTTGAAGATGTGGGTTCACAGTGACTTTATAGTCCCCACATATTCTTACATTATGTGCCCCCTTTACAATAGGCACTATAGGCGTAGCCCAGGTGACAGACTCTTTAGATACCTTTGACATCTTACCTTCATCGACTAACTTATCTAATTCCCTTTTAACAATGCTCTCAACTGCATATGCTATGCGCCTAGACTTAAGTATAACTGGCACCGCATCTGGTTTTAATTTTAATGTACCCGGAGGACCCTCTATCTCACCTGGTATATCTGAGAACACATTTATATATTTATTTAATAATATTTCTAACTTATTTTGAGTGTCACCTTGACTTTCTATAAGTTGTACACCTTTTTCAACTTTAAAACTTGAAGATTTACATAAGGGCCAATCTAACTTAATAACATTTAACCAATCCCTGCCTAGCAATGGTTTCTTACCTCCATTTACAATAATTAATGGTGCCAAATAACTTTTATTTAAAGATTTAACAAGTACCGTTGCTTTACCATATATATCAATTTTGTTACCACTAAAAGATTTCAATTTTAAATCTGTATTTTCTATTTTTAACTTTGGCAACCATTTACTAACAAGACTAAAAGGAATCAATGTTACATCCGCCCCGCTATCTATGTCGAATGAAATATTGACACCTTCAACATTTAATTTTATCTCCCAGGGATCGGGTTTACCTTCACTTACTTTACACACACTAAGAACAGAATAATCTTCCACAGCTGACACTTCGTGTACCGCTTTCTTGACATAACTTTTATTTTGCTTATTTTTAACTTTATTCCTACATACGCTTGCCATATGTCCTTTCTTTTTGCAAATATAACACTCGCTATCTTTCAATTTGCAATTCGGTTTTAAATGACCACTCCGACCACAGCAGTGACATGTGATGTTGGTACGTGGATCCTGTTGTTTATACATGGCAGCATTTACCTCTCTATCTCCTGTTCTGTGTGATATCATTTTAGCATCCCGCTCTGCTAATTCATCCGTGCAGGCTATCCTTACCGCATCCATAAATGCTAAATCTTTAATAGTGAATAATTTTTTAATTAATTTTTCATCACTCAATCCGTGTACGAATTTATCCCGTAAAGCTCTTTCTAAATATAATCCAAAGTTGCACGTTTGAGCTAACTTTTTCAGGGCCGCTACATAATCCATAACACTTTCATTAACATCCTGATTCCGCTTTAGAAATCTATATGTCTCTGCCAGCTCTGACGGCTCAGGCTCCAATTGCCTTTGAACTAACTCGACTAATTCATCATAGTCCTTACTCTCAATGTCGTCAGGAAAACATAGCTCCGACAACAATGATACTATATCGAATCCAACACAGGCTAATAAGTGTTGTGACCATTTTATCTTTTCAATTTCATTTATCTTCATTTTATTGGAAAATATTTGAGTGTACACCTTCCATGTGCACTTATTTCTATCGAACGCAGGCATATTTACGTGCCCTGCGCCGTTTATTAACTGAAAAACACGCCCTTCCACGTGTTCATCCATGTGAAAAATTTGTGCCGGCGTAACAACACAATAAAATTGATACTGATGCGTAAATCGTACCTCTCCCACACGTTTCAATGCTTAACCTCGTCGCCAATGTTGTAACGTGTGGTACTTTAATGATAAGACTGCTTACATTATTAATCTTTATTTTAGCACTTTTACAACTCATTACATATAATAACACACTCAGCAGCCATAGCGGAAGAAGGGACAAAAAGGAACGGGGTTCTCACATTGAAGTGTCACTTATGTCCACAGATTATAAAATACGTTCCGATACACAACAAGAACCTTTTAAGAAAGTTTTTTTATGTCATAAAGCAGACAAACAAGCAACGGCCATTAAAGGCATTCAGCCGAGGCGTGTCACACTGGTTTTGTATTTTTTTTTCCCAAAATAGGATAACCAATATTTCAAAAATACTTAGCTAAATACTTTCGATTAAATATGTTTTTTTTTACACAACATCTAGTCACAAACTAAGCAACCAAGCTTATACTATGGGTACTAGATTGCTGATAAATTTACTTAAATACTTTTTTTTTGTAAATAAATACCTACTTATTATACGTAGAAAATACCCAGACCAAGGCAAACAGACATGTTCATGCACACAAATGTTTGCCTTGCGCAGGATTCGAACCCGCGGCCCTAGGGATAAAGTAAGCATTGCTAGCCACTCGACCACCGGGCCTTTACTATCGAATAGTAGATTTTACAATAAGTGCACAAAATGAACCATTTTATCCGAGAAATGGTTTTGTGGACAATTTATAAACTCTGCTTTTCACTTCGATTGCGAGGAAATAAAACAGTAGTACTTATAACATAACATTTATTTATTTAAAATTCAAAGTAAAATTAGTACAGTTTCGAATACTGAAGGAAATTGTTTTTCACTTCTCATGCTGCATAAAATCTATTAATTAAATAATATTAATTAATTACAATCTATTAATAAAATCTATTAATTCAAAAGAACACTTTCCGAGAACGTAGTTACTAGTTTTTCTTTTCTCGAATTTACAAAATTATCGTAAACTTTGAGATATTTTTCCCGAGACTTTGGCTGTAATATCTGTTCACTATCTGTTGCACAACTCTCTGTGCATTAATTTCCATAAGCGTATTAGGAGAGAGTGCTAAATCCTCTTCTTCACTGATAATTTTTAACAATTTTAGCAAATTGAAGAAATTAATAAACGCACGAAAAAGCAAGACCTGTTTCCCGCCGCCGCTTTTTTTAAAATCTTACGACATTGATGTTAGGCTTGGGCTGCAAACCTATACAGTCTACTATTATTAATTTTGTAAATTATAATTTTCTTAAATTATTTAATTAACCTAGCGTACTTTAATTTAAATTTAATATCTTTTATGTATTAAAAAACACATATGGCAAATAAATTAAAGTAAATATTATAAAATAACAAATTCTATCTCCGAACTTTTATTGTGTTTGGCTGTATGACTCATTTTCTTTGCCTTAATATAGATACATATTTATGAGTAGATACCTGCACAAATAAGCAATTTCAGAGCATGAGAAGTGAAATAATTATTTACAATAAGTATGTACACGTTGTAATAAAATTATAGGAGTAGAAATAATGCGTCTTTATATCATATTCAAATTCATCGTGTAAAATTGCAGAATAAGTGAAAATGTTAAAAAATGGATATTCAAAATTGTTTTCTGTCGCGTTCTATTATTCGTATATTTTAACAATAATAAAAAGTAAGGCATTAAATTTACAAATAATTTTTTCACATCTCATGCTCTGAAATTGCTTATTTTTGTGCACAATTAGTGTGCATTAATGTTACTCATAAATGTATCTATATTAAGGCAAAGAAAATGAGCCATACAGCCAAACACAATAAAAAGTTCAGAGATAGAATTTGTTATTTTATAATAATTATTTACATTAATTTATTCGCCTTATGTGCTTTTAAGACATAAAAGATATTAAAATTTTATTCAAATAATTAGAGAAAATTATTATTACAAAATTATTTTGAGTAGGCTGTATAGGTCTGCAGCCCAAGCCTAACATCAATATCGTAAGATTTTAAAAAAAGCAGCGGGAAACAGATCTTGTTTTTTCGTGCGTTTATTAATTTCTTCAATTTGCTAAAATTGTTAAAAATGACCAATGAAGAAGAGGATTTAGCACTATTTCCTAATACGTTTATGGAAATTAATGCACAGAGAGTTGTGCAGCAGATATTAGCGCCAAAGTCTCGGGAAAAATATTTCAAAGTTTACGATAATTTGTAAATTGGAGAAAAGAAAAACTAGTACCCAACCTTCGTTCTCGGAAAGTGTTCTTTTGAATTAATAGATTATGTAACTAATTAATATTATTTATTTAATAGATTTTGTGCAGCCTAATATCCTACACAAATAAGCAATTTCAGAGCATGAGAAATGAAAAACAATTTCCTTCAGTATTCGAAACTGTACTAACTAATTTTACTTTGAATTTTAAATAAAGAAATGTTATGTTTTACTACTGTTTTATTTCCTCGCAATCGAAGTGAAAAGCAGAGTTTATAATAACTCATCCACAAAACCATTTTATTCTCGAGACCTCGACATTACTATCAACCCGAGCCGAAAATGGTTCATTTTGTGCACTTATTGTAAAATCTACTATTTTGAATTCGGAATCGAGGCGCATTGACAAAATGAAAAATAATATTATCAATAAAATTATGTAGAGAATTTAATTTGGAATTTAGAAAACAAAATTCAATGCACCGACACTCGGTCGTTCAAGACTTACTTTTTTTATGGCATACGGCAAGCAAACAAGCAGGCGTTCCACCCACGAAAAGTGATTAGGTGGTCAATGAACATCAGTATTAACACCAGGGGTGCTACCAATTCGTTGCCTACTACAAAGACGGGAATAGGAATAAAAGAGTAGTAAAAGAGTTGGGCTTCTGAATCTCTCAATCACCAAACGAAACTCATGCTGCTTCATAATATATTACTGCTATGCTATGTACCTACTAGGGTTTTGAAAACTTGATACTTATCATTAAACCACATATTATTTACCTAATAGTATTATACAATGTTACACTCGATCCCCCAAAACCCAGTCCGGCCGGAAAACGGACTAGGTACTCATAACCTGCTATAATATATAAAATAATTGTGTACAAAAAATGTTTATTACTCCTGATATCAAGCAAATTTAGCATATGTTATACTTACCCCGGGCTCACTGGTAGTTTTACCCCAGTTGATCTTTTCGGGTTATGTTTTTTCAAAGTAAAATATTACAGAAACCTCTTTATATTACGTTTAACAAGTTACATTATTTAAAAGCCTATATCTTTATGATGATACTTGTGTCTGTGACAACTCGATAGGAACGTTCTTTTTTATAAAAAAATACAAAAGTAAAACTATCTTACACCTTGCATTCTTAACTTTTCAAATGTCCGTTTTTATTTTCGATGTGGTGGTCATATTTGTGGCAGTAGTGGACTTCTGTGTTTTAAATGGAGATATTTATCATGTCCGCTTTATAACTGGTATATCAAAATAGAATAGGAAGGTGTACTTCTCGAGTTATCAGGCACTGGTAGTCTTGCCTTGGTAGCGGCCTTACCCCAACTGACCTTACCTGCAAAAAAGAATTTTCATATTTTTTCAGATATGACTTAATATCTCAACTCGGAGCCATTGGATCGAGGGCAAATAAGCATTGGTTTGCTATCCACGACAATTCCATAAAAACAGACAGATTGCTAACTCTGGTAAGTAAACTGCTTCTTTTTTAAACAGTCCGGCAAAGATCAAATTATCTAGATTTCATTTTAATATCATTTAAAATTGTATTAGTTTCACAAACACGAAATATATGAATTTACAGTACACTTTCGGTGATATATTTTTACACATAGTAAACCAATCCGAAACCTTCGAAAAATCCTTTCTTATCGGATGCCTAACCTACATACCTCATACTAAGAACACACTCTCGCAAGTTTCAGGTCTCTGCGATCAGCGGTTTAGGCCATGCGTTGATCCCTCAGTCTGAGGACAAAGCATTTTAGTTGCTCCTTCACCGCGAGCATTCGCGTGTAATGTAACATTTTAGATTCGACTTTGAGCATTACATTACAATAGGTAGTATTGTATTGTAATGTAATGCTCAAAATTGACTGACCAGCGTTCGCCTCCCTCACTGCTGTAATGCTCGAATCTGAGCGTTACATTACACGCGAATGCTCCCGGTGAAGGAGCACCTTTAGATTTACTATCAGCGTTTGTGAAAATATTCTTTTTAACGTCCCTTTCAGATGCCTCTAACTAACAAATGTCCCATTGATCCAAGTGAAAGGTCAAGAGGGCTCATCATGGAACTCTTCCGCGCCCTCCACCATCCTTACATCTGCCCAGTGCTCGATTTGGAGTTGTGCAATGGGCATGCATTGGCTATTTTACCTTTCAATGCTCGCGGCAGTCTCAGGGATCTCATCTATAAGGTCAGTTTTGTTTTATTTATTACCGACCGGATTTTTTAATATTAAACGATAGTATATAAGGGATTCCACCTGATGGGAAGTTACCGCGTCATTATCTTCTTCTTGTCGTGAGCTTCCCGTAATTAGTGTCAACGAGAGTAGCTGGTGTTAGTGATTTCACTTCAGGTCACTTCTCTATCGACGACAGTCGGGAGTCGGGACCGCTCCGAAGCACTCCTCCATACTTCGGATAAGCTAAAGATTTTTAAACTCATCCAAAAATCGTCGTAACTTGGTTAATAATAATTTAAAATTATTATTTTCCACATTCGTAACAAACCAAAAGTTGTAAAAGTGGAAAAATAAAACTTCAAACGAAAACGAAACAGCGAAAAATGGTTACGAAACTTTAGTTACCGTAGTGGAAAAAGGGCTCATAAATGATGTCATTAACTTTAAAATGTTTTTTTGCAACTCAACAGTGCAATTGGAATGAGGAGTACTCACGGAAGTACAGTTCGGGTGGCACCGGTCTCCCCGCGTCCCAAGTGGCGAGGTTCGGCAGACAGATCCTCGAGGGTTTGATGTTCCTCAAAGAGAAGGCGTTCCCACCATTCCGACACTTGCATTCTGGAAACGTTGTAGTACAAAATGGTGTGGCAAGGTAAGGTGGATTTGTAGACGTGAAAACCTGCAATTGACTTGTCTGATCTTCTAAATTCTGCACAATTCTATTAACGCCACCTGCTAACTTAGGTGCAAGCCAGACAGAAACAGCGCGCCCGATGGCACAACCGTCGTGCTAACTTGACGCCTTCCCAAAACAGATAGAAGAGGTGCGCTGATGGCACGCCGCGCCCCCGCCATTTCTGTCTGGCTTGCGCCTTACTATTCAATAAGATTGCGATTTCAATTCTGTGTAATCACTACATAGTATAAAACAAAGTCGCTTTCTCTGTCCCTATGTCCCTTTGTATGCTTAAATCTTTAAAACTACGCAACGGATTTTGATGCGGTTTTTTTTTATTGATAGAGTGATTCAAGGGGAAGGTTTTAAAGTATCATACATTCCAAAATTCCCACGGGAAAGCGGGATACACGCAAACGAAGTTGCGCGGGTTTCGCTAGTTTTAATTTAAAATTAATGACAAATTCCCAATAATACAAATAAAAAATTCAACATAAACAAATATTTTTTACCTATTTAAATCAAAGTTTACTTGTATATCTATCATACTTAATATTATAAATGAGAAAGTGAGTTTGTTTGTTTTTTGACGGCTTGACTAATCAGCCGATCATTATGAAAATATATAGATATATTGTCAGGGGTACAGACAGAGCCCAACATAGACTACTTTTTATCCCGTGAAAGTATGTCATTCCAATGGGAAAATATTTTTTTACTATAGCGGGCGCTGTATGGGATGCTATCGGCCAACAGATGGGTTGTTTTGTTGTCAAACAAGATCTGATGTCATAATATTAACGCGAGCGAAGCCGCGAGGAAAAACTAGTACTGAATATTATAAAAGCGAAAATTTGTGAGAATGTTTGTGACTTCTTCACGATCAAATGGCTGGGCCAATTTTTATGATATTTGGTATGTAGGTAGCTGATACCTTGGATTAACACATAGGATACTTTTTACGAAAAGTACGCGATTCCCGTGGGATTTCTGTAAAAGTCTGATAGTCATTGGCGCTTTATAAAATAGATGGCGCTGCTGTGCATAAATACTTTTTTATTTGTAATTAGAATATGCGGTTTGGAAAACACGCTTATCGGAGCCCTACCACGGAGCCCCATCTCGCTGGCGGCGCCGCTGGAGCACGTCGAAACGCTCTCCTTGGGACACGTGCTGTTTGAAATGTGCGCGGGCGCCGAATTAGACCTGTCTCTAATACCGGACATCGCGACCAACTATCCAAGTGTAATTATGACTTATCGAATTAGCACAAAACATATTCAAAGTTAATGTCAGTCTCGAGTTTTTTCTCTATTTCTTTTTCTAACTTTAAAAAAAATTGTGTAACTCACATAAGGTAAAATATTTATTTTCTCATTAAATACTATACTTACAGTCACTTACATGAGAAATATACAATGAGTGTGGGTATAAATCTGTCCAGTAGCTGAATATAAAAAACTGAAAATTCAGACTTCTAGTTTTATCCACAACGAAGTTAAAGGGGGTCGAAAATGGCCTGAGTTGCTTCGAGAAAAGATGGTACGGCCGCGCCGCTTTTTTGCTCAACTTGGCGTGCCCCCGGATAAGTAAGGGAGATGCCACACGATCTGTGCGCAGACGCTACGCATGTGTGGCATCTCCCTAAGTTGGAAACAGTCTTTTAGATCGGTTTTATTTTGCTCAAGAACTCAAGTGACAAAACACGTTTTCGTTAATATTTGGTTTATCTTTGTTATTAAAATGCATTGTGTTTTAGGTGGCTGAAATTATCGAGCAGATCTTCGGTGCGCGCACGCCGAGTTTACAGGAGTTGCTGCTTTGCGAGTTGTTCCGAAAGATCGACCTGCGCGAGATGAAGGGGCCCAGTTTACCAGTAAGTAATAAATAAATATAAAGAAAAATGTTTATTTGGAACACTAAACAACAATTTTAACTTATGTTACATAAATAAGTAACATTTTGTATAACACTAGTGATACCCACGCAACTTCGTTTGCGTGTATTCCGGATGTCTACGTCGGTCATACAAAAAACACTTTTCTTCCAATTTTCTACGATCAGTAGTTTAGGCTGTAAGTTGATGCGTCAGTCAGTCAGAACAAAGCATATTATGTACGTACAGACTAGTAAAATACTCGCATCTTCGTTTGCGTATATCTCGCTTTCCCGTGGGAATTTTGTAAAATCCTTTCTTAGTACACCCCTAGACGTCGTAAGGATTTCCAAATTTGGAATCTCTAGACCCAGCGATTTGGGCCGTGCGTTCATTATATAGTTAAGTCAGTCAGGACTTTGGAAACCAAGCGAGAGCTTCGAACATGATTAATAATATAATTTATTTTAGAAAAAAAACAATATTTTACTGTTGATCGCGTATCGTGCGATGGTTTTGTATTCTAAAATTAACTATCAAACGATACAGAAAGCTCTTGATAATTGAATAATTATTTATGTGATAGATAGGCTGCCCTACTAACTAAGTAATATTGGTTGTCTCTATCCAGAACTTTAGCCAGCGTCTATCTCGGTCCTGCCTATCCCTGCTGGGCGAGGTGGCTCGCCGCCAACCCGGAGCATCTCGAGCTCGTACTCCGCCACGCCGTTCGGGTCCAGCATCGCCGGCAACTCCCCCTGCACGCAGGTATAAATATAGTTTTTTATCTTCTAGCTTATATATAGTTTTTAATAGCTTCTTGAAGGTCAAAAGACGTAGATGATCTTACCGACTGCGCCAGTTATTTAGAAGCGTCAATCCAACAGTATATATCGGAACAAGCCCACCCACCACACATACCCACCGCTGTGTCTCCTGTATAACCAGGATCAACAACGGCGACCTCAGATTGACTACATCTGTCTTGGAACTCACAAAGAGAATATCTATCGTAAATACGGAAACAATGTTTTTCCATTTTCCATAATTTTCTATTTGCAATGGACAACGAAGCAAACATAAAATTAGAAATCACTGTATTGGTGAAGAGTATACCTATATGTATACATGGTACATAACAAACTTTGCTTCTTTACAGGAGACATTTTCCCATCGACCAAGATTACACAGAAGAATGGCAATGGTGATCACTAATCGAGACTAAACTTCAAAATAAACGTGTAATTTATGATTCGATTTTTATTTTAAACTAACGACCCGCCACGGCCTTGTACGATCACTTGGCTAAATGCAGAGTGTAACAAAAGAGATGATGCCATACGAATAAGCGAGAAGCACTTACAACTTCTCACTTCTTAGTATTGCACCATCTCTTTTGTGTAGACTCGGAATTTTGCCAAGTGTAAGGGTGCTTTTCCACCGGAGATGTGCTATGCTACGTTGCTGTGGATGCGTTTGATATCCACCAATCAAATTCATTGGTCCATATAGCATAGCACTGGTGGAAACGGGTTTAACGAAGCCATGATTTTTATATGGAAGGATGCGTGCTCTGGATGCGGGCTATGATGGCTGCGAGTGGTGTAGCTATATTGGTGTATCTATAGGTATACATCGCATAGCCCGAGCTGCGCATCTTCCTCGCGCAGCTACTTTGCGGCGGCGCATCTTCATAGCACATCTTACTCGCCCCGCTACATAGCTTAGCATCAGAGGAAACGGTCACGTAGTTTCGTACCTTAGCTGACACATCCTCGCAGCATAGAAAAGAAAGAAAGAAGAAAAATGGTTTATTTGACGTAAAACACAAATTTTAACAGGGTTTACATTACATTAACCTTACAACTAACATGATATGTGCCTACGTCAAAGAGGCCTCCTCTCAGCATAATGTTGTGGTTGTTGTAACCACAACGCTGGTCTTCCGAGCTTCCATAGCTGCGTAGCAGATCTCTGGTGGAAAAGCTAAAGGCCGTTTTAACTGTAACAGAATTCCAGTGTTGCCTTGCGCGCACGTACCGTACACACTACGTGCACGAACCAAGCATTCAACTCGTGCTCGCCGCGATCGATGGAGGAATAAAACACAGCGCTGCGTATACACTATGAAATTCTCCTTTCGTGTTACATTACATGACATGAAAGGAGCATTTCATAGTGTGGACGGACGTTACAGCAGTCTGGCATTAGGTGTACATGTCATCTAAATATATTAAGACCATGTAATACTTAACCCGGCGTGCGCGTACGAAGCGCGAGTTACGAACAAATGCGTTCTTCGGTTAGAACACTTCGCACGCAAGGTTTAGGTTTAAATGGTATACCTATATACACAGAAATAAGGTTACACGCGTTCCACGTTTCATAAAGGCATGACTGAACAAAGAGAATGTTTCTAAAACCAGAGAGTTAAACTCTACTAATGTCCAAATGAAAAGTAAACACTTCAAAAAAATGTGACCAAATATCATCCATTCTGCTCAATCACTATAAAATAGAATATGTAAAATGAAAAACACTAAAAAAGGACTAAAAATCAAAAAAAGTTATGTCAATGAAAGTAGACACTGTATATTTGAAACGTAAAGTTTTGTCTAAAGTGCATACTTCTTCGTGATAAGGATGACGAAAAAACAAAGTGCTCCTCCTAAACCTTTACCCATTGCGGCTAACTTCGTAATCGGTGGTCTTAGCGGGTAAGTAACCAAAAGTTTCCGAATTTAAGTGAACGTGTGTGAGAAGAATTATAAGCACTTCCATGCGATTTTCTGTGTATCATCTGGTGCCTGTGCTCTTCATTGCGGGATTTATATAAATCTCTTACCAACCAATTTCAGTTAAATGCATGGCCTCCTTTGTCATCATCATATCAACCCATAATCATCCCACTGCAACAGCCGGCTCCGACGGCTTAAGAGGGAAAAATAGCACGTACTCGTCTATACAAAAAAGAGAAAACGTTTTTCCACTTCTAAATATTTTCCAATCATCATGATTTTTTTGTATGTTATGGACACAGTGAAAGACTAGGTTTATAGGTTTTCCTTTTTTCAAAATGTGCAATAGATTCAGATTGATACTGATTAGATTACTCTAATAACCTAATTTTTTGATTAAAACTTTGTCGAATTATGTCGTCAAGGAGCCTCCCTTGTAACTCTGCGTACTATGGCATAGGTACTCTGCATATTATTATCGGAATGAATGACCAATGACCAATGCAAGCATGATTATTAGGACTCCACCGCTTATTTTCTGTAATTTTTCTCATGTCCGTTAATGCGATAAAATTAATATATTGACAGAATGATGGCAACTTCAATAGTTCAGCCGATGGACTTGATGAAAACCAGGATGCAACTTTTATGTGCAGTGAAACAAAAATCAATGACAACGTTCGCTGTAGGTCGAGACATTTATAAGAAGGAAGGACTCATAGGCTTCTACAGTGGCCTCTCAGCAGGACTCCTCAGACAAGCCACTTACTGCACAACAAGGATCGGAATCTTCCAGTTATTATTTGACGCGTGGACCGAGTAAGTTATACATCAGGTAATATTGCTAAAGTAATGTTGTAAACTAACATAAAAAACACTACGTCAAAGAATGATTAAAACACATTTAGCATTTATTTTGAGATGGACTGGCTCGATCGGAGAAGTACATACCACCCTCTCACAGAATATCGACGTGAAGCAGCACTAAGTTTCGATCGGTGAGTCTCCGAAACATAACGCGAAATACGAATAAGTATCCGAAGCAGACACTATATACCTCATGACATAAAAAGCATGAAAAAGACGTGAAACATGTAATTTTGATGTATTTTTTCATCACACGCGCCGCTTAGCTTCGTCTTACATCTGTGTTTGAAAAGCTACTTTAGTATAAAACTCAGAAGTAGGTAAGTACTCATAGGTATCTCGTCTAGTCTTCAAAAAAGTTGAAAATCTTAGGTTACCTACAATCCGCGCCACTAGAGATGAGACCTGACTTATCACGTGACTTGACTTGTGCTGTAGACGATTTCTATAGTAGATTCCATAAGGCCGGCCGCACATGTCAGGTTTACTCATCCGGTTCCCCGATCAGAGCATCCGAGGCGGATCGGGTGAGCACCGCACACACACGGTTGTTTTCATTCAGTTTATACGCTATTGGGAGTAAAAACATGGATGATGACGAATTTCTGCTGTCAATTGCTTTTATTCTGTCACGATTACGGACAAATCATCAACAAATAGGCCTACGCACGTCCATACGGTAGAAAAGTCACGGCGATCTGAAGCAAAATCGAATGAGCAAACCTGACGTCTGCGGCGTTAGCATAGACAATGTATGGCGAGTGCGCCTCCAGGTAACCGAATCAGTCATAAAACCGTTCCCGTCGCCCGGACGCATCGCCCGCCCGTGTAAACGAACCGGACGTTAGGTTTTGTAACCGCACGGACGTTTTATATGGAAATGACGCCTTCGGGGACCCTGATCGGACAACCGCATCGGGGAACCGGATGAGAAAACCTGACATGTGTGGCCATCCTAAGTCTTGGAGCGGCGCGCGATCCCGCGATCCGCGCCGCGATCCAAGATCGTGGAGCGTGGATAGCGGATCGCGTTAGACCGACCCAGTTTTGGCAACTTGCGATCCTAAATATGTGAATGATGTTAATTTTACGAATAAACATTTAAAATTCTTATAAAGCGATATCAGACGGCGACTTTGCGAAATATCCTGGTGTGATGGATCGCGCGAATCACACACAACCGTCCACACCGCGCGCGCCACTCTACATGGCCAAAAAATCGACAACAAACGGATCGGGCGCATCAAAGAGCGCGCGCTCCAATCCGTGCGCTTGGATCGCGCGCGGCACGTCCACATCGGCTGCACATTTGGAGCCGATGTGGACGTGCCGCGATGGGTCGTCCGGTGTGGACCCGGCTATTGCCATTTTACTAGAAAATGTGGTCGATTTCGACTTTTTAAGTATTTTCGAAAGCTAGATAAATTTTCTTTTTTCAGAAAATACGGTGGGCCACCGCGGCTAAGTGTAAAAATAATGATGGGGATCACTGCGGGCGCGTGCGGTGCTGTCGTCGGGACGCCCTCCGAGGTGATCCTCGTTCGTATGACTTCAGACGGCCGGTTGCCCCCGGAGAAACGCAGAAACTATAAGCATGTCTTCAATGCAGTGAATAGGTTTATCTACATAATATTTTTTACAATAATTCTTATAACTTCGATTTGGTTCAGTGTAAGAAAGCAAAGAGATTAATACCTATAATATCTAAGATGCTATTAAAATACAGTCCAGTGGTTGCAGGATGGTTGCAGGGTTTAATGAGCCCCTGTACATACACAATGATAGGTTTATGACCAGGCTACAACGTCTTGTCCCGCAGAAATGAAAACAATAGAAAAATCAGCAGCGAACGTGATATATCAGTGTAAAGACAAAAGGTTGTGTTTATTTACAGGATAATAAAAGAAGAAGGTATTTTGACGTTATGGCGGGGTGTTTTAGTTACCGTAAAGAATGCTATGGTACTCAATGGAGCTCAACTTAGTTCATATACACAGGTTGGTATAATTTCTGATTAAAATATGACCAAATACAAATTTACACCAAGCCTAACCTCTCGAATAATCGTGACTAACTTTGAATTGATTTAATTGAAAATCATAAGAGATTTCATGAAATGTTGATTTGATTTATCTTGTTGAAAATTATTTAATAGTTCTACTTAATAGTATTTTTTTTAACAGTTTTTTTCCTGTGTTTTTTGCTACTGGTCCATGTAATATTGGTGCTATTAATTGATATAACACCCATCTCACTCGGTCAATATCGGAAATGTACGAGGGACATAATCAGTATTCGTTCATTGAAAAAAACACACAATAGGGAATAACTGCTCGCATTCTTTCAGACGAGGGAAATATTGCTGCCAATTATTGGTTACGATGGTTTTTTTTTACACGTCTGCTCATCACTAATAGCCGGCTTTGTGACGAGTTTCTGTTCCATACCTTTCGACAAAATCAAAACGAGGTATAATAATTTTTTAACTATACCTCCCATTCAGCATCGTCCCGCTGAATGGGAGATCCATTCAGCGGGACGAGCGAGCCCACCACACATGCTGTCTTGTCTTCTGTATAGCCAGGATCAACAACGGCAAGTCGGTGACCTCAGATTGATAATAAGAACGGGTCGGCAACGCGCGAGTGATACTCCCGGTGTTGTAAGCGTCCATATTCTACGGTGACATCTCACCATGAGGCGGGCCGTAAGCTTGTTTACCACTTTATTGGTATTCAAAATATTGACGTCCTGGGGGAGAAACTACAGCTGTCTTGGAACTCACAACGAATTTAATCAGTATGAAAATAGTCTAGTAGGTATATTATTATGTTTTAGAATTCAACAGGATCCGAAGACGACAAGTATCTGGCCAGTATTGAAGCATATCATTCAGGTGGAAGGTGTTACTGCACTCTGGACCGGATTTCTACCTTACTGGTCCAAAGTTGGACCTCACACTGTATTCACCTTTGTGTTTTTAGAACAATGGGTCAAGTTGTACCGTAAGATGTATCAACACTATTGAATTAATATTATGTAAGTGTAGTCCAGTGGCAAAACGTTTCCCTTTATATTTGGGACAGTCCCACTACTTTGAGGCTGATTTCAGAGTGACGTACGCCGGCGAAACGCGCCCTTGACGTGCGTGTTAATGCGCGCGCTTGACGGACCGCGAGTTTTAGTATCGTGCGTTTCGTTGCAATGTGCGCTCTTTGGCAGCTCTGGCCCACGGCGCGCGTTTCACGAACGGCGCATTTGAATTGCCTATGAATCGCGGATACCTACTGTCTAGTACAATATTACAAGCGCGCGCGTCTGGACGGCGCGGCGCTGTTCAAACGCATGACTTTGAAATCTTGCCGACATTTTAAGCTTAGAATATTTGTCAGATAACTGTCAAAAGACTGTCAAAACTACACAAAGGACTTTCAATAAAACTGTCACCTTATCTGACGAATATACTACCTACCTAGGTATAGGCGGAAACACACTATTCACAAAATAAGAAAACGCCCCGCGAACAAATTAAACGCTACGCGTGTTGTATCTGAGCGAGTTGTACGTCCTGGAGTTTAAAGTTAGGTAGGTAAATGAAGTGTTTTGGAATAAAATAAATTAACTGCCTATTTTTATTCCCTACATAATAACTCCTAAATTTAACTCGAAGATTTCGAGACCTCAAAAGTCTTGCGTAACCCGTGGGTTGGGTTGTTTTGTAATATTGTATCCCAAGTCTTGTCTTCCGATTACAATGATTGTACTTTAGTTTTTTACAGCGCTAAGGTCTTCTTCCCATTAGGTTCACAATGGGTCGGTGCACATCTAACGAAAGATGCGTCGCGTATGCTCGGTTGCGTTACGCCAGATCAGACAAATTCATAATAAAACATGCGGCCTTGCACACTCAACCGATGATGGGTTATTGCGTTGACCATACAAACGATAATACGCTCGACGGATCTTCCGTCAATGTGCACCGACTATTAGCGATTCACGCGTGCGAGCTAGATGTGAACAGTTAAACCTGGTTCAAAAAAGGCCAATTGCTCGTGAATTCGACGCGTTTCGCGCAATGTTTGTGAACTTGTATGAGTGTTATAGTAATATACCTCGTCCTCGCTAATGTGCGTATGAATTATTCGCGTAAGGAATCGCGGCGAATTCGCCCTTTCTTAACAAGGTCTTAGCTGCTACTGTGATCCTAATGGGCATAAAACCTAACTAGGTATGTATGCGTCTATATTTATTTATAATATGTACCTAATAGGTATATTATAAAATGTTTCGAAGTAAGTTTGAAAATAAAATATTTCATATTTTTCAATTTTTATTTTATTAATTCTAAAATCACTTATAAAAAATATACGTCGCTCAAAAAATATATTATCAATAAAACATAAATAAAACGTTAACATAATATTTTTAAATACTTATGTACATCATCTATGAACAGTCGAGTAAGTATACCCGAGTGTTTTTATTTTGTCGGCTCTTGCTTGTTTGCTCGAACGGCGGAAGTAAGAGTAAGTCTGACGCTGATGCAGATGACGTGTTTTTTAACGCTGCGATGACAATGGAGGCAAACAGTAAAACTGTACACGTTCAAATCTTGTGACGGTTTGTTTTGTGTTCTCAAAACATTTAATTCTATTCGACTGCGCATAATCTGAATAAGATGCGATACTAGCACTCGCGGGACAATGCAACAATCTGCTTTTTAGAGCCATGAGCGTGCGTTTATAAAACGTGCGTGCAAAAACACGCCGTGTGTAATAGTTCCTGACGTTTTCTGCGGCTACGATCGATCCATGAAGTTTAATATCTGTCTGTGTGTATCTACATTTATTTTAGGTCTGTTGAGCAAAAATATGGTCGATAGCTTATACGCTACAACTTACTAACTACAGTCTTATTACCGTTGTAAAACAACTGAACATTGCTGCTATTTTAAATTAACAGAGAGCATATTCTCGTAATACAAACAGATAATCTCAATCTCAAATGCTATCTTGCTCATACATAATATAAATAGAACGAGATAGCGCGTGAGATTGAAACTAGATTTATATTTTATTACGATATAAATCCCGCTGGTTGAATTAGAACGGCAAGAAGCCTGCTTGACAACTCTCCTAAACTGTTTACATACTCCGATACAAACTGTTCAGTTGTTCCATAAATATGAAAGTGAACACAGTATGGGGGCCAATCTTGCCAATGGTCGGCAGCAGGCCGCTCCACAGCGCCAGTGGCCCTTCATTCTTGATAATTCTCAAGAACACCTCACCCTGGCCCGTGCCTTTTGCCGCGTTTTGTACTCTGTAATGTTAATATAAATCTTTACTAATATTATAAACGCGAAAATTTGTGAGGATGTCTGTTGCTCTTTCACGCAAAAATGGCTTGATTTTGCTTGGTTTGGTACACTGGCAGTTTATAACAGAAATTATTACATAGTTCAGATTCACCACATAGTGTTTTATATACCCCGGGAATGGGAACAACGGGATATCGCGCGTAAAACCGCACGCACCAGCTAGTTAAAAATAATGTTAAATTTGTTAAATTTATCATAATTAAATGTTAAATTTATCATAATTAAATGTTAAATTTATCATAATTAAATGAAGATTCCCTATAAAATAACTCTTCAGCTAGACATTTAGAAAGAAGCCGAATGGTTTTTAAACGGCTAAATAGATTTCTTGAATCATAGCTAAGAACTCTCAAGTCATTTAAAAAAAACTGTGTGGAAGTTTTTAGATGCGAAATTACCAACCTTGTTTTGACAATATCGACAGGCAGAGACGCCACACTGGTGACAAAGCCCGATATCATAGACGAACAGAAGTGCAGGAACAGGCCTTCACCCAGACTTGATATCAGCATCTCCCTAGCCTGCACATATAAATAGCATTTTTAATGTATAATGTTTAGTTCTTTGCTTTGGGCCCCAGTTGTTGCTAATAAATGTAGTACATAATAGACAATGGTGCTCGCCGATCGAGTTTTACTTGATTTATAAGCTTACGCTTCTAAAGGTGGTAGTCAGTTAATCTATAGTCGTTAATCCTGGCAACACAGGAGATAGCGGTAGGAATTATTACATCTAGAGAGGTAGGGCACAGCGGATAATCCGCTCAAATTGGAGCAGCCCATCTGGGGAAGGACCTCCGCCTTACAGAAGATCGTAGCCAAATAGCATTGGTCTCGGCCATGTTGTGTTCCTACGGTGAGTAAGGACTCCAGGGCTCCACGGGGAAGCGTTGTATCGGCAGTTGGAGGACCCGCGGTGGTAGTGACACCGCACTTTGCTGTCGCGGGCACAGGGGCATGTTGGTGCGGCGGTCAGGGAGAACCAGTGAAACGGCTGACCGCTGGCCGCCCGCAGGATAGTTGGGTTCCCGAACCCGGGGACCGCTTTGTAATCCCCGCCCCGGGAGGCTGAACCGCCAGCCTGTGCATAATCCCCCGGAGTGGTGGTCTGCCGGAATCGGGGACCGGAGTGGACCGGACTGCTGCTCTGGGTGGGGGGACTGGTGGCCCTTCCGCCCGCCGCACCAGCAATCCGCGAGACCCCCTTAGCATTTTGCGGGTCATCACCGCAACCTCTTTGTCGCCCGTGCTGCCGATACAACGACTCACCTAATCTTTTAAACCCCTCCAACAATGGCCAAGAAAAACTATAGAAGGAATCGTACCACAGCGGCTCCCCCGTCCACACTCGACGTGGACTTCTGCAACATCCGGGGGCTTCACTCCAACATGAATGCAGTCCATTGGCATCTGGAGACTGCGAAGCCGACCCTTCTGTTCTTGACGGAGACGCAAATATCCTGCCCGGCCGACACATCGTACTTACTTTATCCGGGTTACAGGCTGGAGCAAAAATTTGTTCGCCGCGCCGGTGTGTGTGTGTACGTACGGGACGATATTTGCTGTCGCCGTCTAAGTGGCCTTGAAGACCGGGACCTGTCAGTTTTATGGCTGCGCGTAGACCACAGTGGGTCCACACGTATCTACGCGTGTCTTTACAGGTCCCACAGCGGTGACTCGGACACGACTCGATTATTTGAGCACCTGCAGTTGACGGCTGACAGGATATACGAACAGTACCCTTCCGCAGAGTTGGTCGTTCTAGGCGACTTTAACGCCCACCACGTTGATTGGTTGAATTCACGAACGACAGACTTTGCAGGAAGGGCTGCTCACGAATTGGCTCTGACCTATGGACTCTCCCAATTGGTCAACTCTCCAACGAGAATACCAGATGTGGAGGGTCATACAAGCTCATTACTGGATCTTCTGCTGACTTCACGTCCGGATAGGTATTCGATCTCTGTGGAAGCGCCGCTTGGCTCCTCTGACCACTGCCTTATCCGAACCAAAGTGCCTTGTACGCGACCTCACTCACTTCGCCCGTGCGGAAAGCGTCGCGTGTGGCACTATAAGTCAGCAGACTGGGATGGATTGCGTGAGTTCTATGCATCGTACCCGTGGAGGCAGCTGTGCTTCGCATCAAAAGATCCTGACACCTGCGCAACGGCGGTGGCGGATACCATACTGGCGGGTATGGAATGTTTTATCCCTAACCCGCTGGTTGCCACCGGGACTGCGAAACGGCCGTGGTTTAATAAGGTCTGCAGCGAAGCTAGAGCACTTAAGCAAGCTGCATATAAGGCTTGGACCACGGCCCGTGCTAATAAAGAACCAGGTGTTGGTGATGCGAAGCGGATATTCAATGCTGCCTCGAGGTCCAGTAAGAGAGTGACCGCCAGAGCTAAATTCGATTTCGTCGGCAGAATTGGTGAGCGACTTGCGAAGTACCCTTCTGGTAGCCGCGCTTTTTGGTCGCTTGCCAAAGCTGCCGAAGGAAATTTCTGTCAGTCGTCCCTGCCACCGCTCCGTAAGGCCGATGGTGACCTGGCCCACAGTGCGAAAGAGAAGGCTGATTTATTGGGATCTCTCTTCGCCTCAAACTCGACTATGGATGATGGAGACACCGAACCGCCTACTCTCACGTGGTGCGGGTACTCCATGCCGGAAATATCCATTACCCAGCGGGAAGTCCGGCGTGAGTTGTTGTCTCTTGACATTCATAAGTCGAGTGGGCCTGACGGTATACCGGCAGTGGTGCTTCAGCGGTGTGCTCCTGAGTTGTGTTCGATATTGACGCGCCTGTTCGCGCTCTCCTATTCCACTAGGCAAGTTCCGACTTCGTGGAAGATAGCCTTTGTGCACCCTGTGCCCAAAAAGGGCGACAGATCAGATCCGTCGAACTATAGGCCAATAGCTATAACCTCCCTACTCTCAAAGGTAATGGAGCGTGTTATTAACACGCAGCTGCTGAGATACCTAGAAGATAATGACCTCATCAGCGACCGGCAATATGGTTTCCGCCATGGTCGCTCCACAGGAGACCTTCTAGTGTATCTCACGCACCGATGGGCTCAAGCCGTTGAGAGTCAAGGTGAGGCATTGGCAGTCAGCCTAGATATAGCGAAGGCATTCGATCGGGTCTGGCACAGGGGTCTTCTATCGAAGCTACCATCGTACGGACTGCCCGAGGGACTATGCAAATGGGTAGCCAGCTTTCTGTCCAACAGAAGCATAAGTGCCATAGTTGACGGCAGTTGCTCGGACCGCATGGACATTAATGCTGGCGTGCCACAAGGCTCCGTTCTATCCCCGACCCTCTTTCTGCTGCATATCAATGATATGTTGTCTGTAGATAATATTCATTGTTATGCAGACGACAGTACCGGGGACACCTATTACACGGGCCGGCCTAGCATCCCTCGTTCCGTAGTGGAGGAGAACCGCGAACGACTTGTGTCTGAAATCGAAGGCACCCCAACCAGGGTGAGCGATTGGGGACGACGTAACTTAGTCCAATTTAACCCCACCAAGACACAAGTCTGCGCGTTCACCGCGAAGAAATCCCCTTTTTCAGTGGCCCCACAATTCCAAGGGACACCCTTAATAACTACCGGCAGCTTAGGGATCCTTGGAGTCGAGATCTCAAGCAACGTCCAGTTTCGCAGTCACATAGAAGACAAGGTCAAGTTGGCGTCGAAAAAGCTCGGTGTGCTGAATAGGGCGAAGCAGTACTTCAATCCGGGGCAGAGACTTGTATTGTATAAATCTCAAGTCCGACCCCACATGGAGTACTGCTCTCACCTATGGGCTGGAGCGCCGGCGTACCAACTTGGACCTCTAGACTCAACTCAAAGACGTGCTATGAGGATTGTCGACGATCCCGAGCTAACAAGCGGTATTGAGCCCCTCAGTCTGCGGAGAGACTTCGCCTCCCTATGCGTGTTCTACCGCTTGTATAATGGGGTTTGTTCCGAGGAATTGTTTGACTTGATGCCTACGGCCACTTTCTACCATCGAACTGCTCGTCACCGGCGGGGAATCCAACCTCACACACTAGAACCAAAATGGTCGCGTACTACGCGGTTTCAGAGGAGTTTCCTCCCGCGAACGCTGAGGCTGTGGAATGAGATCCCCGCCGAGGTCTTTCCTTTAGACTATAATATGGGGTTCTTCAAAAAGGGCATTAAAAGATTTTTACAGGGTCGGCAACGCGCGAGTGATGCTCCCGGTGTTGCAAGCGTCCATAGGCTGCGGTGACCGCTCACCATCAGGCGGACCGTAAGCTTGTTTGCCACCTTTGTGGTATAAAAAAAAAAAATAAAAAAAAAAAAAAAAAAAAAAAATATTACTCCATCTATATTTTCCGAATAAATTCGAAGACTATGGAAAATGAGAGGTGGGGTTTCCTACTACCTAGGTCACGCCACTGGCTAACTATAAATAAATAAAAACAAATATTTATTCAGAGTGTAAGTCACTTTCTCAGATACAGTAAACAATTATTTAATGAATCTTCTCCATAAACTACTAGCATTTCGGCTAGTCCTATGCTGTAACACATGTTAATGGAAACGAACCTGCTGGTAAGTGCCAAGTTGTGCACCATTTACTACCATCGCTCGAGTAACGGTGGCGCCCGTACCGCGCCACAGGGTCGTAATTCCTTCTTCACGTGTTATCCTGGTACAGAAGTCTGAATTAACTTGTTGTCTTACACGGCCTGATAAGTCAATAAGTAGACACCCTGCTACTGAAAGGACCATACAGATTGGTGCTGTGAATTCCAGTTCATATTTTTTGCACCCATTTCTCAGAATGTCCATTTCTCAAAATGGAGTCAATCTAAAGGAGTATTAGGAATTCGTTGACACGCCGAAGTCATTGACTAGTAGACCACATCAGTACGTTTCTATACAATTCATCGTAACAGCATAACGCTGTAGGCGACCGACGGCACTTTTAGGGAATCACGGCATGACTCAAACTGAAGCATTACAAAACATGGGATCATTTCAAAATGCATGAATTTGTAAACTTTGGTTCCCTTTTTCACAGCGGTGATTAAATAAAGGTCTTACCCTGCTTATAGTCCAAAAACTTACCTTGCCAAAGCATCGAACACGTGCTTATAGTTTCTCCTCTTTTCGGGCGGCAACCGCCCATCGGCCGTCATACGAATCAGCGACACCTCAGCTGGGTTCCCCACAAAAGCACCAATCCCACCCGCTGCCATCCCGATCAACAATTTGATGCCAAAACTTGGCATTCCGTGTAAACTACAAACAAATTAGCATCATCAGGATTATGATATCCATTGTTGCATATCCTACCACAGACTTTGGACGACCACAGACGTAAGATCATCAAATTGTAGAACGTATTAAGGTACCTAATAAATTCTAGAGGAAGGCACCCTGGTTCTGGTTACCTCCTTTAGGATTAATTCTAGGCGGTCCATAAACTTCGCTGATTATTACTATTCTTTTGATTGTGAACGTGGCCTATCTGACGCAATTAAGAAGTTATTTTTTACTATCAGACATAACATAATACATTTAAGCCTAAGCTTAAAGCTTTTTCTTTGAAACACCAAAAAAAGTATTTAAGATTATTTTATAGTTGTTACGGGTTCGAGTCCCACCTGGTACCATCTTTTTCTTTCAAAAATATTTTCAAAACTTAAAAAAGTATATCCTGGTGAAAAATTCTACCTTTTGTAATTATCAAAAATAGCATTGAAACTGCCAAGTCTAGCTGTAGTGTATGTGGCTTGTCTGAACAAAGCGGCCGAGATCCCCACGTAAAGTCCACGTGGTCCTTCGCGCGCTACGATATCTTTAAATACGCCTAAAGTGGACGCATTCTTTGCAGCAGCCTTGTCCATTAGTTGCATCCTCGTTTTGACTAAGTCGGCTGGCTGGACTATGCATGTGGCCATCATTCTACAACAAATAAATTAGTAGGTTCTATTGTTCAAACCGCTTCATAATTAGTCATGTGTAGTCAGGATTAACAATAATCAAAATATGTCAAGGTTCAAAAAAGGTTGTAGTTTTTTCCCCGGGAATAATAACGAGCAATCTATCTATACACAGGGGGGAAAATGTGTGGTAGCTAGATTTGTCCCAAAAAACTCCACCTCCACCTAGTCTCCAGAAGGACCTCCACCTTACAGAAGATCATAGGCAAATAGCATTGCTCTCGGCCCTGCTGTGTTCCTACGGTGAGTAAGGTCTCTAGAGCTCCACTTGGGGGGGTTGGGAGGGTTGGCAACGCGTGAGTGATACCCCCGGTATTGCAAGCGTCTATAGGCTACGGTGATGCTTACCATCAGGCGGGCCGTATGCTTGTTTGCCACCTTAGTACTATATAAAAAACATTACTAGCTGCTGACCCGGCGAACTATGTTCCGCCTTAGAGGCACTACCCTAACCCTACCCTATGTTCTTCTCCTGGTTATAAGCTACCTCTCCACCAATTTTAGGCCAAATCGCTTCAGCCGTTCTTGAGTTATAAATAGTGTAACTAACATGACTTTCTTTTATATATACACAACGACAGAAATAAACAATGATTTCACACAACGCCATCTAGTCCCAAATTAAGCAAAGCTTGTCCTATGTGTGCTAGATTGCTGACAAATATACATACTTAAATACGTTTTTATTGTAAATAAATACTTATACATAGGAAATATCCAAGACAAGACAAACATACATGTTCATGCACAAATCTTTGCCTTGCGCAGGATTGCCGCTACTGAAAACACGCCAGGCGTGTGAAGGCGAATCGTTACGGTCTCACACAGTGATTCTGGAGGGCTACTACGAAACTTTAATCCGATATTTCGGCCGAAGTATCGGAAGAATTTTAACCGTGAAATACAAGGTATTTCATGGTTATTTTAGTAATTCCTTGAATTCTATCCATGAAATACCTTGTACTTTATGGTTATTTTAGTAGTTCATTGAATTATAATCATGAAATAACTTGTATTTCACGGTTAAAATTCTTCCGATACTTCGGCCGAAGTATCGGATTTACGTTTTGTAGTAGCCCTCCTGTATTTTCCTTTACAACGTGCTGGAGCACACATGAGGCGTGCGATGGCGTTTAAAATTATTTTGAGAATAGCATAAGCACAGTGGGGCAATTCACGTAACAAGAACCGCTTCTAGTTCGATTCAACGACACTCGCTATCCCGTTCAATTCTTATTTTGTATGAGTGAGACAGCTATTGTCGTTGAATCGAACTAGAATTGGTTCTTGTTACGTGAATTGCCCCACAGGTACCTAAATAGTTACTAGTAAAAGTTCCAAATGCTGACAATGTTCCATCATAACAGCAGCGTAATAAAAATTTAAATTGATGTTACTATTTTAATATTTTCAAGTGAATGTTCACTAAAGTTCTATTTTTATAAATAAACATTATTCGTAATATTAAAACCTCTTTTAATCTGCTTAACATCTTTAAACATCACTGCTGATAAATAGGGTGTTTCGCCCTAGTCAGAAATCTCAGAAAGGGTCTTACCCGCTTGCACCTCCTATTAGGAAATTCATATAGCCTGGGATTGCCTTTGGTGCAGCTGGCGGTTCTTTCTTGCTCCCCATAACTTTAATTTGTAAAATCCTCCTTGTTAAATATTTTGCGAATAGTTAGATGCGTTATGTGAATAACATTTTTCTATAGATATATTGTTTACATATTTAGAAGGTTTTATTGCGACGCTGTATTGATGTGTCGTGAACACCACGATTTTGATAGAACATTTTGACAGTTTTTTTTTTAATTTGTCTATTAATTATGTAATAGTTTTTATTCAGCTGGTCTATACTCGTAAGTCACGCACTATCTCGCTCAATTCGACATGACAATGAGACAACGCTCGAGATTGATACTAGATTTTAACTGTTTTTGTTACGTACGAGAATAGACTTGGGGTCGTACTTGGGTTATAATATGGTTGAAAATCAAAATGTTTATTGAAAAAATAGGCCTACACAAACTCATTCTCTAGTCATATTATTATGTATGTATATGTATATTATTATTTGAGTTTGTTTGTTTGTTATTCCTTCACGGCTTGATTAATCAGCCGATCATTATGAAAATTTGTATAATAAAAAAACTGATTAAAACAACACTATTTAATTTATAAGTAACTAACACACAGCCCGAGACAATTAATACAAATAATTTGTCAAAAAAAAACATTAAAACTAGACATTTATTGATGAATCTTAATTTAACAGTTGAGCACACAAATATTTTCACCAACTGCAGACTGAGGGAAGAGGTGGGGGAATATCTCAGTCTACCCTACCCACCTAACGCGCATAACACACAAGATAACGGGCTCGGGGGAGCGGTGCGTTAATTTAGGCAAATTTCAGAGTGACTTCGACGAAACGCGCCGTTGACCAGCGCGTTTTAAAGCGCGCGTTTGACCTGAAGACCGCTGTGAAACGGGTTTTCGGAGCGCGTTTCGTATATTTATCACGCGCTTCGGCAGCACTGGCCGACGACGGCGCGCGTTTCACGAACGGCGCGTCTGACTATGAACCGCGGCCACCATCCAATGTAATTACAAACAATTCTTAGCACAAATCTGTCGTCTGAACTGGTGGTAGGAAAAAAATATGGCGATTCGAAAGTGCTTGCCTATTTTAATAAAATATTTGACTTTGATTTTGAAACGCGCACGTATGGACGGCGCGGTTCAAACGCATGACTCCGAAATCAGCCTTATTATTAAAGTTAGCCGAGCCGAAACAGCGTACCATACCAAATCAATTTTAAAACTATCCCAAAACTATCCCCTGGTAAAAAAAAAGGAAATAATTTTGGTCTACTTAGTTACGAAAAACTGGTTATGAAAATGGAATAAGGGGTGTTGTCGTTCATATAAGCCGTAAGAAAAAAAGCCGCGTCCGACCCTTACCCATACTCTGTGTGGAACACGTGTAATAGACGTGAATTCATGAAAGACACAATAAATAGAGCTAAATAAGGTGTAGTTAGTCCCGTCACCGCCTCACATTTCAGCGCGATTATTGACTAAATTAAAAAATAAATAAAGGATAACTCATGCTATACCGTGCCAGGCCAAGCCGATCTTCGGCCTGTACATCTTATATAGACCGCACTCGAATATAACGTGTGTCGACATAAAATACTACTCACAAAAAATAAGTCTCAAATTTTAAGTGTCTGTAAAAAAACATTTTTTTTTTGTTGGATCCTTTTGAATCAATTTCGCAATAGAAACATTACATTATACCTATTATATAACCTTACAATGTTATTGTAAACGTTAAAATAAAAGTTGTGGTTCACAGATATAATATATGTCTGTATTGTCGTTGTTTATAGTAGGTACGAAATCACGAGCGGCCCTTATTTTGTTTTGACTAGTATTTTAAATGTTAGTTGATCCGTGCTACAGTCGACGCTCAACTCGGGCCCGGCACGGTGTAGTGTGAGTCATCCTTAATATCCCTTTCCTTGACACCGACACGTATAAGTATGTATATAACTATGATATATATCTTTGGATGACACGAGAACTAATTAGTATACATTATGCCCAATATTATGTATAATACTTAATTAAATCACTGTTCAATTATGAACATTTATTTTAGAATCCTTCACCAATCCTAACCCGTATTATAATATTTTTAAATTAATCCCCAAAACGATCAAGTGCACGTGACAAGTCTCCGTGATTCAAGCGAATATTGATCTATTACCGCCGCGTTGACTTGACGCTACCGCCAAACGGTCTACGGAGTGATCGCACTTGAAAGACATTTTTATTGACGGGACAGATCGGTAGACGACTGTGGCGTGTGCACTTGATGGCACCATCAATGAGCGTCAAATCTCCCATCAAAGACTTGTCAAGCGCACTTGATGGTCTCGGGGACTATAATAACAATATTTTTATTATAGATAGCGCATATTACAGCAGGCCACATCGCAACAAATCGTATAACAAAAGCCCTACGTAATACGATGTGGCCCGTCATAAGAAATCCATTACAGTTCAAGTTCTATAGGCATTAGGTTAATTAACTTGGAAGTATATTCACTGCAATGAAATATATTTATTAACTTGAGACTGAACTTGTGCCCATAGATTTGGAATGTCAAAAACATATAGCATTTCTATCACAAACATATAAAAACATTTTGTCCTGACTTTCTATCACAGAGTCAAAACAAGTCTAACCTGAAAGTTGGAATATTGGTTTTATATTAAAAGCATCCATTAAAGATTTTTGGCATTTTTTTAAACGCCCCCACCAAGCTCAAAGATGCTCAAGGAATCATAGAATTTAATGAGTTATATTTATCATAACTTCAATATCTACACAATTTATAAAACGTCGGGACTACTCCACCACATAATTTCACCGTTGTGTAACCTGTAAAAGCTAGATTTCCTACGGCGACCACAAATTGACAACAAGCAGTTCATTGCCGTCCCGAATTTTGTAAATATAATAATTACTATAATAAATCAAATTTATACACAAGGAAGCCTGGAATTATCTCAAAGAACAATTTATAAAGAATAGCTCATATTAAAGCGGGCCACACTGCATCATAAGAAGAATGATCACTTTTGTTATATATCGACTGTCATTGTATTAGACAGTGGACGAAAAAAAATCTACAAAATCCTAATAATAAATATTTAATATAAGACTATTTTCATTAATAAGTACATGGTTTGATATATCATTTGTGAAATTCATATTATTGTTATTCAACGTTGCGGTGCGGCCCGATATGTAACCCCTGACTTAAGGTAGTATGTCAGCATACAAAATTCTTATATATTTTTATTAGACTGCTGACAAGGACATGTAGGCTATGATATCCTGGTAACTAGTTAATGGAATCTTTATGCATCAAATATACACGTTTTTACAATGTCCAGCTTAGAATCCAGATAGTCTATACTTAAATTGACAATAAAATCTGAATTCTGAAATAAAAATAAAAAAAAACAATTTATCTGATAGATGAGCTATCTGAAATTTATCAGAGCAAAAACCGTACGGAAATTTAAAAATCTGGAAAGACTCATTTAACTATCCTATGTTTCACTGTCATTACGTGTTTCAGTCATGGGTGTATGTCAGCCATACGCCACCTCCTCAACTATGGTCTCCCAGGAATCCGTGGACTCAGTCTCCCAGGAGCCCTCTTCGTCCTCTTGATCGTCATCCACGTCGTAATATGCCAGCTGTAAATATAAAAGGTTTATGAAATTGCATAATAAAGCTACCTATAATCATATTTCTCTGACGAGTTGTTTTGTGGCCTGTGCCTGTGGCGTGACGCTTTCTGTCGCGATGGTAGGGGTGCAAACACACACGTCTATGTGTTGTGCGTTATGTCAGATCGCTTTGACTCACATTCAAAACGCACTGTGTTAAAGTGTCTCAAACCATAAACCCGCTGTCTTCGAGACCGATGCCATATAAATCTAATACTTAAGCGCCACCACTGATCGCGCCATTCGATCCAATCATCAAATGTAATAAATGTATGAAAGACAAATCTTGATGCCACAACACATTCATAAATTGTGTCACAGAATTTTCATCTTGTTTTTCTTTATTTTTAATATTAATGAAATGTATTTGGTACGCTCAGTATCAGACAAAAGCAATGCTATAAAATAACTTTTATTAAAGAATATTCTAACTTGCCTCATTCTCATGCAGTCGTCGTACAGTGTGCACCCGTATTTGAAGCATCCATGCTCGCCCCAGCACAGCCACGGTGCCGCTTAGCAGCAGGGGCATGCTAAAACGGCACTTCCACGCGAGTCCCATTAGAAATATGAACAAGCCTTTGCGCCCAGCCATATTCTCATCATATCTGAAATAAACATTTATTTAATTAGAGACAGTGCCTTCACAGTTTCTGATCGTAGCTTATTTGATGTCCTACTTGAAACTGGTAAGAAACACTTACCAATTGTCATATTTAAAGAGTACTGTATTGAACTGGGTTTGTGATAAAATATGTATGAACAAAAAATGTCAACAAATCAATCATTTTAGAATGTAGATCATGATAGTGTTTATAAAAATCTCCGAAACAATAATATTAATGTTTAGTTGATTTAAGTTCTTTTTTTCAGATCAATATTCTGTGAGGGTCGTACGTCGTCAGTCGAATTAGCCCATTTCATGTCCTTACAAATATGTACTGTAAACAGACTAAGCCTTTTCAGGCATTTTCCCAGACTTGATTTTGTAAGCTAAGAAGAGGCATAATGCAACTGACATTCATTGTGTTGTGTCCCATAGTAAAGTCGTGTAGGTATTAACAGTCACATATCTCAGTTTTCTGTGGCCTCCCCTATAGGTTTATACAGTGTAACGTTTGAACGTAGGCAGCATCCACCGACTTCTAGCGATCATTTTGTTCTGTAGTTCACGTTCAGTAATGGACCACTTTCGTGACTATGGCTACAAACAGCTACGCATTAAATGTCCGTAGGAAGAATTTATTAATTGTTCCCATTCTCAATAAACCTTTTATAGGAACGCTCGCTTAATATAATGTTGCGCCTTATAGTATCTGCTTATGTCCTTCTCCAAGACACAATAGCTATCATCTAATTATCGGAATTTCGGAAAATCTATTCATAAACTACTTACCTGTCAAACAGCTTCACAGGTTAAGTAGTTTTTAGATTTCGTGATCCTTAAGTGAACAATTTATTAGATTTTGTTGTTTTTCAAACGGGCAAATTGGTACAGTAAAGGACAGCGCATATCAGGCGCGGGCCGCACCGCAACTCATCGTTAACAGTTCCTCCGTACAACATCACTGTCATATGGGAAATGAACTATATTTAGATGTGTGCTGATGGTAATGATGCGTTGCTGAGCGGCCCGCCCTTATTATGGGATGTCCATAAAGGTTCCATTTGCATATTTTTACGGAACTCTAAGATTATTTCCCTATATTAGTCACGTGATTGCAAGTTAATAATAACAATGATGTGTTGTTAATCACAGTATGATAACTGATAGGCGAAAGGTCATGTGAGATAATGTACTATGTTTAACAAAGACGAGCCACAATACGTCCATTTCAAGTTTTATATACTCAGGATCTTTATTTACTCGCCAAATGAGATAATAATATATAGAGATAATAATAATATATTTTATAGAAATATAGATAGTTTCTGGGCTGTTTCACCACTTGCTAATTGCCTTTTCGTCAGATAATTTAACAGTTTGTATCAATAGGCCAAGTAAAATCAAGGCGAAGTTGTAGAACTTTTAAATCTTAAATATCTCACAAAAAAATTATATTCATTTTTGCTAAACATAGTCAAAATATTAAATATGAATGTAACTCATTTACTCCATACTGTACGATAAGGGAGTTACCACACTTACTGGATAGCACACAGCGTATAACAAAATGTTACACGATACGTTGCGGCCCGCATGCCTGTAATAAGCGCTATGGTAAATGTGGTCAAACCCTAAGGCAAGGGGTAAAAAAAACAGTGAAAAGACAATCAATTATTTCAAGCATTTATTGTTAATATGAATTGCATTCATAGTTATAGGTTATATGTAGGTTGTCATGATCAAAATATACATTACAATAATTATTAGGCCACGATGTTATAGGAAGATAGGGTAGAATTTATACTAGCACTCGAGAATTCTTACAGTACCTACAATAGACAACATATTAAACAAGAAAAAAAGGCAGAAAAATAAAATATGAATACTGCAGAAAATTACTGGAAGAAAGACGTTAAAAGACAAATTAACATCCACAATTATATGAGTAACCTGAGTCATCACCATTAATAACAGCCAATCGACGTTTTACAAATACTTGAAAAAATATGGTACCAACATTGCCGTGTGATTTTGTAGTGTGGTATAAAAAAATAACTTAAATAATTCTACCTCTAATATAACACCATTGTTATTAGGAACATATATCGTATGCACTATGTTTGACCAAAAACAATTTTCACTCTGTTCACCTACTCAGCTAATCTACGCTTAGCCACTTGAATGACGCTATTCAAAGCCAAATCGTTCAATTAAACGGCTAATTCAATTGCTTTTGCTAAACATAATCCACATTATTGATTATAAATATTTGTTAAAATTCTCTTCTAGTATTATGTAACTAGTATGTTTATAGAAATCCTGATCATAACACCCTTAAGAGTTAGCGCACACTATGGGCGGGCCACGCCGCAACGCATCGTATCGCAAACTTTTCTCCATACAATAAAAAATAAAAATATATAAGGACAAATCACACAGATTGAGCTAGCTAGCAAAGTAAGTTCGAAACTTCTGTTATGGGATACTAACTCAACGATACTATATTTTATAACTAGCGAAACCCGCGCAACTTCGTTTGTGTGTATCCCGTTTTCCCGTGGGAATTTTTATATTTTCTCTCCGTAAGAACCATCCACTTCAAGGAATATTAAAAAAAAAAAGAATTAGCGAAATCGGTACAGCTGTTCTCGTGATTTGCGCTTAGCAACACATTCAGCGATTCATTTTTATATTATAGATGCATAGATCCAATCCAAGACCCGAGGTTAATCAGAAAAAGTTAGTTTTTCATCATGACCCGACCGGGATTCGAACCCGGGACCTCCTGGGTGGCGGGCAGGCATGGTAACCATTGCGCCACGGAGGTCGTCAATACAATGTAATTTCATATAGAGAAGGATAAACCTAGAGGTTATACAGCGTTGCGATACGGCCCGACTATAATATGCGCTATCCGTAATAAGTACATGGAATGTTAATAATGTCATGGGTATTGCTACTTCATTACAATATTAGATATGCAAATACAAAAATCTAAGTTTTCATAAAACATCAGATTTTTTTGTCACAACAGTATAAATTAATATAGTTGAACTACTGAGAATCTGAACAATACAAATTCACTATGCATATAGAATTGTTATATACTACAGAATCTTTAACACTTAAAGATAGCTCACAACATCGGATCGCACTGTATACCGCATGATTCCACAACAAATGTTACTACAACACTTTCACACGTCAGCGCCAGACACAATTCAAATATTTGATTATCTAAATACTTAGCCAACCAAGAAAGTAAATGCAGTGTGGTTCAAACTTAGCGCTTTGTTCAAAATCTTGTGCCACAAAAAGCAATCACTAAAATGAAATAACCTAGCGCCAACTCGTGGTCCGGTGCGGCCCGTCATCATGTGCGCTATCCTTTAAAATATAGCTATAAATATATTATTTTGAACTTAATTGACACGTTTTTAACACTAAAAAAGATATAATATTTTGCCGAAACAATATCACATTTTTAAAATAAAGCTTAGTAATAAACTAACAAATTGTCAAACAAATTGCTGCATTCACACACACCATGTTAATAGTCACATTAGGGCTCATGCTAGGAACAAACAATAATACCCACATTCATTTGATTGTCTATGAGTCATCGAAATCGATGAAGAGGACTAGATAATAGGGCAGCTCGACAGTCCAAACAAGCTGTTCACAAACAGCCAAGCAGTCTTATTTTTTCATGCTTGTGTTCATACCCACTGAATGTAGCGAGAAGTGTGTAAACGCGCCAGTAAATATGTTATATAATGCTGAATGCTTTATAAAGATTCTGAAGTATGATAGATTATATTAGTTAATATCAATTAGGCAATAAGAAATTAGTAGGAAAGCTACAAATGTTGATAGAGCATTACTTATGTAGTAGACAACTTTTATTCATCATCAAAGTAATCAACGTGCTCCCCGGGCGTGAACCGACCCGCTTGGAGTACCTTCATACACTTCTTGGCTGTAACCTCGGGTTTTAACAATGCTCCCTGATTCTTGAAAGATGTAAACACATCTTTCAGATTGTCGTTCACCGCCTCAGCGAGGACATAATTAATCATAGATGTCTCAACAGGCCCCGGGGAGTAGTTGAGGACTTTTATGTCCCTCTTTTCTTCTGCCAGTACCTTAAAGTACATCTCCCTGGCTGCTTTCCCACTGCAATAGTAGGCCATGCCTCCCATTGGCTTAATAGCGCACAGAGAAGTAATATTCACAATAACCACCTTGTCTTCAACACCCTCAAAGATTTTAAGGAACTGCGTATTCAATGAGATTACTTTAAATACATTCAGATCGTAATACTCCCGTAACTCCTCCACATTCTCCATCTTAGTAGTCTCCACAGCCAAATTGCCAAGTGAACCCACATTATGGAAGATCAAATATGTTGCAAACTGCTTAACATCCCGCCCCTCAAGTGATTTCTCGAGAACACCTTTCATCTCTGAATTAGAAGCTTTGCACAAATCCATAGATTCACACAAAACTTTTACATTACTTGTTTGGCACAGATCTGCAGTTTTGGCCAATTCCTCTTTATTACGAGCTAATAGCAGCATCAAAGAGTTGGGACCAAGTAGTTTTGATACTTCAATGGCGATCGCCCTTCCGATGCCCTGGGAAGCTCCTGTGAGAACGCAATATGTGGATCCCGACAAGTCAACATTAGATGATGATGCCATGGTTACTTACAAGTGTATTCAGGGTTATTCTTGTAGTAGTTTCTCAGACTCGGTGTCGCCAATCACTGGTTCCAGGTCACAGCCCTCTCTCATCAAACGATCAATGCAGTCAGCACGGTAAGCAGACAGATTTTCTACAACCTTACTCTTCGATCTGATCTGACGAAGTTTTCTTTCTATAATGTAGAAATAAAGTTAAGTTAATCAGGGCAGGTTAACATGCGAGACGGAATTGCCGCATACGTTGTAATGCAATCTTTTGCGACAGTATCGTGTTACAAGGCGGCAAACTAAAGTAATCTATGCCTCTCGTGACTTTGTTATTGGGTAATAAACAACAACCAGTTATTAATTTTCCATTATCTTATCATGCACGAATAATAAAAGTACATAAAATTATTTTACCTAAAATTGCGAGATATTCGGCGGAATCTGACAATTTCTCAGCCTCTTTTGCTGGTTCAAAATTATCTTCGAATTTCGATACAGCGACCTCCTTTTCTACTTCGCCACCCCAAGGATCCATCAAATACTGCAAAACACAAAATATTAGACGTATTTACATAGCAATATCCTTCGCCAAGTACGACATAGCAAATTAACAATAGCAAAACTTAAATATATTATTGAATAGTAGATAATTCAATACTTACTTATGGATCTAAAGCCAAGGTCCTCAACTATTACTAGGTTCAATGGATTTTATGAAGGTATTTCATTAAAAAATAGAAAGAAATAAACGAAGGTCTGAGTCAAAGAGTATATAATCACTACGTTTTAAGAGTCGGGACTTCATACAAGCTTTTTGACTTGTTTTTGACAGTCAATTCACGCTAAGATCTCGTGCCAACGTACCAACAACAGAGACACAAAAAAAAAAGTAATGCCAACATTCTACAAAAGCATACTAGAGATGTGGTACGTTACAGTACAGAATGTATCGATATCGATAAAAAAAGCGTGGCGTGGGTACCTTGCAGACAGGTTTTCTTTAACATACAAAAGGAAAATAAAAATCTCTTTACTTAGTTTGGAAATATTGAGTATTATTCAAAATTCAAATACCTACCTAATAATTATAATTATTATTATACAATTTATATCATAACAAAAACGAATAATGTTACGTTTACAATGTTAGAATTTTTTTTTTGTCATTTTCTAATCTGGTATTCTAGGCGGAGTCTTCAGATGTTGTTAGCTGATCGATCGACACACGTTTTTGCACTGTTCTGTGAGCGAAGGCATTCATAATCTGAAATAATAAATAAATAGAGATTACTGTAGTATGAATTCAGACTCGGTCGCCCAGTTACTGTTATGATTAAAATAATAAAACTTCATTTAACGTGAACAATCTAATAATGAATTAAACAAATGCAGCCGCAAATATCTCATTTACATTTTATACCCAAATTTACGAAAAAAAAATTTTTGTCGATAATTTGGTACGTAGTAAGAACAACCCTATGGCGCACATGATTTTTGGTTATGAATTCTAAGGCAAAGTATTAAAGAGACCACACGAGAGAGAACTTCTTCCTAATTACTTAACATCAATATAATAACATGAAAAGCTACTTACCGCTTCTCACCTAGTGGGAATTGAGCCAGGAATACACGCTTTTGATTAGATTTCCTACCCGATTTTATCCCACATATTTCACAGGTTTTGTAATGCATTTTGCTGTTATGCACGTAAATTATAATAAACCGGTATGCACTTAGTTATATGGGTAGACTCCGAAAACACTAAATACGCACGTGACGTGCAGTAAAATTAGCTAAAACTCACACTAAAACTACGCGTTGTTTACAAATATT
Source organism: Endotricha flammealis (assembly GCA_905163395.2). Taxonomy (NCBI): domain Eukaryota; kingdom Metazoa; phylum Arthropoda; class Insecta; order Lepidoptera; family Pyralidae; genus Endotricha; species Endotricha flammealis. Next base: position 2,373,608 of record LR990869.1, on the reverse strand, counting down.
CAAGACTGCCCGTCACCATTTTGATTAACAGCAGGGCGAGACAAGGAAGGTTAGACAGGAAGTAAGAGACAAAACATGTCGCCATTAAAATTAGCGTAAAGTCCATATATATTTTTTGCAGTACTGAGTTTCGCCAGCCTGGTCTGAGTGGATTGACAATTTTTACTCTTTGAATTCACCATAGATAAATTTAGATAATTTTAGTTGTTTTGTCTTAACTTAATTGACAGACAAAGGGCACACAGACCATACAGCCATTGTAATTTTACCATAAATATTTTTTTATTTTCAGTTAACCTTAGATGATGAAATGATGATGGTTTTTATTACAGTAATTTATATTACAAAATTAAAATATGTCAATTCAATACTATAATTTGAAAGTCAAGTGTGACATCTATCCTTCGATAAAAATAAAAACTAGCGCCTTAAACTACTGAACGCTGCCGCTAGATGGCATAAGTATGTGTTACGAGCAGTTACGACTTACGAGTGGTTGACGAGGACTATGTGTACGTACAGTATGTACCGTGGATATTTGAAAAACGTTTGAAATAAAGTTACTTACATAAATATTAAATAGTAAGTAAGTAAGTATTTATTCTACCATTTTTAAAAATATCTTCTCATTCCTATTCTTGACACGGACAGTAAAATCTGTTAGGTACGTTTACGTTCACTCTCAAATCTCAATGAGTGAAGAGTTTCTCTGAGCTGAACTGAAAAAGTTTAAAAAATGCAATTATTATTTTAATTTGGCATAGGTAGGTACAATATTTAATTTAATTATTTGTTTGTTCTGAGAGAGTAACAAACAAATAATTCAAGTACTTATATACAATCCTATTCATATTAAGATATAATTTGAATCTAGGAAGGAAGGCTTTATGAGAAATCTAGGGGTGCTCAAGGTCCTAGCTAGCTAGAGTATTATTTCTCTGTGGCTGTCTAGAGCAGAGTCCAGTTACTATGTGGTCGAGTGGTGGATTTTTATTATTGGGATTTAATTTAACTTGTAATTAACTACCCTGGTTACCTTTTTCATTGGCTGACTGTACTAATACTTTTTAAAATAGAGCAAAAGCATTTAATTTTTCGGACACATTGCAAATTACACTACACAACAAATTCCATCCATCTTTTTTTTGGACTGACTTAAATCTCATATTGTTGTCCAGTACGAGTTCGCAGATCACCTTCGGGTGTCAACGCCCCAGTGACAACTTTGGTCTAGTCTAGACTCTGTTACTTATATATTTACGTCTCAACTAAGAAATCAGAGAAAATTCTGCAATGGCCGTATCAACTACCAAGCTTTTATTTTGAATGCGTAGTACGTACTTTGACGCTTATTATTGTATTGACAATTTCATTATATACTTTAATACTTCGCCATAAAGCTGCAATTAGATGTATTCGTGTTTTACTAACAAAAACCAGTATTTATAATCATTTTAATTAAGACGTTAAATATATAGAGAGAAAGGTTATTTTTGAATAGTAAGTTTCGGCGATAAAAGCAGTTTTCACGGAGCTCCGAGCGACAGCCGCGGCAGACGCAGCTGCCCCTCCCCGCGCCTCACACCGCTTCCCTCCCCCGCCCCTCTGTACCCCGCGCGTGTCGCGCTATCATAGAGTAAATAAATTACGCAAACGATTCTACAATCAACGGTTTAATAGAGTATTACGAGAGACGCACAGAAGAGTTTTATAGATTTACCTTTATATCAATTTAAATCCACTATTGAAGGTGGCTAGTGAAAAAGTGGAAGATTATTTTAAAGATTAAAATTTGTGGTCTCTATAATTTGCTTCTCTGCTTTTTTTCTCTCTTTCTTTTTAGACCTAATTTATTATCAAATTATTTTTTCAATGTATAAATTTTTTTAATCATTTTTATGTTAAATTGGATTTTTAGAAAAGGTTAACTGTTGAATTTCTTGCGGCACTTCTTCTCAACAGGCCATTCACGTATGAAGTGCTAGTAGGATAAAAATATTAAACCATTTTTATTTATGACACTTTAGTTTTTTGTGTATGTATTTTTTGGTTGTTAGGTCTATTCAGACATAAGCGATATCGCTGTCGTGCTCGGTAGCGATACCGAATCGGTACGCCATTTCGCTGTCGCCCTCGGTAGACGATATCGCCTGACAGCGCGGGGGGGTGGGAGGGTGCGCGGCAAACGAATCGGTACGCGATATCGCGACATGCGGCATGCGCTGTCAGGCGATATCGCCTACTGAGGGCGACAGCGATATCGCCTACCGATTCGGTATCGCTACCGAGCGCGACAGCGATATCGCTTATGTCTGAATAGACCTTTATTTTTGATTTTGTATTCTTTTGAATACCAGTTGTATGTATTTTAAACACTGTTATAATAAAATAAAAAAACTAAAATTGAATGACAACAAAGGCCGTAACTGGGTTTTTTTTCGCTATTTCTTTCTCCCAGTGGTAATTTTGCTTTGTTTCCGAAATGGTGGTAGTTTATAGAGTAGCTTATTTATTTTATATTTATCACTGAAGGACAATATGTTGTAAATGACGTATCTTAAGTGTCCGCGAGGGCTACAGAATAAAGAATTTTGGATTTGAATTGATTTGATTGACGTGCAAAAGAATTTCTTGTAAATCTACTTGCAAAATAAATTATCCACTTGGGGGTTGGGAGGGTTGGCAACGCGTGAGTGATCCCCCGGTCTTGCAAGCGTCTATAGGCGTATATGGCATAAAAAAAATATTTTTAAAGTTTTTTCTGAGTAGTAGAGCCTAGCTAATATGAACTGGTAGTGGTTAGTAAATGGGCTGGTTCGACCGGTACCTCTCACAGAATATCTAAGTGAAATAGCGGTAATGCTACTGCTACACTACCGTGATATGCCAATAATTATTGCCATAATTAGAACAACACGGAGGTGTGACCACGGTTTATCGCTATAATTTTACAATGCCAATCAAAATGGCATAATAATATGCCGGTAAGCAATAGCTCGGGCGGCGGTCTCCTTTTGCACATCAAAGAAGTTTACAAAGGTACCTAATTATTGCGTTTTTGGCCACACTATCGTCGGTCCAGTGTGCATCCTAAAGTCAATGGCGACAAACGTATCGATCGACATGGAGTGGTCTAATGAAAAAGCGCTAGAATTTTTGGAATTATTCCAAGCGGAACCTATTCTTTGGGATACCCGTCAGAAAAGTCAGAAAAATCGATTCAAGTACATAAACATAAATAATAAATCAAGATTCATGTAAACATAATTGGCACTCATAAAACATAATACTGCTGCAGCCTCAACCTCCATCTTGAAATATATGGCATATTTATTGACATATCTCGGTAAACCATGAGGTAAAGTAGTGTAACCACATCACTTAACGCAGTAATTTAGACAGTAATTAATGCCATAATTATGGCGATAAACAGCACGGTAGACGGTAAGGTAGTGTAGCCGTAGCATAAGTGTTCCTTTTCGTACGATGGATGAGAGAGCCACGGAGCCGCATGCCTAATACCCGTCCTGCTTCCTACTCACTATTTCCTTCTTCCATGAATTCTTTTTTCCGTATTATGTTATCACTTGGTTTTGCCTGTTGTGTTTCTCTGGAAACTCTGGATACCTTACCATAGAAGTGTAATGCAGGTTCTACACTCTCTGGGCTCTTCATCCTACTTTGTCTTTACTTTTCCTTTATTTTCTTACTAAGTGCTTAACTACACTTCGGTTAACACGAGAGTGTAGAGCCCGCATTAGATTCGTAGTATTCAGTCGTAAATAGTCGTAATACGACCAAGAACCCAATCCCAGTCTCCCTTTCGCTCAACTTTCGCGACAGTGTAAAAGCAGGCATACACCGCATACATAATAAATAACATTAATAAAGAGTTACGATTTAGTGACGCAGTCCATTTTATAAAAAAACTAGCTGACCCTGCAAACTTTGTTCCGCCTTAGAGGCACTAATACCCTACCCTACCCTACCCTACACTTATCCTTCTCCTGGTTCTAGCTACCTTTCCAGACTCTCCACCAATTTTCAGCCAAATCGCTTCAGCCGTTCTTGAGTTATAAATATAACTAACACGACTTTCTATAAATAAGATATAGAGTCGTATTTTCTAAATATCTCATTTGTTTATTTCGCGTAGGTTTAATGTTTATTGTCTCTACTGCATAGCAGTAACAAGACAAGGGTTTTTCCTACAAAAGGTAAGCATAGGTGCTCTTCTAAATAAGGTCCTAATTTATTAATGAACTTCCCTTTAACATATGACTATATAGGTTACGTTATGATCGTTTAAGCAAGGAAATAATTCGTCTTTATATTCAGTAAAAAAGAAACTGATTGTATTGTAAGTAATTAGGAAAATTTGCTTACTACATAAATTCATCCATATTCAACCATTTTGATATGTGAGATGTGTTGACGCGCCCTTCGCGCCGCAGCCCTAAACTTTTTTTTTTCTACTGACGGATGGCTGCTACAAGAGAGGCGCATTTTACCGAGTATTTCTAAATTTAATGCCTTTTTTTTTACTGATAGATAGATAGATAATTTTTTATTTGCATCAGCTAAAGCACACATTACATAAAAATAAAGAATACATAAATCACAACAAAAATATACAAAACAACATAAACACTGTAACATGATGGCAACAAAAATTGTGTGCGTGTGCCGCAGTGATACAAATATGGGTAATAAATAGCTCAGTGTGTCGATTGGTCAGAGAGCAAAACACTTACTTACTGAATACTAGACCATTATTTCCTTGTTTAAACGATAATAATGTAACCTACTTCATGTGTCAAAAGGAAGCATACTAATAAAGAAGGACCTTATTATATCAGATAAACACTATATTTACCGTTAATTACTTATGTTAAATATGAATTTCGTGCAATCGATGTTGAATAAAATGAATTTGTTGAATAAATTGAATAAAATGTAGAGTATCTTTGAATTTGAATTTAATTTGTTGTGTTATTTTTAACTTTTAGTCTCACACAACCAACCAACTTTCGCATTTATTATTTAAAATATTTCGAGTTTCATTGATAGCGTTATGAGATATCTACCTACACGTAAACCATTGTGCGCACCTATGTAGAGCTTGATCCGTGAGGCGGGCGGGCCGCGGCTCGCGCCGCCATTCTGGATATTTTGACGGGAAGGTCGGTCACGTGACACGGCGGCGGGCGCGGGGCGCGGGGCGCCGGCTAGACTCTCCAGTAGCCGAGCCATCCGTCTGCTGCTTTGACTGCGGCCGGTCGCCGGAATCCGCGCCCCAGTCTCAGGCGCGACCATTTATTACGTCCTATTCTGTTCTTGTTTTGTGAATAATTTCTGACTGGGATTCGTCTTTAGTCGATAAAGTGCATCTTCACAGTGGATCTATTACACATTTTTTACAGAAAGTGATGTTGGTTTCGTGATAATAGGGCATAATTTTCTTATTTTTGCACGGGTGTGCGAGCGGCGACGGGGCGGAGACGCCGCGAACGGGTTGCCCTCGCTCGGCCCGGCCGTCGCGACGGCTCGGCACTCTCGGCAGGCATGTTTCGATCGCGGCCGGAGCGCGTGGTGCGTGCCGGCGGGTGAGCTCGCGCGTGACATGCGCCCCTCGAGGTCCAAAGACGGCGGGGGTGACCGAAGATGGATATAGTGACGCCTCATATAACTTCCGTGCTGAAAACGTACCAGGCTAGCGCGCCGCGCAGCCTGCAAGGACCGGGCTGCGGCGCCGGGCGCGCCGAGCCGTGCGGCGACGCGCCGCCGCCGCCGCCGCCGCCCGCCGCGCCGCCGATCCTGCTGGCGGCCGACCCCGTGCTGGGCGAGCGCGGCGAGACGCTGCTCGAGGGCGAGCCCATCTCTTGCTTCAGCGTCGGCGGCGAGCGGCGCCTGTGCCTACCGCAGATCCTCACCTCAGTGCTCACGAACTTTAGCCTGGAGCAGATCAACCGCGTGTGCGACGAGTTGCAGATCTATTGTTCGCGCTGCACGCCGGAACAGCTGCACGAGTTGAAGTCCACCAGTGTGTTGCCCCGTTCGGCGCCGTCGTGCGGGCTGATCACGCAGACGGACGCGGAGCGGCTGTGCGCGGCGCTGCTGCACGCGCCAGCGGCCTGCAGCCCGCACAAGCTGCCGGGCTTCCGCGTCTACCACGAGTGCTTTGGGGGGTGTCGCGGGGTGTGTGCGCCGGACCTGAACCTAGTGCAGTGTTTGGAGTGTCGCTCGCTGTACAGCCCGCGCCGGTTCGTGTGCCACTCGCACGAGACGGAGCACCGCACGTGCCACTGGGGCTTCGACTCGTCACGCTGGCGGCGCTTCCTGCTGGTGGCGGACGAGGAGGCCGAGCAGGAGAAGTGCGCGCTGCTGCTGGACGAGCTCGCGGCCAAGGAGGCTGCCGCCGCCGCCGCGCCAGCGCCCGCGCTCAAGCAGCTGCCACTCAAACGGAAACAGGTATGTCCACACTCTATCCTAGACGTATGGTAGTCGTTATAAGATTTCGGAACTCCTGCAAGTATTTATAAGCCTACATCAAGAAACTTTCTAAACACGAGCGAACGGGTAATCAATCTGTAGAATATAAAAAAATTGACAACCAGAAGTAATATTTTTAAGGCATCGAATCCCTTTAGTCCCGCGACGCACGGTAAAGGTGGTAAGGGCGTGACCAAAGGGTCAATTCTCTAAACTAAAATTCGTCAAAATCAAGTTTCAATCTCAAACTTACGCTGTCTCCTTCATACAAAATATGAAAAGAGTGAGATCACAACTGAGATTAAGTGTAGATTTTACATTTGTCGTTACGAGAATAGACCCCTGTGCTGAGCTACTGAACGTTTTAACAATCATGCATAGGGATGACAACAAAACCTAGAAAGGGCAAATAGTTTCATAACTTTTATTATAACTCAAATTCCAACTGGATTCCAACTTGAACCATAATATAAATAACTTTCTGATTAGTAATCTGTACTTATGTGAATCTTACTAGTTTCCTACAGCTAAAAAATACCAGATGATATAAGAAGAAAAAAAATCTTTAAAAGTTGCCACAACTTACTTTTGTCACAAAATATAAAATTGTGTCTCTGTGTGTGATAATGTCGCTACGAACATGTTGCTAAAATGGAAAACTCACAACACGACACAGTATATACCATACATGGGTATTGGGTAGGTCATTCCTCGTTCGCAAAACTATTGGTCTAAAATCAAGTTGAAATCATCATCTCAGCCACAAGAAGTTTACTACTGGACATACATACATAGGCTTCCCCCAAACATTTCCAGTAGGAACGAAGTTTTTCAAGTTGAATTGCATTCAGTAATTTATGGATTCCTGATATACTTAACTAAAGTGATACATTACACGAATAGTAATTAATGAGAAATACTCATTATTCTCTCATTATGTTGCGGTGTAAATTAACATGTCATTTCTTAGCTTTGAGAAAGTAATTTAGCATTAAGTCCGCCTTATTACGTTAATATTAATTAATGCTAAAAGTCTGAAAATAAGGGTTTTCTTTCAAAACAATAGAATCTATTCTCGTAACAATAACAATTAAAATCTTCTCTCAATTTTAAGCGCTATCTCACTCATACAAAATAGGAAACGAGCGGGTTAACGCATCAGTTCGAAACTAGATTGAAACTGTTTTTGTTGCAGGTTTCTTGAGTCTCGATTTTTTTTATTCTGGCTTCTGTGTATAGACACAATAAAATTCCGCCATTGTCGAGTGTTTTAGGGGACACGTCAAATTTGGAGACTGACCGGTGAAATAGGTATTAGGAATTGGCCGGAGACATTTTGAATTTAATATTTTTATTTGAATTTTTGCTAAGTATCTAGCTAAGTTTAGCAGCACATTTAGGCATTTACCTTTATGACGCGGGTTTGTCCGCTGTGCATAACTTCTCCCTCCCTAAGAGCGAAATTATCACCTGAGGAAACTGGTTGATTATTTCGCTTTACAATATTGAACTTACGTCTAAGCTTATATACTATAAAACATACAATTGTCATTATAGAAATAACACATAAGGTAATCGCTGTTACACTGACACTTTTTATGGAATTATAATGTCCCACTATTTCACTGAACTCGTTATTGTCACTTTTGACACTAAGCATATATGATAATCTCTTTATATCATCCAGATTTACAGCTTTCAGGTTGATTGCAGAAATATTAGCAGTTTTAATAGGTGTAAATTCCGGTAAAGTGATGACAGGAATAGGCTTAAATTTCAGGTTTCCAGCATAGGAATGTCTACGATGTACAAGCAGCTCTCCTAGCAGTATATCGCATGGTTCCTCGACGGTAAGTAGGTAAGTACCACGTAAAGTCTGACGACTAGAATCATCAACACATCTTCTGGTAAGTATAGTATTATATCTGGAGTATACAATCCAGCTATTGGTTCGAATATGTTGCACCTTCAGGTCTTCAACGTGAACAGCATGCGAGAAGCAGGCAGGGAGTTTCGGGTCAAATCTCATCAGTTGCTCTATACAAGTTTGCTCTGGATACACGGCTATGTCGTCATCAGTGCACATGTACTGGTCACCGAGAGAGATCTGCTGGCATGGCCTGGCTATAGGTAAGTAATTAGGACCTTTCACCATAAGGTATGGGTATTTGGGTACAATTATAGTTGTTTCGTTACGAATTTCGTTATAAATTGGTACTGGATATACTTTAAAATAATTATACGTATTGTTATCAGTTAAAGGTACTTCGAAAATGAACGTTATCTGACTTTCTTTAATATAAGCTTTAACAGAAATGGTTGATTCTAACTTAATAAGGTTTTGAAGAGTTGGTTCACATATAAGACTCTCTACTTTTGCTATAGACTGTAATATGTATAAGAGTTCCGTAGAGTTAACAATTGACTGATGAAGTACAGAGACCTTACTAAAAGCTACAGCCGTCTCTATCTCACTTAAGTACATGGTCATGGTATGGAAGTTAACAATAAACATACTATACATGCCCAATACGTATGTGGAGTATATAGAGTTGTCCTCTTTTGTTACCATATATTTGACTATTGTTTCAATTCGTTTTAATCTTTCATCTAAAATTAATGTATTGTTATGTAACATTTCTGTGCTATTAATAAGACTATCCAACATTTTAGAGATTAAGGTAATTTTCTTTTCAGTGTGAATATGATTAATTTTTAATTGCGAAATAAGCGAATCGTATCGAACTGCATCTTCATGGTCTAAATTACCAGAAATTACTTTAATCAGGGATCCCAAAGGGTTGAGGAGACCTCGCCTCGACCTGTGCGTAGGCATCAACTGCTGAAACTTATCAACCAACGATTGAACTAAATAATCTGTTTGTACCCTTAAACCTAAAAATTCATAGGTGTATGGTTGACTTACATTTACTAAACGACTAAATTCTATATACTTAATCCTATTAAATGAGAAATCGTTATATAATGTACTTATATCTAACATCTTAAATATTAACCATTTATCCTCTTGTTTAAATGCTAGTCCTTCTTTGATAGGCATTATTCCAGGACCTGGATCAATCCTTTGCAGATGAAGGGCCAGGTTGGCCTGGACTATTGCCAGTACGCACCACCTGTGGAGGACGTTTTATATTTTTAATTGGGGCTTTTGTAATACGATTCCCTATAGTTATGGGTACTATATTTTTCTCTACTTCTCCTACGACTATTGCTTTTTTATACCTTGGCTTATCCTTGCTTTTTCTAGTGTTTATATCTTTACTGAAGACGACTTTACCTTCGGTAAATTGTATGTCTGCTTCACCCTTTTCCTTGCTTTTTACCTGCTTTTTGCTTTCGTGTATTTTATTATGAATATAGCTATATAGATATTTCGTGCGCTTTTGATGGTCCTTAATTAGATTTTGCTGATACTGCTTATCAAAGTCTGCTATTACAGCGCTGTTAGAGTCTACATGACCGAACACTACTTCAAAGGGGGTTAAACCCGTGGTAGAGTGGATTGTATGGTTGTAAGCCATAATTGAATAGGACATAATAGATGCCGCGTCAGTGTTTTTCTGCTCATATTTGGCGAGCCTATAAATTTCTATGAGTGTAGAGTGAAACCTCTCAACAATGCCCGTTGAATTTGGATTATTAGGCGTGGTAATGTGAAAATGTATTTTGTATAGGTCAAGTAGTTCTCGCATGAGGTCATTGTTAAATTCAGTGCCAGGGTCACTAGTTATTTTTTTAGGGGTCCCATAAAAAGAAAAATACTTTACGAGGGCGCGCACGACTTCTGGTGTGGATCTATTTGTTATACTGATGGCTTGGCCTAATTTACTAAATGCATCCACCAAGGTTAAATAATATTGACCTTCAATGGAAAACAGATCTATGAAAAGCTCTTGGAATGGCGCGTGTTGGGTTTGGGTTAATTGGATAACGGGTTTCAGCGGTTTCCTGTCATATTTCATTTTCTGACAAGGTTCGCACGCGTTAATAAATGCCGACACTGTCTCCACCATATTGTTCCAGTAATAATTTCTACGGATTCGGACCATAGTTTCCTTTATTCCCCTATGACAGGTCTTGCCATCATGATGTTTCAGTATAATCTCTTTTTGCTCATCCTCGTCTTCAACATATATAACGCGTTCCGTACATTCAAGGAACTGTACAGCACCTTCCTTGAATAACCTAATTATTGTATTACTAAAGTCGCGTCTGTGTTCAGGGCTTTCGAAATAGATAAAATATTTAAGTTTAGGTTTAATATATTCTTTTAGAAATCTTGTAATTAATTCGTCGTTCCCCAAGGGTAGAAATACTTCAAGGACGTTTTGTTTATCCCGGGAAAGATCACGGACCTGGATATCATTTTTGTTCCAGGTGAAGACAAGGATTTGCCGGGGTTTAGTATCTATTGCCTCATGTAGTATGGGTATACCGGAAGTCTCCAAATCTACAGCGGAATGCGCAGTATCGGTACTACTTGATACTGATCGAATAAAGGATTTGGGCTCTAAATGCTCAAAATCAACAACTGATGCGGTTGAGGAGTCGGAAATAGTTACAGGTTTGTCGTCATCATCGTCACTATCGTCGATGTTAACAACCATGGATTCTTTATCTGGTGTTTCAAGGATATTTAATTTTATTCTAGAAAGGGCATCCGCGTTCGTGTTTTGTTTGCCGTTTTTATAAATGACCTCGAAGTCATAGTCTTGTAAGCGTAACCGCCAACGTGTTAATTTACTGTTAGGTTCTTTAAGAGAGTTTAACCAGGCTAACGGGCGATGATCAGTAAAGATTTGAAACTTACGGCCATATAAGTAAGGTCTAAAATGCTTAACCGCCCAAATTATGGCCAAAAGTTCCTTCTCAATGGTGCTGTAACGTGATTCGGTATCACTCAGCGCCCTGCTAGCATATGCTATAGGATGGTCACTGCCAACAGGTCCCTGGGACAACACTGCACCTACAGCAACGTTAGACGCGTCCGTTGTCAAAATAAATGACTTTGAGAAGTCGGGGTACTGTAATAAAGGGGCGTTTACTAATAGTTCCTTACAACTTTCGAACGCACTTATGTAGTCCTTGTTAATTATTATTTTATTCCTTTTCTTTAAGCAAGCTGTTAAGGGTGAAGTTACCTTGGCAAAATCTTTTATAAAACGCCTATAGTAGCCTATGAGCCCTAGAAAACTTTTGATTTCTGTTGTGGTTTGGGGTAATGGGTATTCTAAAACGGCTTTAATTTTGTCATCATTTGGTCGCAGTCCGTCCTTGGTAATGGTGTGACCAAGATACAATACTTCCTTACGCAGGAATTCGGACTTGTCTAGCTGTACCTTTAAATTGGTAGTACGTAGGCGGTCAAAGACTGTTCTTAGTTTTTGAAGATGCTCCTCAAGGCTAGAGGAAAATATGATAATATCATCAAGATAAACTAGGCAATGAAAGCCTTGTAATCCTCTGAGGATATTATCCATTGCCCTCTGGAAAGTAGCCGGGGCAGTTTTGAGGCCAAAGGGCATACGTGAAAATTCATAATGACCGAATTGTGTGCTGAAGGCTGTTTTCTGTCTGTCGGCGTCATTGACTTCGATCTGGTGGTAGCCGCTAGCAAGGTCAATTGTTGAGAAATAAGTGCTTTTACCCAACTTGTCGAACAAGTCGGTAATGTTGGGTAAAGGGTACTTATCATCTGTAGTAATTTCGTTTAAACGCCTGTAATCTATAACCATACGATACTTTCTTTCCCCAGAAGCATCGAGCTTCTTCGGCACCAGGTGAACAGGGGCACTCCAGGGGGAGTGAGAAGGTTGGATGACGTTGTCATTAAGGAGTTTTTCCACTTGGTTTTTAATTTCTATGGACTGTGCTATAGGCTGGCGATAGGGTCGAATGTATATAGGGTCCTCGTTCCTAGTCCTAATACAATGTTTTACCTGATTAGTGAATGACAAGGGAATTTTCTCGCAATAGAAAATGTCCTTGTATTCGTTACATAAATTTTGCACTACTCTTTTTTCCTCTCCATTCATGTGTTCAAGTCGTAATTTTGATAAATTTTCGCTTAAAATTTGGTCCGTCTCTACTTGACTTAAATCGTTTATATTGTTCAGCTGACAAAGATTTTTGTCATCAAATGGTGAGACCTTGAAAGGGCTTAAAATGGTTAAAGTCATTTCTGTTTCTAGTGTATTTTGTATTACTGTGGTTGCATATCCGTCTCTACACTCTACGATAGCAGATGGCATTCGAACACCTTTACAAAACTCTTTATATTCTAGCAAACCATAACCCGAGTAAAGGTCGGTTGGTAGGTTTATCCTTTGCTCTGCACGTGGGGCCAGAATGACCTTGAATTGTGTCTGGTTATGTATTATAGGTATATTGGTGGTGTTAGTCTTCAACTGACAATTTTTTAGGTCTATTACTGCCTCTAGTTGGTGCAACAAGTCATTACCTATCAACCCATCATATCGTGAGTCTACATTATATAAGTAGAATTTATGAGTACCTGTATTATTGAATGTGGGGGGTAAAGGAATTTGGGCAACCTCGCCATGCTTACTAGTTGCATGGGTGCTAATTACCTGGAAGGGTTCTGGATAGATATAGGGTGAGTAAAATTTATATGCTTTATTGGGGTGAATAAAAGATCTAGTACTTCCTGTATCTATCATCAGTTTCGAATCGATTTCCGGTAAGTATATATATGGTAGTTTAAGGTTAAGGTTACAGTTAAGTTCGATTACCTCGCGATTAAATTGGAGGCCATTATATGAAAATTCTCAACGGTCTCGGAAGTTGATTCGTCAACGTTCTGGGGTAAGGATGAATCTATTTGATTTGAGGTATTAGGCTCTACTATAGAGTCGGTTTGGGACATTTCATAGAAACAGTCGGAATATGGGTCCTCATAATAACATTGCTCAATATCTGCACTGTAATCATCCTGTATATTTAATTCGTTTAATTTGAACCCTTGCTGTGGTTTAACAGGAGGAGCCGTCCTCATAGAGACGTCGGTTGGCATAAAATCCCTAGGGGGTGGTTTATACCCGAAAGGTTTAGGCGCTTGCCCAAAGGGTTGTTGGGCTAGCTGTGGACGATAGCCGAACTGTTGGGGATTTATCGGCGGGCGATATCCAAACTGTTGGTTATTAAATTGCGGACGAAAACCGAATTGTTGGTTGTTTAACTGAGGGCGAAACCCGAATTGCTGGTTATTGAAATTCTGTGTCCTATAAATAGGCTGTGTATTAGAACCCATGCTTTGTTGTGCAAATTGTGGCAGAGGCTTGGCCTGCTGCGCAATCGGAATACCGAAATTGAACTGTGACCTTTGATATGGCACTGGTAGAGCAGGCTTAAAATTCGTTGGCATAAAAACATTAGGTCTTTGCTGTGTTGGAGGAAGGTGCGACACCTGTGGGCGCGTGTTTGCATTATTTAATCTATTTCTCATGGTATATATATCATGGAAGTTTTCTTCCTCCATCACAACACTCAAAGCTGTCTCTAACGATAGAACACCCTTAAATCTAATGATACGTACCATAGGTTCAGGTAAGTTAAATAAAAATGTATTTAAGGCTGTATTATCGTAAATCGATATTTTACTAACCCTTACGTCAGGGTCAGGTATCTGGTTCACTTTTGAAATAAGCGCTGAGCGCACTGACTGTACTCTTTTACAAAATTCGATATGTGATTCGCCCGCTTTTATTTTTAATGACTCAAGTTCAATGGCAATGCAAGCCTCGCTTCTGGGGTCTCCGAAATGTTGGATTAACAATCTTTTAAGTGTCTGCCAATTAACAATATCTTCGCGTTCACTTAATAATGTAGCGGCCGGGCCAATTAATCTACTAGTGAGACTCTGCAATACATAGTCGTTTTGGATCTCTCTACCATTATATCTATCAATTATATACTGGCACTTACGTAAATATAAATTTAAAGTATTCCTATCTCCATCGTATATAGGCACTAATTTTAACATTTCGCTAGGAATCATTACTAAATTTTCCATTTTTATAAAATGAATTTAATTACACACAGTATTTTATAATATAATAATTAACAAATTTATTTTATTTAATAGTAACCAAATGTATATAATAATATAGAGCGAGTAATAGAGTCACTCTATGTAGTTAACTAAATTAATTAGCAATGCAAGCAAATTAATTACCAAATAAAACTATCTATTTAACTAATATAGTATTAATTTATGAGTTTTAATTCAATTAACACTTTTATAATTTTTGTATTCTACACTTAATTAATATAACTGAAATTACAAAAGTTTAGGTAAAGTCAGATAACGGTATTATAACGAAAAACGTCTAATTCCGATATAACACTAAAAACCACGAAATGGAGTAAGGAAGGAGGTGAAAAGTCGTACTCACCAGCCAGCCACTCGCATCACGACGAATTCTGCTCACCGCTGACTCAACAAATTTATTTGGTTCGTGAGATAGTCGAAAAACCACTCGCGCGCGGATTTCACGGAAACGGCCAAATTTTATAGCCGAAAATATCGCGAATTCGCAGCACAGCTATCGACTATCCTACCGGCTGCGCCAGCTAAGTTTACGCGGTGCTGGAATTGGTTTTTAAAAATTAAAATAAAACTAATTATTTAAGTAATTAACGTCCGAGTAGAAGTGAATACTCTTTATTAATGAATCTCAATCGCTTACTAACTATGGGCCTTACACTGGCTGATGCAATAACCGTTAGCTGTTGCACCGGCGCCGTGGCGCCTACGTGGGCGACTGCAACGGCAGCACATTTAGGCATTTACCTTTATGACGCGGGTTTGTCCGCTGTGCATAACTATCTACTTCATGCACCACCTAAACAGACAAACAAAACACATTGACGTTGACAGTTTTAACTTTTTTGACAGCGCGCCGCAAGCCGCAACCACAGCCGCAACCGTGTGTACAGTCCGTTCACAGCTATTTTACCCATGACAGACAGATGTAAAAACAGGTTTAAAACACTCAAAATAAGTGTCACAGGAATAATTCTGTAGCAGAAATAATGTGTGAGCCGACAAAGGCGGACTGCTCGAGCAGTTAGCCATTGATCATCATAAACGGACCGCTCTTGCAGTCATAGTAAACAAAACAACTAGAGGTAATATATCTGTGAACGGACTGTAAACATTGGGACCACGAAAAAGCGAGGGAAAAAATGACGTTATAAAATGTGGATTTTGTTCAGAAATCCACGTGAATTAGTTTTATCATTTAAAAAATAAGGATTTACGAATCTTATCGCGCTTGTTTTGTTGCCAACCAAGTTTATTGAGGTAGACAGCTCGGTGGTGCATTAGTGACCTTCGGCAATAGAGGGTACGAGTTCGATTCCTGTTCGGGACAAACATTTATGTGATACCATATTGTCTTTGTTCTCGAGTCTGTTTTCTATGTATTTTAAGTATATATTTAAATACAATAATAAACATAAGAACGGCATACAATGTCCAGTGGAACTTGATTTGATCTTTATTACCCGCTTCAATCAATCCAACTCAGTTGTATCGGAGACTCTAAGGAACAAAGTGACAGACAAAAATATTCTATTGTTTTTTTAAGTATACGAGCTGATGCCAATGGTTTACCCGCCAAATCCCGTTTTTTCCGTTCCCGGACTGATATTATTATACCTATATAATAATACATATAAACTTTAATCTTGAATCAATCTATTTATTAATGAAAACCGGGGCCGTACCATGACCGCTTAAAACAAAACAGAACGGCTGAGTAAGGGAGAAAGCGCAATACATGATATAAGGCGACGTCTCTTTTACACAATCGTTTAAAGATATAAGATGTCGTGGTACGGCCCCCACATTAAAATCTGTTGAGTAGTTTAAAAGATCGTAAAGAGCACCTTCATTTCATATAAGTACGTGATTTATATTACGTTAAGATATAAGTAACGTATAATATTCTTAGATGAATAACAACAGAAACTTAAATATTTATTTTTATAGATTATCTTATCCATAAAAAGTGTCTAGAAAAAATTGTGGTCTAGACAATATTCACATATTATTTTGAACTTGTTATGTCTGTCATTACGTAGCCATTCCGTTATCTACCAGATAAGAGTTCGCAAAAACAACTATCAAATAATGATAGACGGTGTTTATCTCGGAAATTATTTTGATAATATTATCTACTTCATATAATTTTATTTGAACTTGCGACCTATCCAATCACTTTATTATAACATTTTTATTAAGATTTTATCTGGTCCAGTTACTCGTCTCGTATCTTATAATACAAATATTTGAGATTATTTTCAGATAGCCTACTCTTCAATCAAATTCTAATAGATTCTAAAATTATTAAAAAAATATATATAAAATATGAAGATTATGAAGTATAATTAAATATGAAGTATATTAAATACTAGCTTTTTTGCCCGCGACTTCGTCCGCGTGAAGTTCCAGACCCGTTCCCGTGGGAACTACATTGAATTTTTGGAAAAGCCTATGTCACTCCCTGATAATGTAGCTTTCTACTGGTGAAAGAATTTTTGAAATCGGTCCAGTATTTTCGAAGCCTATTCAATGCAAACCAACAAACAACAAACAATCAAATCTTTCCTCTTTATAATATTAGTTTAGATTAAAATAAATATTAAATATAAAGTAGGTTCTTGTTCCTCTCAATAAAGTTATTAATAAACTAGCTTTTTTGCCCCGGACTTCGTCCGCGTGATGTTCGGTGTTCGAATTTCGGGAAGAACTATAGCCTATGTTACCCTGATAATGTAGCTTTCTACTGGTGAAAGAATTTTTGAAATCGGTCCAGTAGTTTCGGAGCCTATTCAATGCAAACAAACAAACAAACAATCAAATCTTCCCTTTTTATAATATTAGTATAGATGGCCTGAAATTTATATTTGGTTATTAATCGAACACCTAGAGTTCCCGGTCGAATGATATCGCGACTTCAATTTCATTTCTGTATAAATTAAAATTCTTATAAGAACTCCTTTCCTATACTTTCCACCCGTGATTCGCTTGTTATTTTGCTTGCAATAGTAAAAAAAAACTATTCGAAACACTAGCTCCTGTGAAAAACAATTTTGAATTTGTTACTGGTATAGTGTTTACACAGAGACTGTAATCAAATATGGCGACCTGACCATAGATTATATAAAAGTAGCGACCAGTATAAGAAAATACACCACCATTAAAGTGGATCCTTTCTGCCCCCCTATTCTCGTCAAACAGTTTCAATCTCATATTAAACTCACGCACTATCTCGCTCAATTCCTATTTTGTATGAAATTGACATGAGATTCTAACTGTTTTTGTTACACGAGAATGGGGGGAGGGGGGGGGGGGGGGGGTTAAAAGGGGGGGGGGGGGTAAAACCCACTTTAATGCTACGAGGAAATTGTTAAAGAGCTAAAAAATGCCGCGAGCAGTTTCCAGAAAGCATTACGAGAGCCCCACGCAGAGGCATTTCTCGGAATCAAATGATACTTTGATCGGGCTCACACATTCCCGCCACCTCCAGGATGGTCAGGATTGAGGATTAATGACAGATTGACATGCTGTAAAGCTCATGAAACAGCGTATTCGTATCAATATTTTATGAACCTAGTTTCTTAAAATAAAAAATGATTTTGAAGACAAATAAATTATTGTTTAAAAGCAGAAATTTAAAAAGACCTTTAATTGGGTTTCTTTTGCCATTTCGTTTACCAGTAGCCATTTGTTTCCGAAATGGTGGTATTTTATAGAATATATTTATTTTATACAAATCTATACGTATTATTTGTACACTTCGACAAGGGAAAGTGCCTATGAGGTCCTAGTTCTAGAATAAATGATTTTATCTTATCAAGGCAGCTGTAGTAAAGATTTTTTGAGTGGTATAGCTTAATAAAATGAATACTATGAACTAATAGTGGCTTGTATGTAAATGCTCGTACCGTTCGGTTCGTTGTTCTATGGCTTTATTTTGGTAACAGCTGATGATTGGACATTGACATACGTTTGGCAGTAAATAAAAATATTCTGTTTTGCTTTTTTTATGGTGATTGACGTAATTTCGTTTTAATTTATTTTAAAAATAAAGCGAAAAGAGATGACTTTGTTGATATATTTATGTACACATTAGCTTTTATTAGTCACTGAACGTTGTCATTTTTAGGTTCTAGCACAGAATTCGTAATAGTACTAACGTAGTTCTAGTGTTAATATTACACAAGTCTGGACCTAAGTCCATCTTATAGTCCATTCAAATTAAGCATGCAAACGTAGAAAACTAAAAGACAATATACAATATATAAACCATTTTCTTTCTTTCTTTCTTTCTTTCTTTAAGACTAAACTCTTCAGGAGTAGAAAAGTCAAGTGTTGCTTACAAATAAGTGTGTAAATATTTCATTTGTCCCTGTCCTTCTCACATAATAAAAAAGGGAGAAAGACAATATATACTTTTTTCTCAAAACAAAATATTTTTTGTTCTCATGTAAGTGATATTATGTGTATCTTAATGAGGAATAAAGTTATTTAAACCGAAATACAATATTTAATTAATTAATTTTGTAATGAGAATTATAGACTGAATTTTCGACAAGGCGGCCTTAGCGCTGACAGCAGAAGGACAATTCATATCGCCGCTAATTATTTGCAACATTGAAACTAATTAGTACAAAGTTATTAGTATTCAAAAATGTACTGAATTAACCTAATACCTAGACATTTGATATCGCCTCACAATAACAAGACCACCAACAGTTTCGCGTAATACATAACATTGAAACATCGGCGTTCAAAACACGACAATTAACATTACACGGTGTCATGTACAATGCCGAAGTTCCAATGTTATCGACACTGAAACAATTAGTAACTTACTTTATCACGAATGAAAATCACGTAACATTTGTGTAAAAAAAACAATGACATATAAGCCAGTAACTGAAACGCACACATTAAATTATAGATGTCTCTGTCAAACTAAAGAAGAAAGAAGAGATAGATTGAGACTTTGGTGCTAATTCTGTTGTATATTAACTAGACTAAACTAATTTTGACAGGACCAAAGGTGTTGTTGTCCTTCCTTGGTTTACAATTAGTGACAAGGATAGCAACACTTCTAGTCCTGTCAAAATTAGTTGGAATAAAAATAAAAAATTCTTAGTCCAATAAATATTCATTTTTACTCGCTCCGCCCGCCCACTGAGCTCCAAGATCGTCCTAATTTCCTAGGATATCAATGAACTTTTTGTTGTCAAGCTGTGGTCGCATAGAGCAAAAAAAAAACAGTTAGCTACCATAAAAATTTGTACCATGACCATGACTATTACACAACTTGCTTGATTACATAAACAACAACTTTTATTCGTAAAGGAAGCTAATTAACTACTAATTTAACTAAAAAATAAACTATGTCGAAACTTACAAGCTAATATTAAAAAAATAAAAGAGGCATGGTCCCTGTGGCAGGTTAACTCCAGCAGTGCTATGGCTAGGTAACAACGACTTAGATTTGAAAATGATCTCCTAAGTATAAAAATGAACTACTTACATGGTTGTTTTGTATTGTAATAGTTTTTTTTATATATTTGGGGTATCTGTCACATAAACCTCTTTGCAAACCAACACGCATGGTATCCGATGTCCTTCAACACTATTACAAAGTACAGTCTATGTCACACGGGTTGACCTTAAACTGTTATCGACGACGTTGTTCTAAGTGAACGACCTCTGTGGCGTAATGGTTACCACGCCAGACCGCCACGCAGGAGGTCCCGGGTTCGAATCCCGGTCGGGTCATGAGAAAAAACGAACTTTTTCTGATTGGCCTCGGGTCTTGGATGTTTATCTATATATGTATTTATTATAAAGTATAAGTATCGTTAAGTTAGTATCCCATAACACAAGTTTCGAACTTACTTTGGGGCTAGCTCAATCTGTGTGAATTGTCCCTATATATTTATTTATTTATAAGTTATCTTAAATTTTAAAAAAAGACACAGACCAAAATTAAAAGAAATCTTACTAAAAATATTAACGATTATGCTACAGGCCCGTGTCAAAAATTGATGGGTCATTTGAACCACATCTGGTGACTATACAGAACGATACAAGGGCATAAAATAAAGTGCTGAATCTTATTATTTTATGCCCTTTTATAGTTCTAGATAGGTTATCTGCCGGGCTAACAACATCACAAACGCGACGAAATTTTCTCGCTCCGCTTTGCCAATAGCGTATCTCGGTTATGTCTACAGTAGACAAAACAGGCATTGCTATTGGCGAAAAAGCTTTGTCGCGTAAGAGAAACTATCTCGAGTGTAAGCATGTTAGGCTGGCTGGTGGTTCAAATGACCCATCCATTTTTGACACGGGCCTGTATACTATATGGTCTATATGCATCCTTACTAATATCTGTGCTAATATCATAAAGGATGTTTGTTATACTTTCACGAAAAATCGATTTAATAGATTTTCTTGAAATTCAGTACACGTGTAGTATAAAATCTGGATTAACACATAACACATAGGATAGTTTTTATCTCGAATATCATTTAGAACAATGAGATTCGCAGGTAAAACCGTGGATATGATCAATGCCAAACTAATTTTAAATCAAATAACATGTAATTTCACATTTCGACTCCCGCAATGTGAACACAACAACACCTGAACGTATTAAATACGCTGCTGTCGTTTAAATTATATCTATTTTTATATAATGTATGTTTGCTTAAGTTATTTATGTCATGTACAGTCAAGGTAAGGGTTGACCCGGGCCGTAAATACGATTAAAGATTTCTATTAATTGCGTAAATAGATTTTCTAGAAAAATTATTTATCAATAGTATTCATAATAATATGATGATTACAATTTTTTTGTAAATCCACAGTACGCAGAGCAATGAGGTTTTATATATTCTTCTAAGACTTTACTAACGCAAAGTTTGAAATCTTTTGTGAATGAATGATATTTACGGCCCGGGACAACCCTTTCCTGTGTTGATTGTTTCTAAATGTATTAAACAAACATTTTTGTCTGTATTTTTAATCTATTTATCGACGGAAACTACATTATTTTACTTATTTCTAATAGGTAAAACTTCTAGTATCAAATCGTTTCGGAACTCTGCCATTAAGTATAACAACGACTATTATTTTTGCTAACGATTATGAAAGTTTGTGGAAGAAATTACAAACAGTAATAACGTCCATCTATTAGTTATATGGGCATATTAAGAGTCATAACATGTTCTTAGTATCCACATAAAGATAGGTACTAAGATATCTTTATTTATCTTAGTAATTGTGGATGGCTATCCGCGAACTGACGCTGCCTGCTCACAGTGTCACTCTCTATTTCGAAAATTAATTAGTCTACATTTCGAAATCCAGTAGTTCGAAACTATTTGCTTCGACAGAACATAATATTTCTTAACTTCGATAATTAATTAATTCAGACAGTCGAAATTTCGAAACTCAGTATTTCTCAACTTCATACTTCCATAGAACATAATATTTCTGAATTTCGACAATTAATTCGACATTCAGAAATATAATGTTTATCAAAGTAATGAGTTTCGAACTACTGGGTTTCGGAATGTAGATTCAGAATAATTAATTGTCGAAATTCAGAATAATTAATTGTCGAAATTCAGAATGTTCGCTTCGCATTCGCAAATTCGCATTACACTATCAATACATACATCGAACGAAACAGAAATTAAATTTCTAATCACGAGCCCGAGTGAACGCTATCGTAATTGGCGCCAAAATCCACCAAACCTCTACATTTTATGACACATTTGTTTTTTTTTGTCTACGGCCAGAGTTTATGATTTAATCCTAATCGAATAGGCGTCTTAATTGTGCCGGTGTTTTAATGATTCGCGGATTCCATTGCTCTTCATTGGTTTATTTCCCGTAAACATCCGCCATGATTCATTGTCGGCTAGCTTTGTCATATCTTTTGATGTGCATTGGCCACTGACCAACACCGTAAATTATATTGACCACTCTGTATAAACGGAAGTTCGGAGAGGAAAACAATATTTTTAAAATGGACATCTCTGTTTTGGATGAAAAATTAATAAAACAAAACTTATAAAGGTGAATTGTTAGGTTGGTTGGTTAATTGCGCCGTATGGAAGTACTGGTTTGAATTGAAAATTTGTTGTTGTGTTCATTTAATATTGAGGAAGGCTATAGTAGTATCGATTTTGCTATTTGCTACCCACAAACAAATGATATAGTAAACCTATCAAAGTGATATTTTAAATAGAAAACGAATAAACTTTTATTGTTCTGTCTCTATGAGTCTTAAATACTGCCCTACAACGCATTGGAAAAGAAAATATTCGCTTTGAAAAATATAAAGAAATTATATAAAAAAATATATGAAAAATTTACATTCCGAAGCCAACATTATCACAATTTACAGCGATATTAGTAATATTTATGTGATGATTGCCAAATATCCGCTTATATTACGAATTGCGCAAATATTTTGAATATTTTCACTGACATCTCAAGATCAGGGGTTTTCGTAATATTTCACGCGCTTTGCTTTATTTTTAATTAGAAGAATGTTCATTGGCGGTGTCTTAGCAAAAGGCCGGAGCATCCCACTTAATCCATAAAAAAAAACAAACAAAATGTTCCTCCGTTTTCTGACGAATATAAATACCAAATATATACCAATGGTATAAATAATTTTTTTAAACCAATTTCTGTTACAAAATGTTATAAATAGTATAAGTAGTTTGGCATTGGCAAAATACGGTTCAAAACTAGAGATCTTACTTCAAAAAAACCTATAAATATTTAAACTGTAACTGTAATAATATTTTTGGTATTTTATTGTTCACAAAATAAATTTTACTATCAACATAAACTTAAATGACAGAATGTCTATTTTGTTTGTAGTGGGTATCATCGTATTGGAATGTTTTCACTGGTATTCTGAAAATTTGGCTTCAATCTTCATACAGTGGACAGTAGTTAAAAGCGCTATTGGAATTCTTTACCTATGATTCTCTATATTCTTAGAAAAAAAAAGACATAAAATACTTTTCGGCATTGAAAAGTACATTAATCTTTCTGTCATATGACAAACCAGTTTTGAATGAAAATTGAAAGAAATTACATAGTATACAAGTTTACAAGATATTGCTAACTGAAACAAGTTAGTAATAACAAAAGTTTTATTTATTTATTTTTATTGCACTAATGTGGCAAACAAGCTTACGCATTACGGCCCGCCTGAGCCTGATGGTAAGCAGTCACCGTAGCATATGCACGCTTGCAACACCGGGGCATCACTCGCGCGTTGCTGACGACCCTGCCCCTTTTGAAGAACCCCATATTATAGTCTAAAGAAAAGACCTCGGCGGGGATCTCATTCTACAGCTTCAGCGTTCGCGTGAGGAAACTCCTATGAAACCGCGCAGTTCACGACCATTTTGGTTTATAATTGGTTATCGCCAAACTTGAAAATTTCCTGTTTGCTTAAAAATTTCAAGCCCCGTGTGAAAACCGTTTTGAAATCCATATCCATGGTCTTAGAAGGGAGTGACTAAAATCTAAAATACTAGCTTTGTAACTTCGTCCGCGTGAAGTTCCGGACCCGTTCCCGTGGGAACCACATTGAATTTCGGGAAAAGCTATAGCCTATGTCACTCTCTGATAATGTAGCTTTCTACTGGTGAAAGAATTTTGAAATCGGTCCAGTAGTTTCGGAGCCTATTCAATGCAAGCAAACAAACAATCAAATGTTTCCTCTTTATAATATTAGTATAGACTAAATGAAAAAGCATACAAACCTTTTTTGTATAGTTACTATGTTTAATACTTAATTGACGACCTACAGAGTACAGAGTCTAGATTTCGTATGCCGAGCTGAAAAAGGCTGAAAAGGTTTTTCGGTTTCTATTGTCAAGATGGTAATGCTGCCAACATTCCGGAATTCCGACACGATGGCTAACATTCCGGGCGTGTCCCATGGGTATCTCAAAGCGCTGATTCATTGCCAAAATTAAGCTTTTCCTATTGCCAAATAACTTTGTAAACACGATGTATGGTCATGATATATTAAGTCTTGAATATTCAGAGAATTCATTAGTTTAGTGGCATAATTATGATATAACACAAAATAATTTGATGATAACAATATCGGAATCCCATTACTATAGTTCCCACGGGAATGACTAGATCATAGACTTTGTGGTTATTGAATGGCCACTGAAGTGAAGACCCAGCAGACGATGGCGAGGCCATCTTGAAATTTTAGAAGGTTTTGAACCAAGATGATGGGACCGAAGAATCATAGAATATAGACTAGAAACGCAGAAATAATTATTGGATCTAGAGACGGTTTTGCGGTCTAAATTACAATACCGTTAAATCAAAACTTTAGATTGGTATTCTTCACAGAATAACGCAGTATAAATTTTCGGAACCTAATCGTTTGTAAAAAAAAATGTATAGGTCACCGTTGAACATAGGCTTCCTCTCTAGAGAGCCACTAGCCTTGATCATCTATTGAGAACCTACATGTCTTTTAAGGTCGTCGCTCCATCTAGCAGGGGGTTGCCTCACACTGCGCACCAATACGGCGACAGTTCTAGTCTTAACGATAGAAAAATATACGAAAAAAATACACTACTGTCCAGACGTCTGTCTCCGTTAGTTGCACGTGTTGCCAATTCAATATCAATGTTATTTCGACACGTGCATTTCAATTATTGTGTAAGTAATGACGACACAAGTATAGCAACGATTATGACATTATTTAATGAATCATTAATACACCTGTTGCGTACAATAATCGTCTGGAGAATAATATTTGTTATAATAGAATAGTTACACGGTCTCTTGATTGCATTTCACAATTGGAATACTTACTTTTAATAACATTATTTTGTCTAATGACAGCTCTACACTCACTGGAATTTGTCAAAATAAAACACCTTGTATAATTCTAGTCAGTTTTTATTGGAGATATCAAAGGAAGTGTTAATCCAGAAAATCCAGATAATTCAACTTAAGCCATACAGCAGAGAAATAAGCAATCAGGGGCCACTTGATTGAATGGGTTACCGTTGCCTATGAATGATACAAAGAAGATGGGTTGGGAATGGAGAAAAGGTATAGGAAAGGAATGCTTCAGGATCTCTTAATCTGTAAGAATAATTTATGAAACTAGCATTAGCAGCTCAAATGCTCTACCACTCCAAAAGACTTAACTACATTTTTTTACTTTGATTATGTAACTTATCTAGCTTCTTGAATAGCTTCTTCTTCCAACTAGTGAAGGTTGACGATCAGCTTGGTACAGTACAAAAAAGTATAAGAGAATCATGGTTTTTTTTAGTACATACAAATCTGATATCTAAGATCTAAGAGGAAATGGAAAAAAAAGACGATTCGATAGAGCCTGTAATATGCCTATTTGAATAAAAATATTTTACTTTGATTTTTTTGAAACCACACCGTCACAGGTACAACCTTATTAAATTGTTGTTCTAATAATTTACCTTATCGAGACATCAGGAAAGGTGCATCCGTACACGTAGTGCAGTCTAGCTGGCGGGCTAGACAAACAAGGCCAACATGCATTGTTCACACAAAGGCTACAAATACCTAATCGTGACCGTGTACCTACTGCCGTAACCGTCGCTAATCTGTACACGTTATAACGAAGTGAACATGAACATATCCATATAATGTAAAGTTATAGGTATTTCACAGGTTTTCATAAGGCATAGTAATTTGTCCTTCACTAGTATTATTAACTAGCTGATGCCCAAGCGGTTTTACCCGCAAATACCGGTTGTTTTCGTTCCCGGACTAACATCCGGGATAAATTGTATCCTATGTGTCAATCCAGGTAAACTACCTGTGTAAGTAACTTGTCAAGCCGTTTTTGCGTGACAGCGTAAGAAGATAGGTACCTCTTCACGTTAAAACGGCTGAACCGATTCCTTGAGATGAACTTTGGCATGGGGATAGTTGGAAAGTGTAATGGAAGATTGTATTTTTTATTTTTGTTTATATTTGAAATTTGTTTGGAAATTTGAAGTAGATAAAACTATTCCATCAGAAAATTAGTCATAGACCTCAACTCGTACCATAAAGTGGGAACGTACCCATTAAAACTAAGACTCAGGTGGCTGAATGAGTCATGTTTCTCTTGCGCCAAAATAAACTGAAAAAAAAAAACAGTTGACATTTCCCGCCATCTTGCAAAGTTTTGTATCTTGTTTGTAAGTGACAGTGACGTAATGTCGACCACACATGTACATTTAGACATTGTTGCTGTTGAGCTGATGTTGCGTTCTTTTAGCTTCATCATCATCATCATCATTAGCCTGTATCTACCCACTCTATCTTTTAGCTTATTTTACAAAAATAAAAAATAGTTTAGTATAAATATGATAGGAAAGAACTACTTTATCTCTCTACTTTTACTCTAAAAAAATAAAATAAATAAATATATGTATATTTAGTTACTCTCGCGAAGTTGAGCGAAAAAGAGAGTTTGAACAGGCTTCACTTCTCCTTTGTCTGCGAACTTCGTGCCTAATTTCACTCAGCTTTCCGAGAGTAGTAGGATTACAACAGCAACAATTTTAAAGAGTATAAAACGCTATTCGTTAACATGTTTACTTATAATATTAACTGCTTTTGTTTATAGCAACTTTTCGTATTCTGTAATTGGTACTTTGATGTTATTACTGTAATTACAATTTATTTTGTACTTTAACGCATTGGACATAAAGTCGAAGACTCATTTAAGGGATACGAATAGTAAAGGCCGATGCACACAACAGTACCGGCACAGTGCCGACATGTGCCGTACAGTAACGTATCCATCAGTGTCAGTGAAAAATTATATTGTAGCATACATTTTGTACGACGTTACCCTTACTAGTCGGCGACGCGACAGTGACGTTACCGTCGACGGAAAGTAGATACATTGCCACAAACTTACCTGTGCCGATGGCGAGGGCGGCGCTAGGATCGAAGCTATTGAAGGTAATTGTCAAGATATTCAGGGCGTATAAATTAGTTCTAGTTTCAGATAAGTTTGCGGCACTACTGTAGATACTTTCTGACTTTTTAACAGCGTTTCTGGGTTAACTGCAGTATAAAACGCTGTCAAACTATTACCGCGATACCGATTCCCTGGAACGGTTGTGCATCAGCTCGGTTTAATTGTTTGACGTTTTTGACAATGTTTCTGTGTCGCAATTAAACGCTAATATCGAACAATTTGTATTTCAACTCTGTTTCGGCTGTTTGATAGCCCAGACTGTTGTGTGTTTCTACCTTAAGAAAGTAAGAATAGTCCACCTGGAGTTGTGCCAGCGGCTGCTGACCCCACGGCTGTCCGCTGTCCACTGCCTCGCATGATTGATTACTTACCTTGCGCTCCTAATAAGAGTTTAGATAGAAAATGCCATGTATTTTGAGAAATATGACTCCTTTGTTTGGCACTATGCTGCTAAATGATTAGTTTTGTGTCCAGCTAAAAATATTGTTTCACAAAAACGATTGTAATCGAAAAAAATGATGTTTAATATGTATATTAAACATCATTTTTAACCCATAATCATCCCACTGCTGGGATACGGGTATCCTTTCCTTCAATCGAAGGGGAGACCTTTTAGTACAAATCTGCCGTCTGAACTGGTGTTACGAAAAAAATAAGACGATGTGAAGGCCTTTTGATTACAAAATCTTTGACTTTGAGATGGAATATGTATACCTACCTACTGATTAAATAAAATGTTATTGATAGAGGACTTCCAGGGAAGAGAAATGTATGGTTGGCTATTCCCGATGTACCTTTAATGAATTAGTACTAAATATTACTACAACATATTATAATTATTCATCAACCTTCGCCACCATTTTCGCCGGACAGTATTGCGACCGTGGTTTGCGGTTGCGTATGCGCATCGTAACCTTTTATCAGACTTATTCAAAACTAAACAATATGAATTTTAATTAGAATTAATTGTTCATTACATAATTATGTTTTATGTGTCAGTGGAGCGGGTTTCTATGCCTCTGTGTGTCATTTTTCGAACGAAACGAACTTCCTGACCTGGGTTTCTCGTATGACTGAAAATGCTTTTCGGATGCCGTCAAAGTAAGGTGGCATTAGGTGTTTAGTGCCAATAATATTTCCTGTAGAAATTACACAAAATCACTTCTATGACAAATGAAATATCCAGATTCACCGCTTCATCAGTCACCGAACGGTGGGACATGCATTACGAAGAAATTTAACAAAGGACGATGATGGGCAAAAATATTATATGGTCGAAGTCATACTAAAACATAAACACCATTTTCTTTTTTATTGATGGCTGCGACTCCGCACATGGTCCTTGAAATATTAATTAAGTATTTAAAAATTAAATTAGTATTAAACATTAAACAGAGTCCCTGTGGAAGGGTACCCAAAATGCTTGCAGCATTAGCAGCCTTGCTTCGCTGAATGGCAATGGAAATACGTTGAGCCAGGTAACTGCCAGTCTTTGGGTCACCCGTGGTTACGCAGAAATATGCTTAGATAATTTATAACTTGCACATTAATCAATATCAGGAATTGGCAACCATTAAATTTAACCAATTCTCTCGAGAAATGTCAACTCTGTGACATAGCACATTTGTTGTCATAAAGAGCGAGAGTCGATTTAATTTTGCTTCGTTACCGATCTATTCGCGTTCGCCCGGCCAGTATCCCATTTGACATTTTGCAGCAATACAAACAGTAAAACTGTTGGTTATTTCTGAATTCGTACTCTATGCTTTTATTTCTGGCATCCGTCCGAAGTTCTCATAAAACATTTGCACCGTTTTGTCACAGACGACGTTGTTGTACTAGAATTGTTTTTACTCTAGTAGTTCCATGGGAATTTCGTTTATCAATAGCACCTATTCATATCGTAATTACAAAGTCTCATAACGATGCTTACAGTTTTAATATGAAAACTTTTCTTGGTTCTCTATTCACCTCTTTCATGGGTTGGTTGGTATTGGTATGCATTGGTATGGTATGGTATAGTACGCGCTAAAATTCGGACTCACAGTTTGTAAAACAATTGAAAATCGATTGTCGTTATGCTCTGAGTAATAAGTATGAATATTATTGAATATGGAACTTAGACTTGAGCATTCACTTGTAACAGAACATCGAGCATTCGCCGTTTTTATATTTGTCGAACTGAACAACGAGCCGAGCCAAGCATATAACCAAATATTGCTACGAACATCATGAGCATTCTAGCGAACGCTCTACTCGATGGTCGTCAAAAGAAAGATGGTGGCAAACAATCTGAATCTAGAATGCTCGCCAGAACGCTCGATAGAATGCTCGCTAAAATGTTCTCGTAATATTTTCTGTGATGTAACATTCGCAAGAATGTTCATTACAAGTGTGCGACTCAGCCGTGTTGACCACTATTCTACTATTTATTTCATTTTACATTCACTATGCTATCAGAATGGAGCCATCTTAGAAATTAATTAAAATCCGTCCCTCTGATGTTTCTCGACCATATGTTCGCGAAATTTTATATTGATATTATAATGTTATAACAATAAACATATCTTATTACATAGCAATAAAGATAATTTTCCAATAACACGTATTGTTTAAACTTATGCTATGCTAATAGGTTAGATTTGCATTGAAATTATCGTTTTTCGCCAAAGATTCTTTATTTGATAATTTTTAGGGTTCCGTACCCAAAGGGTGTCCTATTACTAAGCCTTCGCTGTCTGACTGTCCGTCCGTCTGTCATCCTCACTAATATTATAAATGAGAAAGTGAGTTTGTTTGTTTGTTATTCCTTCACGGCTTGACTAAGCAGCCGATCATTATGAAAATTTGCATACATATTGTTAGGGGTACAGAGCCCAATATATACTATCCCGTGAAAGTATGTCGTTCCAATGGAAAAATGTTTTTACTACTATAGATGGCGCTGCAATTCGCAATTCCCGGCCATCAGATGGCGCCACAAGTCGCGCTATGGGGTTGTTTTGTTGTCATCATAAAATTAAACGCGAGCGAAGCCGCGGGGATAAACTAGTCTACCATATAACGAAATTCCGAAAATACAGATTGTTTGAACGGAATCGTTTAATTCTAACCAGTTTTGGACCTTATTCTAAAGTACATATATCTTTTTGACAAGAATACGTGTTTCGTTCTTTTGGATGGAACTTTCATGGTTAATTGAATCGACTAACAATAAATTACATAAAATAAACAAACAAAAAAAAGCAATATACACATATGAATAAAATATAAATATTTGTTATGTAAGTATAACCTTAATAAAAATAAATATTAAGTTACACTCGATGACATTTAATCGGGATCCGTACAACACGACGTGTTTTTTGCCATTTTGTATAGATAATGGTACAGAACCCTTCGTGCGCGATTCCGACTAGCACGTGGCAGGTTTTTCTGTCTATTTTATTACACATCTTTGACACTTCATTGATATAGTAATAGAAACTATAATTATCATAAGTTGTTTTTTATATTATCTTTATAATATTTAATTCATTTCACGTAAGTTAAAATACGAGTTCCAGATATGTAAATCAGATAACAAATTTATGGCTTGACCGACCACCTGCGAGGGGGGACACTTGTCTTTGACTTTAATAAGAATTGACTTTTGACCTGCGATAGTTCTGAACATGATATAATTTATCGGCCTTTTTTATACCACTAAGGTGGCAAACAAGAATACGGCCCGCCTAATGGTACGCAGACACCGTAGCTTATGGACTATGGACGCTTGCAATACCGGGGGTATCACTCGCGCGTTTCCGACCCTGTAAAAAGTGGAACTCTGGAGACCTTACTCACCGTAAGAACACAACATGGCCGAGACCAATGCTATTTGGCGACGGGCTGACGGGCTGCTCTGATTTGAGCGGATTATCAGATCCGTTGTGCCCTATCTCTATTTAATCTTGTTACATATAAAAATAATATCAATTAATATAAATTTAGACAAAATTTTGGAGTAGAGCAGAGTAGAGAAGATAACTAAGAACAGATATTTTTATGATAATAATGTAAGTATCGTTAAATTTGTAATTACATATTACAATATAAATACTATCGAGACAAGCCCACCACACATTCCCACCACTGTGTCTCCTGTGTAGCCAGGATCAACAACGGCGACCTCAGATAGACAATAAGCAATGAAGCTTATTGACGTCCCGGGGGAGAAAACTACAGCTGTCTTGGAACTCACAACGAATTTAATCAGAAAGAAGATAGTCGGAGTAGGAAGTATTGAAAGGACTAACTAAATACTATTAATAAATAAAAATTCTAGTAAATTTCTTCACGCAATATTTAAAAAAACTCATCATTTTTTCGGCCACGCTCACCTCTTTGATTGGCTGACTGTACCCTCTCCCAGAATATTGGCTTGAAGCAGCTATGCGTTTTCGACGAGTGATAGATCCGAAAGCCCTACTCCTATAATATGCAATTACTATACATTGGCATGCGTTGTTCATTATGTCTATGACCATTGCTTAACAAATGAATTCGCTGAAAAGCCTATGAATGGATGCAGCAATTCCCTTTATTTTCAAACTCAGGACATGTCTCTTCTAATGCAAAATTCTAGCATATCTATTACTCTCTTGCTACGCCTTATTGCATATACACTAGTCTAACTTTTACTGTTTAAGTTTTAGTGTGTTTGTTCAAGTAGATTTACAGGAAATACTTTTTGCATGTCAATTTTTTTTCAAATCCTACCAGAACTTTGATGTAAATAGCCTGTTGCAAATAAAGAATAACATTAAAATATTATTCTATTTATTTACTGCAAGTCACCATGTTTACTCTTGAAAGCAAGCGGTTGGTGTTGGAATTTTGACGTTTTGTTCTCGTCATTTTTTTTTTACCACAAAGGTGGCAAACAAGCATACGGTCGGCCTGATGGTAAGCCGTCACCGTAGCCTATAGACGCTTGCAATACCGGGGGTATCACTCACGCGTTTCTTCACATACTTTACTAGCGCCAAATTGATTTGAAATTGCGTTGTTAATTTATGAACTATGCTTAAAATATTGGTGCAGTGGTTCCATACAAAATTACATATATTTCATTTGGTATGAAACCACACTGTTTTATTAATCTCATCTACAAACTACAGATCATTTTATACATCGAGTACGTGTCCCTTTTAAATACTTGATGCTATTATCATTCTGGAACCTAAAGCAGAATGATTACGAAAGAAAAACCATTAAAAATATAATACTGTATAGATACCAATGAGATTTTATATATTTTATGACAAGAGAAGTAACGTCATACAAAGCATTCGTAGAAAGCCGCAACCACTTTAGAGTGTTAAAGACGTAGCTTTGAAACCGATACATATTCCGAGCATATGCCAAAGTAAAATATGTTTGTCTCTTTTTTTCTAGAGTCAAACTAATTATGTCAAAATGAGACAAAAGCATTACTCCCAGAAAAATGGTCAGAGTTGCCAGCTCATGAATAATTTTCCCATTGAATGAATGTTATGAGTCTTTTTTTTTTTTTTTTAAGTTTTTATACCATAATAATATTATTGTTTCTTAGGTGACAGAAGAATTAAAGATAGGAAGAAATAAATATATAGATGCGTAAATATTGGTACATACATATTATATTTCAAGAATGAATCATGGCGGAATGGAGAAGTTTCCATTTTTTTGTCATTGATGAATCTAACCGATGCAGACCTACTACTATTATCTATTCTGTGCTACTACTAACTTTTAGCAGAGATTTTTTTTTGTTTTCTTCACCCATTCTGGGTAGGCAAAGGGAACTATGCCCATACAGCCAAGTCTTCAGTAGATTTTTTTTATTGTTAAGAAATGAAAATGAAATTTAAATAAAATAAAATAATAAATTTAAATAATTTGAATAAAATACAACATAAAACAAAAAAAACTATTCAAATTCAAATTCAAAATATTTTTATTCAAATAGGCCTAATATAAGCTCTTTCGAATCGTCACAATTTTTTCCTACCACCAGTTCAGACGGCAGATTTGTGCTAAGAAGAAGCTGGCAAGAAACTTAGCACTTGCTCTTTTAAAATGGTATTACTAAGATACAAATTACAGTGACAGAAAATATAAAATTAACACAAAATATCTGTTATTTCCGATGAAAAAATAATAATAATGCAAATAATTAAAGATTAATAACACTATAAATGAAGAGAAAAAAAAGCGTATTAATATACTGGTATACATATATACCTACATTTAAAGGTGTAAAAAATTTAATAAAGGTAGAAAGTGTATATACAATATATGCATATATATATGCGCAATATATTAAGTACCTAGCAGTAGGTAGGCTTGTGTTTGGTGTCTGTGCCGAGTTTATCATTCCAGCTATTTTTATCATTTAGATAATCTTCAATTTTATAATAAGCCTTTCTGCTGAGTGAATATTTAATGTAGGATTTAAACCTTTTTCCTGGTAAATTCAGCACGTTTTCAGGCAGTTTATTATAAAATCGAATACTATTAACAACAAAACTATTTGAGGTCTTGGCGAGCCGGTGCTTAGGTATAACTAATTTATGTTTATTTCTAAGATTTAAATCCGAGTAGTCACTAAACTTTACAAATGTGCTTATATTTTTACGTACATACATTATATTTTCATAAATATATTGAGATGCAACGGTCAGAACATTAATTTCTTTGAAAACTTCCCGTAATGATTCTCTGGAACCCATATTATAAATGGAGCGGATAGCTCTTTTTTGTAAAATAAATATTGCCTCAATATCGGCTGCCTTACCCCACAGCAATATGCCATATGACATGATGCTATGAAAGTAGCTAAAATAAACTAGACGCGCTGTCGCTACATCAGTCATTCGTCTAATTCTCCTGACCGCGTACGCTGCAGAACTGAGTCTGCTGGCAAGTTTTTTTATATGGGGAGCCCATTGCAAGCCTGAATCCAAGGTAATACCAAGAAATATCGTCTCATTTACATATATACAATATTGTACTCAATCGAACATTTGATAATTGCAGAAACAATTTAAATTAAACACCGTTACCACAATGAAAAAGATGAAATTGTTACTTCACTGTCATAGTAATAATATCATTATGTCAAATGTCAGTTAAAAGCCATATCAAAAAGAGGAAAATGATTTGTTTTTTCTTGTCTTGACGTGCGTAGCACTAGCGATTGATTTTAGTATCAATCAATTCTAAGTAAATAATTAATTCTAGTTTGAGCCTGGTTGTAGGTTTACTTCTACTGTGTTACTAATAATGATACATAAAGGCGTATGAGTTCGTCATTGACTAAACTCCTAACATTTGGGAAACTTAAAATCGTTTTTACTGGCAACACTGTTGGCAAAAACAATGCGTAATATATTAATTTCGATTTTAATACTATTTTGGTATAATTTTAACATAATTAAGCATTCTTATTTGTGAAAAGTGATACCACTTGCTTTGTTATTAGTTTGGGATCACGACATACATGTTTTAACAGTGCATTTAACCATTTTTGTGATATTATTGTGAGATACGCATTCACTGAACGTCAAACTACGACTAAGTCGGAAGAAATTCAACTAAGGCTGTGGCCTCAGTCGACGTGGCAGCGGGTATGTGTCAAACATTACGAATCTATAGTAAATAACAGATCACTGATAGATACTTACATATTATTGCATTTAATACAAATAAGGATGTTAAATAATATCCGTCTCAGTAAATATTTATCATAAACTTAGATAAAACATGGCCTAGATTCAAGTATATAACTTGTTATTAATTTTAATATTTTGTTTTGAACTATTATCAATTAAGTACTTATAATAAAATATTTGTACGTCATATGTTATTTTAGAATTTAATGAGTAGATTAACAGACGGTTTATGAAACGCATTTTAATTTTAATTCATCATCAAGACTCAATTTATGGGAATATTTTGGGAGGTTTTTGAGATGGATTAAACGGTTCTTCTACATCCACACCATGGGTCTCCAAACTACGGCCCACGGGCCAGCTGCGGCCCGCGAGCACCAACAATCCGGCCCGCGAAATGACAATTGGCGCGCGCGTAATTTAAAATTACAGTATGTTGGTACATACTATGAGCTAGCTAGATTCTGGCCCTTAGGACTTCGTGGAGGAGTAAGTCTGGCCATTACGCTGAAAAGTTTGGCGACCCATGTTCTACACTAAAATTATAAAGAGGAAAGATGTGTATTTGACAGTATTTGTGTGTGCGTGTGTATGTTTGTAATGAATAAAATAAAAAACGACTGGACCGATTTCAAGAATTCTTTCACCGTTAGGAAGCTATGCTATCACCGCGTGACATAGGCTATATTTTATTTCCAAAAAAA
Source organism: Endotricha flammealis (assembly GCA_905163395.2). Classification (NCBI taxonomy): domain Eukaryota; kingdom Metazoa; phylum Arthropoda; class Insecta; order Lepidoptera; family Pyralidae; genus Endotricha; species Endotricha flammealis. The sequence goes on along the minus strand of LR990869.1, from coordinate 2,337,614 downwards.
TTTGGGATCCCTACTGAAACCCGTGCGAAGTTGCATGACGCTAGTCTATACTAATATTATAAAGAGGTAAAGTTTGTGTATTTGTTAAATTGTAAGGGGTAATCTCGGGATCTACTGAACCGATTTTAAAAATTCTTTCACCAATAGAAAGCCACATTATTGCTGAGTGTCATAGGTTATATAAAAAACCAAAAAATAAAAAGGCTTTTAACATTATGCCCAACGAAGTGGGCACGGGTCAGCTAGTTTTAAATAAATTGTGAGATGAATTTGAACAGTTTTTACTAAAAATAATATTGCTGTGCTTCGGAAGGCACGTTGAACCTTCGGTCCTGGCTGCTGTCGACAGTCGTTAGGTCAAATGATGATCATCAGGCGACTTGAAAATACTGGTCTCTGTCAATCAGCATTGGAGCAGCGTGGTAAAGTACGCTCTAATATCCTTCGATTGAAGGGAGACCCGTATCCCTGCAGTGGGTGATTATAGGTTGATAATGTTGATATGTTGACTGTAAAATCTACTAATATGTATATTATAACTACTAACATAGGTTAAGGTGTTGTATTACTAACAAATGGATGAAATCTGAATAAAAAACATTAATTATTATTTGGGTGGATATGATGACTTCTGTAAAATCATTACAGGGACTATTTGTCAGATAGACTCGTGTTAATTGTGACAATTGACGATCACCGAGTTCATTAGCCGAGGTGCACGCACGGCCTTTGACCCTTCCTATCGTGCCCTAATAACATTGATAGCGAGACAAAGAAGAGAAGTGCATGTACAATGTACTGTATCACATGTCATTACGCGTGCAGAATTGCAATTAGTTTGATTTAAAGATTTTTAGAATGATAGATATTTATGAAATAAGCTAGCTCGGGGAAGAACTTTTGTATTTTTTTATACCACAAAGGTGGCGAACATACATAGGCCGCCTGATGGTAAGCATCACCGTAGCCTATAATAGACGCTTGCAATACCGGGGGTATCACTCACGCGTTGCCAACCCCCAACCCCAAGTGGGTGGAGACCTTACTCATCGTAGGAACACAACATGGCCTAAAAACCTGACTGACAACCACCTTCTCCGCCATATAACAGCGGGGCTGCGGGAACTGACGATACTTTCGCAACCCCGCCGGCGGACTTAACACAACATGACCTAGACCAATGCTATTTGGCTACAATCTTCTGTAAGGTGGAGATCCTTCCCCAGACTGGCTGCTCCTATTTGTACTTCTCTTTATATAATATCGGAGTGAAGCAGCAACGCGATTCATTCAAGAGATCCTAAATATTCGGCGTCTCAGGGATTCCCCTGATGTATTTCATGAGTGGTAGGGAACACTTATTTGGTGACCCGTATGCTCTTTGAGCCCTTAGCAAAGTGTGGTGGGGTTGAAGGTACTGTTATGCTTTTTTTTTTTTTTTTTTTTTTGTTTTAAGTCAGGAAAATGCATTGCTGCATGCCCCGCCACTTGGGGAGCGGCGGGGGTATGTCGGGCTCCCCTCTAACCACTTGGGGTATACCGACTAAAAACCTGACTGACTGCCACCTCATCCGCCTAGATGGGCGGGGCTGCGGGAACAATGATACAACCGCTGCCCCGCCGGCGGTCGTCCGAAGACCCCCTTGTTGGGCTACGGCACGATTGGCGGCGCGCGCACGACTAGGCGCGCCGCGCCGCAACACTCGGGGACTTCCGTTCTAATGGGCAGCGGTTCCCCAACCCGCCGCCCGGAAGCCCCCGTTAGGGTGGCAGTCGCCGGGCATGGGCCAAACGCCTGCCGCCCGGTCTTTTTCGGCGGAGCGGGGGGGCGGCTGGATCCGCTTCCCTCACCCGCTCCGCTGCCTCCTTCTGCGTCATTATTTCGCCGCAGAAGGAGGCCATCGCATCCCACGACCTCTCGCTCTCGACCATTTGTTTGACAACAGCCGGGAGCGAGAGGTCATCGCCAACAATTGCCACGAGCGCGGCGCGTGGCGCAGCCCACGCCGGGCATTCCTCAAGTGTGTGCTGCGCCGTGTCCTCCACGCAGCCGCACTCGTGGCACTCCGGAGTTTCCTCTCTCCGAGCCACGTTGTGCAGGTACCAGCCGAAACACCCATGGCCAGACAGCACCTGCACAACGTGGTAACTAAGCGCACCGTGGCGCCTCCCTATCCAATTTTCCAGGACCGGACAGATGGCGCCAACGGTGCGCCGCCTCGGTCTGCCGGCCCTCGCCAGCCCTTCCTCGCATCTCAGTGCCCATTCCTGGATGAGGGACTCCCGGGCAATCTCCCTCCAACGCAGGACCCCATCCGGGAATGGGTTCCCGCCGGCACGGGATTCGGCGGTTAGCTTGTAGGCTGCCGCCAGCAGGGTACTGTTATGCTGCCGTAACTTCGCTGGTAGATAACGCGGTTTACAATACGACTACCAACCTTGGTATTGCCAACGCGGATTGAACTACTATCCACCGAGTACTTGTGCCTTTTAAATACTCGATGCTATTATCATTCTGGAACCTAAAGCAGGATGATTAGGAAACAAGAACCATTAAAAAAAGAATACTGCGTGGATACTTACATGTTATTGCATTTCTGCTACCAACTGTACCAGGCATGACAGTTGGTAGCAGAAATGCGATATTACTAGAATAATAATATAAGGACTGTCAAAATTTTATACGTAGAATATTATATTATCATTGTTAAATACGCAAATATAATGTAGGAAGTAAAATTAATCGTTTTTTGCAATCTAAAGTAAAGAGGTCATGTACAAACTTTATCTGATACCGTAGTGTGACGGCGCCATCAATTCTTCTCATAAACAATACGGAATAATAAAAGAATATTCGCGAATCAGTTTGTAGGCGATAGATTAGATTAGTGTATTCGTTTTTAGGGTTCCATAACTCAAAAGGAAAAAGCGGAACATTTACTAGGATCACTTTGACAGTCTGTCAAACTTTTTTTTATGGTAGAGCCAAGCACGATTAGGAGGCTAGTCGATTTCCTTCGATTATCATAAAGGAAAGGAAATGTAAATTAAGAAGGGAATCAGAAGAAAGGGCTCTTAGATTATTTTGTGTTGTAATGGTAATCAAAATGTTTGTTTGATGCAATTGGTGTACAATGTGCCTCGTGCTGCAGTGCTCGTGGTGTGTGACGCACAATGCAAACTTTACATCCAATCTCATTACATCATTCTTTGTGAGACGAGAATCGATATCAGTTTGCCTTTATCAGATGACATTCGACATTGGCAGATTTTGTCAAGGAAAACCTTTGTTATCGTTGGAAATAGGTTTTTAAAAAGCTACCATAGTTTTCATTCCATATATGCTCATGATAGAATTATGATTTAACGAAAATTATTGTATATTGAATAATAATTAGTTGGACACTGAAACAATGGCGCTATTAGACGCGCGCGCACGCTGCATTCGAATGCATCCTGCGCGATCAATATTCCTCATAAGCACCCGGACACGCCGCGATCGCGTCTACACTTCAATGGAAACGCTATCTAGCAGCCGCTGGCGTATCGAATATAAATTACACAAAATTATAGTAGACGCATAAAATCCGCGCTGCGTGCCGCCACAGCGCGTCGCCATTTTGAAATTCAAACGCTGATCGCGCGGCGCGCTCTGAAACGCGGCGCGGCGAGTCGGCGACCCCGTGACCGCGCGCACATATTAATGCGTTGACCGCCCACGGTCATGCGTTACCCGACCAAGTTTATTTACAACTCAATATCATAAATGGAGTAGTCATAAAAGTGCTTCGCGACGTGGTGGCGTTGTTATTATGATGTTGCCAGACACGCCGCGGGACGGGTCTCGCCGTCACAGACGCGTTTATTGCTTTCGATTTATACTTTTTCGGGTGTTTACGAGCGGAGGCGAGGTCGAGCAGTGTCCGTTTTGAATTTCGTTTCTTTTTATGGCGTCGTACGAGAATTATACGAGATGTCAGTCTGATTCGACGATAGTTTCGAAAGCTAGCCCGACTAGTATACATCTGCTTTGCATAATACGGTGTTTTGGACCACAATCGTCACTAGATACTTTTGAAGACATTGAAAATTAGAACATTAAAGGTTATCTAGCCAATATTATCACTTTAGTACCATGACACTCCAAAAATCTGTCTAAATCGTAGAGCACGCAAAAGTTTACGATGCAATACAGAACTCTATCGGCTACGAACTCGCTCTATGGCGTGAATCTCCTGAAAAAATAAGTATACACGCCAGGTCAGAATAATATAAAATTAAATAATAAATGATTCAATTTATTTAAAAAAAAAACTTTTTAAAATATTCTAAGTATAGGTAATATTTCTGTTGGCACTTGGTAGCATATCTCTACATGTAAAGATTGAGTGGTGGTGGTAATAAAATTTTATCTATAATATTATTTATGTGAACATAATGTACCTACCAGTACAACTTATTAAACAATCGCACTTATTTATGCGGTACAGTTCGTCTAGAGTTGTATTGCTGAGAAAAACATGACATTTTTATGTATAAATCGTCAATAATACATAAACAGACACTGAACATGTATTACAGACAGAAAATCGACATATCGACATGGCATGGCACGAGTAACCTCTTCGATCCTAACCTTTGCACTTTAATACAAAATGTGTCTATCTATTGCTAGAAGTCGTGTCAAAGTAATCCTTTCTTTTTGAGCGGGAAATCTTCTTCTTTTTAGTGTGGCAACGACGGACTATTTCTGTCATTGGTGGCAACGACTTTTCACCGAGAGTTAATAAAATCACAGTCTTTGTGCAAGTTTAATCCTTAGAAGACTTTAGTTAATGTAATGATTCACCACCACCTATTCCAAAACTTGTTAATTCACGAAAATAAAATGTTGACTTTCATAGAATTCGCGCCAAGAATAAGCTACCAGTTTGACCAGTTAGTATTTCTTTAGTAGGTACTCACCTTAAAGAAATACTAACTGGTCAAATTTACCTTTTTAAATTTGGAAAGAGGATTCGCTCGAAACAAAAACATAGAAGCATAAACAATACGCTTTCTTTTTAAAATGAATGTGGCTGGTGAATTGAATCTTCGTTTCGTGCTGTGTAGCAGTCGTGGAGCGGCATTCGACATGAGCGGGCGGCGAGCAAGGTCAGCTTTACAACTGGGACGCGGCGCGGCTCTGCCATCATTGATTTCACTATGACGCAACTGGCGACGCGGCGCGCCGTCGCCTCTGGTCTCCGAACACGGAACATGCTTTAGCCATACTAGTTTTTGTTGGCCATAGCCTAAGCAGACATGCACCGGGCTCAACCACCTGTCGTTACGTCTTGTTAAATGACTGTACAAAATCAACTTTTTAATTCTACGCCACTATAATGGCATGTTGGTACAGACTGCAGATATTATTTGAACCCTTGTTGATAGCCCAAAATTCATTAGCAGTTTTTAGACATATATGTAGCTTTGTGGCTATAAAGTGCAGTTATTATTTGCTACTGCCCACTCGATCTAATTTCTTTCTGTTTAGAACGTCAATTGGCTTCACTGATAACATTGCAGACGAAAGTTTTGAGGCATATCTACTAATCACACGTCGCAAAGAAAACCAAAAGCAGGCAAATCTGTGGTTAAAGTCTAACCTTATTATAAAACGAAATGAATTGCGTCGTAGATACGTGATTGAAGATTTCACCAAAACGGCCGGCGCCAAAACACCTCGTTGAAATTCATCTAATCTAAATATTTACGATTATTTCTCCAGTGACATTTTAGTGGTGGCGTCGACGTAGTATTTGTTGGAAAATGTAAGTTTTTCGCCCACACATACAAGCGCCGATCGATCAGTTTGTCACTATTCCGGTTACACACGTAACGATATATCGTAGCGATTTTTAGACTGTGCAGATAAATCTAACGTTCCTGCTGTCACACGCCTCCGATATACAAGCGCCGATCGATCAGTTTGTCACTATTCCGGTTACACACTTACCGATATATCGTAGCGATTTTTGGCCAATTTTCCAACAAAGCGGAGAGTCTCGATACGAGATCGAATCAGAAATGAGGAGATCCGTAGCAGAACCAAAATAACCGACATAGCCAAACAGATCAGCAAGCTGAAGTGGCAGTGAGCAGGGCACATAGCGCGCAGAATCGATGGCCGATGGGCAAGAGGGTTCTGGAATGTCCAGCAGTGGACTTGTGGCTGAGATGATGAACGATTTTTCATCCACACGATCAATAAATCTGTACAAATCGGCTTGTACAGATCGCTACGATATGTCGTTTCGTGTGTAGCCAGCAGAAGGAACGGCGTCGTACTGTTTGGCGGAAATACATTGACACGACGTAAATTAAATTAAACAAGATTAAAATGTAAAAAGCTGACGTAATGGCGAAATGGATCGCACCTTGAGAGCGTGTTACGATACGACAGTATATCTTTGAGAAATATAATAAATAGAATCTAAGTTTTTTATGTTTTTTTTACATCTTTAGTAATAGATTTCTATTTTAAATCATAAACTAGAGACGAGCTGGACGCTGGATGTCATAATTTTTTAATATCGTGCTAGTTTTTTAATCTCAAATTAATTCAAATTTACCTCGACGAACGCCGCGGGCAAAATCTATTTACTTATTATACTAGCCTATGCCCGCGGAAACGCTGATATCCGGAATAAAAACTATGCTGTCTTAAACCAGGTAATAAACTAACTATCAAGCCATCTATCAAGCTGTTTTTACATGAAAAAGTAACAAACATAATGGATGTTATAAATGAAAAAGTTTTTGAGGATCACAAACTCGCATTTATAATGTTAGTAAGGGTGAATTTATATAGGTTATAATAAATGTTTTGTATTTTATGCGACCATGCCAACCTCTGTCGCAAAAGTCAAAAGGTTAACAAGGAATGTATGTATTAAATGTGTCACACGTCACAAGGGTCCCAAAAGGCTATAAATAACATCGGTATACTATAATTTGAGTTGTTTCCATTGAAATACAATATTCACATCAGGAATTAATGCACGTAATCTTCGGGAGAGTAGGTAGAGAGGAGCATTAAAATACAGTTGGAGAACTACCGTAGAATAAGTATAAAACTAAATACACATACGGTAAACTGCCTAACCATTTCTTCACGCAGGTACTCTATGAGAGGGTGATACTTTCAGCCAGCTAGCCAACTACATAAATGAGCCATAAATGGCTCTATCACTCCAAAATATTTTTTCCACAGTTAGAAATAACCCCATGCTAAGATGATGATGCTAATTGACACAAATTGACTCATTCTCTATATTCAAGTTAATCATAACATAATGACATGACTTAATACTCCAAAACCAACATAAAATACAACAAAAGGATTTAAATTCGCGACTGAACCCTTGCAATGCTGTAAACATATTTCTCCGAGCATTTAACTGGCTAATTAATTTAGCTAATTACCAGCGAGAAAATTGAATTTATCTTCATCGTAAAATACTTTGCAGCTAATTTGTAGTCCAATTCGTAAACAAATATGATGAAAAATTGGAATAAAAAAAAACCTCGGACGTAGGGCGTTTCACGGCACGATGCCAAAAATCGCGCGTTCCACTTCTGTCAAATGCGACTTGAAAATAATGGCCACTTATTTTTGGCGGGAACGCGTGAATATTGCCGTTCCGCTGAAGAATAAGTTCCAAGATACGTTATTTGTGCATTGGTGAAAATAGTGCTAATTAGAGAAAAAAATGTTTCCTAGTAAATATAAGTGGACTAATTTGAATGTTTTCAAGTGTTATGTTTACAAAACTTTTTCACATACAATAAAAAATAAATGAGATGATTTTGAGTTCGTAAAAATATTGTTTATGGTAGATATATTTTAAAGTTATTCGTTATTCAGAAACCAAAAAGAATTTTACATTTCATTGATGATAAACAAGTAAGGATTGTGTTTACCATAAATATTTTAAAGAACGAATTAATTTATTGTCTAAAATTGTTTATAAATGAACGAATAAAATGTTCAATTGTAAATTTTAATAAAATTACATTGTTTTCTTTGTTCTTTACCTAAAATTATAGAAATGTCATTTTATTAGAATAGAATAGAATAGAATAGTTATTTATTTTCTCTCCACAGGTTACAATACTATAACTAATATACATACATAAGCTTAAACATAATTTATAAACCTAGGTGTGGAGAAGACTGGTGCCTGTACTAGGTGGGTAGAAACCTACCTGTATTAACAGGTCACCAGGCTCCCTCCGCGCTATATATGTATCAATGTTTATAATAATATCATTTTATACATAAGTGCAGAAACTTGTAGAACAGTAAAATGTAGTTATATAAAATTATAAGTACTTCACAGCATAAGGATTGAGGATGAATGACAAGTTAAGACGATCTATGGAGGCAAGGATGTGGACGGGCTTATTAATGGATGTGCCAGTATGTTTATGCTCCTAGATGAGTATAATGCGAATACTTTTGAGATTACATGATTATTTTATTAGAAATGTTAAACCTTGTTAAGCTACGTGTCTTTTTCAATAATATTAATGAAAGTTATTCAGCCAGATATATAGTAAGTTTTATTTTAGTTTTAAAGCCAAATTTTGGTTTATAAAAAAAAGTTTATTTTATATGATAAGTACCTAATTTTATTTTTTATTACTTGAGACTTGTATTATGAAAATATGAAAGTAAATAGGAATATTAAGTTTTTTAAAATTTTAATCGTTACCCTAAGTAATTACGTTTAGAAGTTCTTCCGTGTCATCATAATTGAAAGTTTTAAGCCATTTGGTAAGTTCATATTTACACTCACTACGACACATGCCGTAAATGGATAGTTCTTTGTTGGCTTTGTTATAGAGATGGCAGCCCTGGAAGCAATAGAATCTATTCGAAAATTTTGTATTTAGACCTTTTACTGTACAGACCTTGTCTTTCCTTCTCACATGCGCAATACTACTCGGGTCATATCCCATATCAGAGTTTTTAGAGTAAATAAATACGTAACTCGTTTGCTTGTTTTTATTGCTATCTCTACACGGAAGAGGTTTGTTAAAAGGGGTGGAAAGTAGTTAGTAAAGGACCCTTTTGACGTCATGTATACATCTGACACGATTTCCGAGTATATAACTTACAAACGCCCCACATAAAACATAGCATTGATGTTAAAGCGTACAGCAATTAGCAGAGTGTTTGAAATCTTTTAAAGATTCACTTTATGTTTGCAATTTTTTAATGATGATAAAATCAGTAATGGTCACCTCTAACCTCTAATGTAGCCATATTGAAGAAGTGCAAGTTATCATTGAGGTTCATTGACTTACACCTTGCTAAATGTAGATAGGTAACATCCATAACATATTTTCGGAGGCAATGGGAACTATGCTTTGTCCTGGAATGACAGACTGACGGATCAACCCACAGCCTAAACCGCTGATCGTAGAGACCTGGAACTTCTGGAGGGTGTGTTCTTTGTATGACGTAAGCATCCGATAAGAAAGTATTTTCCGAAAATCCAACGGGAAAGCGGGATACACGCAAACGAAAAGCATACCATAGATAATTTTACTCTACTAAATCATTCCATTCACTTATTACGACAGTTACGACTAGTTCAAATACCCATGAGCCGATATTAAGGAAAACGTCAAAATAGAGGGCAAAAAACATAGTCTCAAGCCACAGCGTGGGGTCTTAGTATGATTGGTACGCTTAAATTTACGAATCATAAAGCCACGTGTTCATTATAGGATGATAAAATAGTTTTAGGAGTCTGTATGAAAATATTTGGGATTATGTCAGTTTTTCCTCATATCAACTAAGAATACTTAAGAAGTACTTTTAGAGTGGTAGAGCATGTTGCTTATGTTCAAGGCAGTCATCCCGGTTGCCTGTTTGTCTGCATTATGCCATAAAAATAGAGTTTTAATTTAGGCAATTGGCATCGAGAGCGATCAAGAGTTGTGCTGGTCATGTAATGTAATTTATTTTATTTCCGTTGATTTGAAATTGGAAAATGAGGCACTGTTCTTTTTTGTACTGGTACTTGCCGTAAACAACTTCTGTTTTGATTTGTTATTCTGATGAAAATTATAGTTCTTAAAAAAAATTACGATCTTTTTAATCTGTAGTGGATTTTTTATAAAAAAGACGATCGATTGGACCGCATTGCGATTCAATGCAGTGATCGAATCATTGAATGGAATTGGAATGTGACTCGATCTCAATCTACAATAACAAATTAGAATGACATCTTTCGCACCTTCAATTTTTAACGTTTTTTATATGCATAATATTAAAAAGTAACTAGATTTTGGCGCCGATTACAATACGTAAACTTGAGCTCGTGATTAAAAATAATAATTTCTGTATTAATTTGATTGTGTAATGTGAAGCAAACATTGGTTAAAGTAAACTGCATAGTGTAGTGATTTAAGTTTTGACTTCATAATGCGCCTTCACTGAAAAATGTTGCTATTATCTTTCTTCGGGACGTCTTGCTTGACTCAGTGACTGTTTACTGAGTTGAGAATACTTGATACTACACAAAAATACTTGAATTCACATTGGCTTCAAGGATTTATATCCAGCCCATTAAAAATTAATAACACAATTTTTAGACATCTTTATAAGTTTAAACTACACTTCCGGACACATGAATCGAGCCACCCTACATTTTTATGTGTAATGACATAGAACATAAAAATATTCTTAAGTTAATCAAAAAGTTTTTATGCAGTTTTGATGCTGGTATATTCATAATGATTTTGAAGTGCTGTTGTTCCAATTTTGAATTTATCAAATGGAAAAACGAAACAAAATCCAAATTAGTGCATTCTTTTGAAAAGAAAAGTTGATCTAAATGAACATAATTTTTTTATTTAACTCCATAATTTTGAATTCACCGTAATTGTTTTGAAATTAAGACATCGTAAACATGTTTTTTTTTTAATTTGAGCCATTTAAATGTTAAAATTATGGATAAACCGCCTCTTCTAGCCGCGCAAGCTGTGGCGCTTCTACAGTCGGGCCGAAGTCAGCGCGATGTAGCATCACAGCTTGCTTTAAGCCGTTCTGCTGTGCAAAGGGTATACCATCGATACCTCGACACTGGTGGATACGTGCGCCGTCCAGGAAGACCGCGATTTCGGGTAACTTCAGAAAGACAGGATCGATTTATCGCGACAACCAGTTTACGATATCGTCACCTCACCTCTGTACAGATCCAAGAACAGCTTCGAGACTTTCATGGAGTGGCTGTTTCCGCGCGAACAATTAGACGAAGACTTAAAGAAAGTGGTCTGAGCCCACATAAGCCAGCCAACGGGCCGAAACTGACAAGAGCTCACCGAATGGCGCGCTTACAGTTTGCACGCGAATATTTGCATTGGACTCAACGCCATTGGAGCAAGGTACTATTTACTGATGAGACTAAGATTATGCTTTATGGTAATGATGGAAGGAGGAAGGTCTACCGAAGGCGGGGAGAGCGCTTTGTTCAGTGTTATATTGAAGATAGAGTGAGTTATGGCGGGGGCTCGTAGATAGTCTGGGGAGGAATATCTGCCGATGGTAAAACTGGGCTAGAGGTTGTGACAGGACCACGGCTACCAACACTAAATGCCCGTCGATACATTAACCATTGCCTAGAGACTCATGTGATGCCATATGCTGGATTTGTAGGCCAAGGCTTCATCTTTATGCATGATAATGCAAGAGCAGCGCACACTGCAGGAATCGTCAGGGCATACCTTCATGATGTTGGAAACACTTCATAATGACGTTGATTAACTCCATGCCAAATCGCATGACTGCAATCATAAACTCTCCCGGAGGCAATACAAGTTACTGAATATTTTTTTTTCCAATAATTCCTTTTTTTTTTTCAAAAATTCAACCCGAGTCTTGTCTTTGAGAAAGGTTATACAGGACAAGTTTCACTTAAAATTGTAATTTTATCAAGTTATTGAAATTTAAATTTGGAATTAAGTATACCTTATTAATGTAAAGTGTACCAGCTTCCAAATTGCATAAAAACTTTTTCGTTGATCATATAGTTTTGTTAAGTTACCAGCAATCAAAGTTGAAAATGCTGGGTGGCTCGATTCAAGTGTCCGGAAGTGTATGTAAATTGTACCCGTGTACATTCAAGTAAGAAGGAAGCTTTATAAAATCCGATATTTTATTGTGCAAATGAAAACCAACAGTTTGACGCGACCAAACTGTACGTAAGCGAATAATATAGTGCAAATACTTTTCGTTGGTCACAAATTACAGTTTACGATGTAAAATTAAAATGTCGTTAACTGAGATGATCCGAGTTTAACATTTGCAACATTAACAAGTGCATTTAAGTGGACATTGCACCACAATAAAATAACATCATAACAATGCAAGTGCGTTAACCCCGAGCGAATCCGTTCTTGTGCATGTGCATTTTTTTGTTTTTACTTTGTTTCGTTTGGTGCCTGTTGCATTTGGTCACTCGATTATATCTCTATAGTAGCAATGCGTCACACACACCACACAGCGTCACACCGTAAAATCAATGTGGCATAATTCCTTTTCTACATAATATTAATCCGCTAACAAAACTTGGAATATATTCCATGGAATAGCAATTCGTCATCCACCATACTAATAGATATTATAAATGCGAAAGTAACTCTGTATGTCTGTCTGTTACCTTTTATGAAATTTGGTATGGAGATAGAGTTTTAAAATAAGTGGTACCAAATAAAACTGGTGCTAAATCGACTGTAGGACTTTTTTATAATGTCGCCGAACTCCACAAGGTTGCACAAGATCATTTTAATTATTTTTATACATTTTACTTGTGGTCTTGTAGCACCGTGCAATAACCCGATTAAATAATGCGAAGGGGTCTCGTTTTTATGGGCATAACATGTGAGCATTCAATGACCCATGGCAAGCTTAGTCAGATGTGAATCTTGCTGTTAAGTATTGAACACAGAAAGATGTGAGAATTTTTTGTTTAGAAAATATGCTAAATGCGCTCTTCTACTTTGTTCACGACTGTGGACCTTTTTGATAATTTTACTTTTCTAGAATTTGAATTTGTATTATTTTTTCCTTTTTTGTCTGTCTTTTCTTTACAAATAAATAAAACCTATATATAACCTATTTAACGATAGGTACCCCACAACATGCGCGAAAAAAAATTTTTCATTATCGCTTTACATGTAAGGGAGGCACCCCAAAAAATAATATTTTTCAAAATTTTGTTCCAGCAGTTTGTTAGTATTGATAATATGTGTATACATTAGGCGCTAGACCGCGGACGGACAGACAGACAGACGGACTAACAACTATAAGGGTTCCTTGTAGTTTACTACGGAACCCTAAAAAAGAAAATCACTGCTAAGTACTTACCGACATTTATAATCTGTAGTTAAATGTGAAACTTAATAGGTGAGTTAAAATGGAGGTTTTACTGAGGTCCCATAGCCCGGGTCCGGGTCGACGTCCCGCTAACAGCTGACAGCCTAGGAACACCGCCCCCGACGGTCAATGAACTCAAGCTTTTATACAAACCACCATATAGGATGCTATAGATATATTCTTTATGGAACAAGTACTACGAGTTTTTAATATGATAAAGCTCAACTAGAAAAAATATTTTGTACTCTCCTTATTACGTTACATTTAAAATGGACGATGAGGGGGGGGGGGGGGGGTCAACACACTCAAAGTTAAGTACCTATATTATAGCTAAGGTGTGGTGTGTCGTATCGTGTCAGACAGAAGGCTACTGTCGTGTTCGGGTTGCTTCTGTCGTCGCGACACGACATATTCCACTCTAACAATGTAATTAATCATTTCTATGGGGAGGCACCCCAAAATATATTTTTCAAAATTTTGTCCCAGCACTAACATTGTTAATATATGTATACATACCAAATTACAGCTTTCTAGCATTAAGCGTCTAGGCGCTAAACCGCGGACAGACAGACAGACGGACATGACGAAACTATAATGGTTCCTTGTACTTTACTACGGAACCCTAAAAAATGTTTTATTGAGTGAACTTGTTTCTATAATTCTTTCACATTTATTATCTGCATAATAATATTTATTTATAGATGACCCATAACAATCAATAATAAATATTCCAATATTTTCATGTTCACATTACATCCAAAAGGTCATACAATGTGTGTCCTTTAATCTCGACCTCAATTCTGTTGTTTCTATCGATGTCCGTGATAAAAATTATACTAAGTATGTCGTATCCAGGCAGGATTCAATTCTTCAATTAAGTTCTTTATTTTTCTCACCACATATTTACAATAAGATCTTACAACTAGTCAAGTACAGCAAATGGTACCTTCTAAGGACATTGCAAATTTTTAGATCGGTGGTTGTAAGTAATTTTAATGTATGACGATGAGCAAACTATCTTTGAGTATAAAAAAGATCTTTTGAACATCACTATGTTCAAACAACAAACCTGTGACGTTAATGAAGACAAACCTTTTAAAAAAAAGCACCGAAATGTCAATGTCATATGTAAATGAAAATTAAACATAAAAAAAAATACGTAACTAACAATTTTGACTTCAGACAGTATTCATTTAGTCGACTGCTTATATGAATGTAGAGAAAATTTTAAAAATCGTGAGGAAACCAGCACTTCCAATATTATATTTCAAAACTAGGGCTGAGAAATTGATGCCCGCCATTTTTCCTGTTCCGCCAGTTTTTATACTCAACGCCAAATATATGGCTCACAATTAATAAAACAATTGAAAATCGTCAGTCTTTATGCACTGAGTAATAAATATGAATTTCGAACTTCGTTTTATGACTGGCACACGCCAAACGCCAACGCCAGGAGAACGTTCATAATAGATTCTATGTAGCAACCCATTTTCTTCTGTCTTGTGCCAACTCTTTCACGTCTATATGAGACAGACGCATTGTTTTGTATGTAAGCTCTTCTCGGCCATCCCCTTTACCTTCTAAATGTTTCCAATAAAATCTTCGTAACTTTTATGTCCTACCAGTTTACATAGGTACAAGTTTCATCAAAGTTCTAGAAGAGCTAGAAGGGGGCTTCTACTTCTTTATTAGTAATCTTTTCAGTCCATTTGTGTGGATTAGTAAATGGAAAAATACTGAAATCATGATGTAAAAACATTAAAAATAAAAATCTCGTAAAATACATAATTATTATACATTGTACCTTATGTTCTGCGCTATGGAAAAATTCGCATTGCAAGTAAATCCTTGCACTTGACTATAAAATTACATACTTACCTAGTTAGATAGTAAAGCAACTAAAACAACAACGAAATAAAATATCGAAATAAATATTCATTTAATTATTATTACACACATATAAAATTGTATCTAAAATGTGACAATAATTCAAGGTCATTACCCCAGCTCACAACAAATCTCCCAGCAATCGATTAGAACGCGAATTTTCAAAACATTTAAATAAATAAGACGAAACCTTTCTTGCACAAACAACTCGTTCCAATACCGGTTCGTGTTTGCTATCTCTCTCGTACGCCCGATGAGTAATCGGTGCGAGCGAGAGGGCGCGACAAGGTCGCTGGTCAGCCGTTCTCCGTCAGACAGTGAGGCGCGCGGGAGGGGTGGTGCGCGGGAGCAGACGTCGGCGTCTCTGTGCGGTTGGCAGACGTGACGTCATGCCGCCTTGCAATAAAACCTCTCATGCGTAGGAAAACTGGATACGTGCACGATACTAAAAATGTGCCTACGTATAGTGCATCGTTAGGTTTGATTGCTCAGAAAACTGATAGATGATTCATTGTAACGTCACACTAGAATAGAAGGAGCGTAATCTTTACATAATAAAATTGAGATGTCTCTTTCTAATGTCATAATTTAGCTTTTCACTAGGTACTCAATAAAATATAGAACTTTACCAAAAAAGTCGTTTTGTCTATCTGTCTTCGGACGTTCCGTTTCAGTAGTTGCAACTTTAGATGATATTTGAGATCATCATTAAGCCAAAACTAAATTAATGAAAATGATACATGGGTGACGCACCTGTAATCCTCTTGGGGTTAGGCACGCACTTAGGTAGAGACGAAATGAAGTAGGATCATTAGTTGTTTTGGATAAGAAATGGTTCATGATGAATAAATGTGGAGTCTAGATTCGTCAGTAACACTAAGGTCGCTACCAACGCGTTACCTACAACTGCTTACAAGGAATGGCATTGGGGAGAGACGGGGAAAAGGAGGAAAGGACTTTGGGCTTCCGATATTCTGTTGAAGGATGGTACTTCTCCCATTGATTTAGAACATGTGTATGAAATCTGTACCGGTCTTAGCAGTTAGTTTTTGAAATTTATTCATCATATTAATTAACCCATGATCATCCCACTGCAGTGATACGGCTCTCCCTTTATGACATAATAATTTATATGCAATTTCTTTTTTTCTCTCTTTGAATCTTTTTTTCTCCCGTTGAAATTGTTACCAGCCAGTCTTGCTTTTATATTAATACAATATTGGTAGCACAGTGCCCACTTGCATCCTGTTTTATTTAGTTGTTCGAGTGGGGAGCAGTTTGTCAATGAGCCAAAATTTATAATTAGATGGTTGTCAAACATATGCACTCGGTTACGCAACCGATTAGGTGTCGATTGATGTAAAGCTTTATGGCTTTGATAATATCATTACAGATACAGACTGACGTTATTTTTTTGGAGAAATCGCGTTATTTTTATGAATGATTAATTAATGTATTTATTGAGTAAAATCACAATGATTAAAGTAATTACATTAACGTTTAAACTAAAAAACTCAATAAAAATTAAACTAGACATAGGTTAAGTCATGGGGATGTGGAAACTCAATCTCAAACTCAAAACACCTAAAAGAGCAACTACGAAGTTTCTTGCCAGTTCTTAGTGCATCTGCCGTCGACCGTTCCTATTGGTAGAAGAAATCGTGATATAAAAATATAAAAATGATAATATAAAAATATGAAGATGAATAAAAATACTTGACTTTGAACATTTTTTTTAATTCAATTAAGTCTAATTACAAACTCTTTCGTATCGTCACTTTTTTCCTTACTAATGGTAGGAAAAAAGTCAGACGGCAGAATCTTAGTAAGAAGATCTATCATCAGTTCCCGTAAACCGTTCCAATAGAAGGTAGAAGAAAAAGCCAGTCATTCAAATTCTTTTACCATTTGAAAGCCTGAAAAATGCGGGTGAAGCCGCGGGTATCACATTGTACAAATAAATGTACAGTTAATTTGTTTGTTATTATTTTAATATCAAGAACTCATTGGGCATTCTGGGAACTCAAAATATTACTAGGAAACCCTTCGTTGGCACTCCATTAAAATTGATGATTGAAGTAACGAAAACCGACTTCCTTTGTGCTCATCTGACATTTAGTTTATTTTCTACACGTAAGTCCACGCTACAGTAACCTAATAGCACAATTTAACAATGGATAACTTACCAATAATCAATAGCTTCTTAGTGAAAATACACGGAATTTATTGAAAACTAGCGAACCGCCCCTGGCTACGTACGGTTTTTACTAAGAATCCCTAATTATTTTTAAAATATAATAAATAAATATATAGGGACAATTCATACAGATTGAGCTAGCCCCAAAGTAAGTTCGAAACTTGTGTTATGGGATACTAACTCAACGATATTATATTTTATAACAAATACATATATAGATAAACATCCAAGACCCGAGGCCAATCAGAAAAAGTTAGTTTTTCATCATGACCCGACCGGGGATCGAACCCGGGACCTCCTGGGTGGAGGTCTGGCGTGGTAACCATTACGCCACGGAGGTCGTCATAATATAGCCTATGTTACTCGGGGCTAAGTACCTTCCTAACCGTGAAAGAATTTTTGAAATCGATCCAGTAGATTTTGAGTTTGTTCATTACAAACACACACACAAAAATACTATCTTTCCTCTATAAAACACTAGTGTAGATAAATGCCGTAACAGTTTTTTTGCTATTTCTTTTACCGGCGCCATTTTGCTTTGTTTCCGATAAGCTGATAAATTCGTATTTTATTAAAACTCATCGATAGACAGTTGCGAGTGGTTGCGACCTCGACGACGACGGTTCACTAGTTTCATATTTAGATGAGTTAATTTTCACAAGGGTAATCCTAATTAGCAATTTCTTTTATCAACGAAACACTCCGTGGAGTATGTAAAGATCTGTCGCGCCGCGCCTAGTTGACCTACATAGCCTTCATCTCTAGCCTCCCATCATTTTCTTAATGTACCCAAGTGACAAGAGTCTAAGCTGAAAATTTACGAACTGAAATAAAATTTGGACGATTATTCTTGTCTCAACATTAAAATTTTTAGTAAACTAGCTCCATAGCTAGTTGAACGATTGACGAGAATAAAGATGGCTTTGTTCTCGTAACAAAAATCGTTCAAATCTCGGTCAATCTCAATTGCTGTCTCACTCATACAAAATAGGAATTGAGCGAGATAGTGCGTGAGTTTGAGATGAGATTGAAACTGTTATGAGAGCTGGTGTTCGTTTTTTTCTGTTTGACATAATGCTTTGTTCTGAATGACTGTCTGAGGGATCAACGCCCAGCCCAAACTGCTGATCGTTGAGACCTGAAACTTGCGAGGGTGTGTTCTTTGTATGACGTAGGCATTCGTTAAGAAAGGATTTTCCAAAATTCTCACTGGAAAGAGGTATTTTCGCTTGTATCTTATATATGGTAATTATTTTATTTCTGTATTCCTTTCCGTGGCCGGGGGATCCTGGTTGTCTGATCTGATATACAAGTCTCGGCTTGGTTCAAGCTCCAGTCTCTCCCTATCTTATAATGTGTATCATTATGTTATCTTACCTACCACCTAAGGCTATGATTGTAGAGAAATAAATTATTATGTTTTGAAATTTAAATTACCGCTCGAATCTCATGTTCACGCCACCGCACCCCCGGGTAACCGGGCCACAGGGTGCCAACCCGAGGACAATGTCAGCCCGGTATTGTGGTAAGAAAATGAAAAATGACATGAGCTCGCGTATCTCCATACCTGCTTTTACTTGATTACAGCCTATCATATCGTCATATCAACCCATAATCATCCCAGTGCAGGGATACAGCGAGCGAGCGACAGAAGCAAATTAGTGTCCAATTGACAAAAAACGATCTGTTAAAAAAGGCATAAACGATTGACGATGTTAAATAAAAATTATCAATTGGACACCACTGCTTCTGTCGCTCGCTCGCATCGCAACTGACTGAAGGGTGGTGGTGTTCATGTGCACCATAGCAATACCGCAGAATCTCAGTACCGGACAGCTTGTCTATACTTTTATATCGATGTAGAAAACACCTAGACTCGAGACAAAACATAGATGCCATCACATAAATGTTGTGCCGAAGGTAGAGTCACCAACTCGACACCGGACTGTCAAAGATTACTAAACCACAGATTAATAAATAGTTACTTCGTGACTAAACGTTTCGGTGAAAATAACTAAAACCAGTAGTTATGACTAAAGCAAGTAGGTATTGATTAAATTGATAATATGAAGTTGACGTGTACACACAGATTTTATGTTCGATTTATGTTTATTGACATTAAATAAATTATTTTTGATAATAATAATCTATGATAATATGTTTTTTTCACGAACAAAGTCCATTATATTATTGTTATCACTATCACACACAAGTTTAATGCATTAACAATTAAAGTTCTATGTATGTTTTTCAGTCTAAAGTCAAATCGTTTATTCAGAGGCGCACGGGCTATCTATATCGCATTTCTCTAGTCAAAGTATGCATACAAAAATAATGTTTAATCAATTTACTGTACAATGTATCACCATTTCGAAAACAAAAGCTTTACTAGAAATTACGAAAAAAAAAACAGTTACGGCATTATCATTTTGAGAACTACATCTTGTTTTAAAATTGTTTTTATTTTTTTATTTTTTTTATTTTTTTTTTATTTTTTTTTTTATTAATTGAAAATTTCAGTTTGGGTGTACTAACACCCTCTTCTGAGACACCGGACTGTTGCGGGAGCGTAGGGCTCTCACCGCCAAAAATTTTACAGTGTCTGCCTAGGGGCGCCCCAGAGGGGGGCTCGAACCTCGGCCTATGGCGACACTGGGGGAAGGCGAACGGATTGGAGAGAAGCGGCCGGGCACGTGCCGGTACCGCGAAAACCGAGTCCCTACAGGAAGGTGGCGCGACGCGCGGCCCCGCCGGCGGGGCCGATATGACGGACGTGTGTGTCTAGTTTGTGTCGCGGAATCTAATTGTTTATACGCCTCGATGGCGACTGTAATGGAGTCGTCCGGGTCGTTGAGGACGTGCCGCGGACGACGTTTGGACCTGCTGGTGCCAGCCGGAGCGGAATAATCCCCTGCGGCTTTCACCAACGGATTTGGGTGATGATTGAGCGAGTCGAAGTATTTGACAGAGCATTGCTTTAGGTGGTGCGAGATGGTCGGCACACCTAAGTCAATGTGGAGGTTTTTGTTCCTAACGAACCAAAGCCCACCGATGGCTTTGCGCAAAAACCTATTCTGAATGGTTTGCAGCCTGTGGATATGAGAGGGCGCGGCGTGAGCGAAAACTGGACTTGCGTATGTCATTATCGGCCTAATGCACGTTGTGTAAACTCTCACCTTATTTCTAAGAGAGAGTTTACTGCGCCCATTAAGCAGACAATGTAAGCGGCCTAGCGCGAAAGCAGCGCGGTCGCGGACAATCTTTATATGATGTTCGAAGGTGAGTCCCCTATCGAGTGTGACACCTAAATAACGGACTTTCTTTTCCCAAGGGATCGGTTGTCCGAACATCTTGACTTTAGTGGAGGGATTTGGCGTAGTACCTCTGGAGAAGAGGATAGCGGCGCTTTTATCTGGATTAACTTCTATGCGCCATTTCCTAAACCAGTCGCCAAGGGAGTTGGCGGCGGCTTGGAGGGACTTTACTATGGCGGGTGTACTAGAAGCCGAACAATAGATGGCTGTATCATCTGCGAAAAGGGCAGTATGAGTCACAAGTGGACTGGGTCTAAATTGAGGGAAGTCGCTTGTGTAAAGCGTGTATAGGAGGGGGGAGAGCACGGATCCTTGTGGTACTCCGGCTCTAATGGTGTGAGGGGGGGATAGTGCCCCATCCACCCTATAGCGGAAAGAGCGATTCGACAAGTAGTCTCGTATGATGAGCACGAGACGGTTTGGCACATTAAGTTTGTAGAGCTTATAGATAAGCCCGTTGTGCCATACTTTGTCGAACGCCTTTGCCACGTCGAAAAAGAGAGCGCCCGTTTTGTGCGGGCGGGATCTGTTCGCTCTCCGGTCCAACACGTGTTCGACTATGCGATGCACTTGTTGGACACAAGAGTGTTTGGCTCTAAAACCAAACTGTGCGTCAGGTAAAAGATTATTAGCAAGGGAAAAATCTTTGAGACGAGCGAGAATAATGCGCTCATAGATCTTTCCTATCGAACTAAGGAGACTGATTGGGCGATAGCTCGAGGGCTGATCCTTGGGCTTGCCGGGTTTTGGAATGCCAATGACGGTGGCTTCCTTCCAAGATTTGGGGAAAATACTGTTTTTTAGTGCTGCATTGAAAATGGCGGTCAGAAGGAGAATAAGGTGCGCGGGGAAGAGCTTGACGACTCTATTTGAAATCCCGTCAGGCCCCGGGGCCTTCCTATTATGTAAATCTCTGATAAGGGACTCTACCTCATCGGGGGTTACCGGCTCTATCGGCGGGTCGGCATCTGTGAGAGGTTTTAAAATTGTTCTAGTTCATGTACATTTTATAGGTAAGTTATAGTACTTCCGTCTATTTGAGATCACACTATCCTATGTACACATTGCTTAGTCAGCGAGGGGAGTGAAACACATAGGGGAGATTGTATATAAGGGACTTAAGTACTATGACTCCTGGATGTAAGTACTAAAGTCAGAAGCAACGCGGAATAAATCTTAAATCGATGATGTTATTTGTATGGAAATCGACGTGAAAATGTGTTTGTATGTTGGTTTTGTTTGTCCTTCTAACACGTCGATTTTACGGGAATAGTTTAAGGTCTGGAGAGTGACATATTGGTGCTAATTCTGTTGTACATTTAACTAGACTAATATAAGTTGTCGTTCCTTGGTTTACAATTAGTGACAAGGATAGCAACACATATACAACAGGATTGGCACCAATGTCATAGAATAAGTAATAATAACCCGAAGATATTGTGCAGGCTTGCGACTCGCTTACTGCTTAAAATTCTGCTGCATTATCTTTACATAGTTTAAAATGAAGTGGCTTCCGCTGTTTTTAAACTACTCAACGACGACGACCTCCGTGGCGTAATGGTTACCACGCCAGACCGCCACCCAGGAGGTCCTGGGTTCGAATCCCGGTCGGGTCATGATGAAAAATGAACTTTTTCTGATTTTCCTCGGGGTCTTGGATTTTATTTATATATGTATTTGTTATAAAATATAATATCGTTGAGTTAGTATCCCATAACACAAGTTTCGAACTTATATTGGGGTTAGCTCAATCTGTGTGATTTGTCCCAGTATATTTATTTATTTATTCAACGGATTTTATATTAAAGAAGTTTTCAGCAATAGATAAAAGTGATCAAATAATGTTTATAAGTAAAATATAAACAAGGATTTTCCTAAACTCCCACGGGAAAGCGGAATAGAGCGGCTAGTTATATAATAAACGAACTGAAAAAAAAAATGTTCGTGTCAAAAAAAGAGTAGCGGAGATTCGTGAAATGAGAGGTGGGTTAGTACTAACTAATAAAAAGAAAAAAAACAACATGAAACGCGGCCTGTCTAATCATAGTTCCTATAGCAACAACATAAAAATTAATTAACACAAAAAATACGGAATTACCAAGAATGTATAACAAGTGCACAAATTATAACAAAACACATTAGTTTTTTTTATAAAATCTTGTTTTGTTCTTTTGAGCGTCGCGACGTCGCGTGCGCATCTCCAAAGCGCGGGGGGAGGGGGAGGTTCATGAAGCAATTACTCAGTGGAGTTGCTATAATGCGGTCACTGATGGGAGAGGGTGCGGGAGGGAGTTTAACCCATGAAGAAATTACTAAGAGGAGTTGCCCTAAAATATGCAGCCCAGCACGTTCAAATTGGGCACTGACGTCACGCATTGTCAGGCTGTGCGGGGGTGTGGCACAGGTGCAGGACAGTGTTTAGACAGGTAAAACCATGAAGAAATTACTAAGAGTAGTTGCTACAATGAGCCGTTCGTATGAACGACCTTGTCGCTGACGAGAAGGGGTGCGTGAGGGTGTCGTGTCCAATTCAATGTCCAGCATTACACGGCTTAGGGCAACTCCTCTTAATAAATGCTTCATGGGGAGGTTACGCCATTGAGCATATCAACAACCCTATTAGATCAATGAACTTATTACACGTGTCTGTATTACAATATGTTTGGAACTCCTCAGAATGCTCTTTGAATATATTTTCTAAATACGGTTACTATTCTTGATGGTAGGTACCTACATTTCAAATGTATGCAAAACGTATACTTACATGAACAACATTTCCTCTTCCTTGAATAATTTTCTTTGTTATTTTATTTTTGGAATTTCTTTAGAATACTGTCAAATAGGGCGGAGTTTATGTGCGGAAGATTCTTTATGAGATTGGTAAATGTACAAGGTTCTCACATAAAATCGGTGTGAAACAACAGTGCGCTTCGTGCACACAATGATAGATCTGGACTGGAAGTCCAACTCCTTATCTTCATTCTTCTTTGAAAGGTCGTCAACGGCTCCCATGGAGTCTCTGAATTTTTTCCTACCACCAGTTTAAACGGCAGATTACTAAGAAGAAATGGCAAAGCTTCTTGCATTTTTAAAATGGTACTAATGAAAGCTACAATTTTGACAGGTCCGGTGGTCGAGTGGCTAGCAATGGTCACTTTATCCCAAGGGTTTGAATCCTGCGCAAGGCAAACATTTGTGTGCATGAACATGTCTGTTTGCCTTGGTCTGGGTGTTTTCTATGTCATCATCAAGTATTTATTTACAAAAAAAAAGTATTTAAGAATATTTATCAGCAATCTAGTACCATAGTACAAGCTTGTTGCTTAGTTTGGCACTAGATGGCGTTGTGTTATTCGCCCCAGAATATTTATTTATTTATTTATATTTAATTTGTGGTTACAATTACAAAAGCAGCCCTGCTTAGACATGGCCTATTGTCTACGCAGTACGTGCTGAGCAGTGAGCACACTGCTTTTGCCATAGACACACAAGGACTTTATTATACATATATAGTGTGTAATTCAGAATTCGTTATTTCTGTTTTTCTTTATATTTAAAATCTTTGTACGCATCAATCGTCTAAACCTTATATGGCAATAAATGAGTTTTTATTTATTTAAATTTAATGTTTATGAGTAAATGAGTAAATGATTTATTTCTCTCAAAAATCTTAAGTGTACAGTATAACTACTATAACAAAGTGGGTGATTAAAATCTAAGGTTATGAGAGACTGGTGGCTGAACTAAGCATGAGCTTGTATCTCGGCACACCAGCCTCTCCCCGCGTGGATTTATATAATAATATTAGCATTAAGTTAAATAACAATAAAGTAGGTAGTGGACTAGTAACTAGAGAAAAAGTTTTATCTGCTTGCTATCTCATTCCATCAAAAGTAATTTACTTATATGTAGGCACTTAACCAAAAGTAACAGAAATTCACATCAATACGGAATAGGAGCAAAATATGATAAACAATTACATCCATAATGATGACAAAGATGCTTATTACCCGAACTGAAACACGAAACTCCCATTTAGTAACAATGTTTTCATGTGTTGGGTCATTATGGAACATCCGTGCCTGCGGAGCGATATTTTAAGCCAAACTTATTATGAAATATTTTTTTTTTGTGTAATGTTCTTCTTCTCAGTCTTATTTGGCACTGATGGTATATAAATTAATATTAATCTATCACCTTGTTTATTTTAATGACATTACCAATTAATAAATAAATAATAATAAATATATAGGGACAAATCGCACAGATTGAGCTAGCCCCAAAGTAAGTTCGAAACTTGTGTTATGGGATACTAACTCAACGATATTATATTTTATAACAAATACATACATAGATAAACATCCTAGACCCTAGGCCAAACAGAAAACGTTCGTTTTTCGTCATGATCCGACCGGGATTCGAACTCGGGACCTCCTGGGTGGCGGTCTGGCGTGGTAACCTTTACGCCACGGAGGTCGTCAAAAATTACAATCTTAGATAATATAAAATTTATTAGTATTCATATTATCAATTTATATTCTGTTCCAATATAATTGGCCCAAAGATTTGTAGTGAAATTCAATGAAGGTGTCTAATAGTCTCGAACTTACTTTGGGGCTAGCTCAATTTGTGTGATTTGTCCCTATATATTTATTTGTTATAAAAAAAAATAGATTCATGTTTATTTCATTTCGATTTATATTTTAAATCAGACGATTGTTTGAAGCTTTTGTGCTAAGTGTAGTTTCAAAAGTAAGAATTAGGATTTGTCATTAATTTTAATTGCACAGCAATGCTTAAGCAATGTTAATTGCGATTTTATTGAAGAGTAAGCTAGTAAGTTAAAAAGTCATTTAAACGTAAACGTCATTTTTTAAATAATATGTTACCGTAGACTAATAAATGTTTTTAACATTTTTCACAAACCTCATTGGTTTTTTAAATGTTATTTATGCCGTTTATTTTGTAATACTGTTTTAATAGATAAATAAATGAAAAAAAAAAGTAGTACGCGGACGAATAGCACCTTACCCTACCTAACTTATCATTCGTAAATGCCCTACCACTCCAGAAATATATCGAGCATGCAATTTATACAATATGTTTTACGTGTGATTTATCTTCCATACAAAACTGTAACACAGGGTAATATATTTATTTACTAATTAGTTATAGCTAATTATCACTGTAATTATGGACAGTAGGGCTTGGCGTGTGGTTCAATACATAAACTCACTGCTGTTCTAAAATTAAACTTACTATCAGCCTCTTTCTGAATCATATTTTAATTCCACAATAAGTCAGTAACTATCTCTTCTTCTTCTTTCTTAATTAATGGCGTTTCTGTCGTGTCTTATAACGACACATAGACAATTTCGCCAATGTCGAGTATTTTAAATGAACACTTTTTAACAAAAAAGTACACTTTAAAAGGGCAACGTGGTACGGTGAGGATCCGAGGTCGCCATGTTGACGACCTTCGTTGACAAGGCGGCGATCTCGAATCTAGCTATCTCTCTTTTTATTCTTTAGTTTGACAGTGACAGCCGTAATATAATGTGTCATTAACTTTAAAAAATAGCTTTCTGAATCAACCGTATAAAGACTTTACGTTTTCATTTTTATTTTTTCTCTAGAATTTGTTTTGATGAACTGTGACGTAGAGAAGATAAATTGATATATATTTTTACTATGTATTTAACAAACATCCGCACATTAATACGACTACTATTTTATTTTATCATAACTAAACATATTAATATAAACAAATTATAATGAACCTAAAACTAAAAACCTTAAAAAATATAATAAAATAACTAAAATATATTATTAAAAGGAGTCCCTTTAAATAATATTATACTGGCAGCGTTCCCCCTTTGAATAGCTAGACTAATTCTTTGTCCGAGGTAGCTGCCAGCTCTTCGGTCTCCTGTGATGTCGACTAACCTTTTTGCAATTTCCTTAAAATCTTATAGCACATTAATTGTTTAGTTAGCGTGTATAAAATAAAAAACGCTAGTAACTTCTTTTAAACTTGTACCAAACCACGGTACTTTGAAAGCGGCACCGGCCTGGACTCCCTGGGAAGTTAATGGAAGTTCCGAGTCGCTGATTGCTATATAATTGTGGTCGGCAGTCGTCGGCGCAATTTTTAACACTTTCCCTTGTATACGGGACTAGTAATTGGAGGCATGCCGCTACCGTCCTCGATTTATGCCCATCGCTCTAGGCCAATAGTAGGCATTCTTACAACAGACCAGAAAAATAACATAAATATTATGCTAGCTTTACACTGGACTGCATAGTCCGTGGTGCTCGGCAATCGAGAATCACTTAATTTGCTATCTCTCCAGGCTATAATGCCTTTTGTCTCAAAGTGCTGTCTCTCACGTAGTTGTTAAGGAGGGAAGTCCTTTCAATACTTCCTTCTCCGTTTATTTTCGTTCTGATTAAATTCATTGTGAGTCCAAGACAGCTGTAGATTCTCCCCCGGGACGTCAAAAAGCTTCATTGCTTATTGTCAGTCTGAGGTCGCCGTTGTGGATGCTGGTTTACAGAAGACAAAGTGGTGGGAATGTGTGGTGGGTGGGCTTGTCCCGATAGACCAGAAAAAGAACATAAATATTAAAAGAAAAAAGACAGAAAAAAAAAAACTTTAATGAGCACTTAAAATTTACAATTATTTAAAGTACTTATCTATTTCATTTTTTTTTATAACTTAACTTAAGCGCCCAACCAAACAGGCCACTTAGCATATTAGAGACTCCGCTCCGTAGTCAGAGACGGATTTTAAAGAGTTTTTTTATGACAAATAAAGTATTTAGTACCACGTGGTCCACTCTATCATAATGTCCACCGTGGCGTTACGTCCACAGTATCATAATGTCCACTTTAAAAAGTCCACCTCATCGAAATGCGACTTCGACCCACCCACCCCCTGAATAACCCGGGGTTTGTATTTACTAGAAGAATCTAGAATGCATTACGCATCTAACAAGGAATGAAAAAAGAAGGTTGATGGAAGTAGGAACTATAGGACACATTTTAGGATTCCGGTCAGTAGGATACTTTAAGGCTTTTGATAATGAGGTCGTAATTAAAAAAAAAGGACGGGTTGCACTCCGGGAGTGCCGGCAGAAGTGAAAACTTTGTGATTTTTTTTTATTTTTTATTGTAATGTTTAGTATCTTTCGCTTTTTCGATCAGGCTACGGTTCTGAGGCGAGTTTAACATTTTTTACCTATCTAAAAAAAGTGCGAAGCGCCGCTAAAGAAGATTTCACTTCAAAAACGCATTTGATCTACAATTTATAAGCTATTTTGATATTTAACACAATGTTAGCAATTATCTACGAAAATCTCACATTAGACGCCATTGTTTTTTTATTTTATTTTATGTAACATAATAATGTGTAATGAAATAAAAACCTAATTGTATTAAGTATAATTTATATTATCTAATCTGTGCTTAACGAGGTTTTTGGTACAACTGTATAATTTTTTATGACTTATCATGTAAACAATCCATTATGATATTCTTGTAGTCTTGTATACGCGGGTTCACACTTCGTAAATATTAAATGGATGACAGACACGTAATTAGAACAAAATAATTACATATTATTAGGAGCTAAAAAGAGAAATTTATATATATTCATGTATATTTATGTATATTTATTTATATGTATGTATGTCTATACTTATGTATTAATTTTGAGTAATGTTATTAGTAGTAACAAGTAAACCGCATTCGTGAATCTCTGCACTTCCCAATGGTTGACTGGTAGAGAATGCAATTTAGCATTAAGTCCGCCTATTGTATCAGTACTTATGTATTGTGGTCAATAAAGTTAAATAAATAAATAAATAAATTTTCTTCTTTTTGGCACAGCAGCTGTCAAAAAAAAAGAAAATTTATCTTTTTCGCTCTTTTAAAGTCAAATATTGTTATTTAAATAGACCTATTACAAGCTCTTTCGAATAGTCACAATTTTCTCCTACCACCAATTCAGAAAGCAGATTTGTACTAAAAAGAACTGGCAAGAAACTTAGCACTTGCTCTTTTAAAATGGTAATAATAAAAGTTACAATTTCAATATACATATAACAGAAAACATAATATATTCTCTGAGAGGTTGGTACTACCCCGGTAGAGCTAGCCAGCTAGTACTATTTTTAATTTCGGTCATTTTTATTCTGCCAGTGACTTGTCTCGTGGGAAACTGTTCACCGAATAGTATTTCTGAGTTGTGTAGTTTTGCATTTTTTGGATATATTGTAGTAAATTCATACTAGCTCTCTCAAATCGTTAGATTAGATTAGATTAGATTAGAATACGCTTTATTCGCAATACAGAAACAAGAGATACAGAAAACAGTGTATATGCAAGGACATATCGATAATATTTATGAATATAAGGTATTATTATATATACATACACAAATATATTTATAATCGTTTATTCCGAGGCAAAAAAGAATGAGCAATGAGGCCTTCAAAGGCACTTTCTCTATTCAAAATCTCGTAGAGACACGGAAGACCGATATCCCTGCAGTGGGACGATTGTGGATTGATATGAAGTATGATGAAAAAGAGAGATAGAACAGATATAAAACGAAAATTTCGGGACAAGCCCACAACATATTCCCACCGTTGTCCTGTAGACCCAGGATCAACAACGATGACCTCAGTTTAACAATGATGCTTATTATTCACTCTTCTTGGAACTCACAACGAATTCAGAATGAAATTTAATCCGTCATGTCTTATTGAGAAGTGAAGGAGACACAAAAGAGAGGAAAATTGAGGCTGCTTCTCCGACTTAAAAAAGAGAAAGAAGGAAGTATTGAAAGAACTTGTAGAGGGAGAAAAGAGATTTATTAAAAAATCTTGCATAAAACATCCGCGTTGTAAATGGTAAGGAATGCCTTGCACCGAACGATTGGCGAAATACCAGTTGGTAACATTGTAGTTGTACTTAGAAGGTAAAACGGATCGTTTCCCATTGGTCCAAACTGCAGGCGCGGTCGTACGCAACACGTTCACTTTGGTAGTAGAATAATAATGAGCTTGCAATGACGAACGGCCAAGGAGGTATGCGACCAAAAACATACAACATAACAGCTGGATACAGTAAATTCTGTAAATACTTGTCAAAAAAAAAAACAAGTCTCGCAACTCAGTTGTTCTACCGTAAAAAGTTGTGAGATCCGTATAATACCAAGTTATTAATTTATTCGGTCCCTACTTAATGGACCTTCTGTCTTAAGTTGTTACGTAATTTATCTAACCTAACAACATCTTATAGTGAACATATCAATATCAAAAAATCTTCTTTAAATAAATATATTGACTCGGCCATCGCATGAAAACATAATATATCTCACAAGTAATACATATATAAATTAAACTGTTTGGTGCGATTGCCATTAAATTTAAAATTATAAAATATAAATAAATAAATAAATAAATAAATATATAGGGACAATTCATACAGATTCATACAGAAAAAATCTCCTTATCCTAATTCCATCATCTATCTTAAGTTAAAGTATTTATTTTTATTTAACACGTACTTAAACTGCGCTGCTTCCTTCGTGTATTCAAAAAGAAATCTGACCTTATTCCTTGTCTATAACATAAATTAAAAGTAAAAAAATAATATTTAAAAACAAGCTTTTATTTAATTGCGCTAAAAAGAATAAAATAAACATTTTTATTTTAAAATTTTAACTATCAACTTATAACGTCATTACACAATTTATATGACATAAAAGCTTGTCGCGAGATTTAATTACTAACATTTACTAGTAGTACGAATAAATGTTAGTTCGATAATTATGTTTTCCTAAACAGGTAAATCTCGCGACAAGCTTTTATGTCATATAAATTGTGTAATGACGTTATAAGTTGATAGTTAAAATTTTAAAATAAAAATGTTTATTTTATTCTTTTTAGCGCAATTAAATAAAAGCTTGTTTTTAAATATTATTTTTTTACTTTTAATTTATTTTTTACTTTTTAGTTATCACTGGACAGGTTTCGCAGTGCCATCTATTGCTGTGCATCATATCCCACTGCTGGTCTCAGGTCTCCCTTCAATCGAAGGTGATTAGAGCGTACCTACTCTGCCACGCTGCTCCAATGCGGATTGGCAGAGGTCGGTGTTTTCAAACCGCCCTAAGGCCACCGACTTGGCTTAATGACTGTCATCTATCGACAACAGCCGGGACCGACGACTTAACGTGCCCTCCGAAGCACGAAGAAGCTCGAGATAACGAAACCCATCTAAACGCTGGCTAGGGTCGCCATCGCTTAACTTGTGTTTTCATATTAGAGTGTGACACACAGCGACGCCATCGAGCTCCTCATACTAGTCATACTATCATACTAATATTATAAATGAGAAAGTGAGTTTGTTTGTTTGTTATTCCTTCACGGCTTGACTAATCAGTTGATCATTATGAAAATTTGTATATGTCAGGGGTACAGAGCCCAACATAGGCTACCTTTTTACCCGTGAATCCGTATGTCAATCCAAAGGGAAAATATTCTACTATAAAATGCTATCGGCCAACAGATGGCGCCACAAGTCGCGCTATGGGTTGTTTTGTTGTCAAACGAGATCTATGTCATAAAATTAACGCAAGCGAAGTCGCGAGGAAAAGCTAGTAATAGAAAAAATACATTTTAATTCATAACCGGTATAAAAAGAGCCATGTACCAATGTAAAATGTACCAAGTGTAGGATCACATTATATTGGTTGTTTAAAGAAGAAGAAGTAACTACAAATTTACGATTTTCAGATTTATTCCTGTACTTGTACTACATCATCTTGCTTCTTGCCAAATTTCATGATTCTAGAACAACCGGAAGTACCCTATAGGTTTTTGGTCGGAACTGTTTTGTACGAAAAACGGAACACAAACGGCTGTATCGTAATTTTGTTATCATAATATTGTATTGTCATCTGATCTACAGTTTTAAGCAAAATTTCAGCTCAATCGGTCCTCGGGAAGTGGTTCAAATTATCGTTCCAAGATTCCACCCTTACATACATACATACATTCATACATACAGGTCAAGTTAAATAAAAGCTTTTAATAAAAGCTTTTAAAAAGAGAACCTCTATTCATAGGGAACCTATTCATGTAGAAAATTTCAGCGGTCTAGATACCTATACATACATTATAGTAGATTTTGGACTGGCTCTCTCTACAATCTCTACATAACAGTTAGTACTTATATAAATTTCAAAACAATTTTGATTTTCCACAAAGGAAATTATTCCAAGTATTAATTCAACGGCCACAAATGGCGTCAAATACCTACAATTTGACTAACAGTACATTACAACGTGTCTCATAAACTGAGAACAGTTTCTGAGAAGACAATTACTGTCTGCATGCGAGTTGCGAGGTGAAGTCGACACCCACTGATGGATAAATTACATGATGATGGCTTGCAGAACTGTCACAGTAATCAACTATAAGTGTTGCACTTAACCACAAAGTTGACCGAAATACGAGAAATCAAAATTCTTAATTCTGTGGACACTAAGAGCCGATTGTTTGATCAGTAGTTAAAGTATCTTATTGGTTAAAATTTGTAGCAATGTTTAACAAATAGGTTTTTCAAAGAATTTTAACCATTAGTATACTTAACTACTGATCAAACTATCGGCCTTTAGACACCTGTTTTACAATTTTATATTATTATTATAAAATGAAAAATAACTTAAAAAGGCTGTATTGTAAATGATCGACCAGCCGGCACTCGGATAAGCCCTACGCGGCTGTTGCATTGCGCTCCCTATTTATTATTGTATTTTTTTTTTGTTTACCATTATTTAAAAAAATATATTATCTACCCGCATTTCGGAATGATCATTGACGAGGAGAAAAAGACGAAAGAAACTCGTGTCAATATAGGTCGAGAACCCCCAACACCATTAGATAAGGCTAGGCAGTAATCAACCAGGAAATAAAGATGACGAATGTAAGAAAGAAAAGTATGTAGAATGAAAGTACGAGAAGAAAACGAGCGAGAACTGGTATGAAAGAGGATAGATAAAAACTCCGATTACGTAGGAGGTAACAAGAGGGAAAAAAAAAATAGGTCGAGTGTGTTGTTAGAGTACTTTTGTCTAACTTTTGCTTACTTTGGCTAATTTCACGAATAATGTATTATAGAGTTGGTGACTATGGTGACAGCAATAAGAACATGTTGGTATTATTAAGAAAAGTTTCTTAACTACCCTTTTGAGGAAAGTTTTAAGGAAAAGGTTTGATTAATGGTCGCCATTTTGAATTAATTATAAAATAACAAATGGAGTGTCCATGCTCTATAGAAAATTCTTCAAATCCCTTTCATTTCATAATGGATTAGATATATTTCCATTGCATAACGCTCTACCTTCGAAAAAAGCCTTTAAATAACCTCAAATATTTTAAATTTTTCATAATAATAATACAAAATTGCAAAAAATCTGATTATAAGACAAGACATATATCCGGCTAACTTTATCTAATCATTGTAGTACATAATACATATGCAACAAAAGAAATTATCGAGTTATCTTTACTAAGAATGAAAGCTTATAAGTATAGATGTTTACTCTTTTAACGCAAAAACGATTGGACAGATTTGCTTGAAATTGGGTACAAGAGTAGTTCATAACCTGGATTAACACATAGGACAGTTTTTATCCTGGATATCAGTCAGGAAACAACAAGATTTCGCGGGAAAAACCGTAGGCATACGAGCAAGTGCACTTTACAGTAATGGCACCAGAATTTCTCGCGAGCAACCGACGTATCTTTTCTAATTTATATAAAACGCCAGTAATAAATCTCCCCAGACCAGTAGCTATAAGCGGTAGATTACAACCTACCGTTATTTGACTGGTACTGGATGCTGGACGGTGGGTAATTTAGCATCGCAATGGAAGCGTATCAATGCGTCGTATCTAGAAAATTGTACGTTCGCCGCTTAGATTGCCTTAAAGGAGTCGCGAATCACAAAATACTGGGTATTAAGGTGAAATGGTTGACTTCTATTACGCTCCTTTGGCATCTAGTGGTTTGAGTTTTTGATAAAAATCTAAGAAAGACATCTAAGCACATTGTGCGTTCGCCATCATTCTTAGATTGCTACAAAGGAGTCGCGAATCAGAAAATGCTGGGTAATACCCAGCTACTAAGGTGAATGGTTGACTTCTATTACGCTCTTTTGGCATCGAACGACTCGAAAGGATATGGGAGGCGACTAGTTGTGGGTCCACGAGGAAAACGGGATAATTCCATCATTATTATTATAGCCTAAACTGTCCCACTTCTGGATAGAAGCCTCCCCACCCCCATCTGTCATCATCTCAGCCACAAGAATTGATAATTCAGTACATTTTATTTAAAATATAATCTAGTATTAGTATACTAACATTTTCTCCCATTTACAAGAACATATCCATATACATGTTCGTTGGGAATTTAAATCGACCCACTTTGTCGCAATCTTGTACAAATGTCATGACATGTCCTGATGACTATCTTAGGTACACCATACATGGGATTATTGTCTTGTTAACTTGCACAGCGCTTGTAATGATCTTATCTGTCTTTCATTTGTCGCAGGACTTCGGTCACTGACCGTCCAATGTGTTTCTTGGTTTATAAAACCTACTAGTTAGTCTACCTAATAACATGTATTTTAGCAACGCTTGTAAATGTACTTTTTTTGCTAGCCATAATTTATCTCACTACTGGGAAAAAGCAAGAACCAGTAGTTCCTGAGATTAGTGCTGTCAAACTAACTTCATATGACGACCTCCGTGGCGTAATGGTTACCACGCCAGACCGCCATCTAGGTTAGATTCGAATCCCAGTGGGATCATGAAGAAAAACGAACTTTTTCTGATTGGCCCGGGTCTAGCGACAGCTGAGTCTCGAAAATATTGCTCTTAGGCCTTATTGCTATTACGCTACTAGTCTATAAGCTGGCTATAAGTCCATAAATATATATTTGTGTCCTACTGTTGTGTATTGCATATTCTATCTGAGTTTGAAATGGTATTAAAGTATTAATCTACTTCTGTCTAACCGTACCGCTTATAATCATTCAGGATTTGTTTATTAAATTAAAGAATGACGTAGCCATCGTCTCTAATATATCACAAAAAACCTAAGAAGATTATTCTTATGATAAACTAATCGAATATTTCACTTAAAGTAATCTCATTTTTTTGCACTTAACCAAATTGTGCAGTCGAGCATTTAATAATTTTGATTCGTAAAGAGATTAAAACATAATGATACTCACAGATGGCATTTAAACCATGCGAAAGTCTTGGCATTTACTACAAAAAATATAAATAAATTTATGGTAGCCACAGATTATCTAATAACAAGTAAATGTACTTTAAAATAAGTTGGATTAAGTTGAAGATACAGATTGATATCCATAGTAACTTTGATCTTTTTATGGTGGTATATCTCATAGCTGTATTGGCTTATTTGTGGTATGTTTGGCAAACGTTAACCCTGTGGAGGATTAGACAGAAAACATGCATTATGTGGCTTACTTAATAAATATACAAATAAAATACGTAGGTACTTACATCTTACTATTTTTTTTCTATTTTTTTTTTAGAAATGTGATGCAATTTATGACTATGTGACAGTTGGCGCCAGTCCGATTGCCAAACAGAAGAAAAAAATATTCCCTAAATATATTGCCTGGGGGGTTGCCTGCCACTGTTTGATAACAACGGGTTAACCATGAAACTGTCCATCCGAAACAACGAACCACGAATAAGGTTCAAAGCTGGTTAGAATTCCACGAAACGTCAGTTTGTATTTTCGAAATTTCGTTTCATGGTAGGGCTTTAGTCAGACCTGACGTTCACGTTTATTAAAAAGGGCAATGGTAGATAAAAAAATGATTTTTCTGATCTCATTACAGGCCTGAAACGTCTTATGTGCTTCTTTGACAAATATAGGATTTTCTAACCCAATGCCTACAATGTCTTTCATGTCGGAATGTGGAAATTGGTTGTAGACAGCATAAAGCCACCGGGATTTTGGGAGATTCCATTATTCAATAGGAAATCACCATTGTCAGGCCTCTTTACACTATTTTCTTTTACGGTGGCTACACTTTACGAAGTCAAGCGAGGTTAGGCGAATACGAGTGTCGAGATGCTTCGTCTTTTTATTTATATTTACGAAGAACCAAAAGCTTTATAATAAGGTAAAAAATACAGTAGATAATTGAGTGACAATTAAAAGTTCCCCCTGTATTTATTTAGTTTAATTCCCGCTCTGTACTCTTGCGAAGTTGACCGAAGTGTAACGAAGTTAGTACGAACGTACAAAAGACAAAGGAATATATCATCATATCAACCCATAATCATCCCACATCAGGGATAAGGGTCTCCCTTCAATCTCAGGTGATTAGAGCGGAGCGTACTCTGCCACGCTATCTCCAATACGGATTGGCAGAGGCCGGTGTTTTCAAGCCGCCCGAAGGCCACCAACTTAACGACTGTCATCCATCGACAATAGCCGGGACCGACGGCTTAACTTGCCCTCCGAAGCACGGAGAAGCTCGTGATAACGAAACCCATCCAAACACTGGCTAGGGTCGACATTGTTTGTCTTGCGTGTTCATATTAGAGTGCGACACACAGCGACGCCATCGAGCTCCTCAGTAAAGGAATATTTTTGACGAGTAAAGCAAAGGTACGCTAGTACTATTTATTATACGTGGCAGACCCGTCCACATTCGTTTCCGCTCAACCTTGGCAACAGTGTAGGTTCTATATATTTCTTTGCTTTACTTATTGTAACTTCGCCTCAGCTAACTTTGTGCATAATAGAATTATTGCAAGAGTCTATGGGCTACAGTGATGCACCATCAGGCGGGCCGTATGCTTGTTTGCCAACTATGTGGTATAAAAAAAATACCGAGGAATTAGAAATGTTGCTTACTTTGAATTTTTCGCCATTTTTACTTCTGTAGGCAACACGTTTTTTTTTATTTTGTATGATTTTCTGCCACATAAAAATTTCTTAAAATCATACATAGCTTCAAATAACTCAACATCACTTGCCGTGTCTAAGGGCGTTGTTACTTTTAATGGATAATTCACTAATTATACCTATATGAAAATCTCGCAAAAATACTTAAATATTTTTGTACATAACAACCAAATAAAAGCCATAACGATGGGGCTTTACGCGGTCATGCTGAGTTAAAAACCTGTGGAAAATTCCTACCGAAAAGGGCACCACAGGGAACCTTCCGTTTTCAAATAAACCTAAAGACATACTTCTGTGCTTCTATTGCGTTGTATTGTAGCGTACGGCTGTCTGTCGCAACGTTTTTCTATTTGTAAATATTATAGTTTGCACGCACATCGCTTTTTCGCAGCATTTTACGAATACGGCGCGGTGGGCGCGACGCGAAGGCGTGACATGCTCGTCTACAAGCTTCCATACTGATCCATACAACATACAACACTGACAACCGTGCGGTGCCACGGGGCGAATCAACTTGTCGTAGACTAAATTTAATTTTACAATTAACTTTAGTGTACGTATGTACGTATGTATGTACGTACAATTGGCCTTTCTCTATCCATGAGTCGCAAGTAGTCGCAACTCCACATCACACCACAGAAGTACGTGTGCGTAGCTTAAAACATAAATTCTATACATAATTCATACAAGGCTGAAAGTCATTGATTACCCGAGCTACAACTACAAATGGCTACACTATCTAACACACAAAGAAAAATCAACTTTGGTATTTAGACGGTAAAGTACGAAATTATTTGCTAGTTTTCGATGTCCATAGGATAGCGAAGAGCAAATTCTATGTTTTTTGTAGTAAAGTACAGTTTCGTTTGGTATTACCGAGGTGACCTTGGTCTTGGGGGTGGACGGGGGCGACTGTCTCACCCCGGGTGGGTGCGATGCGTCGTCGGCTGCTTGCGTAATAGATATATTTACTCGCTACAAAGTAGCATGAGTACGACTGCCGCAGGGTTTCCAAGTATAAATAAAATAATTTCAGTTCATATACCATTGCTTTTAATACGCGCATAATGTGTCTTAAATACCTAAATGGTCCTCAGTTGACGCCAAAATAGTGTCCGAAAGAAACAAGAGTTTCAGCAGAAATCAACATAGAAACTTAAAATTATGTATTTGTTTTAAAACACGCAAAGTAAACATATCTATTCCACTTGTGTCAATTCTAAATACTTTTTAAGAGCTATAGGTATAGGTCCTAAAATGAAAACAAAATTTTAGTAAAAAAAATTAATTTCATATTTAGAATAATTTCGGTCAGAAAAAACTGTCAAAATTATATACCTAATAATAATGATGTGAATAAGACGTAGATTTCTTATAATATATGACGTAAAGATGGTATACATGTACAAAATATTTTGATAGAAAAATAGTGGTGACAATAAAAAATAGTAGAGCGTATCTTCTCCACACAAACCAAAAATCGGCAATAAAAATCTGCGTTTTTATACTTTCCAAACTTCAACTTAATGTCTGCAGATAAAATATCGCATTATTTATTTTTTAAGTAACATGACAAAGGCAGACTAAAGACACGATAAGGCGAACGAAAATCGTTATCACAAAAATTTGTTATCAATGACCGCTTCACAATGAAGGTCGAACTGAATGGATTAGACCGCGAAATGTAAGACTTAAAAAATATGAAACAGCCAGTTCCTGAAACACATTCTAATTCCGCATTAAGTCTCAAGCTATCTCTTTTTATCTTCTTAAGTATGACAGCGACAGCAATAATATGTATATAAATGTGTCGTGGTAGAACGTCGTGTAGGTAGCTTTTTAACCTTAGGAACTTTTAGAATTCCAATTTATATAGTTCACCACACTAATTCTGGCACCTGAATATCTCTTAACGTTTACTGACTAACTGACTATCAAAATCAGTAAATTGTTCAATCAAAACTTGCTATAAAATAGCTAAGTACGTAATAAAAGCATAGAAACATAGACAATAAAAAGAATAAAAATACGTTTTCCCGCCATAGAATGCGGTAGTAAAACTGTATCTAGCGGCCATCTTAAAAAAGCATAAAGATCGCGGAAATTCGCGCCGTTGCTTGCGGACTGTCAAAACAAACAAATCATTGACCGATCACTCACTAATGGACTGGTTGACAGGGATGCCTAATTGCATATTAGAATTTCATGCCGTTTCTATTTAGCCATTTTTATCAAGATATCAAAAATATTAGTCAAGCTGCAAACGCTTTTTAGTTCCCCCATAACCTTGTTGCTGTGTGGCACCTATTTCTCTGACTTCAGCCATTACAAAGTAAATCTAAATCATAATTTATGGCTCTTGAATGCCTAAAGAGTAGTGTCGTTTGTATAACTTCCTTACAGGCGATAAAAATAGTGACGTAATAAGTACAATGCTGGTTAACTGAAACTTGAACCAGCACTATTCAAAACAAAGCGAGAATGTGGCACGTGCCGATGCCGCAGAAAAACAGTTGCTAAATTACGCGCAAGTAGGCCGAAACATGTTTGTGGTCCGCACCCACGCATCCACTCTCGCCTGACCCCTGTAGACCCATTGACCCGCCTTCACCGCGCCCTTCTCTGTGGGCGAAATGCCAATGGGGGGGAAACGGGGTAGGTCAGACGTGAGTGGTCGCCGAACACACGTTTAGATGAGTCTCGCCAGCCGTCGGGACCCCCGTGGCTCTTTCATTACTGACATTGTTCGCGACTGTGTTTTTGATCGCGCCGGCGCCATTTTGGCAGGTACTGTGACGAATGCAGCTCTCTCCGAGAGAACAACACGGCATCCGCTAATGATGCCACCAGACCACCAGTATCAGGCAGACAAGAGAACGAACTATTTTTAGATTTTCGCTACAAACAAAGATATTTTAACTTAACTTGAATATAAAGTGTTGTTTTCAAATAAATTGATTACCGTGTTTTCTATTTTGAGATATCGTTTTAAGTTGCAAAGGTCTGATGTTGAATAATTTATAGTTTGAAAGCAATCTCTCCTAGATTTTTTCTGAATTAATTCTTTCCTTTTCTCTACTTCAATAAGCACCATTTCTCATTGTCATTCGGTTTCCCCTTTTTTGACAAAATATAAAATAATGCGGTGAGAATGTATGAACTTGACCTATTTTAAATTCGGGTCACATTGAATTGAAGTAGTTTACGTCAAATTTAAAGCAATAGACATTAATATCCATGTACAAGGATTTTTTGAAATTAATATTTATATTATTTATTATACTGTGAAAATCGAACTAACCAACTTTTATTAAATAATACTACTAGCTGCCCGGCCCGGCTTCGCCCGGGTACTGTTTCGTTTTTTTTTCAATCTTTCTGAGAGATTTTCTTAATATTTTTTTCCGTAAGAACCTTGTACAGAGTATTAGAAAACTACAAAAAAAAATCAGCCAAATCGGTCAAGCCGTTTTCATGTTATGTCGTGACAACGGAAAACGGGTTTCCTTTTTATATATATAGATAGATCAATAGGTGAACTTTAAAAAAAAAACATTCCTAGTGAATTGTCTGTTTTTATTGTAGGCGATTATTGGATGTGAGAAACAATAAATATTTACTTATTAAACTGAACACTAGGTGAAACCTACTAATATTATAAATGAGATAGTGAGTTTTTTTATTTATTTGTTATTCCATTACGGCTTGACTAAGCAGCCGATCATTATGAAAATTTGTATACATATTATGTACAGAGCCCAATATAGGCTAAGTTTTACGAGGGCGAAGCCGTGGGTAACAGCTAGTAAATAAAAATAGACACATCATCGTCTTTATAGGAACATATCGGTTGCTATATTGTTAGCCGATACAAGAATAAATATAGGGATAAAACTAGAGAATCACGTAGTGCGGGTGTGCATATCTCTGTCAGTCCGGGCGGGGCGGCTCGGGTGTTGGTGGGGCGGCTGGGTTGGCGTCTGGGGGTCGTCTGCGGCCCGGCCACGACCTACATCCCCGGCCGCACCACCCCGCACCCCTGGGGTCGCGATGACGTGAGCCGTCTGCCCCCTCCATACCTGCATTACGTAAGATGAATGTTTTGCAGACAAAGATGTGACTTTGCGACAACATACAGCTATTTTCACCTGCTGACACATAAAAAAATAGATTTATTAATACTTTATCAATCAACATTCTGTTTACGAAACAAATCATTTTTACTTTTATAATTACGAGAAATAATAATGATTTGTATCTAAATACAAATCCGAAATTCTAAACAACCAAGAATTCGTTTGCCAGGTTCTGTCTCCCCAAATAGGAAGCCCCTGTGAAATGATAAGCATTGACGTCAGAGACACCGCCCTTACTGACATTTGCGTCGTTATCTCCCAACCGATAATTGTTTCATTCTCAGTTTATTATACAGTAAACAACTGATTAAATAAAAGTTCTTTTTCTTACCGAAAAATCTAGCCAAAGAAGTCAATTTTTTAATTATTATACCATTATATCAACTTAAGAATTACGTTTCTTACGTCACTATTATATCACTGATCAATCAAAACTAAAGAATTACGTTTCTCATTTCCAGGTGGAGACTGTGGTGTGCAAGCCGGAGCCACCAGATTCCCCCCCGAAGAAGGCTCGTGGTGATGACTACAGCTACGCACTCTATTTGGACCCATACGCGCAGCTGCACTACCAAGCCCTCTCGGCATTCCGGCCGTGGGGCAAGAGGGAACCAGTGCTCCAGAATCCAGAGAGAGTGGTCCGCGTCGCGCACTGTACCAGGTTTCAAAGGGACTTCCAGCCAAATGTTGCACTGAAACCATTGACGCCGCCTGTCGATGATGTGACGTCGTCGACTTCACCGCCGCCAGAACCGGAGCTGACAGCGCGCCTGCTGGACGCCGAGGCAAGGCTGGCAGAGAGGGCGCGGCGACTCGACGAACGAGAGGCAGAACTAGCCAGAAGGGAAGCCCGTCTCATAGAGAGGGAAGCTGAACTGGCGATGCGCGAGCGAGACACGCACGAGGAGCCCGAGGAGGCCAACCCCGTAGCCCTGAAGCAGGAGCCGACGGAGCCGCCATGTTGACCAACGCGGGTCATCATGCGGATGTTCAAGTGACTTGATACGAACGCTCAGTGACATTGCGTTTCCAGAGTACAAAACAATCAGGTGCTGGACGTGTCCAAGTAAAGGAACGTTCGAACGGCGTCGTGTAAATACCTTTTCATATTCTGCTCGAGTTTTGGGACTCTGCTGGTCGTGGTCAGCAGTCGTATTTCTGAGTACGAGCGATGCCCGTTTATACCAGTCTGCAACAGGCGCTCAGGACTGTTCAATCGGTAGTACATATTCATATCAAGTACAGTTTTCTGACATTATTCTTTTACATTATACAGTTTTTCTCGTAATCTCTTCAACGTGTGCCATTGTGTAGGTACTCTGTTACCTTTTTGTAACCTCAGTCTGTGCTCTTTCAATAATTAACTAAATACTCACACTAAATATAGTGAAATAGATGTAAAATGTTACAACCATAAGCATAATTTATACAGGGTTATTTTTAAGTTTTTTTTTGTCTCTTGCAATATGTACGTACACTTAGATACCATTCATAAGTTCCGCCGTATTACTGTAATGTCTGTATTAGTATTTTATAATTTTACTGAAGGAAACCGCTAAATGTTTTTTTTTTACGGAATAACTCTGTGTAAACCTCAGCCATACCAAATAATGCAGTAATAGTAACAATATCGCAACCCCCAGAGCAGGATATAGTGGCAATCTTACCACTCCTAGCAGCACGTACGTAGTTAAGATTTCGATGTCCTCTGATAAATTCACTGAACGGCCTGTTTGCCAAGAACCCTTAGAGTCTAAGGATTTTTGGTCTATTGCCAAGAACTCTTAGATTCTAAGTAAATTCAGTGAATGCAGAACAGTGCTAGCTAGATCGTATAGAACTTACATTAGTCCAGGTCGTAAATTTAAAAATTAAGGGGGTTCTTTTATCCCGCATTCTACCTCATTGTAATTATAAAGAAAAAAAAAAATATTTGGCTAAATAAGTGTTTTTAAGCTGATTTGAGAAATTTCGTTATCGTGATTTTTTTTACTTTGGAGCAATAATATTTGAGAAGTGATAAATTGTCACTGCCTGTAATCTTTAACAAACTGTTATTTTATTAACTAAAATACGTAAATTACTTCTAGTTAGGCATCAGTAGATGACTGTAAGGGACTCGCAGTAGAAGTGAAAATAGCACTAAGTGCGCTCTTACAAAGTTGTATAGTTTTAATATCGGTAGAAATTACGGATTGCTTGTTGCCGACATAAAACTTAGCTTTAAGTACCATATTATTGTTATAACGGCAATTAAATGACTTTTTAAAATTAAAATATATTTTGTAAAGTACAGTCAAGAATCAATTGCCAAATTTGTTCAAAAAACTTCGCTCTCGACGCTTTGTTAAATGGAAGAAATTGAAGACTGTACCTAAAATCGAGAGCTTATTTAACAATTTTGTTTCACTAATACGATGCAGCTTGAATGATTATCAGGCAGTTTCTGAAACGCATTTTTAAAGTTAATCACACATTGATTTATAGCTGTCACTGTCCAGAAGTATTTTTTTTATCAAATCTCTCAAAAAAATGATAGCTCGAGATTTTAATGGAATTCAAATAAAAATGTCCAGGCACAGCTAGGGTTCCAATAAGTAGAATTGTAACAATAGACCGTGGTGCACGAAAATCGAGCTTT
This sequence comes from Endotricha flammealis, assembly GCA_905163395.2. Taxonomy (NCBI): domain Eukaryota; kingdom Metazoa; phylum Arthropoda; class Insecta; order Lepidoptera; family Pyralidae; genus Endotricha; species Endotricha flammealis. The sequence continues at coordinate 2,293,970 of LR990869.1, read as the reverse complement.
ACTTGATTTAACATCTCTGTAGGCTATGCTATGTTTCGAGTCAAGTCTGTGACCGTTAGGTGTCCTGAAATCACTGACACTACACCAGCAGTTGACGCTAATTGCGGGAAACAAAAAACAAGAAGCAATTAAAATGCGTTTCAGTAATTGGCTGTATAAAAAGTTATTACATAAGAATACATTTGTATAAAATTATCATTAATCCAGCTTACTTTAGCGCCCGGGTAAAGTGCTCTATTTTTGCCAGTAACCGTGCATTTTCGTTTGGTGCATTAAGTGACGTAATACAAACGTTATTAAGTATTTATGCCAGGATAGTCTCTGGAAGCCATTTTATGCCCTTCCAACTTTACGTAGTAGACTACGGGACATAATTTTATGACAAAACTGATTTCCATTGAAGCTACATTGACTTGGCTGTATGTGCTTGCTTTGAGAGGCTAATACGCATTTTCACTAGCCCTAGTGTAGGTTTTCCTTAACTTATACAAATATCTTCGAGTTAGGATCAAGGGCTGGTTGTAAAAACGGGTATAATTTGACAAAAAATGTTATAGCCTTCTTATAACATTAAAATTCTATGTCATCATGACGACAAAAGTCATGAAAATGGCGATTCACTTGTTACTTATGGTTGGTGCAAATAATGTCTCTATTCATCATCATATATATATTTAAAAATTGTCTTTTAATGATAAAATCACATCAGGGTTAGTCAATTATTAAAACGCTGAAAAGACCGCGCAACGTAATGACAAAATACTAAGCTTATAAATGTTAGAACCATTAGATCCTTGGCCAAATCAAATTGACCACCCCTGCATTACATAAAGATGTAAAAGTAGTCGCTTCAATGAAAATCTGTTTTGTCACTGCGTCCCAATGTACTGTAGTGTGAATAGGAAAGAATTAAAAATAAATTCTTAACTATTCAAATTAACCTTTGTTATTTTGCAGTATAAGTATTTTTCTTGTTAAGAATTTGCGCAATGATGTATTTGATACATACCTATTGTTTTTTTGGCATATTTTGAATTACAACTACTTATAATATTCTGTTAGTGGTTTTAAAATTAGGGTTCAATTCCATCGAAACTGGAGATGTAGGGAATATATGTGTAAAATATCGTAACCGACTAATATTCTTTTGGCGTTTACAACAAAAGTTAGCTCAGAGTCAAATGAGAGGATTGGACTACTATGTGACACAACACAACTGGCTGGCAAAAAAGTTTAAGAAAAATAAATAGTATTGGTCTTTTACGACACATCTTAAACGTAGGTAAACATTGCCAGTTTTTAACAAAAAAAAAGTTCTAAGTGCCACAAGTGTCGTTTAGTAAATTTGAAAATATCTGCCTACGGGGCATATTACACTATCGTATATTGGATCATAGATCTATGAGTCAATGATATTGGCTAATGTAATAAAGACAAATTTATCCAAGTTATATGATAGTGTAATATGCCTCTACGACGCGACAAGCATGTCGGATTGTCATGTCATCTGTCATATTTTATTAATAGGGTCCATAGTCCATGTCTTAGAGTAATAACAATTTATAGAGGGAGTGTCCCTGTACCCGTTTTGATACACCTCAACTGGTGCCAGTCTGGCACCAAACGCCGAACTTTGCCGAATCGCTTCGTAGTTGTCGATGTCAAAGCGCACCAAATGTGTCTCCCGGAAAAAAAAAATATGGCGGTTTGTGCTATTAAATCGTGTCACAACACTTCTGAAAAACAAAAGAAATGTAATGATAACCATTTTTCACAGGAAAGTTTTAAATATTTCAAAGTAATTTATAGTTAATTATGAAAAAGAAAAATGATGTTTAACGTATTATTTTAATGCTCGGTGTTGCCCGATTGTGAAAATAGTTTCCCATTTTAACTATTTTTATTGCTTCGACTGATTAATTTTAAAAACAGTTGCTGCTGCTACTGATATTTACGTAGGTATGTGACACGTTCTCTAATGGAAGTCCTTGTGAATTTACGATATCATATACCTACCTAAAATTTTGTTACTTGAAAGTTGAGAAATTTAAACAAACTATTTATTTCCCCGCTTTTTGGAAACTACACCTCCATTGGCAACATTCCGCAAGTGTCAAGTGCATGTCACCGACATGTCATCGAGCGTTTAGCGATTCACTTTTGACAGAGCGCTTGTATGACCCCACTCCATCTAGTAAGTTATTAATCTAAGGTCCATGTATACTCCGCAAATCTCCGCTTCGATGTAATCTGGCCTTATCATCCCGGTTTACAATAGCTTGCCGTATATTCTCATGGTAGCTATTAAAAATTTATTGATTTATTCTTAAAACTATGTAGTCCCTACAAATCATTCTAATTAGATTCTTATTGAATTTACTTTTGGAACATCACAAAGTATTGCATATGCCGCCGGGAAATCGGGGCCTACTATGAGCCGGTCTATTCTTGTAATAAAAACAGTTAAAATCTAGTCTCAGTCTTAAGTGCCATCTTGCTCCTTATATATTTTGTATGAGTGATGGCGCTTCAGAATGAGAATAGATTTTAATAGTTATTATTATAAGAATGGACCCGCAGGAATTCTTAGCGCAATGAAATTGTAACGTGAAATATAATTTCACAAAAAAAAACTTTGGCGAAGCTCAAATTGTAGAAAAAGTATTTTTTTGTTTTCAGTAATATAATTTTCCCTTTCAAGAGTGCTATGTTACATTATAGGTAGTTGTTAACATAAGGATTTCGAACCTAGGTTAGGTTTCTCTAGTCAGAGACTTTTGAAATATAAATTACCATTTACTTATTAATATATTCAATAGGTACCTTAAGCGAGTGTAATAAGAATAACTTATTGTTTTAATATTAAATATGTAGCGTAGGTATTAGAAACTGACTGTAATGTCTTTGTTTTAAGTTATGTACATTGGGTGAAATGTTGTCAAAGGAAATTATTTCGATGGGTAGTTTTGTAGCGACATTTTGTCCGAAATTTAGTCTATATTTTACTTGGGGCGTTGACATACAAATTTTGTATGACAAAACTTGTATGAGACCTTAAGTTTAACTTTTAATACAAAGAATAACCCTAAAAAAATTTCTCATTGATAAAATTTCGTCATTATTATAAAATTTATGAAACTTTTCTGTCAGTACCTACTGTAATTGTTGAATACGTATTTTGGTGCTATGATGTTTTGGCTTGGCTAACGTAGTGTTTAATTGTATATAATTTCTAGTATTTATTGGCATATTCGGTTTTACTAAAAATTTGTTTGGAATTCGTTTCTATTTTACGATGATATATTGTTTGGCTTAGCCAATAGAACCTAACGCTTAGGTTGTAAATTGTACAGATAGAAAAGTTTCTAAATAACCTCTCACTGTCTGGAATTAATAGATAAATGGTGCTAAATAAATACCTAAACGATTAACCGACTTTCTTTAACTACTTGACACTCAATAGGTTGTGTTTTTTTTTAAAATTTCGGTATGTCTGCGCCTAGACAGTGAGGGGGAGTTTTAATTGAATTAATTTTAAAATGATTTTGGTGCGAACAAGTCAGATGAGACATTTTTAAAGACACGTTTTAAACTCTTGTCTCAATTATTTATTTATTAAAAATAAACAAAAAAAAATATTGGTCCAACAAATAAACAATTTTGTTGTGAATATGACAAATGTAGTTTTTTTTCTGAGTTGTCATTGAGCTTCAATGTGTTTTGGTAATAATTGGTAATCTGTGGTCATTATTTGGCTATAATCATGAATTTATGGCGGGGTAGAAAAAAACTTGAATTGAAATGCTTTGAACCTAAATTGAGTTAATTTTGGTTTGTGAGAGCGTTAAACCTTATTGGATCTTATAACTACGTAGTCGCAGTGCGATCGATCGTGTGACGTAGTCACAAGTGTCAGCACACCTGTTAAATATTGCATTAGGCGCTGAATTTTGTCCTCTAAGAAATAATTTTATTGCAAAAAATAATAAAATTAAAAAAATATAATATTCAACGCCTTGATAAAACGCATTTGAAAATTCTCTATCGAAATGTTTGGTCGATTTTGTATTCCCTACGATTCATTTACTCCCAGTATAACTATCTTACTTACCTAACTGACGGGTGATAGCAATATTACTGACCGAAGTGAATGTCAGATTATCGATATGTTCAAATAAAATCGTAAAATGCGTTTTTACTCAAATTTCTAAAGTTCTAACTTCTGTTTCTGAGCTCTTAATTGAATATCTAAATTAACAAATTGAGACAAGTGTTCGCGTGAACGGTGATTCGCCAGGGTATAGCATACTCCTGTGATCTCATTGTATGATTGTTAAAAAAAATACATTTTTGTAAAATTAATAAAATATGGTGTTTTTTGCGTATTTTCGCAATTATATTGTTAACGCGTCGGAAACGGTTCCTGCCATATCACGATATCTTTGGGCACCATTTTCGATGTTACAATCGAATGAAACGATCTAACCGATTACTAATAAAATCTATTTTTGATATCGAGTAATTAATAACATTCATTATAATTTGTCACCCAATTGCTATTTTACATGTCAGAAGGCATTTGCGATTTCAGGACGATAGTATTGTCGATTTTGCATTCGGTGGGAGTGAGACAGCTATATGAGTGTGAGTGAGATAGTAAAACTGTCTATAGATAATCGCAAGTGCATTCTGATTTCATTAGATTTTTTTAGCTACATTATTGAATGCCAATATCTTGATTCGGTGTTATTTCATGAAGTGGATAGGTAGGTACTGAGTTAAAAATATTACTTAAACTTTTATTAGTGATCGGTGATTGAACCTCATACCTATTCGCCTATAAACCACCACGTTTTTAGCTCATGACAATATCCTGCATATTTAATCACCTTGAACTCTATTGAAAAAGGAAAATATTATATCATACCGTGCCAAAATAAGGTAGATATTACATAAAAAGCTCTATAACTTCATGGTCATAGCACACACCTCGACACAGTCGAAAAACACCTAATAATATTTGGCAAACGTTAACCATCTATGTATACATTTTGGCAAAGAACTTGGCTTATGTCAACATGACAAAATAACAAATATATTTTTTTAAATTGGTACATAATTACATTATTACCTAAGCGCCACCTCATTTGATGTAAGCGACATGTCAGAAATACACTGCAGTAAAGGGTTAATTATTATTACTAGTAAAACAGATTTTTGTATCTTCAGTAATAATTATCAGTAACTCTACTTACAGCACAGCTTCAGTAAATCTTAACACTTTTTTTTTAAACATCACAAAGGTGACAAACAAGCATACGGTCGGCCTGATGGTAAGCCGTCACCGTAGCCTATAGACGCTTGCAATACCGGGGGTATCAGTCACGCGTTACTCACCGTAGAGGAGACCTTACTCACCGTAGACGAACACTACATGGCCGAGACCAATCATATTTGGCTACGATCTTCTGTAAGGAGTATTCTGTGCAAATTCGTGGTGGATTATAGGTGTTTAGTTTTAAATACTAACTGCCATACTCTGGGTAGTAAAGACATTCACACAGACAGTCACAGTAAATCTGCGTCATAAAACATACGTGATGATAATTTTTACTTAATTCCGTTCCAATAATGTATACCTGCTACAAAATCTAAAAGCAAATTGTCTAATTTAAAATATACATGAGAAATAGACATGAACCGATCACACAGTTCAATTAGTGCTATTAATCACAACATTTATGTTAATATAATAAGGTATTACAAAATTTCAAGTCATTTCATTGAAAATTTTGTGCCAAGTAGTATATTGGAACGGAATACGCTTGGAGCTAGATGACGTATGTGTCAAACTGTAAACAACCGCGTTAAGCAACGTAAATCCCAGCCAATATCTGGATGGATCTGCACGGTGTTTCAGAGAGCAAGTTCTTGGACCGATTGAGATCATAGTATTGCCTTGTGCCAATCATAAATCCAAAAATGTGACAGGTTCATGGCGGTTGGTATACAGAATGTGCTAATTGTATCATATACAAGAATATTAAACATTTTTAGTTTTAATGGATATAACTATGTACAGACAATTCACAGTTATTTTACCTCTGACAGATGTAAAAAACACTCAAAATAAGTGTCACAGGAACAATTCTGTAGCAGAAATAATGTGTGAGCCGACACAGACGGACTGCTCGAGCGGTTAGCCATTGATCAACACAAACGGACCGTTCTTTTTTTGAGTGTTTTGAACCTGTTTTTACATCTGTCAAGAGGTAAAGTAACTGTGAATGGTCTATAATAAAAAGTCTAAAGCCTATTTAATAAATGTGACAGACAGTCTAATAAAATTGTCGTAATGTCATATTGTCATTGTCACGTTTATTAAATAGATTCTTAGGTCTCCTACCCGCGTTTTGTTTTGTTTACCTCGCTTCATCAAATTAAAAACATGTATATATTTAATTGAAACTGACTGTACGTACATGTTCAGGTCTTCCAGATTATGTAAGCGTATGTTGTTATATAGGTAACACGTCGACATTGCTATATAATATTGTAACATAACGTCAGCTGGGGTAAGACTACCAGTATATAACTTAATTTATATCTTAGATCAGTGCATTATTAAACTCAAGTAAGTAGGATACAAAAATCTGCATAAAATCGGTTTAGGTACTATTTTTGAGCAAAGTATGTTAGTTTTACCCCCAACTGAGCTTAATATTGAAACGTGTTAAATAATTATGTGTTACATGTTATAGGTACTTATTATATAATCTGGATTCATTATATAAATCAAAACATAGGGAGGAGACGACTTAAATAACACTACGGCTCATATTACTAATTGAGAACTCATTATAATGAGTATAAACAAATCCACAGGATGGATAACGATTTTCTTGACATAAAATAATAATCGTTAGTTCAGTGCTGCCTCTATCAAGCAAAAGTGGAACTAATGTTAACAAACGATATGAGCAACAAGCCAACATCTAAAGATGCTGTCAAATTCCTGTAGTTTAGTAATTTTTGGTAATATGGGCTTTAATGTTTATAACAGGTAGACTAAGTTGTATTCATATATTTTATTTTAAATAGCTTTCTATGATATTGTACCCAAAGTTTCTGTGCGATGCGTATTAAAAAAATGGAACTAAAATGTTATCTTTATAATATGTCGGATTAATTGTTACAAAAATATTTTGGCGTTTTCTTATAAATTTTAAAATATAATGCCCACAGAATAAGCTTCGCTTTCGAAGTGGACTTTGAGCTAATTAATTAAACTATCAACACGAAGTGGACGCAATGTTTGTTTTAACAATTTAGCGCCACTGTTCTCTCAATTTCGACTAGTGGCAGAATGCGAACTTATTATGTATTAAATATACATGCGGAATGGTCTTCCTATACATCAGAGGCTAATATTTAATTTGTTTAAATTATTGGTAAAATATCATAAATTCTTACAAGAACTAAAAGGCGTTGCCGTTGGCGCCAATATCAGATAGTAGAGTCCATATTTTGCCACTAGTTGGAGTTGATATAATAAAATGGCGCTAGCGTCCGTCTTGATCTTTTTGATGTAAAAGGATGTAAATGGAGAAAGATTTGTACATTAAGATGTTATATAGTAATTGTATTCAGGTTTTAATTTGCGACTATAACAGCTTGATTATGATTTGTGTGTGTTTATATCAGAAACTATTGCGTTCTGCTAACAAAATCCAACGTCGCATTCCTTTCGTACATTGGATTAAAAACCAGTAAAAAAAACAGTTTGTATAATATTGTACCTGATAGATTAGAATAAGATAAAATATTATAAAATAATGTTCTGTTATGCACACACATGCTCGTAACATGTGATTTCGAAGTGTGTTTTTACTTGAAAATAAAAAGCTTATAAGTACCTTGTGGAGCAATAAAAAGAAATGATTTCCAAAGAAGACTTTCATTTTATACTAAACTTACTTAAATATGCTTCATCATATTATCAACCCATATTCATCTCACTGCTGGGATACAGGTCTCCCTTCAATCGAAGGTGATTAGAGCGTACTCTGCCACGCTGCTCCAAAGCGGATTGGCAGAGGCCGGTATTTTCAAACCGCCCGACTTGGCTTAACGACTGTCATCCATCGACAACAGCCGGGACCGACGGCCTAACGTGCCCTTCGAGCTCCTACCAAATATGCTTGCAGATGGATTATTCCAAAGAAATTTAAACTCTTGTCCTTTTGGGGATTGCAGACATTATGTAGTTATAATGAAGAAACTTATATGTATACAGTATCTTTGAGAACCTTAATAACATTGGTGTTAATTTAATATGAACCTAATTTTATGTTCCTATTCGTGTGGATGAAATAAATCATTCTTATAAGTAGATTACTCTGAAAAAAATAAAATACTAACATCTTTTTGTAGTTTCTTGGAGACAGTGCCATCTGTTGTATGATGTAGTAAATAATATTATGTTGTAAATTTTTACATACTTTTGCAATTTTCCACGAGATGGCGTAAGTCGTCTCTAAACTCCCAATATTCTCTAATATGTAAATTTTAGTCTTCTTCAAATTAGACAATAACAATGTCCTCATTTATAACGTTTGCCTATTAAGTACAAAGTTAAACAACAAGGGTAATAGGTACTTAACAAAACAATAGTTAGTTTCTCTGGAAAATTACCTACATAATTAGTTTTACTTGCATTATTTTGTCCGATTTGAACCATTATGCTATGACCAAAAAAAGTTCATCGAGTACTACGCACCTACCTCTTTAAAAAGTTCCTGTGAAAACAATTTCTATGAATAACTACGATAACTACGTAATTTTTTTTTAATTACATTAAAATTTAGAATAAAGGACTTCTTCGTGCTCTAGTTATACATTAAAACATATTTTATTACCAATAATTTCTTTAAAATTCACAATTTAGCTATTATGTATGTGTTTGTTCACGAATCTGGGTAGGTGTTTTTTGTATGTATCCGTTGTCTGGTACAACATAAGCTGGTTAAGTAAGCCTAGCTGGGACCAGGTGGTGCTGTATGAATTGCAACTAATTTATTTGTTTACAAAATAAAACTATTTATTTGTACAAAACTATTTTAATAACAAAATAGAGTTTACATATGTCATTTGGAATGATCAACATAAAATACATTATCCTTAACAATCTCCATTTAATATAGTATAAAAGAGAATATAAATTGCACTCCACCAACCCATCCTTATAAGAAAGTCCCCTCCAAAACCAAAGATATAACTACCCATTCACAGCTTGGAACGTAACGCTTCGATCCTGCCGGACGCCTGGCGCTGTAAATCTGTCAACTTCATAGCTAAGCCCATGTTACCTTGAATCTTAATTTTCCCCTGGAAGAAAGCCTTTTGAGGGTTGAGTTTACCAGAAATCAAGTCTGCCACATCCTCATCATTAATCGTGAAGGTAACATCGGGTTTTTCTTTGCCGTCGTATGTGACTTTTCCTTTTCCTTCTTTGGCGTTTATAACCCAATATCCCTCTTGTCCATTAGGTCCATTCCTCACTTTAAATCCATAAATACCTCGGACTTTCTCGATGAGTTTCTCCTCATCCAATGCCATTTGTTCTTCCAGCATTTTCATGTATTTATATACTTTGAATTCTTCGGGACTGCTCGCGATCGCGGCAACATTGTTGGGCGATGCGTTTTGGAATCCTTTACGATACATGCTTATGACGACTGCACCACCGAGACCCAAGTTGTGTTGGAGAGCTATTCTTGCACGTGGCACCTGGAAATTAAAAAAAAAAAATGTTTTGTCTATTGAAAACTAACTATACCATAAAGGCCCAGTAAATACATTATCAAAGTGCCGATTGATAAGCGTGACAAGACGACTATTTCTTTTGACAAATATAAAATCAATCGGGACAAACCCACCACTGTGTGATAGCCAGGATCAACATCGACAACCTCAGATTGACAATAAGCAATGATGCTTATTGACGTTCCGGGGAAGAAACTACATGGACGTCAATAAGCTTCATTGATGAATATAAAGTGTAATGAATTGCACGAGTAATGTGTGTTGACACGCCATAACAAGCGCGAAAGTATCTCGCGTAAACACCCATACATTCCACAAGCTTAGCGAATTCGCGAGGCATTCGCGCCCTTACTAGATATAGTTTGCCTGACCAACGCCCAGCCCAAAACAAAGACACAAGCCCACCACACATTTCCACCGTAGTGCCTCCTGTAGACCCAGGATCAACAACTACGACCTCAGATTGACATTAAGCAATGAAACTTATTGACGTTCCGGGGGAGAAACTACAGCTGTCTTGAAACTCAACGAATTTAATCAGAAAGATAAATCTTTACTTAGTATAAAATTAAGTCGCTCTGTCCGTTTGTCTGTTCCTATGTATGCTAGTAATCTTCAAAACTACGCAATGGATTTTGATGCCGTTTTTTTTTTAAAATAGATAGCTTCAAGGAGAAGGTTTATATTTTATATGTATATATATGTATTACCCACATTCCAAAAAAGAAAAGGAATACGCAAACGAAAATGCGCGTGTTTCGATAGTAAATAATAAAGAAAGATAGTTGAAACAGCAAATTTCATCAGTAATATGAAAAATTTCCATTTATTTTTCTATATTGGTATAGATACCTACTAACACGTTATACAATCAGAAGCGGCCTCTGTGACACCTTATTTACACATAATGAAATTATTTATTGTAAATACGAAAATAATTTTAAAATTTTCTATTATGCTCACAGACATTTTATGATTTATTTAAATTAAATACAAGCGTCATTTTTATTTATAATAATTTAATAATTATTGTTATTATTTATTATACCTTAAAAAATGGCGCCGACCTTGTCCAAAATAGTGAACATTCGAATATCACGCGTAATTCAGAGTATTTTGGTGAAGTAATAGATACCAATACATTGCGTTGCGTTCACAAGAATGGCGCAAAAACGCGACGAATCCGCGTTTTATGATAACCGCAGGGGTAACTAACTGCGCGGCTAACCCCTAGTTTGATGCATAACTTGCCCACAATTAACCGCCACACAATATTACATATTAAGCTAGAGCCGCGCAGTGCAGCACATATTATGCCGGCCCTACACTCTCGCGTAGTTGACCGGAGTGAAATGAAGTGAAGTTATACACGAAGTGAGAAGACAAAGGAAAACTAAAGACGCAGTAGGACGAAGAGGCAGTCCACACTTTCGTTTTTGTTAAACTTCGCGAGTGTGTAGAGCTGGCATTTTTTTGTGTATAGACTATTGTTAAGTATTATAATATCTGTGACTAAACAGACGCGTTGTAAAAAAACCATGAATTAACTAAAACGACACTGTCATGCTCAAGAATAATTAAATGAAGTACGAAAGTGACAAACAAGTTTCAGTTAAACCTAGGCTAATCTTTGTCTTTTTTATTAATAAAGGGTGTTAGAAGGGAATTTCAGAAATTCTTATTTGAACGGGTAATGGTAATATAATTTGTAGTCTAGTAATTATTCTCAATTCCTAATTACTTGAGGTTGCAGTCCCAGTGACTCTGAACTCGAAGTCAAAGTCCAATGAGGTCATTATTGTGTCGAGAGATAAGGAAATTAAATTGCTGCAATCCATACAATATATTAGTAGATGACAGCGGTTTCACTCCGCTATCCTATTGTTCCTGCTCCCGAGTTATCCCTTCTGATTCGTACCAGAGAGGACAACTGGTTTTTTTTTCAATTGTCTGATGCTGGGTCGGGTTGTAACAAAAACTACTTTTGTATGCCGAAATTTTGTACTTTTTGATGTAATTAGGACTTGATTTACAGGTTAGGTTAGGTTAGGTTAGTATGATATGGCGGTTTTGACACACGCAACAGAATCGAGCTCCTCACACATATGAAAAGTGAATGTTTCTGACTTTGTCGAGACTTTACTTATACCATATTCAGAATGTATATTTACCTTACTTTCACAAAGTCGAATGTATGTACAGTTAATTTCATTACATTGTAACCTTAGATGGTTTATTTTATTTTTTATTTTTATATTCGATCATGCTCTTCTGGCCGTGAGTGCCAACTAATAGTTGTGTAAATAAAATATGGTAATTTACGTAATATTAACTGAATAGTAATAAATTATCAATTGTCTATGCATAATTAATATGTCGAACATTATAATAAAATTAATGTGTTTGTACATTAGGTAAAAAAGAAAAATTCAATTTATATGTATAAGTTGTAGATACTTGTGATAATCTATAGAATAACTGAAAAGTTTAATATCAGAATAGGGACACGAGCGATGCCAAGCTACTAGTCTAGTGTCTAAAACCTTCAAGCCCAAGCAGGCTCGGCAGTCGAGTGGCTGACAATGACTACTTTTTCTCGGGTCTCAAATCAAGGTTCGAATCCAGCACAAGACAAATATTTGGCATGTTCGTGAACATGGCTGTTTACCTTGGTCTGGTTTTCTTTAAATACATTTATTAATTTACAGAAAAAATAAGTTTTTTATGTACGTACCTATCCTATATTAATTGTCAGGATCGTGTCATAAAGAGAGGTGAAAGAGGCTGGCACAAGACAAGAAAATGGAGGCCGCTTCACCAACAAAAGAGAGAGCGCGACTATTTTTTATTCGGGATGATTATTTGAGATTTCTAGGTTACCGAACATCTAGTATCCATAGTAGTTTGGGACTAGATGCAGTATAGTAATTCGTCTTGGTATATTAAAAAAGAACGAAGGTTCTGGTAATTATTCCATTGGAAGAGGAAGATTTAAAACATTTTATGAAGTCAACAGTCAAGACCAGTTGACTAGACGAAAAACGGTAAGTAATATGGTTTTTACGATGCTGTTCTAACGGTCTAACCTACATAACGAATGCTTTCTATTTATAGAATAGTCAGAGAAGTTAGTATCACTGTCTGTATTGTAAATCTATCTATAATATAATAAAAGTGTAAAAAAAGTTTGTCTGTACATTGAATATATTTCCAAAAAAATTGTTTAGGGCGATGAAGAATAAGCAATAGAACAAGAATTTCGTAAAATTTTGTTCGTCTGTTTGTATGTTTGTATATATGTATGTTTGTATGTTTGTATGTATATTTGTACACGCTAATCTCAGAAACGGCTGAACCGATTTGGATACGGTTTTCACTAATATGTGGCTAATTGCTCAACTTAACATTTAGTGTATGTTTCTTTTCAAAATTCCCACGGGAATCCGAGATATACGCAAACGAAGTTGCGAAGGTATATCAACGCACAGCCCAAACCGTTGGGTCTAGAGATGCCAAATTTGGCCTTATATGGTCCGGACCGACCGGACCGGACCGGACCGGACCGGACCGGACCGGACCGGACCGGAACGGACCGGACCGGACCCGAACGGATCAGACCTGATCGGTCCGGAAGGAACCGCACCGTACCGAGTCCGTGCCGGACCGGACCGGTTTTTTTTTCTGTAGAAAAATATGTTAATTGGCATGTAGGTTCCATATCAGGACCGGACCGACCGGACCAGCCCGGACTGACCGGACCGACCGGACCGGATGGAACCGTACCGTACCGGGCCGTGCAGGACCGGAATTTGTTTCTGAAGAAAAATATGCTAATTGTTACTAGGCCACGCGGGCGAAGCCGCGGGCAGAAGCTAGTAATATAATAAAAGTGTAAAAAAAGTTTGTCTGTACATTGAATATATTTCCAAAAAAATTGTTTAGGGCGATGAAGAATAAGCAATAGAACAAGAATTTCGTAAAATTTTGTTCGTCTGTTTGTATGTATGTTTGTACACGCTAATCTCAGAAACGGCTGAACCGATTTGGATGCGGTTTTCACTAATATGTGGCTAATTGCTCAACTTAACATTTAGTGTATGTTTCTTTTCAAAATTCCCACGGGAATCCGAGATATACGCAAACGAAGTTGCGAAGGTATATCAACGCACAGCCCAAACCGCTGGGTCTGGAGATTCCAAATTTGGCATGTAGGTTACTTACGACGTCTAGGGATATACAAAGAAAGGATTTTTCAAAATTCCCACGGGAAAGCGAGATATACGCAAACGAAGTTGCAAGAGGACGCACAGACCAAACCGTTGGGTCTAGAGATGCCAAATTTGGCATGTAGGGTCCATATATGGTCCGGACCGACCGGACCGAACCGGACCGGACCGGACCGGACCGGACCCGAACGGATCAGACCAGATCGGTCCGGAAGGAAACGCACCGTACCGAGTCCGTGCCGGACCGGACCGAACCGGACCGGACCGTTTTTTTTTTGTCCGTCTTTTTGTATGTTTGTATGTTTGTTTGCACACGCTAATCTCAGAAACGGCTGAACCGATTTGGATGCGGTTTTCACTAATATGTGGCGATTTGCTCAACTTAACATTTAGTTTTTATGTTTCTTTTCAAAGGACCGAACCGGATCGGACCGGTTTTTTTTTCTGAAGAAATATATGTTAATTGGTATGTAGGTTCCGCTGGGTCTAGAGATGCCAAATTTGTCATGTAGGGTCCATATAAGGACCGGACCGGACCGGAACGGATCAGACCTGATCGGTCCGGAAGGAGCCGCACCGAACCGGGCCGTGCCGGACCGGACCGTTTTTTTTTTCTGTAGAAAAATATGCTAATTGGCATGTAGGTTCCATATCAGGACCGGACCGACCGGACCGGCCCGGACTGACCGGACCGACCGGACCGGATGGAACCGTACCGTACCGGGCCGTGCAGGACCGGAATTTGTTTCTGAAGAAAAATATGCTAATTGATGTTTTTTCTATGGTCAGGTTTTTAGTATGACTGTCAAGAGAAAAGGGTCTTCTCCCAAGCCGTAGGACATAATAAAGTTTCAATACTTCCTACTCCATTATTTCTTTCTGATTAAATTCGTTGTGAGTCAGACAGCCGTAGTTTCGTCCACGTCAATAAGTTTCATTGCTTATTGTCAATCTGAGGTCGCCGTTGTTCATCCTGGGTCTACAGGAGACATAACGGTGGGAATATGTGGTGGGTTTGATCTCGATACAGATTTTCCTGACTTTACATAAAAGGTAGAAACGTGAGCATACGACATACCAATTCAGACAACATAAAAATAAGTTACAGACTATACTTTCTTAAGTGTTTTGAAATATTGTGATGGACAGAGCCACACCCTCTGGGCGTTGGGGCGTCAAAAATGCCTACTAACTGGATTTATGCAAATAACAAAATTTCTAAAGTGCCTTTGGATTCAGTGCGCACAGACTGCTTTGTGTGTAAAGGTCTCTTATTTGATGGATTGATCAAATACTAGCTCTACACTCTCGGGAGGTTGAGCGAGGTGATGTGAAGTTACGCACGGAGTTAGAAGACAAAGGAGAAGTGAAACCGAAGTAGGATAAGCCGTCCGTCTGGCCGAGTCCCAAGAAAGGTGTGGTTTCCCGTTTAAGTTGTGAAGTCATCTATGAAGATGAGTACAAACTAAAAGGAAACAAGATAGTCAAGATAGTTAAATACATTACATAGTGTGATCAATGTTATTGTAATATTGTGGACCTTTGATTAATGTAATTAAGATAGGGCAAAAATTTTATAATTTAGATAAACAGTTGTAAGGATTAAGATAACATTTGTACTGTTGTACTTTTCAGGATATAAAAATAACAGTGATTTATAGGTACTTTGTTTTCTCATCTTCATGTTCAGCTCTCATCAACCCACTGCTGGGCCTCTTTTTGTCTATGCCATCTTATTATATCCCGAGCCATCTCTTAGTTTTATACTTGTTGAAGTTTTTTTTATCTATTGATTTTTATAAAAATAGGCAACTATTTTGTTTCATAATTTTTTTCACTGTTTTTCTTCAAAAAAATTTTTGTTCTATTGTTTTTATATTTTATTTGAAATTATTTTAGCATTAAGTCTAATAAGGTGCGTTGGGGTAATTTTGGAGGATTTTTTGATGATCAACTCTTCAAAAAATCTAATATAAGGGTTTGGAAATTAATTTTTTTTTCACTGTTCTTAGAAAATTAACAGAGTTGTATAAAATTAAAAATACTAGCAGATTTATATTTTTTTGTACTTCTAGCTAATTACATTATTACTCAATATGTGTTTAAAATGGAGTCATACTTTTGAAAAAGCTAGGGATAGATCGGACCTACGCAGACAAAGACCGGACTACTCTCTAAAATCGCCCCTGTTAACTGGAACGTAAAGTCCATTTAAGGAGCATAATGCGATCTTAACTGTATTAATCACAACGTCAAAATAAATGACTAACAAAAATTTTAAAACAGAAAAAAAAAACAGTTTTTTATTTTTTTTAAATAAGCATCCGGTCTTACACCTTATTCGGAATAATATTGCTGCTTCGGTTCTCAAACTCGGTCATTCAGCGTTGATTGTTGATGTTGGAATGCCATACATTTTTGAGGCTGCGTAATTCGAGAGTTCCCCATTTTTGACTCTCTCTATAGCATGTTCTAAGTCTTGTTTGGAATATGTCGTTGCCCGCAATGATTTTCTTTGATAAAAATATTTTATTTTTAACTTTTTAGTGAATTTCGATATGGTTCATATCCTAGATACACAATCGGCGTCCAAAAAACTCTTTACCAAATGTGCACTAAATCGAGCATTTTAGTGCACATTCAGTTTAGTAGTGTTTGAGCACCACTTGGATTTTTTTAATAGTGAAAGACCGGACGGTTTTTTTTTTTAATTCGTTCTTCAACCTCAAAAATTTTCACGGGGAAAGATCGGATCTCAGCACACAGACGCATTTACATTATTTTGAATTTATGAGCTTGCAAGCAATTGTCATATATTTCCATAGAACTCGAAAAATAATTAAAAAAACATAATTAGTCACCTAAAATCAAACTTATTGTTTGCTGGGGTAAGACCGGATCTTTAAAAAAGGCGGGAAAAGACTGTTCTGGCGCGTCGGGACGCTAGATGCGACTAAAGCGTCGGGGCGCCAGAAATTAAAAATACCACCAGAATGAAGGATAATTCTATTCAACCGATGTTACCCCGGCTACGGACTTCCCCAACGCACCTTATCTAGTTGGTAGGTATAATAGTTACGAAAATATTGAAAAGTTTATTAAAAAATAACTTCGTTTTTAAAAATCAAAATATTAATCCATATTTATAAAACACACCTATATCAAAAGTTATAACCTAAAATCGTGAAAGGGTAAGAAATGCACTAAAAAACTAAAAACACTTCTTTCTTTCAGCAAAACAATTTTTAAGTAAATAATATCTATATGAATTTAAAAAAAATATATATTTCTCAAAAAAAATGCAAAAAAAAAAAAAATTATGAATTTGGAACATAGTAAAATAATATAAAAAGTAATCAAAATGTCAACACAATGAGTAAAAGACCTATCAATGAACATTTAACCTTTCAACATACATAAACATGCCCCAAACGTAAATAAGTACATTTGCTTATTTATCAGTTTGTTATCAGTAATTTGGAGGACCCCAATGGTGTTTAAAACAAGACAAAATGTATGAAGATTAACCAAGTGATGGATGCCATATCACCATTTCGAAACAAGAATATTCCCCACACATGAGAGAATGCAATTTAACCAACCTGTCTTGGGCCAGCCTCACCACGGAGTTGCCACACCAGTTCAGCACACTGCGCCAAGCCTGTCGCTCCCAGCGGATGACCCTTGGCTATTAATCCACCACTGGGGTTAACTACCACCCTCCCTCCATAAGTATTATCCCCGGCATCAATAAACTTCCCTGCTTCACCCTCCCCGCATAATTGTAACCCTTCATATGTAATCAATTCGTTACAGGAGAAGCAATCGTGGAGTTCGACAACATCTACTTGTTTTGCAGAAATACCAGTCTTTTCATACAAACGCTTAGCCGCTAAAGCTGTCATGTCAGTGCCGGCTACTTTCATTAAGCTGTTCTCATTAAAAACAGCGGCAGTATCAGTAGCCATCTCCATACCAATTATTTCAACAGCCCTGCTTTGCAATCCGTAACGTATCACAGCATCTTCTGACATGAGAACGGCAGCACCTGCCCCATCGCTTGTGGGACAGCATTGCAACTTGGTCAAAGGACCATAGATTTTTCTAGAGCTTAGAATCTCCTCCACAGTGTACTCCCTTGTGCTTTGTGCCCTCGGATTTTTAGCACCATGACGATGATTTTTGGCTGCAATTTTTGCAAAGTGCACCTCAGTCGTACCATACTTTTTCATATGCTCCATACCAGCGTTACCGAAGTACTGTGGTGTCATGGGTGCCGCAGCTATGTCTGCTAGTTCTGCCATTTTTAGTGTAAGCTTGTCCATAGGATTGGTTCTGTCTGTGAATGCGCTGCCGCCGAGTGGGCCGGTGGCCATCTTTTCGAAGCCTACTGCGAGCGCAACATCGGCATTGCCGCCCTCTACGAGTTGTTTCGCGAGGAACAGCGCGTTGGAGCCAGTAGAGCAGTTATTGTTCACATTGTAAATCGGGATGCCGGTCATGCCGACCTGGTACAACACTCTCTGCCCGCAAGTGGAATCTCCGAATACATAGCCACAAACAGCCTGTTGTACATCGTCATATTTAATCCCGGCATCGGCGAGGGCATCCAACACCGCCTCCTTCCCTAAATCTGGGTAATCTTTGCCAGAATTGGGTTTAACAAATTTCGTCATACCGACGCCGACTACGTACACTTTTTTAGGCATTTTGAAAATATAATTACCTCTTGACGATGACGTTGACCACGAACTACTGACTGATGGATGATCCTCGCGTTAGAACAATGTAGTAGTAGGTTTTTATCAGTAGATAACTGCGACACTTGTACTGACAAAATACTCACTCGAAAAACTTGCGAAGTACCTACCTACCTATTATAGGCTACTAACTCAATAAAATTTATAGTCTTATTTTGTTCCAACTAGAATTAATCATACAAAGAATAGCTGTCGTCAACGTACGATACTCGAACGAATGAAAAAATTAACCACATCAACCCGAATGGAATTTGATCTTTGTTTTTTTTTTCAGTTTTTTTTCTTGCTACTTGGCTTGCGTTCGAAGTTGCCCTCTCGCTAAATAAGTGAATTAATGTTGCCAACAATAAAATTAATTATGATCAATTCTCCCGATTGCCTGTGCATGTATTATATTTTATAGATTAAAGAAATAGTCGTAAAATAAATAAATATTCTTGGACAAATCACACAACGCCATCTAGTTCCAAACTAAGCAACTAGATTGCTGAATACACGTTAGATATCATGGAAGTAATAAATAAGTACTTATTACTTCCATGTTCAATATACATAAATACTTTTTTTATAGGTAAATATTATACTTATTAATTATTATACATAGAAAACAATCAAACCAAGACAAACAGACATGTTCGTACACACAAACTGTTTGCCTTGCGCAGGATTCGAACCCGCGGCCCTTGGGACAAAGTGGCCATTGTTAGCCACTCCACCACCGGGCCTGTCATATTAAATATTACATATAAATATTATAATTACTAATACATAAGTACCCAATTGAACTTAAAAAATCTTTCCAAACCGTTTGACCGTCTCCGGGGCTCTTTACAATAAAGTTTTTGTGGTATTCATCCTCAATATTTCCTCCTGTCTTTCATGCCAAGGTGAAATTTCATAAAGAAACAATGAACAACATTCCAAATTTGAATCTGAGATTATCTATTTCAAAATAATGTCATAACTTTCATTATCACACGATAACCAAAATTATAATACGTGAAAATCTTGAAATTTAAAAATTTTCTGAAATTTCTGCGAGTGAATAATAGAAAATGGCTTTGGATAAACAGAGAATACTAACGGAACTAGGGAGCGTTGTAAATCAGTTGCAGAGTGCTGATTGGTAAGTTTTTATGAAATGAAACAAACTGTCGTGTAAAACGACTCTATTCGGCAGACCCTCTGCCCTATAGAAACTAGTATTTAGTTTTTAAAGGGCAGAGGGTCTGCCGAATGGCTACATACCGTACTTTTTATCTAGATACCTAGTCTTTTACGTCTTGGCTTTACTGCATCGCGGCAGGCATGCACGGATAAAGATTTCATTAATGGGCTGTAATTCTAATTATTGTAAAATTTTCAGTGGTTGCATGGGGAAGTTGTTTTCGAGTCCTGGTCAAGGTTCAATGGGATCGCCCCCGCCAGCTTACGGTGGATGTCAACGGACCTGCTGCCACAACCACGGCGGTTATAATTATGGTCATAGCAATCCTTTTGCTGGAGAACCCTATTCTCCACCAGCAAATGTCCAAAGCTCCAACGTAACTCACTGTATGGGACAGTGTAACCCCCCAAAACTTTACGCAGATACATATCATTATCTCAATGAAAACTTGATGCAGCCTGCCGTAAGGGAAGTATATAATGACCTAAAAAGTATTAATCCAACAAATACAATTATGAACAATCCTTTAGGAAGCCAGATGGGTCTTACTCCAGGTGCTGGAGGTACGCAAGGTCAGGCTAACAGGGGACATATGGCTCAAGCTGCTTCAATATCTGATGCGGGTCGGGGTTATAATCAAACGAATTCACCAGGAAATGCTGGAATGCAATATCAGGGTAACATGAGAGGTATGAACCAAACGTCTTCTCCTGGAGGAGTAAGAGGTACCGCTGTGGCACCAGGTAATGCGTATGCCATGAGTAACCAACTTGGTGGAATGGGTCCTCAGATAATGAACGTAATGATGAGTGGTGGCGGTGATAAACCTAGTAACTTACCAACCCAAAAGGCAACTCCTAACATAGTTAATGCTCAGCAACCGGCGCATGGAGCAATGGGAACCCCATCATCGAACACATATAACAATGGGAACATAAATTACGGACAAAATAATGCTATTCCCAACTTGCAGAATCCAACTCAACAGTACGTAGCACAAACGAATCCAATGCCCTCAAATGCAATCGGTAATTCAACGATGAATACAATACCAACTGGTAATCCAATAAGACAACATATTCCAGCTACAAATAATCAATCCTACGGCATGCACACTGCAGGAGTAACAAAATTTAATGAAATCTTTCCTGGTGTCATGAATAATGATGATTTAGGTTTCGATCCTATGTCTATTGCTATACAAATGAATCCCGAAAATCAACAAAAAGCTGCCATGAATACAATACAAAAAATGGTAACTGGTAATTTTGGAATGTCCGGCAATAAGACTAGTGTCCCTGAACCTCGCCAAAATTTGATTGCTAATCCTGTTACAAATGGACAGACAATGGTGCAACAAGCTGTTCCTGTTAACCAAACTCCTGATCAGGTGCAAAATACCCAACCGATGGTGGCGCAACAAGTAGTCCCTAGTAATCAAATGCAGAATGTACAAGGATCTCAACCATATCAGGTACCACCGCAACAAGTTTACACAGCTGTCACTCAACCATCAAACGTTCAACAAATACTACCTCAACAACAAGCGCAGCAACAAATAGTTGATTCAAATGCATCAAATGTACCTGTTCCTCAAGATGGAAAAAATGATACCGATCTTCGGCAGCTACAGGCACAAACTCCTAAGATTGAAGATATGCCAGTAACTCGATCAGTGCGCCGGCATAGAATGGAGAATATGGAACCAATATTTCCGGTAGATACATCAAAAAATCGCATGTCTCATAACTTGAATTCGCAATACGTCCAGTACAATACTCTTGGACAACCCTTTGAAAGAACCAATCCTAAAATTTATGAGACACCCCTCCCTCCACTACCACAAACCTTATCGCCGCAGCCAATGCAGACCAAAGTGGGGGAAAATAAATACAGCAATGTTAAGAGTACCGTTAGTAAAACTTCTATCTTGGCAAACCCCATAGGTAAAGCGCCGAACAGAAACCAGTTGCAGAATATTTATAATCAGTACAAAACTTCCCACTCGTTCACTCATCAGAATATAGTAAAGACACCCCCTGTTCAGGGTGGAACTCACTCTGACGGAAAATTACAAGTTAATTCTGCAAATGCCGATTCTCCACGTACGCTCCAAGCTCCTATGGAAATAGTTGGTGGAGATACTATAGATAATATTGTGGCCACAAATAAGTTACTAGCATCTCAGAAGACTGAGAAAGAAGACCCTAAGGATATTACGTCACCTAAGACACCTCAAGGAGATGGAGCATTCAATAAGGTATAGTTGAAAATCAATTTATTTTTTAAAAATATGTCCTAATGTTGTTAGCTTAGTCTTATGATGATTATGCATGAAGGTATATTACTATTTAATCTACCTTCTACCTACCCTAACCTGGATACCTATTTCATTTGTTGACTTGACTGTTTGTGTTAAGTATTGGCCCATTATTACCTAGGTACTTTACGTTTTACACGTTTCACTGTGACGACATTGGCCGTTCGTTTTTATTTATAATTTCTAGGTATTGGCCCTTATAGACACGCTTACTATTTATATTTTACTAGCTGATGCCCGCGGTTTTACCCGCGAAATCCCGTTCCTGTGATGATTTAATAATAATAATAATAAAGCCTTTTATTTTCACATTTAAAAATAAATATTTTACAGTTTGAATGTTAGTCGCAGTTAGTATACGTAACTTATTGTCTAGTGTTAGTTTAGTTTAGTTGTTTGATGTATTGTGGATCCCGGTTTGGGTAAAAGCCTCCTCCTTCTGTCTCCAGGATTCTCTATTATTGACTAGGGCCAACCAGTCGTGCCCTACTTGTGCCACTATATCATCAGCCCACCGTGTAGCTGGTCTTCCGACATTTCTTTTCCCCAGTGGTCCTTTCCAACGTGTTGTTTTTATAGTCCATCTTTCGTCACTGAACCTCGCAATACATGTAACCTTTGATGATTTACAGGATAAAAACTATCTGTGTTAATTCATTTGAAGCATAACTGTCCAGCCGTTTTGTATGAAAGAGTAACAAACATCCATTCATTAACACACCACTTTCGCATTTATAATAGTAAAGGTTAATAATAATTTTAAGACCATGTATTCAGCTACATTATTTTTAAACTTTTAGGAAACTCCGGTAAAACGCCCATCTAGAAATGGCTTGCAAGATGTAGTTTACACCAACTATCCCAAGTCAACTGCCTGGAGTTTCCATGGTGGCCGGCAACGCTTGGTCACGCCCACGGCCACCATGCGCTAGCGAAAGCTTTCGGTGAAACTTGTGTGAAAAAAAGAAAGTGTGAATTTTTGTAAGTAAGTACATTGTCGTGTGGTAATTTGTTTCTAGTGAAATTGAATATATTTATTATGTGATTTTTAAATTGTGATTGTAACGTGTAATTTGTGCGGAAAATGTGAAAAGATAATAAAAATCACTTTATATTATTGCTGTTTTTTCTTGAGAAAATGGAAACTGGATAAGGCGGTGGTCGATCTCTACTTTTAAAGTAATTTCGCTATCTGGCTTTGCATCTACAACAGACCCAGTTGACCATTGGGTGAATTTCAACAAGGGACTTTTGTCATTTCGGAGTTTATTTTTTTATTTCAATGCTATGATATCTACATATTTTTAGTGACAAAACATTAGGCTATTTTATAACATTGTGCTTGAGTGAGCATCAAAACTTTAAAAGTGTACCGAAATGATATTTACTTACTTACTCCGATGGCTCAGTAGCCCAAAGTGAGTCTTGGCCAGTCTTGGCCTCCGACACAAGAGAACGTCATGATAGACGTGTGTAAAATACACAATTTTGAAACAAATGAATCGAGCACGAGTTATAATAACGGCCACCGAAATGAAACTATTTTTGTCTCCATGTTACTGAAATGATAAACTCCCGTATTGGTCGTGGTGGAAAAGTCGTTGTGACCGGTGCGTCCGCGCTGGTTCGCGCCGCGACGGCTGCTTTTGTCCGAAAATAAAAGTGAGTGTGATGGGAACGATGATGGGGTATAATAGGGATACCGGTGCCTAAGCGGTGGAGGGGGAGGTAAGAGGAGAAGATAAGGATACGCTCTATGATAGACCTAGAAAACGCGGTGTGATCATGGTGTGATCTTTTTGCTAAACTTTCGCGTAGGTACAATTCTGGTGGAAAAGTGGCCCTAACAGTAAAAAACAATCAGGTTTGGTTGCCAAATGAAAAAAAAATGTAGGCGATCTATGTCTATGTTCTGTCAAAGCCCAAAGCAAAGATATTTTTTAATCTGTGGCCTTGCTCGTGTGTGTGCAACTCAGTGCAACTTCTGTGGCAAAAAATTGCATTTTGCTAGATTTCGATTTATAAGTTATCGGATTAAAAAGCTTTAACGAAATAATTACCTGATTTGTATTTTTCTTTTACTGCTTGCTTTATTATCAGCGTTAAAGAAGGCGTTGGTGTTGTTGAATTTTAATCGTAAAAATGTCTCTGTTTGGATCTTTGATGGGCGACGTGGAAGATGATCCGTTTTTTGGGTAATTTTGATGTACTTCACAAGAACTTAATGCTTTTATTTTTAGTACAATAGATCAGTATTCACTATCAATATAGTAGCAAGTTGTTGCAATATCATGTGACTACTAATATTACGTGTACAGTACATACTGCGCATGACATGCTTTATTGGTAGTGTGATAATTTTTTTCATTAAGCAAAACATTACAATGGCATCGAATTTGGTCACTTTTATGTTATTACTGCTAATAAACGATACATAATAGTTGTTGCACCTGTACTGCAACTTTTCCCTGGCGTCTACATAAACCTTAATCAATAGAAAATAGGTGTGCAAAGGACTAATTTAAAAATTATGGTAATTCCATGATTGTCAACCATGAAAACAAAATAACATTGTAGAAGTAGGATGAAACCATTAAATTTATCATAAAAAAGAGATGTTTAATTTAAGATTGGACCATATGCATATTACCTATATAAAATCGCAACGCAACTTCCTTTTGCATGTATCCTGCTTTCCCGGCAGAATTATTATATAAATATAAACCTTCCTCTTGAATCACTCTATCTCTTGCTGAAAACTGCATTAGAATCCATTTAGTATTTTAAAAGATTTAACATACGGCAGAAGCGACTTAATTTTATACTATGTTAAGATTTCTTTAAATGGTTGTAGTCTTTTATAGCCGTTGTAGGTTAATAAGAAGTACCAGTTATTATTTTTTTATTATTATTTAGAAATAAACGAGCAGCATTTATGCTGATGTGTCTATATCACAGTGTTGATAAAGTTCACTAGTTAAGTCACTAAGTTCCATGTAAATTAATTAATTTATAACTGCTAATATTATGTTTATTTAGTTTATGGTGTTGAGCTTAAGTCAATTGTTCAACTGGTTTTTAAAACAGCTGACACCACGTCATCATGTAGCTTATTATTACTTTTCAGATCTCACATGAGGCATATGCGTCAAATGAACAACATGATGAATTCATTATTCTCCGACCCGTTCGGTATGCTTGGAGGTGGAGGGCACTTAGCGCTGGCTGGACCCCGTCACGGTAGCGCCCTGATGCCGTTTATGCCACAGATGCCTTCGTTAAACAGACTTTTTACAGGTATTTTATTTTTTTTAAACATCACAAAGATCAAAATATAAAATCTGTATTCTTTCTTGTATTTCTTGTAAATCTACTTGCAAAATAAATGATTTTATTTCATTCTGATTATGGCTGGCTATTCAGCGATGGCAGACAATATCTGAAAAAAAAAAAAATTTAAAACAAGCAAAATTACATATTGTTATAAAAAATAACAGCATGTTACCAATAGCAGATGGGCTTGAAAGAGTTAGTTTTAATCTATTTTTGTTGCTGATCATACAGTACCAGTCAGCCAATTAAAGAGGTGATTAGGGTTGTAAATATGACTTTAAGTTCTAAATACGTACGTACGTATAAGTAGTCATGTTTTAAAAACCATAGCCGCTATCGTGTATTTTCGCACTTCCCAATGGTTGACTGGTAGAGAATGCAATTAGCATTAAGTCCGCCAATTGTGGGATTTACTTGAATCTAACCATTTTACACTGTACATGCAGTACTATTACTATGTAATTATAAAGTTTCATGACAATGCTTACATTATTAGCATAAAAATCTATGTTCTTAGTTCTGGTCACTGCAATCATTGGTTGACTGAACTTGATTTAGGACTAGATGGCGTTGTGTCGTCCAAGAATGTTTATCGAAAGTTAATGGAAATCTTTTTTTATCAGGTGATATGGATTGTGTTGGGCACATGGGTTCAGGAATGGGCACAGGGAGCTCGTTTAGTACAAGCACTGTTATCATGTCCAGTGGACCCAATGGAAAACCACAGGTATGGTGAAATGAAATCGTTTTTAGAAGGTAAACCTTCATAGGCACGTTGTCTAGTCATGTTTTACATAATTTATTCTTATATGCTTTAAAACTAAGTACTACGCGACGTCTGTATGTTCGCGATTAACTCAAAAACTACTGAAGCTATCACTTTACATCACACACTCGCATCGTCGCAGTCAATATAAGAAAGAAAGAAAAAATAGCATAAGACTCAATGTGGAATTAAATTCCATTTCAGAAATTGACTAATTATTGTGTTATGTTTATTTAGGTATACAGCTCTTCAAGCAGTACTAAAATTGGACCCAATGGGATAAAGGAGACCCGAAAGACCCTACAAGACTCGAGGACTGGCACCAAGAAAATGTCTATCGGTAAGCAATTCATAGCAACTCAATATTTTAGCAACTGAATATTAATGTGGGGTACAGCATAGACATAATGTGGGGTGAGGGTATAGTCATCGGTGCATATAAATACAATAGGGACCAACGCCACGAGCGAGTCAATCGCGACTATATAATATCGTCGTGCAACCTAATTCTCTCTTTTTTTACTCAATTTGCTAGACCTTAAAAGGTGCATGTAGATACCTGCTATGTATTATGTACAGTGTAATGTATGTGTCACGTGTAATGCAATAAATAATTCTAAACATATTGGCTCATTTAGACTATGCCAGTTTATTGCCTGTGCCATACAATAATGTCAAAGCAATAATTGACATGTACCGTCTAAACGACAGTTGCTCACAATTTTTTACAACAAACAACTTATTGCTCTCATAAAGGTGCTCCTTCACCGGGAGCATTCGCGTGTAATGTAACCTTCAGTTTCGAGCATTTCATCAGTGATAATATGAAATTAAATGAAATCGTTTATTTCAGAAATTAGACCTTCACAGGCACTTTTTCTTGTCATTTACAACTTGTTTAAATAAAGAAAATAAACTACGTTATATACTACCACCATTTCGGACACAAGCAAAATGGCAACCGGTAAAAAGAAATGGCGAAAGAAAACCAGTTACGGCCTTTTTTGTCATAACAAGTCTTAAATCTACAATAAAATAAAATAAAGTCAGTACTGACAAGAGTGAGCAGACCAGTCCCCCCAGGCAGCACCCGACAATTACAATGTTCACCTTGTAATGATACAAAACGAGATTACATCAGTGAAGGAGAAGAACCGAGCATTATAATGCTCACCTTGTAATGATACAAGATACAAAGTAGGTGTTACATTATGCGCGAATGCTCGTCAGTGATAGGTAGTATTGTAATGTAATGCTCAAAGTCGAATCTAAAATGTTACATTACACGCGAATGCTCGCGGTGAAGGAGCACCTTTAGATTGCATGCAATTATTGCTCTTGAATGTGCAAGAAACTGGCGTCATTTAAATGACGCCTAAGTCTTAGAACGTGTGTCCACATGGCGATTTCAAAGCGGCCACCA
Organism: Endotricha flammealis; assembly: GCA_905163395.2. NCBI lineage: Eukaryota > Metazoa > Arthropoda > Insecta > Lepidoptera > Pyralidae > Endotricha > Endotricha flammealis. The sequence continues at coordinate 2,266,149 of LR990869.1, read as the reverse complement.
GGATTCCAATAAATAATTTATTGTTCACTCACGAATTTTGAGATGATTGAATCAATCCAATACATTGGAGTCTTGTACATTTTTAGGCTGCCTATATTTTTTACTATGTTGCTATGTATAGCCATACATCATTATGTAAAAAGCCAATGACCCTGTTGAGGGTTACCGATGATATCATACGATGACATAATGCGAAAATAAAAGCCTAGAATGTACTGGAAAAGTACGCATGTGCGTGTTTTATTTTAAGCTGTCTGTACTAATAAATAAACACAATTCACACAGCGTAAATTAAACTAGCCTTATCTTGCTTGTGTTATGGTGCCAGACAACTGATATATTACTGTAAATATATACTTACATAGAAAACACCTGTAGGGTGCTTACATAAAGCAGCAGGTTTCCGGTACAGACAAATTTGTGGGCACAACCCGCACAGATTTGTCAGTACCGGAAACCTATTCCTTAATAAGTGAGCGCATAAGTTAACATATAAATATTATACCTGCATCGGTCCGTACCGACTCGCACAGATTTGTCTGTACCGGAAACTGGCTGCTTTATGTAAGCACCCTTACTCGAGAACCACAAATGCCATTACATGTCTGCGCTGTTCGAGGAGCGATCCCGCGCCCTCTGTTGCCAAGAGTAGAAATAGCAAACCTATTATGTTTATTGTAAAATTTTTTTGCATTCGAAATATTATTTTTAAATTAAATTTATAAGTGAAACGAAAAAAAAAAATATAAGGGAATAGGGACAAATCACACAGATTGAGCTAGCCCCAGAGTTCGAGACTTGTGTTATGTGATACTAATTCAACGATACTATAATTTATAACAAGCTGGGAATTTCGAAATGTATTATACCTAAAGACGTTTATCTTGAATCACTCTATCTATTAAAAAAACCACATCAAAATCAGTTGCGTAATTTTAAAGATTTAAGCATACATAGGGACAGACATGGCACAGACAGACAGACAGGGTAGCGACTTCTTTTAATACTATGTAAAGATACACATATAGATAAACATCCAAGACCCAGGCCGGGATTTGAACCCGGGACATCCTGGGTGGCGGTCCGGCGTGCTAACCATTATGCCACGGAGGTCGTCTAACATGATTGTGTGTCAGGCCACCACATCGGCGAGCGCGCGCACGTGATCGAGCGCGCACAGAACTATTACTCCGGCGACGCGGAGGAGAGGCAGGAGTTCATCAACCTCGACGAGGAAGAAGCGGAAGATTTTGACAGGTAATGTCATTATACCAAAAACATTGGGACACTCCCACTACGTATTCCCACTGGGCCTCAATTCTGCTAAATGTAATGTAGTTCAATTGCACGTCGTCAGCATAGCAATAGCATAAAATGACACTTTTGGAATTCTGCTCCTGTTATGAAAGTTGAATAGCGGCTACCTAGCCGCTATTGATACATTTTGGAATTCTATTAACCAATAGCGTCACAATAGCGTCAGCACGGCAACATAAATATGTATTCTCCTCTTATTTCCCGTTTGCGCCGATGGCGTTGGCATCGTCGACATCTGTCAAAATTGGCCATCAAGAAGCAATTGTGCAGCCATACGTTTTCTCTTACATTCTTCTTCATCGATCGTATTAGCATTTTCGAAAATGACAAAAACGACGATGCCGCATCCCATTTTAAGGTGGAGATATTTGGAATTGGCGCACGAAGGAACGGCGTCGTCGGGAAGAGAGGTTCCAACATCGTCGAGCGCAAGCCTTACGGAGGCGGAATATCGACCCTACGGTTGTAAATTCGGACACGGACTTTATTAAAAACAATTTTGATTTATAATCAGCATAGTACTAAAATAAATATAAAAGTATATATCAATTTAAATAAGTACAATTATCATATTTTGTTTTTCACCAATGTAAATTATAAATAATAACTTTGCACCCCCGTTTCACCCCCTTAGGAGTTGAATTTCGCAAAATCCATCGTCTTAGTGAGCACCTACGCCCCAAAAGGAACCCCCATGCAAAATTTGAGACTCCTGGCACTTGTAGTTTCGGAGATTTCGTGATGAATCAGTCAGTAATTTTCTCGTTTCTATATTAAGATAACAACTTACAGTGCGCCAGGCTTCAGCCCCTTTAGTGGGACAGTTTGCCGAAACACTGTTTAATATATTAGCGCATTCCACCCATAGGAGTTTCGACAAACTGCGCCCTTCTTTGGTCCGGCTCATCTGCCCAGCGCCAGCTCCTTATGACGCTCCAGGAACTCTATAAGAGCCTCTTGCTGCTTCAACGTTACTGTGTCCGCGGACATGTTTATCTATGTACTTTATTTATTTATTAAACTTTAAACCAAAACTCAAAACAAAAGTTGTACAAATTCAAAACAAAATACGATTTTTATTAATGGCTTTTATGAATGAATGAAATTTTAATCTGTGGTTTAAAGCCAAGCTGATGCGATAATGACGACGTGCCAACGCTATGCTGACGATGTTCTTCTAAAAATTAGTAGAATACCGTTTTTAAATCAATGGCCTTGGCAAATCAATGGCATGTCTACGACATAGCAATTTGTGGTAAAATAAGAGAATTGAGGCCCTGTTCTGTCTCCTGTTGACCCAGGATCAACATGACAAATTGACAATAAGCAATGAAGCTTATTGACGTCTGGGGGGAGAAACACCTTCTTTGCTGGCGCAGACTGTAATCAGTGTTCGACAATTGCATAGTTGTTATTTGAAAGGAATGGGAGAAAAGAGGGATGGAATTTTCCTAGACAAATTAAAGAGAGGAAGGACACAGCGGATAATCCGCTCCGCATCTTTCGCAGCCCGTCTGGGGAAGGACCTCGTAGTCGATCATGTTGTGTTCCTACGGTGAGCGAGGTCTCCAGAGCTCAACTTGGGGGGGTTGGGAGTGTTGGCAACGCGTTAGTGATACCCCCGGTATTGCAAGCGTCTATCTATAGGCTACGGTGACGGCTTACCATCAGACCGACCGTATGCTTGTTTGCCACCTTTGTGGTATAAATATATATATACTAGCTGTGCCCGCAGCTTCGCCCGCGTGGAATTGGACTTGTGACTAATTAAGTAGTATAGACGGATTTAACAGTCTCCTATTACTGTAGTTTTCCCCGAGACGTCAGTGTTCCTCATTGCTCATTGTCTATTTGCTCGCCGCTGTTAATCTTGGCTACTGAGTACAAAATCCTGTTGTTTTATTATTTTAATAGCTGTTACCTGCGGCTCCGCCCGCGTGGTCAAGCGAAATAATTTCGTTCCCGTGGGAATTTTAAAAAACCCCGACTTTATCCTTGTCAACATCATAAAGGGAATCTCTATAAAAAATTCAGCTTTTCAGGTTAAACGCTTCCGATAATACACGCGTAGTCTAATTATTCCGAATCCTGTAAAAATAAAAAAATAAAACCATCTTTATCGTCTACTTTTTAGAGGGAAGCTTAATACAAAATCTAGGCGTTCTAGGTTGAGCGCCCACAATAACACACGTGCAGTTCTATTTGTCCCGTTCCCGTGGGAATTAAAAAATCCTGTTATCATCCTTGTCAACATCATAAAAGGAACCTCTATACGAAATTTCAGCTTTCTAGGTTGAGCGCTTGCGATAATACACTTACAGTCCTATTACTCCCTTTCCCGTGGGAATTTCATAAAATCCCATCTTTATCCTAGTCAACATCATATAAGGAACCTACCTATATACAAAATTTCAGCTTTCTTGGTTGAGCGCCTGCGATAATACACTTACAGTCCTATTACTCCCTTTCCTGTTGCAATTTCATAAAATCCCATCTTTATCCTTGTCAACATCATAAAGAGAACCTCTATACAAAATTTCAGCTTTCTAGGTCGAGCGCCCTAGAAATAATTCACGTGTAGAGTTTACTCCATTTCATCCCTCTAGTCTAGGGGTTGAATTTTGAAGGAGAATTCCTGCGAAGTTTCAACTAAAATGGTCTAACTAATCTAGTTTCTTCATACAAACTTTGGACCCCCGTTTCACCCCCTTAGGACGTGAGTTTTGAAAAATCCTTTCTTAGTGCACCCCTAGACTTCATGGGGAACCTATGTGCCAAATTTGGAGTCTTTAGACCCAGCGGTTTGGGCTGTGCGTTGATATGTCAGTCACCAATCAGTCAGTTTCTGGGATGATGTCAGTAAAGAACCTTCATGCTGAATTTCATTCGAATAACTACAAAACAAAGTTTCATACTAACTTTGCACCCCCGTTTAACCCCCTAAGGGATGAATTTTGAAAAAAATATAGTACTCGTGTTTCATACCTTTCAATATAAAGAACCTTCATGCTGAATTTCATTCGAATAACTACAAAAACGGCAAAGTTTCATACTAAATTTGCACCCCCGTTTAACCCCCTAAGGGATGATTTTTGAGAAAAATATTTTACTCGTGTTTCATGCATTTCAATAAAGAACCTTTATGCTGGAATTTCATTCGAATAACTTCAAAAACGGCAAAGTTTCATACTAACTTTGCACCCCCGTTTAACCCCCTAAGGGATGAATTTTGAAAAAAATATATTACTCATGTTTCATGCTTTTCAGTAAAGAACTTTATTGCTGAATTTCATTTGAATAACTTTAAAAACGGCAAAGTTTCATACTAACTTTGCGCCCCCGTTTAACCCCATAGGGGATGTTTTTTGAGAAAAATATTTTACTCGTGTTTCATGCCTTTCAATAAAGAACCTTCATGCTGAATTTCATTCGAATAACTTCAAAAAACGGCAAAGTTTCATACTATCTTTGCACCCCCGTTTAACCCCTTAAGGGATGAATTTTGAAAAAAGTATTTTACTCATGTTTCATGGTTTTTAGTAAAGAACCTTCATACTGAATTTCATTCGAATAGCTTCAATAACGGCAAAGTTTCATACTAACTTTGCACCCCCGTTTTACCCCCTTAGGGGATGAATTTCCAAAAATCCTTTCTTAGTGAGCACCTACGCCCCAAAAGGAAACCCCATGCAAAATTTGAGACTCCTGGCATTTGTAGTTTCGGAGATTTCGTGATGAATCAGTCAGTGATTTTCTCTTTTATAATATACTAGCTTCCGCCCGCGGCTTCGCCCGCGTGGCCTAGTAACAATTAGCATATCTTTCTTCAGAAACAAATTCCGGTCCGGCACGGCCCGGTACGGTACGGTTTCATCCGGTCCGATCAGGTCCGGTCGATCCGGTCCGGTCCGGTCCGGTCCGGTCCTTATAAGGACCCTACATGACAAATTTGGCATCTCTAGACCCAGCGGTTTAGGCTGTGCGTCCCCTCTCAACTTCGTTTGCGTATATCTCGCTTTCCCGTGAGAATTTTGAAAAATCCTTTCTTAGTACATCCCTATCCCTAGACGTCGTAAGGACCCTACATGACAAATTTGGCATCTCTAGACCCAGCGGTTTAGGCTGTGCGTCTCCTCTCAACTTCGTTTGCGTATATCTCGATTTCCCGTAGGTATTTTGAAAAATCCTTTCTTAGTACACCCCTAGACGTCGTAAGGAACCTACAGTCCAAATTTGGAGTCTCTAGACCCAACGGTTTGGGCTGTGCGTTGATATATAGTTAAGTCAGTCAGTCAGTCAGTCAGTCAGGACTTTGAATTTTATTTATATAGATGAAGAAAAAAAACGGTCCGGTCCGGTTCGATCCGGTCCGGCACGGCCCGGTACGGTGCGGTTCCTTCCAGACCGATCAGGTATGATACGTTCCGGTCCGGTCCGGTCCGGTCGGTCTGGACCTTATAAGGACCCTACATGTCAAATTTGGCATCTCTAGACCCAGCGGTTTGGGCTGTGCGTCCCCTCGCAATTTCGTATGCGTATATCTCGCTTTCCCGTAGGAATTTTGAAAAATCCTTTCTTAGTACATCCCTAGACGTCGTAAGGACCCTACATGACAAATTTGGCATCTCTAGACCCAGCGGTTTAGGCTGTGCGTCTCCTCTCAACTTCGTTTGCGTATATCTCGATTTCCCGTAGGTAGTTTGAAAAATCCTTTCTTAGTACACCCCTAGACGTCGTAAGGAACCTACAGTCCAAATTTGGAGTCTCTAGACCCAACGGTTTGGGCTGTGCGTTGATATATAGTTAAGTCAGTCAGTCAGGACTTTGAATTTTATTTATATAGATGAAGAAAAAAAACGGTCCGGTCCGGTTCGATCCGGTCCGGCACGGCCCGGTACGGTGCGGTTCCTTCCAGACCGATCAGGTATGATACGTTCCGGTCCGGTCCGGTCCGTTCCGGTCCGGTCCGGTCCGGTCGGTCTGGACCTTATAAGGACCCTACATGTCAAATTTAGCATCTCTAGACCCAGCGGTTTGGGCTGTGCGTCCCCTCGCAATTTCGTATGCGTATATCTCGCTTTCCCGTAGGAATTTTGAAAAATCCTTTCTTAGTACATCCCTAGACGTCGTAAGGAACCTACATGCCAAATTTGGAATCTCTAGACGCAGCGGTTTTGGCTGTGCGTTGATACACCCTCGCAACTTCGTTTGCGTATATCTCGGTTTCCCGTAAGAATTTTGAAAAATCCTTTCTTAGTACTCCCCTAGACGTCGTAAGGAACCTACAGTCCAAATTTGGAGTCTCTAGACCCACCGGTTTGGGCTGTGCGTTGATATATAGTTAAGTCAGTCAGTCAGGACTTTGAATTTTATATATATAGATATATATAAAATGTTATGTTCCAGAGAGTTCCAAGTGAAGTCTGGTTCGGGCATGTCCCGCGGCCGCGAAGCCATCATGCCGGCGCGCCACGAGCCGCCGCGCCTGGCTCTGCCCGCGCCGCCCGCGCCTGCGTAAGTAGCCTTCCTATAGCTATTCTACATAATGTAATATTTGGTTAATCTATATTTATTTGTTGTACAAAACAGACTTACAACAATACAAGATAGTCGCATTTTTTGTAGTAAATAGGTCAAAGTTGTAAGACCAGTGACACTTGTACACACATGGCTTTACAAACAAGAGTATGTTTAAAAGTATACTATAGGTAAATATAGGTAAATAATATAAAAAATATATGGTATTTCTCTATCGGTAAGTTACAGAAGCACATTTGAAATGTTGCACACTATCACTTTTCTTTTTTTTTTAGTTGACAGTGACAGCTTTAATGTGAAATTTATTTTAGAATATTTTGCACAACATTCTATTTATGTACCCAAAAGATAAAGGTACTTGTAACCTGACCGATTTGGCACATTTTATTCGTTTTGAATTAATGTTGTAGTAAGTATTCTTTTCTTTCCATTAATTTATTCTTATATGGAAAATAATTCTAAAATCACTTTGTCAGGTGTATATTTTTGCCAAATCAAACTCACTGTAGATAATAAACAGTTTTTTTTAAATTGTAATTCTTCAACGGAACGCGCTTTAAGCGCCATCTGAACATATTTATAAGCTTTTTAGATATTTATTCCGTAGATGCATGTTTTGCAAGGCACTTATTTATATTGCACTATTTTCGCTTTTTAGTATTACTCTTATATTTGATGTTATAATTAGATGGTTAAATGGATATCGTCGTTTAAATAATCGTTTAGTTAATGCTATCATTAATTTAAGCCGGTAGAAAGCCAATTTAATAATTGTATTCTTACCCAAGACATGCGAAATCGATTAAAGCGAAGTTAGAGGGCAGTGGAAAATTTATTCGATGTGATATTCCTTAGTCTCATATTAGCCTAACTTCGGAGGAGTATTGAGCTGGGATTAAAATAAGATAGTATATCCATTTAATCTTCTCCAATCACTATTATGAGGCTACGAAGTAATGTTACATCCAGTTCACAGGTATTTTTAAAGTTCAAATTTACCATTATACTTTTAAGCGTGGAAAAATGTATGAGGTAAATATTTAGAGAGTATACAGTCGAAAGAAAAAACACATTGTCGCATGTCGAATCGAGCATTCGACTGGACATGCTAACGGTGTTCCAAGTATACAACACGACCTGTGTGTTCTGACCGCGTACGCGCTATAAATGAAACGCATACGTCATGTGTGCAGGGTAGCAAAAGAATCATACACTTCCGGACACATGAATCGAGCCACCCTACATTTTTATGTGTAATGACATAGAACATAAAAATATTCTTAAGTTAATCAAAAAGTTTTTATGCAGTGTTGATGCTGGTATATTCATAATGATTTTGAAGTGCTGTTGTTCCAATTTTGAATTTATCAAATGGAAAAACGAAACAAAATCCAAATTAGTGCATTCTTTTGAAAAGAAAAGTTGATCTAAATTAACATAATTTTTTTATTTAACTCCATAATTTTGAATTCACCGTAATTGTTTTGAAATTAAGACATCGTAAAATTGTTGTTTTTTTAATTTGAGCCATTTAAACGTTAAAATTATGGATACATCGCCTCTTCTAGCCGCGCAAGCTGTGGCGCTTCTACAGTCGGGCCGAAGTCAGCGCGATGTAGCATCACAGCCGTTCTGCTGTGCAAAGGGTAAACCATCGATACCTCGACACTGGTGTATACGTGCGCCGTCCAGGAAGACCGCGATTTCAGGTAACTTCAGAAAGACAGGATCGATTTATCGCGACAACCAGTTTACGAAATCGTCACCTCACCTCTGTACAGATCCAAGAACAGCTTCGAGACTTTCATGGAGTGGCTGTTTCCGCGCGAACAATTAGACAAAGACTTAAAGAACGTGGTCTGAGCCCACATAAGCCAGCCAACGGGTCGAAACTGACAAGAGCTCACCGAATGGCGCGCTTACAGTTTGCACGCGAACATTTGCATTGGACTCGACGCCAATGGAGCAAGGTACTCTTTACTGATGAGACTAAGATTATGCTTTATGGTAATGATGGAAGGAGGAAGGTCTACCGAAGGCGGGGAGAGCGCTTTGTTCAGTGTTGTATTGAAGAGAGAGTGAATTATGGCGGGAGCTCGTGGATAGTCTGGGGAGGAATATCTGCCGATGGTAAAACTGGGCTAGAGCTTGTGACAGGACCACGTCTACCAACACTAAATGCCCGTCGATACATTAACCATTGCCTAGAGAATCATGTGATGCCATATGCTGGATTTGTAGGCCAAGGCTTCATCTTTATGCATGATAATGCAAGAGCGCACACTGCAGGAATCGTCAGGGCATACCTTCATGATGTTGGAATCACGACAATGGAATGGCCAGCAAGGAGCCCTGATATGAATCCCATCGAACATCTATGGGACGAATTAAAGAGGCGTGTTCGAGCTCACCAACCAGCACCACAAACTTTGGAAGAGCTGAGAGTTGCCATCGAGGAGGAATGGGAGAACATTCCACAACACTTCATAATGACGTTGATTAACTCCATGCCAAATCGCATGACTGCAATCATAAACGCTCTCGGAGGCAATACAAGTTACTGAATATTTTTTTTTTCAAAAATTCAACCCGAGTCTTGTCTTTGAGAAAGGTTATACAGGACAAGTTTCACTTAAAATTGTAATTTTATCAAGTTATTGAAATTTAAATTTGGAATTAAGTATACCTTATTAATGTAAAGTGTACCAGCTTCCAAATTGCATAAAAACTTTTTCGTTGATCATATACTTTTGTTAAGTTACCAGCAATCAAAGTTGAAACTGCTGGGTGGCTCGATTCAAGTGTCCGGAAGTGTAGTTCTCACAACCAAGCCAAATTTTTTCTGTGTCAGGTTTCGGTGTTTCTGCAAGTGGCGTCTATTATTGAATAGACGCCGCTTGGAGAAGGGAGTCTTAACCTAATGCATTTTCCAGACTGACTGGTCAAATAATATTTCACATTATAACACTTAATTAACAGGGCTTGAACGCGCACATAAACTTACTTGTTTTTATATCCGATGTTTTAACAAAGCATCTGCCGTGTTCACGGCGACGCACTCTGGAACTCTGTCAATACGTCAGGTGTAAAATAAGTGAGTTTAAGGTACTAAGTAGGTTACTCCCGCTCGGATTTTTTTACGTTTTTAACAAATTGCAACTCAATCTTTCATTGTACATTCATAAGAATGCGATTCCCAACTATAAACACAATATATCTACTGAATAATCATCATATAAATTATAAATAGTAACGCTTCTCTTTGTATTTGTGACAAATGTAAGTTAAGAGAGGTAGGGCACAGCGGATAATCCGCTTAAATCGGAGCAGCCCGGGGAAGGACCTCCACCTTCCATCGTATCGTAGCCAAATAGCATTGGTCTCGCCCAGTTATATTCCTACGGTGAGTAAGGTCTCCAGAGCTCCACTTGGGGGGAGGGTTGGCAACGCGTGAGTGATACCCCCGTCTATAGGCTACGGTGATGCTTACCATCAGGCGGGCTGTATGCTTGTTTACCACCTTTGTGGTATAAAAAAAAAATGTAAGTTAACAGGGGAAAAATACTTTATCTCAACTGCTACAAATTAATTATAGTATACCGTGGTAAACACACATTGTAACACTGTTAGTTTACACCAATAAATAAAATAAAATAAAACAATGCATTTGCAACAAATAGTACTTATGTGCGCGTTCAAGCCCCTTTAATAAAGTGATAAAATGTGTCACGTTTCAGTCCTCAGTTTAATTGAGTAATTAATACCTCATAATAGTGATGTACAAGTAGTTAGTTAGCATGGTATGTATTGCAGCAGTAATGCAACGGAAAGCCCCCGGCGCCACTCGCGGCCCGTCGCCCGGAGACCCCTACGAACAGCGGCTAGCCCGCTCGCCATGCCGCCAAGGTAAACGGACATTTGGACATATACTACCCGTTCAGATATTGACTGTAGAGGTCTAGGAGATTACAAAGTTTTGTTTAAGCGAAAAATGAGATCATTTACTTGAAAAAGAAAACTGTCACCTCAGAATTAAAACGGACATTACAGTCAATATGACATTGTAACATGTCCATTGTTTACTCAAAAGCATTTAATAATTAAAATGATGTACAAAATTTACAAGACATTAAAATGACAACATATTTATGCCGCTAACTGTACATCTCTATAAAGCAAAGTATACAATCTGCTCTCAAAACAATAATTTTTCTAAACTGATTTTTATTACCAGAGATTAACGAGTACAAGTATGGAGAAATAATTAATAAATCTTTCCCACGCTACCAAATGCAGGAATACATAATTTTTTTAAACCGATTATGTCTGAAAAAATTTGAATAATCAATAAATCCTCTTCAGTAAATACTTGAACGAATTTAACAGTCAACCATCATTAACAAAATCTATAACAATTTCAATACTTTACCCGATTAATTCATAACCAAACATTTATCTTCACTTATAAGTATGAGAAATCAGCAGCGCCTATTCTCGCAATAAAAACAGTTTCAATCTAGTCTTAAACTCACGCTATCCCGCTCATTTCTTATTTTGTACAAGCTGTTACCCGAGGCTTCGCCGGCGTAAAAATTAGCCTATGTTGGACTCTGTACCCCTGACAATATGTATACAAATTTTCATAATGATCGGCTGCTTAGTTTGTCAAGCCGTGAAGGAATAACAAACAAACAAACTCACTTTCTCATTTATAATATTAGTATGATGAGTGAGATAGCCTTTGAGATTGAGACGAGATTTTAAGACCATTCTCCCACGACGTTACCCAAATGAAGCGATTTGACTGCGACGCAACTTTCATTTTCCTGTGTTCGCACACGGCTCTATCCACATAATGACTAAATTCGGTCATTTTTCCTTGAACTATCATACAATACTATGTAGACCTCTATTTACGATTAGTATGCAACTCAGGTTGCGCACGACTGTTAGTAAACGCATTGCGTGTGAGAACCGCGAATTTATATTACTCTCTTAATTTATTAATATGATACCCGTATGATACTCGAGTCCCTTGTGAATTGCGTCGTGGGCGAACGGGCAAATATTTTGTTTTGAGAATAGATCATCTGGTTGGAAACTCTAACTCGCCTTCTTGAAGCCTACCTATATGTTTTTTTTTATTCTCGTCAGCTCCCGATATTGGCGTCGTCGTAACTACTATTAAAACGTAACTTTGCATATGTCTATTTCTTCTTTGGTGTTTTTTATAGTGAATTGCACAAAGACACAATGATCAAGTTATCTCTTTTTCTCTTCCCTAATTAGATAGTGACAGCATAGGATTTAGTGTTTGTTACACCACCTATAAATAAAAAAATCGGAGTCAGGGGAGCATATTCGTCAAATAAGTACTATGAAAACCATACAAAAGCTGTCTAATTAACTAAGTTTATTCGACGTATAAGCTATTTGGGAGTGTAGAAACGGACCCCGAGTCTCACGTTGTCTCTTTTTTCTTCATTAATTAGACAGGGACAGTATGAGATTTAGTATGTCTTTGTGCAACTCTGTTATACTCTGTACAAATATTCTGACGCGCGATATTCACGGATATGTGTATACGTATGCACGCATTATTAAGTATTCATAGAATATTTGTATTTATTAGTTTCGCTGTAAATACGTTGGCTATGGTTCTTTATATTTTAATGTATTATGTTATGTATGCATGTACTTGGTTTTTCTTATTGTGTAATAATGAAAATATATAAGATATATAATTGTACCATATTATTAAGTGATATAAATATGTTTTCTCTTAATTTGATGGGTATAAAAGCCACCGTCCATCTCCAGCTAAGCTAAGATATAGTCTTGTCAAGATACGAAGAGGATAAATGTAAACAAACACATTCGACTACTAACCGATAAGTTAGAAGACAATTGAAAAGAACCCCTCTTAGCTCAATTTCACCAAAGCGTAGAACCGGCATTAGAATGCGTTTGTAATTTTTCTCTTCATTTCTTGAACAAACTATTATTTATAATTTTAATTCAGTTCACATAGTTGCGGCTGATTTGACAGATGACAGTTTGACGTGGATGCACATGTATGGATAGCTGGTTCGACTATGTGAGCTAAAGCTAAACTAACTTATCTTAGTTGTCAGTGGACAAGCTTAAAGCGGGTTGCGGACCAAGAGCTAAGCTAAGTCATTGCTAGCTTAGATTAGCTTAGTCTGCATAGCTGAAATGATTTTTCATACTTAGGTGAAGACCACAACGCGTAATGTATGTAAAACTAACTGAAAACTAACTTAGCTTACCTCTTGATCTGCAACCCGCATAAAAAATAATCCCAAGCCAAAAACTAATAATTATAATTCAATTCAAAATAAAATGTATAGAAAATTGATTTGAAAAGTTTGCCTTCTGTATTCATTTATAATGATTGAATACTTAATTATGATTAAATTCAAAATAAAATGTAAAGAAAATTTTGCTTTCAAAAGTTTGTATACATACTTTCTGTGTTCATTAATGATAGATGAATACTGATTTTAGCCTTGTGTTTTCAGTACGAGCGTCCGCGAGGTGTATGGCGGTGCGCACCCTCAACGTCAAAGACACAGACACCACAAACACCGACACAACGCGGAGTAATAGACGCAGTTGACTGACGTGTCGGTAACAAAACGGAACGATATTGTAATAAAACGAAACGCTATCTTTTCCCACTTATAAAGTCAGATAATAAAGTCCCGAATTTATTTGCCAATTCAGAAACGTCAAACCCTTGTTAGAACTGTCAAAAATGGGTGGAGTTGGCTTGATTTGGAAAAGAGTTTTTAAACCTCGTAAGAACGGTTAAGAAGCCTACTGTTTTAAATTAAACCATGTACGGCAGGCTTTCTTCGATATAAGGGCTCCCACACATAAATGCGAATTCACTTTCGTTTTTCGATATTAAAAACAATGTGTGAGCTCGCAGATATTTGCGATGCGATGCGAATTCGCAGTTATGTGTGGGGAGCCCTAATAGTATAAACAAACAGCTTCCTGCCAATTACGCTTGGATTGGTATGAAACCTCTTGTCTACACTGTTTTAAATTTAGTTTCCAATTCAACATTGTCCGTTTTGTTACCAACACATTTGAAACTTTCCATAACAACAGTGACTGCAGCAATGGACGTGCAGTTAGCACAATGCGCCATGTAACGCTAGATTTGTTAAGACAAGTTGTAACATGTTGGCGAATGTAAAGTTTACACGAGTTGTAACATGTTTGCGTATGTAAAGTTTACACGAGTTGAAACATGTTTGCGCATGTAAATTGGATATGGAATGTTGATGGGTTGACAAGACGATTAGAAACGATTGCGAAGAGTAGTGGTAAGTTTAGAAAATAACTTGTCAAATAGTATCAAGTAGTCGCAAACGAGGAGCTCGATGGTGTCGATGGGTGTCGCGCTCTAAAACGAACGCACAAGTTAAACGTCGTCCCTAGCCAGTGTTTGGATGGGTTTCGTTATCTCGAGCGTCTCCGTGCTTCGGAGGGCACGTTAAACCTTCGTCCCGGCCGTCGTCGATGGATGACGGACGTCTGATCCCCTTCGATTGAGGGAAAAGCCGTATCGCTGCAGTGGGATGATTATGGTAATTACGATCCCCGCACGGTGTAAACATTTATGTCACGACGTTTGTGTTTGCCCCGAGTCTGTTTTTTTTTTAAACGTATACATATAGACTTATACATAGATTAGATTGTAGACTTGCGTTTGCGACCACTGGACACTATATGTCTATGTATGATCTAATGTGTATTGTAAAAATAAGTTGGCCGTTTGGTCAGTAGGTTTTTGATCTTATGACTTCGGGCAATTGTATCTCCATTTTATTGTCAAATTATTTCTGTACCTTTAGCAGTTCACTCTCGTCTCGACACCTGGGAAGGACCCTTTACGAGGGATGTTTTGACCGTTTAAAGATATTGTTTATAATTAACTCGCGTGTTCGATGCGGATTAAAAAGTCGAACAATCGGCAGACGAAAGTCTTTTGTCGTCGTGAAAGTCGTTTATTATTGGAGACTTTAAAGAATATTAGTTAGTATTCAAGCGATCCTTAAGTGCCCCTTCCTTCATACATGGCGTATGCGTTAGATGAACGTATACGCAGCACAGACACAGCGGTAACGCGCTGCGTATACGTTCATCGAAAACCTACGCTTGGCCTACGCCATGTATGAAGGGGCTCCAAATGTTTTTTGACAGGTGCAGATGTAGGTCCGTGAGTGAACTAAAGTTCTTGTTCCAGTGCTTATCTTAATGTTAATGAAATTGTATATAAGCTATAAGGTCGATGACATTATGTATTTTAAGTTCTATTCTAAAACATCAAACATTGCAAACAATCATTATTATCCCATGTTAGGCGTTATTTATACTAGGGGTTATATATTATAGGGGTTAAGGGCGCCTTTTAACGACTTTCTTGCGGCCGCCGCCGTACTTGTTTTTATAGCAAATCAAATTTTATTGAGCAGTTCACATCGTAAAATTTCTTAGTTGTTACCTAAATGCGCGGCAGGCGCGCGATGTTGACACGTTTAATTAAAGTTTAATTTGCTAGTAATGAAAACAAGTACGCGAGAGAAGACGATGAAAATTTTCGTGTCGTCAAAACTTGTCCTAACTGACCTAACTTGTGGCTAATTAATGTTCTTCCACGGTGGGCGCCATTTATAGCTCCACGGTGGGCGCCAATTATGCCCTTAGACGTAGCGTACCTAACATGGTCATCCTATTTTAACATTAGTTCATTATTGATTAATAAATGGAGTTTATAATAATTATCGCAAATGCCCTATTAGTTTTAATTTAGTTATTAATTTCTCATTGTAGTTTTAATTGTGAACGACACGGGATTTTCAACGTGCGACATTTCTGAGCAAGACAGCTACTTGTAGAAACTGTCTAGCCGGATCCACACCAGACGATCCAAGTTGGACCGGCGATCCACAATCCGCGATCCAGGACGCGGATCGCACTGGCTGTATGGCTGTATTTGGATCGCGTTGGATCATCTAGTGTGTATCAGGCTAATGATATTCCCGATCCGTTCAGTGAATCGGTCATCGTGTATTGTGTGTTGTGTTATACTAGAAACCCCTGTGTAATCAAGTTTTATTAAGAATTACAAAGTACCATATTTACAGTCCCTTTGACCATGATTCGTGATTCTGGTGAAATGTTATATTGGTTTAATAAGAAAGGATCGATTCGTATTCTATTTAGTACTATTTAAGGATTATTCCATGAAATTATAGAATACGAGTCGTTGTTCTTTTTTATTATACGATTATAAACTGCAGATCGTTCACCGTAAGATGTCCGCTGCCGTGACGGCCGTGATGTTGGCATTATTGCTTGTCTGTAGAGACCGTTCACCGTAAGTTGTCCAACAAGCATGAATGCTAACTTCACATTGAGTTCTTACAGTAAACTATCTGTGTTTCAACCAACAGCCGAGTTATATACTATGGGTTGGTTTAAAATTCCTGCGGGGCTATTCTCATATAACAGTTAAAATCTAGTCTCAATCTTATTGGAATCAAAATAGTAAACAACAGCTCCCAATAGTAATGTAACGATAGACCGTGGTGCTCGGCAATCGAGCCTCACTTGATTTGCCATCTCTCTAGGGTATAATGCCTTTTTCTTCAAATTACTGTTTCTCACGTAGTTGTTAAGGAGGGAAGTCCTTTCAATACTTCCTACTCCGACTATCTTGTTACGTTGTGTTATCCAAGACAGCTGTAGTTTTCTCCCCCGGGACGTCAATAAGCTTCATTGCTTATTGTCAATCTGAGGTCGCCGTTGTTGATCCTGTCTACACAGGAGACACATCGGTGGGAATGTGTGGTGGGCTTGTCCCGAAGGTCTCAATCTTAGCGATATTTCACACATTTTTTAATTTATATGAGCAAGATAGCAATATAGATTGATATTAGATTTTAATTGTTTTTGTTACGAAAATAGACTTGCTGATATGGTCCAGTTAGGGGTGTCATTCCACTGGATTAGGAACCTAGATATAAAGGACTGTGAATAGATCTCTCGTGTCATTTCTACTTATTTCCGTCGTGTCGAAAAATTCTCGTTGGTGTTTTCTTGATTCAAAATTTTAAATGTATCAATGGATTAGCATTAAAAATTCGACGGATTTTATTTAAAAAAGTAATTTAATCTCGCAACTATTTTAATCACTTAGGTTAATTTTTATTTTATTATAATTCATAAATATGATATTAAAATAGAATGTGAATATTAAGCCTTAATTTATAAGTTAAAAAGACAGTATAGTAGATATTTTAAATGACTAGCTTTCGTTTGTCACTATTCATACGATGTGTCCCCAATAAAATAATTTGACAAAACTTTCTACTCTACAAACTGCCAGACAGACACACAGTCGCCTCTTTAGAGCGCTTGTAGACGTCCGTTTCTTCCGCCGGACTGGTGTCCATCGCACCGAAGGGAAGCGGTGGTGTATCCGTCGTAAATTGTTCTCAATGTATTTTAACGAAAATTAATAAAAATGTTGATTACAATGAAATTTCGTCGAAATCTGATTAGAGTTACCTAAACTCTAATAAAAAAACCTAATTCTCCCTTCGTTTAGGTGGTCAGGTGTCTGTACATTCATTATAAACCATACACCACCGCGAATCCGATAAAAACACGGTCCTTTATCAGGTGAAAAAAGTCTACAAGCGCTCTTTGAGACGTGTATTGTCTGACCCACCTCTATTATGTCCACCTCTTGTATGATGACGTAGACAATCCGTTCCATAGACAATCGAATGAAAAGTGAATGAATGATTTTAAAATTCGTTCTGAAATTGAAGTAATTTCTACTGTAGAAACAAATGAATTGCGTTTTTCGCTTGTATTAAAAAAGGTAAAATGTTAGAAGGTAAAGAACCAATTCTTATTCTGTGTGATGTGTAAAATAAAAATAGTTGTACATATCGGACTTTTCTTTTATACTAGCGAAACCCGCGCAACTTCGTTTGCGTGTACCTATCCCAGCTTTCCTGTGGGAATTTTATTTTTTTCTCTCCGTAAGAACCAACCTAATACTTCAAGGAATATTCCAAAAAAAGAATTTGCTTAATTGGTTCAGCCGTTCTCGAGATTTGCGCTTAGCAACACATCCAGCGATTAATTTTTAGGGTTCCGTAGTAAAATACAAGGAACCCTTATAGTTTCACCAAGTCCGTCTGTCCGTCCGCGGTCTAGCGCCTAGACGCTTGATGCTAGAAAGTTGTAATTTGGTATGTATACTCATATTAACAATGCTAACAAAGTGGTAAAACAAAATTTTGAAAATATTTTTTTTGGGGTGCCTCCCCTGCATGTAAAGTGGAAATGAAATTTTTTTTTCGCACCGACCCCATGTTGTGGATATTTCCCAGGTTGATGGTGGTATCGTTAGATAGGTCTCTTAAAAACATTGAGGGTGTGGGAAGACCATTTTCCGATACAATGGTCCGTTTGCGAGTTATTTACATTTAACGTGTCAAATTTCGTTTTGCACGGTCCCCTCTATCTCCGAAAGTCTTGTTTAGAAATTTGAAAAAATCGTGGTAGTAGTCCATATAGTCAACCTACAAGGAAAACTATAACGGTTGAGGAGACACTAATAGTTACCAAGTAATAGCCGACGATCTTATGAAGTCAAATTTCTTTAACGAAAACGTACAAATGTCATAGAATGTGGCATTGTACTCATCTGCAAGCAAGAAATGCGTAGCCTATACGGAACCCTACATTGTGCGTGGCCCGACACGTACTTGCCCGGTTTTTTATATTATAAATGTAAGATTCATTTTTATTATATACTTCGTGAATCTATCCAGCAAGTATATTTACGATGATCCCGTGGTATAGAACTTAAAAATCATTAACAACTATTCTCCGGGGATACATTTTGATTAGCGTATTTAGTGTGTGTATTGTTATAATTATTTTATTAACGCATTATATTATTACTTCACTTTTAATTCATGTATGCTCTCTCTATATATATATAATTTTATAAAAACCTATTGCATTCCTAGCGCGAGTTGAGTCATACATAACGTAACCGTCGCCGTATACAATAAAATTATTAATTACTAGCTTTTCCGCGCGGCTTCGCTCGCGGTTAATTTTATGACATAGATCTCGTTTGACAACAAAACCCAAGGCGCGTCTTGTAGCGCCATCTGTTGGCCGAAACAGCGCCCTCTATAGTAGAAAAAATATTTTCCCATTGGAATGACATACTTTTACGGGATAAAAAGTAGCCTATGTTGGCCTCTGTACGCCTGACAATATATATACAAATTTTCATAATGATCGGATGTTTAGTCAAGCCGTGAAGGAATAACAAACAGTACGTATAATTTATCAACATTACATACAGCATTATTTCACATAACTGAACATGGCGCTGTTAGATTCCTGAATCGCGCTATGGTTTCGCTTTCGTCACAAGTATTTCCATGCCCGTTACAGCCTTTATAATTATTGGTTACAACAATTTTGTTACTATTATACAACAACAATTTTTTGAAAATGAAATGAAATTAGACCTTCACAGGCACTTTTTCTTGTGATTTACAACTTGTTTAAGTAAAGAAAATAAACTACGTTTTATACTACCACCATTTCGGACACATGCAAAATGGCCACCGGTAAAAAGAAATGGCGAAAGAGAACCGTTGTGGCCTTTTCTTGTCATTTTGTACTTTTTTTTTCACTTATCAGTTACAATGTAGGTTAAAAAGTACATTAAAATTTATAAGAAGAATACGCGAAATGAACAAGTCTTAAAAATCTTTATTACATTGTTTTTTATAATATTAGGAAGTAAGGATAATACGAATTCAAATTTAATTATATTAGGTCATTTATAATTATTACTATTCAAGAGGTCTTCTATATCTTTATAATTTTTAGTTTTTAGTCAACTCTCTAGTTTTTTTGCAGGTATAGTAAGGTTTAGGATAAATGTTAAGGAGTTGGTTAACTTTATTATAAATGTACGCGGAGTTATTATAAACTGTCTTTTGGCACATTAAATAATGGCATCATAATGAATATGGTAGAGGTTAGGTTTTAGAAACCTAGACCTAGACTAATGGGGTCCCAGTGCATTGTGTTTTTTAGGGACACCGCCAAACGACTGCGTAAAACCACAGGTGACCCAAAGACTGGAAGTTACTTCGCTTAATGCATTTCTATCGCCATTCAGCAAGGTAGGTAATGCTGCAGGCATTTTTGACCCTGCTACAGGGATCTGTGTTTTTTTTAGGAATAGTGTCTATTACATATTAGTTTTTGCTTTCACTTAATGTTTGTATGATAGTTTAATTTATAGTTTATGTTTTAAAAAACTTATTGCATTTATAATTTAGTAATATATTCCCCAAAAAACACTAAAATAATAATATAATCCCTTCTCCTATCGTCCCTACGTCCCCAAAAGATTTATGTCTGGGTCTTCGCAGTGAAAATGTCCTCGGAACAACGTACTTCGCATGAACACGGAGTTTCGCAGTACCTACTTATCAATTTTCCAGCATTTATTAAAATAGGTACTCAAATCGATGCCAAGCAGTAATAAATTAAAAATGATGACTCTTGACGGGCAGTTACGAAATCGGATACCTGACTGATTTTATTCTTCTCTTTATGTTGGTGTCATCGAATGGTTAGTATCCTACCTTCGGGACCAGAGGACACCTTTCGATTACCTACTTCACGCAAGATCGTTAATTTTTTAATAATAAATTAACAGATATTTTATATTTATTTTAGAACATTTTATTATAACAAGCCGCGTTCGTGAATTTCTGCACTCCCAAGGTTGTCTGGTAGAGAAAGAATGCATTTAGCATTAAGTCCACTCAATCAAGATAATTAAATAAATAAATAAACATTTCTCTTTGAGAAATCTGGTTTACATTTTCTAAATTTCTTTTTGTTTGAATAATAATAAGGGAAATCCCAATGATATTACAATGGAAATCCTAAATTCACGCGGTTAGCAACCATCCTTACTTGAGGCGCCGTAACGTGTTTCCCCCGGTATGCCCCTGGTCCGCTTTCTGCTACACTGTAGGTACTGCATGGGTTACGTTACGTACTCGAAGTTCGGCTGTCACCCGTACGTAATTATCTGACATCTGTCAAAGTATGACTTTTACCAAATACTATAGAAGACTAATACCCACAGCTTCGGTAGAATTCGGGCAAGACGCGACACTAGCGCCCCTACGGCATGAGGGCGGCGGCATGAGGTGAACGATTTCAAAACTTTTGTGCGTTTTGTATGCAAAATGTTATAGCGCCCCTAGCGGCATGAGGTGAACGGAGGTTTTTGTATGCAAAATGTTACAGCGCCCCTAGCGGCATGAGGTGAACGGAGGTTGCCAAGTCATTGTATGAGAAACGTCAAGAGCTTAGGTATTAGTCTTCTATAGTATTTGCTTTTACTACCTTACTAGTAAATCTCTCGCAACTTCGTTTGCGTATATCTCGCTTTACCGTGGGAATTTTGAAAAATCCTTTTGTTAGTGCTCCCCTACGTTATAAAAGGAACCCCTGTGCAAAATTTCAAGTTTCTAACCCTTATAGTTTAGGCCCTGCGTTGATATGATCCCTATTTTTTTGAAAATACAATATAGCGGTCACTGGTATTTTATTAAATAAGCGATGAAGAATGTAATTTTTCAAGGATTATGAAGAAATAAAACCAGTTAATTCGTTAAATAATTATATATTGTTTTACATAGGAGAACCAAATTAATTATACAGCATAAAAGTATGAAAAATTTCAAAAAAGAATCTTATCTACATTGACACTATAAAATAATTTTATTATAATCCCATTACCCATTAAAATAAACCAATCAAAATTACCAAACATTGTCCAGTTTTATGAGATTTTAAGTCATTTTTTAAAAATTAAATCTCGTAAGTTTAAGATTATATTCTGTTTCAATATACTTGGCACTAGACTTCCAGTGAAATGCAATGATGGTGTTTAAACTAGTTTGCCATACCTTATTGTGCTAACTTAATGTTGTGTGTGTGCCATCAATAAAGTGATTTATGCTCGATTTATTTTTATATCAATATGCAATTAAATCTGATGATTGGAACTTTTGTGCCAAGTGTAGTAGAACCATAGATTTAGTATAAACTAGCGTACCTATAGATCGGCTTTGTTTGATTGAGGCGAGACCAAAAACAAAATACACTAGTGTACGTGGAATGTACATGTGTGCAAGCAAGATATATAATTTTGTGGATTTTCCTTTTAGTTTGAGTTACATCCAGGCACTGCACACGCACAGGTAACCATATTTAATCACGTCGAAGTAACACCAAAACTACACTTATAAACCATAAATTTTGTAAAAATAAGTGGGATTTGTTTTTAACATGACTGACGTTAGGGCGATACAAGCCCATAGGCTATGGGCCATAGCGTGTAAAATGGTCTCGTCTATCTATCTCGCTCTAACAAACGCATATGCTATGATCTATCTCTTTTGCATTGCCAATCTTCTTACGCTAGTAAGTTATAATAAATCTATGAGTAGAACATAATATAGACATGCTCCGACTTCAATATTTTTTTAATTTCGTCCTTACAAGTTATTTGAATTCGACATAAAATATGGATGATGAGTACTTAGGACAAAATTACAACGAATATAAAACAATAGTTAAATATCTACAACAAATACCTTCTTTCGAAGGTGTTTTTAAAAAAAAAGTAAAAAAAGTAAAAAAAGTTTTATTTTAGACCTTTGCCTGCCTTTGTAAATCGAATAAAAAAAACCATGGTGTTAATATACACAAATCCTTGACGACAAATATATCTTTTTATATAATACATCGTTAACTAAGTTTTAATATTAGGAGAGAAATCTAGATAGATATAGGTGCAAGTAGATAATATTTTAACGGTTCTATCCTGCCTGCCACATCTGCGGCCAGAAACATCGTTTGTAGAAGGGAATATGTTGAAACATTTAGTTTAATTATTTGCATGAGGTTTGCATGCAATGGTTTATAATTTCTTACACACAATTTTTTTACATGATAATACTTATATTTTAATATATTTTTATTTAAATAATACAAAAAATCTGACATTGAACATAGTTAATTCCAATGTAAATAATTAATCCTTTTAGATTTTACATTATTAAATTTTAAAAAATAGTATTTTGTTATTAATTGTTATCGACTGTAAATGTAATATTTAAAAAAACAAATTGTCTATTATAATATTGATAACACTAAGTAATAAGTGTACACTGGCTGAAAACACAGTGTAAAGGCAAAAATAAAAAAAATACACCCTTCTACGAAACAATATTTTATACCAATATTTAGTTACTGGCCATCGTGGCTTTTAGGACTTGAACCTGACTCTGGAATCAGAGACTAAGTCGGCAGATGTCGTCATTGATCTCTAGCATTTGGTCTATAAAGGACTGGTGTGACATGACTGTCGACAGTTTGCATATAACATCTTGAAGATGCCCGTCCTTGTAGTTCATTTGTGCATTGCAAAGGTCTATTTCTTCTTTTATCTCATCTGGTATCTGTGGACAAAAGTAATCTTTAGTTAGACGTTGGCAAATGAACTAAGTAGATACACGACAGAATAAGTAGGTAGGTATAGTAAAAAAATAATTTGATTGGGAAATGGAAGGGTCGAAACTATTCAATAGAATATCTTTATGTAATTAAAGGTTTTATAAATATGTGCCGTTTTAGGTTTTAGGAAGACCTTTAAAAATATCCTAAAAGAAAAGTTAAGTTTACGCCAAATGTCCTGGCTCTATGTCTAGATTATGATCATGAACCGCGAATAGGTAAACGGGAATTATTTTAAGTCAAGTGTAATAGTGTTGCCAACAATGTCATATCTTCACAATGTTGCTATAAAAAATGTAATAAAAACTACTGTAACTAAGATATACTCAATCGGTAAGCTGACATGGAACCGAATGATTGTATGTTTGTTGGTATATAAGTACACATTTATGTTTATAATGATTGCAGATGATTATAGGTTGATGGCAAAACTCGTATGTTTCTATAATTTTATATGCCTTTACTATTCTCGTTATAAATTCTGTAGGTATTTACTGTATTATTATGCCAATGTGATTAATTTTTATGACCATATTAAGTTTTTACTTCACTCGTATTAACGGTGCTCAGATTGTCAGTTTTTCTCGCATGTTAAATGCTTTTGATGGTTACAGCCTTGACTGACATGCCACACAGCACCGCAGAAATACACCCAGCAAACGATCAGTGAGTTGTGATAGTGTAGGTACTGTGGCCCGCTACAAAGTTTTTTCCCATTCATTTATCGATTTGTGCAAATGTGTAAATAGGTTCGTCACACTTTGCTTAAATCAATGAGACACGAACCAAGTATGGTAGAGTAAGTACGTCAACCAAAGAATGTATGTATAAATATAAAAATCTTAACAAATAATAATTGAATGAATGTAGAAGTAAAATGAAGAGAAGTAAAGGAAATATTTGATGAATGGAGAAGAAAAGTGTGGACTAAACTAATCATATTAATTCTACTTACATTAGCATCCATGAATAGGCTGAATTTGTATTTGGTCTTCCGTTTCTCATTTCCGTTGTCAAAGAATAGTGTGAACTGTGCATCCTTGCCTCTACCTCCCACTGGGAAGTAGAGGCCGGCGATTAGGTGGCCCTTCTGGTCTCGTGCGAGGAGACTCCTGTAGAAAATAGAGATATATAAATAATGCTGACTCACGTAAATAACTATTCAAAATTATTGTGACAATGTCAAAATTCCTAAGTATCTACCTCAATAACTACTTGTTGCATTAGAAATTATGCAGTATCTCGCTCATAGTAATATCTAACTGCAGTATTTGGTTGCACACTACATTGTGCGAGTTCACATTTATGTGTAATTGCATAGTGTAGTGTGACTTTTCACTTCTAGTGTGACTATGACTCTATGTGTTAGAGATATCTACCCACCTATATCTTACCAGTAATATAAAATACTTGCGCTCTAACCTAACCCTTTCTAAAGAGATGAACCACTGGAACCAGACCATCAGGTGACGTAGTAGCTTATTGTATGTCTGGCACTCGTAAACGTGCTTACCTAAAGTTATAGACCAAGTTCCTCCTCTCAGTGACGTTGACGCCGTCCAAATATGGTCTTGCTGCGAAGACGAGCGAGGTCTGGCATTTGACGTCCTCTGCGCGTGTCTCCCGCTCTTGCCACTCGACGTAACTGCTGTTTTGAGGGTTCAGCACATAGTTGTACTCCTTGCGGCAGTGTGGCTCGTCAGATTGGGTGAACCAACCTAAAATGTAGCAAAGAACTCCGTCAAAATTTGTCATAGTGCTATGAATCCTACTGGGATTATACAGTATATTGTGGAGAGAAGGGAAAACAAAAAATATGTGTCACATATATGCAAGCTAATAGGTACTAATATTACACTGAATAGTTCGGTTATGTCATTATGGTTTTTACCAGGGATAGTCTTGGTAATACTATTTGATGATTACCTGTATGTGGGTACGCTCTGTCTGCCATGACGGTGATGATTCGGGGCACGTGGTACCCGGGGTCAGCCAGCAGCAGCCCAGCGCGGCCGTCGAGCCGGATCTGCACGCCCACCATGACGTGCTCCTTCTCGGCCGCCGCCACCGCCTCGGGCCCCTCGCCGCAGCCCACGTACTCGCGCACGTCCACCACCGCCTCCTCGCACGAGAGGAGCGCCGTTGCCGCCGCGAACCCCGGGAACTCCTTGTTCAGTCCCCGCCATCGCCGGATCAACTCGATCCCTAACCCCACGCAGGTGTGTTTCCGAGGCCGGATCGGCGGCGAGTACTGCTCGTACAAGTCGTACAGCTGCGCCTCGCTCTTCTCGAATGCATCGAACAGCGAGATGAAGTTGCTGACGGAGTCGTAGTTGTCGGTGACGAGGAGTCGGCGCAGTGCTGCCTCCGCCTTGGTGGCGAGCTCCTCGTGCTTAGCCGGGGTTAGGTCCAGTGGCCTGCGAGGCTGGCCCCACCGCGCGGGCGGCAGGGGTAGTCTGGTCACGTCGCGGGCGCAGCCGGCGTCGGGATCGTCCGGCTCGGCCCGCGCGACCGAAGCGAGTCAACTCGGCCACTCGGCGCCCCAGCGGCCGACGGCGGGGGAGGCCGGCTCGGCCTCCGCCCCGGGTCCTTCCTGGCGGGCATCATCTCGGCCTCGCTCGTTCGCAACCTCGACGCCCTTTACGAGCGCCTCACGTTGCCTCTCTAACACCAATGATGTCGGTTTTTCACGCTCTGTAGATTAAAAAAAATCTAATTAATTTTGCTAATGCCACCTGCGTTAACCGCTAATAGTAGGTAGGCACTTCCATTTGCAATAGTTTCAAAGATATTAATCTCCTTTCATTCTTACGATGTTAAGGAAACAATTCTATTTTAACAACGCGTAGTTTATGCAAGGAAGTGAATGGCTAATCATTTTAAATTATCTCTAAGATATTTTTACGTTACATATACGCGATAAAGCTATCTTGTAGTGATATTTTTATTAGATTAATAATTATCTTCCGTTGAATACTATATCGTTGTATGAGATAACAACCAGAGCATGACTTAGGC
Source organism: Endotricha flammealis (assembly GCA_905163395.2). Taxonomy (NCBI): domain Eukaryota; kingdom Metazoa; phylum Arthropoda; class Insecta; order Lepidoptera; family Pyralidae; genus Endotricha; species Endotricha flammealis. The sequence goes on along the minus strand of LR990869.1, from coordinate 2,239,584 downwards.
ACGTTCCGGTCTGTATTTAGGCGTATTTGGAAAACAACGCGAGAACCGAACACAGCGCTGAATAAACTGATCCAAAACAAACAAAACCTGGTTATTTTCGCCTTAAAACCAATCATAAAACAATGGATAATATTGCACAAACTCAGATGTTCGCATCAATAAAGGATGAGCGTCACAAATTCCCGAAACACGTCGTTGTTAACTCAACTTTATTATGAGTCATTGCCATCATCTCATATTTATTGTGAGTCATGAATTTGCAGGAAAACCTCTAGGCTAGGCGTAAGATATTAAACAATAAATACTTATTATTCAATTGAAACTAGAATACTTTTCCTCGTAGACCGTAGACACAGAAATTGAAATAAATAGCACACTTATGTCGTGATTTGTCGTCGTAAATGTACAGCACACCGAAGTTTATAACTGTTCTAAACAGTTTTGTTTTATGCAAAAATGTTACTTAAAGTTTCTTTGAAGAATATTAGATTTAGGAAACATTATAGAAATAGAACAGAATATCAATGTCACCATTTGTAACTAACGTTTTTAGGGTTCCGTAGTAAACTACAAGGAACCCTTATAGTTTCGCCATGTCCGTCTGTTCGTCTGTCCGTCCGCGGTCTAGCGCCTAGACACTTGATGCTAGAAAGCTGTAATTTGGTATGTATACTCATATTAATAATGCTAACAAATTGGTAGAACAAAATTTTGAAAAATATTTTTTTTGGGGTGCCTCCCCTATGCTAAAGTGGAAATGAATTTTTTTTTGCACCTGCCCCATCTTGTGGGTTATCGTCAGATAGATCTCTTAAAAACATTGAGGGTGTGGGGATTTTCCGATACAATGATCAGTTTGCGAATTATTTACAATTAACGTGTCAATTTTCGTTTTGCACGGTGGTCCCCCCCCCCCCTCTATCTCCGAAAGTCTTGAGTTTAGAAATATGAAAAAATTCATGGTAGTAGTCCATATAGTGAACTTACAAGGAAAACTATAACGGTTAAGTAGGCACTACTAGTTACTGCGTAATAGCCGACGAACTTATGAAGTAAAATTTCTTTGACGAAAACGTACAAATGTCATAGAAAATGGCATTGTACTCATTTGCAAGCAAGAAATACGTAGCCAATACGGAACCTTACATTGTGCGTGGCCCGACACGTAATTGCCTGGTTTTTAAACATGTTATTTTCTGCTCCCACGCTGAATGTTACTATAACATAATAGTAGTTTTATAACACCGGTGTTAGCGCAAAAGAATTTAATCCAAGTGTGACGGTATTTAATTATTTTAAAAAACGTCTCGTGTAACAATATTCTTGACTAAGAATAGGTCACACACAAGAAATAGTATCGCCACATATCGCTCCAAATAGATGGTATAGCTACAGTTGCTACGCTGTTTTCGTTAAAAATAGACATTCCGAAGACGTTCTGCTTTGATAAGATGAAATGAATCAGCGCGAATGAGTTTGAGGTATCCTTTATGTTGGAATTTGTACTTATTTTTAACCATGATTCATAACGAACAATGCAATGAGTCTACAGTACAAAATAATAAGGTTCGCACGGAATATTTAGAGCAAACATATTCTCTTACGTGAAAATTAGACGACACCTTATTTTACTTTAACTATTCAAAGAACAAAATAATTGCATTAAAATTAGTTTCGAATGAAAGTGACTCTAACAGCCAGTTCCTGAAAGGCATTTAAATTTTAATTGTACATTAATATCTTTATTCTTCAGTGTGACAGACAGTGACAGCTATAACCTAATAAGTATGTCATTAACTTTATAAATGCGTCATAGATTACAAAATAAATTGATTTAACTAGGAGTTTGATACACCGATGATACAGAAAGAACAAAAAAATTTATTTGTCATGTACTTATACATACCTATTGCCTTGCCTTGTGTAAGCCTACCTTAAGTATAAGGTCCAATTTAGTTACTCTGTGATTAAGCCCCACTTAACCCTTCTGGCACTCGGGCGAAAAGAAAAAATATAATATCGTTGTCCGTACACTGATTCGTGTTCTTTTACAATTGCTTTGCAAACAAAGAGCAATTCGTACCGTAGTTTCGTTATCGGATCTTTGCACACCAAACATTGTATCAATATCCAGTTTCGACCGGGTTCCAGTAATTGAGTGGCAGTGACACGGTATCAAGTTTAAACATCATACTAATATTAAAAATGAGAAAGTGAGTTTGTTTGTTTGTTATTCCTTCACGGCTTGACTAATCAGCCGTTCGTTATGAAAAGTGTATACATATTGTCAGGGGTACAGAGCCCAACATAGGCTACTTTTTATCCCGTGAAAGTATGTCATTCCAATGGCAAAATATTTTTTCTACTATAGAGGGCGCTGTATAGGATGCTATCGGCTAACAGATGGCGCCACAAGTCGCGCCATGGGTTGTTTTGTAAAATTAACGTGAGCGAAGCCGCGGCGAAAAGCTTACTACTTATATATAATTTGGTTTGAACGTAAATGACAACATCTTTACATAATATAAAATGAAGTCGCTGTCTGTTCCTATGTGTACTTAGATCTTTAAAACTACGCAACGAATGTTGATGAGGTTTATTTTTAAAAGATAGTGTGATTCATTTCGAAATTCCCACGGGAAAGCGAGATACACGCAGACGAAGTTGCGCGGGTTTCGCTAGTAAAGTTGTAAAGATAAAGAAATTTGTGAGGATGTATGAATGTTTATTACTCTTTCACGCAGAAACGGTTTGATTTGCTTGAAATTTGGTATACGGATAGTATAATATAAGGTCCTAATTTATTAATGAACCTTTTAACACATGACTATATAGGTTACTTAAAATCGTTTAGGCAAGGAAATAATGGTCTAGTATTCAGTAAAAAAAAAAAATAGATTGTATTGTAAGTAGTTAGAAAAATTTGCTTACTACATAAATTCATCCATATTCAATCATTTTGATATGTGAGACGCGTTGACGCGCCCTTCGCACCGCACCCCTAAACCTTTTTTTTCTACTGACGGATGGCTGCTACAAGAGAGGCGCACTTTACCGAGTATTTCTAAATTTAATGCCTTTTTTACTGAACACTAGACCATTATTTCCTTGCTTAAACGATCATATGTAACCTATATAGTCATATCTTAAAAGGAAGTTCATTAATAAATTAGGACCTTATATAACCTTTAACACAGGATAGTTTTTATCCCGGATATCAGTTCGGGAACGGGAACAATGGTATTTCGCGGGTAAAAGAGCGGTCACCGGCTAGTGTGAAATAATTCGCTTATTACTATTCGCTGGGTGCGCGACGGCAGCGCCAACTAGCGGATGAACTTTAGGCGGACTCTGAAGTGTCAAATGGCGAGTTGTCATTACGAATAGTAAAATAAACAAAGAAATATTTTCAATGAAACGTCGTATTTATAATCGTTTATTGTAAACTTAACTTAACATTCTCATACTACATGGATAATTAAACAATAAAAGTGTTATTTTATAGGTTAACTTACTTTTTCTTCTTGACGGCTGTTATCCATTTCATTCGTTTTTCTTGTTTCCAACGTGTTTGTGGAAATTTGTAGAATTTACAAGCACTGTTTACACCAGTGTTTTTACAGTTATCAACACAGCAGGTATCGTGACCCATATTTCTTTATTTTTAACGAAATACAATAAACAACAACACTCCACTATGTATACGCAAGGATGACATCCGCCGCGAGTTCCTTTTTTAGCCACGGCGGGCGCTGCGATCGATTCGTCTGTCCCCCGCTTTGCACCCAGCGAATAGATAATTTTAGTTAATGTATGTGACATCATTGTCATAAATTAGATAGTATCATTGTCATATGGAATGTCATAGAGATTTGCGAAAAGCATCATATTTCTGCTAATATTACGATACAATTTAATGACCGCCTGCGGCATTTCCTGTCAGAATAGTTTATGGTTTACAATGGGAATTCCAAAACTGACCTTACCTAAGACCCTGTAACATAGCGTGTTGGCGTCGCATTACGTGTTACATTGAGCTCTTTGTACGTTAGACCTCACGATGAATAAAATTGATTGCAACTCCACGATAGAAAATAAAACACGCGGCGAATTCGCGCTTTCTAGATAAGGTCTTTTTACCCTACCAATCAGTGTATGGTCAAAACTACTGAAGGTGTTAATTTCTTTTTATCAAAGTTTTTCTTGATAAACGGCTGGAAAGACTGTGTCAATGACTACGACGACTAATATATACTTTTAGTATGCGCGAGTCCCAGGAAGTCAGCGCGAGGTCGACCAGATTTGATAACCGCACGTGACCAATGTGGGTCAATGGTGGCCTTATTGGCCGCTGCAGTGCTGCAGGGTTACCCACTGAACATAATTAAAAGTGCTAAATGTAATTTCAAAGTGATATCATTTTTTAATGAAAATGGTTATTACGAGGTGTTCATTACTAATAGCATAATACTGTAACAGGTATTTCCGCTTCATTGGTTTTGAAAAATCCACTTTAACTGGTATTATTTTCTTATCCGGGATAAAAAGTATCTATCAGACTATACACCGCTTTCGTGAATTTCTGCACTCCCAAGGGTTGACTGGTAGAGAATGCATTTAGCATTAAGTTCGCCTGTTGTATCAGTACTTTGTGTATTGTGGTCAATAAAGATAATTAAAATAAATAAAATATACAGAGTGACAGGTTTTTGGTCCAATTCCTTAAAAGTAGTTTTATGAAACTAGAGGTCATTTGCAACAAATTAGCTCCCATCAACAGAAACCGAAAGTAAGCGGTTACCGAGATTTTATAAGTATTTATTTCGAAAAAAAAAATTCGTGTAGTCCATTTCAATTGTAAGGAGTGGAAAATAATTAAAGAAAGAGAAGAGATAGCTTGAGATTTAATGTAGAAATTATAGTATAAAATGCGACATTTCTGTTAATTATTTAGTACCTATGTAAGCTAAAACATATACCATTAATGAAACCTCAGGAACTAACAGATAACCCTATTTGCAATGCAAAGTACTCTGTAACCTAGACAAACTTGTTGCCAATCAAACTATGTTTGCACGCCAAAAGATTGATTAGGTCTGATAACGTGCGAGACCTCGATTCTGCGCTATCAGGTTATAAATTACCGAATATAGACTTGTAACTACTAATAACATTAGAATTACACTTTAGATTTACTTACTAACTTTATTCTAGTCTAAAATAAGTCTTTATGTTTTAGACTGGATCAAAAAATAGTAGTAGCAATAAATTTGTTCTTAGTTTTTGGGACATTGTTAATACTTGTTATGTAAAAAGCCATTACAATTAGAATATTTATTTTGTGGACTCTGTGGTACACTCACTCAACTAGTAAAAGAGGCAAACAGCGCTGTAAATATTATTCAAGTTTTCTAAATAATACATGAAAATATTTACTCGAATGTTATAATTACTTATTTCAATTTCTTTTCCAGTGGACATTTTTGTTTCCGAAATGGTGTTAGTTTATTTATAATTAACACAGAAGGATACTACTTATAATAAACGACGTGTCTAAGTGCCTGCGAGCTACAGAATAAAGTATTTTTTTATTTGATTTGATTCAATGGTATTCATACTATGTAAATAAATAAATATAGGTATAGGGACAATTCATACAGATTGAGCTAGCCCCAAAGTAAGTTCGAAACTTGTGTTATGGGATACTAACTCAACGATATTATATTTTATAACAAATACATATATAGATAAACATCCAAGACCCGAGGCCAATCAGAAAAAGTTCGTTTTTCATCATGACCCGACCGGAGATCGAACCCGGGACCTCCTGGCGGTCTGGCGTGGTAACCATTACGCCACGGAGGTCGTCAAAGGTCGTGTATTTACAAATGAAACTAAATTTGACACCATGTCTTAAATGTAAAGGTAGTGAAAGCTTCTATGTAGGTCTTCTTTAATTAAGATCTATAAAATGTGCTTTCTATATCAAATTATACTAACAGTATAGGACACAATAGGCAGCTGTTTGTTGGATAACATTCATAGAATTACTCGATTTGACCTTTGAAGCCTACTTCCGCCTACAGACGCCTACGATTGCAGGGGTGCACGTCAATCCTCCAAGTGGGCGTCCCCTATTTTTATATTAATGGTATACTATAAAAGTTTAGTGCTTTTACGTAATTGTTTTTGCAAAGAACATGCCTGTCAAGTTTAATTTAAGTACATTATATTTTGCTTGCAGGAAAATACACTGCAAGAACTTGTAAAAGGCTCTTGTTGTTTATAATATCTTCTCTAGATTATTGTTGATAGAATTTGGTGACCTAATTATTTGCATTGCACATATAATAATTATAAAATAATATTTTATGTACTTAAATCAAATAGTTTTAATATTTATTATTGAATACTAAAAGTTTATTATAAGCAATGGACTCTTGTAGACGTGATAAAAATCAATAATATTAAAATAATTAAAATCAATGAATTTTTTTGGCGTGTTGTCCATTGCATTGAATTGAATAATACATAATTTATTATCTTTTATTGAATAAATAACGATTTAACTATTTTTATTTTTTAATTAATTAATAACTATTCAATAGATCCTAAAAACGTTGAGAGAAGAGATGCAGCTAGCCGGGAAAACAGCATTGCGGATTTTCCGTTGCACATGTACGTACGTTGACACAATAACTATAGATATTGATAACAGTTACGACACTGCAGTGTGATTAATTATTACTGCATAGTTAAGAAATAAAGAAACATTGCATTTAATTTCCCATTACCATTCAAAAGAGAATCAGACGTTCGTTGGCATAGTGAAATAACGTGGTATTTTTTCACTATGCCAACTTTATTCGATTTAATAAATAGCTATTTTATAATAACGTAAAGAGGCTTTGTTATTTGTTAATAAAGTTGTAGGTATAACTCCCATATTTTCTACATTTGAGCCTCCCTAAAAATATACCGTCTTGGGTGTTATTGATACATCTCTATGACGTTAAAATTATAACGTTATTTTGTTTTTGTTCGCTTAACTGACGTGCATACCTTGAACATTAGTGTTAATAAAAATATTTACTAAATGGAATAACACCTGTATTCGACGTACAGCTACTTACATACAATGAAACTATATTATTTATTTTTTTAACTAAACCATAAGAAAACCTCAGAAACTGGCTGTCAGATGCGCAAATTCTGTCGAGACTTTTTTGTCTGACTTCTGAGACAAAAAATACTCGCATCCTTCTAATATGGGATACTTTGTTGTGAAGGATATGGATGAATTTGCTATGTTAAGTTTCAGAGTGAGTCTTCGATGCACTTCGAGTCTTCGCTAGCATGAATTAACCCGTACGCCTTACAATATTCTAGTGTTGTGATGATATGGAATGGTTATGACTACCGGTAGTTTATATCAGGTTACTGTGTCTTCTAAAAAGTAAACATTGCATTCAAACATTCCAACTTCGCAATACTAGAGTATGAAACACTATAACCGATACTTAAGTGTAAGTAAATATTGTTCAGAATTTCTATCTGTCAGAAATAAGGTCATCGAATTGCAAATCTAATCGTTCCAAATGAGAATAGGAATGTGAACAGCAACAGTTAAAATCTCAAGATATATCTTGGTTAATACAAAATATTAAACGAGCGAGATCGCACTTGACTTTGGGGCTACATTTTAACGAGAGTATAGAATTAGCTTAACTAATTAAATTAATGAATTCTTTATAAGTAGACTCAAGGTATACAGTGTTGTTTTTTAGCGTTTTAAATACGAAATAAAAGAACAATTTGACAATGGTTTTCCTTTTCAATATATAGGCCTGTATGTGTCTGTTTTCTATTGTTTGAAATCTAGGCCATCAATCGTAACTACATGTTATTATCATAATGTACTATCATTTCGTTGAGTATTCTGACTCGTCGCTTAGCGACTGTCCGTCAAACATGTGAATTATTTATCGTAAACACAATCAACGATATATAAGAATGAGAACAGTATCTATGTACGTATATTGAAATGTAGAGTAAGTCACGTGTCTCAGAAGATGGAAGTTGGGCCTATAAGTACGTAGATTGCTTTTATAAAGTGTAACAAGTCTTATTTTTACAGTCTTATGAAACCGGCTCGAAGGACCAAATTTGTTGAAAAATGAGTTATTTTATTTAGAGAATTTTTTCTCAAATTCCAACTAGCAAACCTATGGCCTAATTTATTATAATGTTCGGATTAGTAAATTTTTTACATCATTTATTTAAAAAACACCTTATCTTCAAAGTTATTTCTTAAATATTTTCACATTTTTTTATTGCGATGAACAGTATTATTCATGGATTGTTTGAAATTTTTAACATTCAGCGATAAAAAAATCAATATCTTTATAATATTAAGAAGATTTTCTTCTACAACGCGAGCGAGAAAATACTTAGTAAAGTACATATATGAAAATAATACATCCCTACGTAAAACTTTCCCTTTTAAATTACTACGAACTCCGCTGTTTATGTTTCGATCACACACACCACAACAGGGCAGTACCCATAAACCTATATAACTTTCTACATACAAACAAATGGAACAAGTCGCTGTTTATTATATTATTTTTATGTAACAACACAATAATTTCAACGTAATATAATATTCGTTCATAATTTAAAACAACACTTACCCATACAACGGCTAGAAGCCAAATAAAAAAAAGAAAAGATCGCTGATTGCGAGCGCGCTCTATCCAACCGCTAATCCACAACCGCACAGTGAAACTGATCGTTGAACAGGACCGTGCACTCGTTATTATATTTACGTTATCCACTAGTGATGGAATTCAGTTATAACGGTATTTAAAATAACGAATAAAAATAACGACTACTTATAAAAAAAACATGTTGGTCTATAATGAACAGATTTTGAAAATTCTGTTACCATTGTACCAATAGAAAACCACGTTAATTGTGTCATCATATTAATATAATATTATAAACTAGCTTTTGCACGCGGCCTCGCTCGCGGTATTTTTTATGATTAAGATCACGTATAGCGCGTGTGGCGCCATCTGTTGGCCGGCAATTGCGAATTGCAGCGCCATCTATAGTAGAAAAAGTATTTTCCCATTGAAATGACATACTTTCACGGGATAAAAAGCCTATGTTGGTTGGGCTCTGTACCCCTGACAATATGTATACAAATTTTCATAATGATCGGCTACTTAGACAAGCCGTAAAGGAATAACAAACAAACAAACTCACTTTCTCATTTATAATATAAGTTAGGATTAGAGTTTGTTTGTTATTCCTTTACGGCTTGTCTAAGTAGCCTAAAAATTTATATAAATATTGTTAGGGGTACAGGCAGAGCCAATTACAGGCAAATTTTTAAGCGGTCAAAGCTGCGGGTAACTGCTGGTAGAGTATAATATTAAACCAAAAAGCCCAGGCAACAGATAGACAAATATAACAATAATAATATGGACTGGAAGTCAAGTTCATACTTCTTCCACATAAAATTTAGGTACTATAGTTACAAATCGTAGTAGATGCACTACGATCCCGGTTCCGATTTATGCTGCTGTGGGCTCTACACTTTTGCAAAGTTGACCCAAGTGAAATAAAGTTTGACACGAAGTTAGAAGATAAAGGAAAAGTAAAAGTAATGAAATAGGATAAAGATCTCGTCCACTTTTTCGTTTTACTCAACTTCGCGGCAGTTTAGAATCTGCGTAGGTAAGACTGCTGCTCATAGCTAGCTAGTATACATAATTATCTAGATACCATGTCCTAAAACTGCAGGATTTGGTTGCTATCCCCGTTATATTACTGCTATAATCGTAATAAGGACTGCCTGTCTACTGAGATATCCTTTCTTACAGGCTAATTGCGAAATCAATAACAACGTTATAACTTCAATAACGCGTTAAATAACTGCTATTTTCCCGTCACCGCGCAGGTTTGTAGCGCAACCACGCAAAACAGCACGTGTTAACGTGGCGTCATGGCAACTGCGCATGACAGCGCACGCCCCTCTCTGCCCCTGTACTGCGTTTATGTACTTAATCTCAAAGAACTACACATTTAATAATATCATGGTACAAGGATCGCTTATAAATAGCTGGTAACATTTTGGGTCATACTAAAACAGCGTTGTATAACGAACAGCGTTTTTATTAACAGTTATATCGTATTTATGTGCGGCTATGCTACGATTTAGTAGTAGATATCTATGGTACAGTTAACCTGACCACGCGTCTAGCTTGTGTTTATTATGCAGGCAAACACATGTCATAATGTCAATATCAGTGTAATCAATCCATGTATGTATGTATGTATAGGTTTAGTAGTAAGTCCTTTATTTTTTTGATCGATTAATTATGTCAATCATGGTGAAAGTATTGATTAAATAATATTTTTGTTTAAATCAAACATAAAAATTGTAAAATTTTAGAGTGGTAGGTGCTGGCTAGCTGGTAGCTCGTAAATGCTGGCTCGACCGGTGCAGTACCAACACTACCAATCCTCTCACAGAATATCGACGTTAAATAGCGGTTGGTTATACCTTGTGTTTCGTAACTTTCGTACGATGAGTGAGAGACCCAGAAGCCTACCCCTTCTGTTTCCATATCCTTATTATCATCATTGTTCATAAAATAAGGCTTTCGTAACGATATTACAGGCTAAAAAAAATATATAATAAAAAATATTTTATTAGTGAATTAATATTTTGTTTTAATTATTCTTTTCCAACTCTATTCATTAATACGTATTAATTGCACATTAGAAATGTGTTATTAATGATGTCCAAATTGGCAAATAAATTAGTAAACAATAATAGTCCATGTTAAGCAACGTTTTTTGGATGTGTTTAGAAAGTTTGATATGGCAAGGTCATTTAATTCTAACTGGTTGCCTGGAAGAAATTGCCTAGCGATAAGGCCGCCTATTGTACTTTTGTTAATGTTTATTTTCTTTTGTATTTTATGTATATTTTGGTGCAATAAAGAGTATTTATTATTATTATTATTATTAATTTTTTTTTAAATAGATTTATGATATATTTTTTTGTCTAAAAATGTAGATAACAAAGAAAAAAACACTTACGTCGTACATACACGCTTACGTTACAAAACAAAAACTTTATTTAAACAATATCAATACAATTTAAATAATTCTAAAATTCGGGATAAGCCCACACATTCCACCTGTGCACCCAGAATCAACAACCGGGACCTCAGATTGACATTGAAGCTTATAAGCAATGAAGCTTATTGACGCCCCGGAGATAAACTAGAGCTGTCATGGAACTCACAACGAATTTAATCAGAAAGAAATGAGTATTCTAAAAGACAGAAAATACTAACTATCTATGTATATGAAAAATGAAAATGAAAAATATTTATTCATTAACTTAATTACTAGTTACATTTCAAGTGGCAGGAGCCTCCATTTAAGCAAAGAAATGCTTGTGATTGGACGCGCCTATATTTAGTATGTGTTTTTACCTCTTCACGCTCAAATGGCTAGGCCAAATTTATAATATTTGGTATATAGGTAGCCATAGGTACTAGCCATCGACTAGGTAGCCCGCTGATATCTTGGAATTACACGTAGACTTTTTATCCCGAAAGGTACGCGATTCCCGTAGGATTTGGTCAAGTGCTTGATAGTGGCTTTTTATAAATTAGGTGGCGCTACTGTGGATAAATACACGCAGACGAAGTTGCACGGGTTTCGCTAGTAAACCATAAACAATAGAGAAGATAAAAAGCTGGACAACATATGAAACACGGTACAGTCAATCAATGAAAGAGGTGACCAGGGTAGAGAGAACTAAGAATAAAGATTATGGTATATTCTGCAAACCTTACTATGGTAAGCATCGTTGTGAATCTTTATAATTCAATTCAATTCAATTCATTTATTTCAGTAACAATATACATTGTGTTGAAAAAATTAAATAATAAATATAATATAGATTTAAATAAATTCAATAAAAAATCCAGCACATACAATTTTTTTTTTTTTAATACCACACAGGTGGAAAACAAGCAAACGGTCGGCCTGATGGTAAGCCGTCACCGTAGCCTATAGACTTAAGCAATACCGGGAGTATCACTCACGCGTTGCCAACCCTCCCAACCCCCCCAAGTGGAGCTCTGGAGACCTTCCTCACCGTAGGAACACAACATGGCCGAGACCAATGCAATTTGGCTACGATCTTCTGTAAGGTGGAGGTCCTTTCCCAGACGGGCTGCTCCGATTTGAGCGGATTATCCGCTGTGCCCTACCTCTCTACAAAATTTTTTAAAATTACCAACAAGTAGTACAACTAAATAACAATGGATAAACATCGAGTCATACATAAGTTCTAACTAGTATATAAAACCTCGATTTTGATCTATACTAATATTATAAAGAGGAAAGATTTGATTGTTTGTTTGTTTGTATTGAATAGACTCCGAAACTACTGGACCGATTTCAAAAATTCTTTCACCAGTAGAAAGCTACATTATCAGGGAGTAACAAAGGCTATAGTTTTTCACGAAATTCAATGTGGTTCCCACGGGAAGGGGTCCGGAACTTCACGCGGACGAAGTCGCGGGCAAAAAAACTAGTAAATAATAAAATTCGAGTAAAATTTAGAAAACTTGAATATAACAATATTCACAAAAACTAAATCATTTTTACGGTCCTGTATACTGTACTGCAAATATGTTACCTTACCAGATATGGTTAGTGTATTTATCAGCAACGTAAACATTATTTTTAAAGTAGACAAAAATTAGCTGTAGCTAAACAATATGGCGTAATCAATTGCGCAATGTGATGCCAACGTAATGTGTTATGTTATGGTGTTATGGTATGTGTATCCATAAATAACCATTCTAATTATTTCTAACTTTTTTACGCATAGAATGCCTTGCCCGGTTTCCACTAAAGCGGAGAAGAGATGTCTAATTTTTCTATAGAATCTTCTGCTGCACGCTAGCTTTCTGAATCAATACTCAATATGTTTATTGCACCAAAGTTATGGTCTTAATGCTAAGGTCTTAAAGCTAAGGTAGTAACATCGACAACGCATGGCGCGCGCACTGCACACCCTCAATTTAATAGCCGAGACAAATGACGTGTTTTCTTGTTCTCTGAATGAATTCACCAGAACAGCGTTGTATATAATTAGTTATAAGTAGTATAATATTATGTAGTTACGCTATTGCATTAGGCTAAGCATGCCATGCAAAAATAGTTATAAGTGTAGAATAAATAAATAAAATAAACATGAAAAATAAAATAAAAACATGGACCCCGTTGGGCACTACAACATTAATGGGCACAAGAGGGCGCTATTTACATATATCACTATCTATCTGAAACTGCACTGAAATTTGTTGAGTAGTTAAAAAGAACTAAGCGGACAGACAGACAACGAAAGTTACCTACTTCATTTTATAATAATATGTAAAGATGGTGCACTTTTGATAGTTTAAGTAAAAAAAAAAATAGTTTTCAGACCTCTTGATTCACGTTCACCTCACTCTACAAACGATTCCCACAGGGATGATGATGTCGTAGCTAAACTAGTTTTAGCATTCAATTGAACGTCTACTCTTTATTGAATAGTACAGCCGGCTGCAGAGCAACCTGACCCCAAAAAGAAATAAGAATCAAGTTTTTTAAAGTAACTGTAATCGGATTTCAACGAAATTTCGTCGAATACTAGCCGTACTTAATCAAAATATTCATTTTTATTGAAATGAAATGAAATGAAATATTTATTCACGGAATATGGTTTTACAGAGGTCTTGAAGCATTATTTTGTTCTTAACATACTCCACCAGATTTGGTATGTGAATTTATACAATAATAAGGTTATAATTATAATTATTGGAATAAAATTTAAATTGCATAAAAAATTGTAGAATTAATTTGATTATCATTGATAATTTAGAATTTATAATTTAGGAAATCGTTAATAGTGTAAAAACAATTAGATATTAAAAAATGTATTAAATTCTTTTTAAATTGATTAAAAGGCAAACATTTTAGGGAGTCCGGCAGCTTGTTAAATATTTTAACGCACATACAATATGAGCTTTTGCTTCTAATACATAAATTAGATTTAGGTACAACCAAATTAAATTTACGTCTGTTCGATCTTTGTATAACATTATCCAGTTTTTCAAATAGACTGGGATGACGCTTAACAAATAGAGCCGACTCAAATATATACAATGATGGGACTGTTAAAAGACGAAGTTCTTTGAACAAAGGTACACAAGTGTCGCGGTAACCAGCGCTGCACATTGCACGAATGCATTTTTTCTGAGCTCTGAAAGCTCTATCGGAGTCGACGGAGTTGCCCCACAAAATTATACCATACCTGGGTAATTCTTTGAGGATGCGCACATTAGCCTAATAAAAGAGATTGATAAATTTTGTTCGAAGAACGGTTCTTTAAAGTGTTAGTCGCGTTCTTTGGTATGAGTTATATACATTTTTTTGAACCGGACCCAGAAAAGTCTTTTAGTATTAAAGATATGAGCCATTCTTTTTTTTTGCAAACGGTAATGAGTAATTTACATAAATGGTAAAGAGGTTCACAAACGGTAAAGAGAAGAATTTCAAATGGTGAGTAGATAACAGAGAAAAATAAAAGAAATAATTAAAAATCAACGTTTATTAACTTCACACTTTCGCACTTAGCTGTCAATCAACGACAACTCGACATAATAACACAATTTAAAAGTTTCTAACATGTTAAGACTATAATTATTTTCTTTACCAAACTGACCCAATGTTAGTTTCTTAAACATTTAAATATAAAAAATATATACTTAGTTATTAATTTCTTCGACGATGTAAGGAGGCTGACGAAACACCACTGCATCTTCTGGGGGAGTGTGGGCCACTTATACACAAGCGCAGCACTCATCTAGGGAAACACTTTTTAAGCCCAGATGAGTTAAAGGAGTTCACCCCTAAGCAAATCCTGCGGTTCATCACAGCTGCAGGGTTTAGCGGTGAGCTCTAACAAATCATGTGGCGATCACAATAGACCGGTCCTGGTCGCAGTGCAGTAGCACTGCGACCAGGACCGGCTTAAGTATAAGCCGCACAAAACATAATAAAAAAAAATAAAAAAAAATATTAATTTCTTTCATAAACACTAATAACAATCATAGTTTGAACTTTATAAAACACTGCATGTGATTTCACAAACAACAAAAAACAAATGCTTTAAATAATCGATCCTTGAGGGACACCGGCATTAAAAGCCTTTCGTTTAGACGAGCAGCCATCAATGACCACCCGAATAGATCAATCCCCCAAAAAGTCAGAAATCCACGCACAGAAATTAGAGGTCAGGCCGTAAAAAGGAAGCTTGCTAATAAGACTACCGTGCCATACCGTCAAATGCTTTGGAAATATCGAGGGAAACCGCAAGCTTCCAACCGCGGGCTTCTCCGAATTCCTCAATAGCCTCATTCCAGACGTGGGTGACGTACACTAGATGATCCCCAGTGGACCGATTCTAGCGAAAGCCATATTGTCGGTCACTGAGGAGGTCATTCGATTCTAGGTACGCTAGGAGCCTGCGGTTCAAAAACACGTTCCATATTCTTACAGAGTATGGACGTGATCGAAATGGGCCTGTAGTTGGCAGGGTCGGCACGGCTGCCCTTTTTGGGCACGTTAGCGAGCTTCCAGGAACTCGGTTCTTTCCCAGACTTTAGACAGAGCCTAAAGAGGCGGGTCAATACAGGTGTCAATTCGGGTGCACATGTCCTCTGTACAATAGCGGATACCGTCTCGATCACTGGCCTTGTTCACGTCAAGATTGCGCAGCGTTTTGCGAACCTCAGCCTGGCGCAACCGGATTTCCGGCATTACCACCGTGCTGCCAGGTAAACTGGAGGTATCGCGCTACCAGCATCAAGACGTGAAGACTCTGCGAACAGAGACGCCAACAGGTTTGCTTTCTCTTCAGCGGTGTGAGCAAGTGATCCGTCAGGTTTCTGCAGTGGAGAGGGGGGCAGAAGTTCGATTCGACCGCCTTCGCTAGATTCCAAAACGCTTTACTTCCCGCTGGGAAAGAATCCAATTTGTTCCCTATTCGGCCAATATGATCAAATCGAGCCTTCTGTAAAACCATCTTGCAGGACTTGGCAGCCTTGTTAAAGGCCTTCTTCTTTTCGCGAACATCAGACGCCTTGTGCTGTCGAGCTGCAACCCAGTCCAGGTATGCCTGATGCTTATGCGCCTCGGCACGGCTGCACTCAGGCCCAAACCATGGGCGAGCTTTACTAGTAGATGGCACGTTGGAGAAGGAAATGAAGTATTCCATCCCTTGACGAAGCACATCAGTAACGGCATCTTCACAGACGCTGGGGTCACTAGAAGAGAAGCAGACAGACTGCCAAGGGAAGGATGCATAGAAAGACCGCATCTCATCCCAGTCTGCTGATCTGTATCGCCATAACCGCCGCCGGTTGCCTTTCAGGCTGGGATCGGGCGGGTGGTAGGCTGATACCGATTTCATCAGACATTGATCAGAGCGCCCCAATGGCGAAGAAATTGTCACCGAGTACCTGTCTGGATCTGTTGTCAGCAAGAGGTCCACGCATAGGCTGTATAGGAGTCCCCTACTACCTGCGGTCGGCCAGCGGTGAACCGTGCCTCGGATCCCGCTACCCTCCGCGACTAGTCACCCGATGCCGTACTCGTTGCACTTCATATTCGGAATGGTAAAAACTGGCAATTAGAAAAATGGTAATTAGAAATTCATAGTTTTATACATTTTGAACAATTTTCATGTCATTTACCATTTTGAAACAAGTAAATACTTAAAATAAGCCCTTTTATGAAGATGATAAGACCCTAAATGATTAAATATCACACGTCTACTTACCATTAAATACAAAAACTGTATGGAGAACTTTGACGAAACAAAAACCGTTCGGAGCACTAAATACCGATATTTCCGTAGAAAAAATACTCGCTCGCTACATGTCCTCCGTGCAACGGACGAGCGACGACTGAACTGTCCCGCACAGTTAAGGCGAACGCACAAGGCCAACTAGGAGCAAAGATATTAAGGCGACAATACTCTCGAACGGTAATGAGGGTGTAGCGCCGGAACATTTGTTGATTCACTTTTTTAACATTGTAAAATAGTCTTTTAAGTATTTATATTGTATTATAAACTAATAACAACATTCTATTTATGGAATTTATTGCTTATATTACGTTCTTCTTAGTACAAGTCGAGAAATAAAATATTTTGTGTTAAAATCTGGGGAGAGGGACACGAATGGTAATGTGAATTTCGACACAAGATTGAATTCATATCAGATTGTATTGAATTTAACGTTAATCTGATAACTGCTCCTGTTAGAACAGATACTGGTCCATCTCCATACTGGCCAAAAGTTAAAAAAATATGTAATGTAATAAGTTCTTTTTAACTGGAACAGCAATTTGCACATTTTCAAAGAAATACCCACCTAAGATTTGAACTGACATAGCCATGATATGCCAGAAGAGCAGCTTTTCGTGAGACTGTTTTGTTTAGTCTCCAAAGAGCGAAGACAAATTTGTTTAATTTTTTACATAGCTCTGAAATGTGTTCTTTCCAATTGCAATTGGAATCCAGTGTTATGCCCAAGAATTTCGTTTTTGTCACTTCTTGTATTTTTATGTTATTGTAGTTTATTTTTAGTTGCAGAGGAGTTGCTTGGTATGGTTGGAATTGCATGAATTGTGTTTTCGATAAATTAATTTTTAAATTATTATTATGTAGCCAAGTTATAATGTCGTTAAGTGCTGTATTAATTTCATTTTCAAATATGTCAGTGTTGTTTTTGTTGTCCTCGATAATAACTGTTGTGTCATCAGCGAATAAAATGCATTGATGCTTTGTGATTTCAGGAAGGTCATTAATGTACACTAAGAATAGGAGTGGACCCAATATGCTCCCCTGCGGTACACCGAATGCATTCACTTTATAGGTTGATTCATAACTATTTTGAACAGCTTTCTCAATGCAATTGATTTGAACACATTGCAAACGGTTGTCTAAATAACTCTCGACCCAGGACAATGCAACGCCTCTAACACCAGAACTTTCCAGTTTATGTAGAAGTATTTTATGATCGACCGTGTCGAAGGCCTTACTCATATCCAAAAACAAAATACCCACGCGAGTTCTTTTATTGGCACATTTAGTTATTAAGTCGTTCAATTGAAAAGATGCCAAGGTCGTAGATTTGTGTTTTCTAAATCCATGTTGCTCAGATTTGAAAAACGACATTTTGGATAAAAAGCCTTCTAGACGACTATGCATAGCCTTTTCAAATATTTTAGAAAGCACCGGAATGAGAGTGATTGGTCTGTAATTGTTTAAGTCACATTTTTTCCCTTTTTTGAACAATGGCCTAACAATTGATTTTTTTAATTTGCTAGGGAATATGCCTTGCTCAAAAGATAAATTTATTATATAGCTTAGCGGATGACAAAGAATATGGGCAGTCTCCTTTAGTAACATCGTCGAGATGTTATCATACCCAGTAGCTTTTGTGTTCTTCAATGATAATATAATATAATAAATTTCTCTAGGTGTAGTTGGTGAAAGAAATATGCTTTGCTTATTAGAATTATCCCTGATCATGGATGAACAATTAGGTTGGATAGTTGTTTTACATATTGATTTATTGTTATTGACATTAATAAAATATTTATTGAATTCGTTGGCAATTTCCATGGGATTATCTATAGTTTTTTCGTCATTTATGGATTTAATCGATTTTATTTCCTTTTGTGATGCTGAATTAAAATTGTTTTTTATTATTTCCCAACTAGCTTTACATTTATTTGTTGCCTTTGATAGATATTCCAAATTTTTTTTTATTTTTTTTATTTCGTTTTAATTCAAAATTCATTGAGGTTGACATTAGAAAACTTAATTCTCACTTCGTCTGGGTCTTGCTCTGCAGCTCTTATAACAAAAGCCTATGGTTATAGCATTCAACAGAATAATGTTTTTCTAGAGCCTTTCTCGCTTCGCTCGTATGTTCCTATTTATTAGTTCAAATTTGATTGTTACAAATATGGTTATCGAACTAAAAGGAAGTCGTGTGTTTAAAGCAGATGTTAATTATAAACAATAACAGATGTTTACGAAAACATTCACCTAATTGAATCAGAGTCGTAATGTTACGGTCACGTTGGCTGAAACGTGATCGAGATAAAATGGTATTGTTTGGGTAACAGCAATGGCGTATTAAGGCGCTGGGCCTGTAAGCGAGCTATTCAACCACTGTGTCTCCCTGTAAAGCCAGGCGACCTGCATCGCGTTTAGATTAGAGTGATGATGTTCACACAAAATATTAAATACAGATGTTCCCGCGCCGCTTCTGTCCTGACTCGCTGCCGTTGGTAGTCTGTTTTGTCTTTAGGAGTTGAAGGGCGTACCATGGATCGTAGCATATTAAACCAGAATGTTTCCTCCAAAGCGGAGAGGAGAGAAAATGTGTTTTGAATAACCAGTCAGAAAACTAGACATCTCCTGTGCTCTCCGCTCGATCCATCTCCAGCGAAGCTAAGCGGAGAGGAGGCTATAACGAAATCTGATTGGTTATTCAAAACACATTTCCTCTCGTCTCCTCTTCGCTTTTGTGGAAACTGGGTCTTAAAATGACGGATATTAGGTTATCAGCAACACGTGCAACTTACCTAATATGTCACTTTGAACTTCGAATCTTGTACTGTCCACGGGTTTCACATTAGCGCGACATGACACGGTTTCAAGACATTATTTGTTTTCGATTAGGTATAATAGTTCGACGTGCACGACTGCACGTGCATAATGTATGATATCAAAAAAGTAATAGAACAGCAAAACCAATGAAAAATCGTCAATGCTTTTAATTATGTACATACCTACATTTTAAAGTCTATTTCGTTGAAATTATGATGGTATGGTATGTATCATACCATACTCGAACCTGAAAAATAATGAATGGTAGGTACCTATCTAGAAATTAAAATAGGCATAGCTACTTACTAAAATTTAATATCTGATAAGTAGTTATACTGTCTGATAAGTAATGTAGCTGTTAACTAACAGAGAATGTAGAGCCGGCATGACAAAGTGAGAATAGGTTTCGTAGATCTCATTGTCTCGTTTTCCAACAGTCTGGCGTACTGAAGGACTCTTGACTCTTTATGCACTTTTATGCTAAAGTTTGAAAGACAATACGATGCAATAAAGCCAATAAAGGTGCTCCTTCACCGGGAGCATTCGCCTATAATGTTACGTTACAGATTTGAGCATTAGGTACATCAATCGGGACAAGTCCACCATACATTCCCACCGATGTGTCTTCCGTATAGCTAGGATCAACAACGGCGACCTCAGATTGACAATAAGCAATGAAGCTTATTGACGTCCCCGCGGGAGAAAACTACAGCTGTCTTGGAACTCACAACGAATTTAATCAGAAAGAAGATATTCGGAGTAGGATGTATTAAAAGGACTTCCCTCCTTAACAATTACGTGTGAGACAGCTATTTGAAGTAAAAGGCATTAGGTACATCAGTGAAGGAGGAGAACTGAGTACTAATTATTGTAAGGTAGTATTGTAACGTATCGAACCCCAAATGTAACATTACAGGCGAACGTGTCTGTCTGTAAGGGAAGTAGTGTTGTAATGTAATGTTCAAAATTGAATCTGAAATGATACATTACATTACATGAATGCTCCCGGTGAAGGAGTGCCTTGACGCTATCGTTTTTAAATAAAATATCTGTTAAATGTAGCTTGTAATGATGTTGAATCATCCAAAATGTTATCAGAAAATAATGTTTTTTTTAGAAATATTTCACAACTCGGGGAATGCCGTAAACAACTAAAAATATACCTAATCATTTTTCACGTTAAATAATATTGCACAATTGATAAGATTTCACACCACATCTCGTGACGTCATTTTATGAGTCAACGAACGCTTAAGCAGTCATCACGAGGTCAATGCAGATTCTCAGATCAGCTGGTCTATAATTCTAACAGTCAAAATCGTAACTATAGTATTTATTTCGATAAGTTAAATCTCAAGATTCTAACGTAGTAGTTCGGAACTATTAAGCCCCTATTGTTGTTGATTGATCACAGTCATTAGGTCTTTGACTGTCAGGTGGCCTGAACGCTGACCTCAGTTCACTCGTTGACGTCAATTGCCATAAAGTACAGTCAGCAATAGAAGTAGATCAACACTTTAGTACCATTCATTCCAAAGATTCAAACGACTGACAGCGGTTGTCTATATTCGCTGATATTCGCAATATAGTAGTACCTAGTTGGGTTTGAAATGATACTTAAATGTATTTTTTTAAATTTATTTTAGCACAAACAATCATAGAAAATATATAGTTACGTACCTACAGTTTTACATAAATAGACATAATAGTGTTGAAAATTATAAGACATGTTACGTTGTAAGTGTTCACAAAAAATAAAAAATAAAAATCAAATTTCGAACACAATGGTCTAACCAGTCTAACGAGAAAATCTGTATGGGCTGTATCTTGTAATAGTGATATTTCCTTTCATTCCTCAGTCTACCACAGACGGCAGCGCAGGTGGCAGACAATAACGGGGGCTACGTGGGTGAGCCGTGAGCCAAGCGCATGCCAAGCGTTTTCCGCCCGTTAACTATACACTCGGTTGTTAAAATGCTAGCAATGTCTACTTTA
This sequence comes from Endotricha flammealis, assembly GCA_905163395.2. Taxonomy (NCBI): domain Eukaryota; kingdom Metazoa; phylum Arthropoda; class Insecta; order Lepidoptera; family Pyralidae; genus Endotricha; species Endotricha flammealis. The sequence goes on along the minus strand of LR990869.1, from coordinate 2,217,818 downwards.
TCCCAAGGGTGTGTCGCAGTGTTTGTCTTGGCCTGTATGTTTTCTATGTATAATCTAATTCTTAATCCGGAATAATCAGTTAATTTACTATTTAATTCCAAAAAAAACAATATTTTTCAGCAATATAGTTAAAGCTTTGCTTAGTTTAGGACTAGATGGCGTTGTATGATCTGTCCAAAAATATTTTATTTATTCACTAGCTGACCCGGCAAAATTTTGTTTTGCCTTAGGCACTACACTACCCCCTACCTACCCTACCCTACCCCTACCCCGTGGGAATCCTTATTTTTTCTCTCTGTAAGAACCATCCTCGTACTTCAAGAAATATTCTAAAAAAAGAATTAGCGAAATACATGGCGAAATCGGTCCAGCCGCCAGCCCATGAAGAAGATACTATAGTCCAGCCGTTCTCGAGATTTGAGCTTAGCAACACATTTGGCGATTCATTTTTAAATTATAGATTAGCACTATAAAATTACTTTAAAGCTTGGGATAGTGGTTATTAGCGGATACTTAAGTACCTGGGTACATACTACTGTAACTGGGTTTCTTCCGTCATTTCTTTTCCCAGTGGTCATTTTGCGTTGTTTCCGAAATGGTGGTAGTCGGTAATGTATTGCATGAAGAGAGAATGAACCTGCGAAGGCCTGATTTCAATTCATTACAATCTGTCGTGGTTGCCGAAGGGTTAAAAAAGGATGATAAATAAAAGAAAATAATAATAATTTCTACAAGTTTTATTCCCCTTACTGAGCTTCTGTCTCGTTTTATATTTCAGATAACACTACGCATATTAGAATAAACATATAATAAATAAAAACTACATAAATATTCACTAAACAGTTGTACATAACTACTTATGTTACATAGTAAGATAAAATATTTAAGTAGCATAAAATAAAAATACACGGGTATTTATAAGAAATATAGTTAAGGTTAAAAAATAAAATAGAAATAATGCCGATGTAAAATAATAAAAAAATAAAGAAAAGAATAGGATAAATAAATAAAATAAAATTTGAGAAAATGAAACCCTCAGATAATGTGACAGTATGAAATAGTGAGCTTTACCCATATTCGAACAAAATAAAGAAAAAAAAATACCCAAGAAATTATACAAAGAAAATTCAAAAAATACCCAAGCAATTGAACATACATTATTACGTTACATTATTGAAACTAGCAAAGGTTCTAATAATAACCAAAAAGTAAGCAAAAGAACAAGAGATAAATGTTAAAATATATCTAATATGTCTAGATGTTGTAAAATCTAGAATTTCCGTCAACAATTCCATTCCTTTACAAAGATAATAATGACAGTTTATGAACCAGCAGACAGTTGGACGATCTTGTTGTTGACGTCCAGGAGTTCTTCCATATACTCTTCGTCAGTGACGATGGTCGCCAATCGTTTTAGAATGGATAGGAGCTCACCATCCCTCAGATTAAGTTGATCGTTGCATTGTTCTACTTCTTCAACAACTTCATCGGGAATCTGTAAATAGAAAAATACAACATCAGTCTTCATCAAGTCATTGCTTGAAATAAGTTTTACATCTATCCTTCCTTATCCATCAGTCATCTTGTTGCAGTTTTTGCTGCAATTTGCAGTAGGTACATTTTGATTTAGATTATGCACAGTTAAGTCCAAGTAAATATGTTTTTTTTATCTCTTTATTTTGAAAGAGTTTTATAATAAAGTGACGATGTCACCGTAATAAATGGCAAACTTAACATTTAAAAACATTGATTGATTTCAAGAATTTTGCCACTGCTGTATCTCCAGTACCAGTATAGCCAGAAATTGACAAAGAAATTTTAAATAACGTTATTTACCTTTTGCAACTCTAAGAAGGTCTCGAACTTAAGCTTCTTCCTTTGTTTTCCGGTGTTGCTGTCAAAGAACATGGTGAACTCTTGGGTCTTGGGCTTCAACGGGAAGTATATACCAGCTGTCAAGTTGCCTTTAGGATCCCTTGCCAACAAACTCCTAGGAAACACAAAAATTAATCACATTAGATAATTGAATGTCATAAGATTATTTTAGATACATAAAAGTAATCATGAAAGATGATATTATTTGAAGGTAGATAGACACTTGAATAGATAAAAAAGTTGTTGATAACATTAATATTTTTTTATCGTAGCAACAGATAGCTCATCAGATATGCCAACTTGTGAAGTGTGAACTTTTTCTACTTAGTCACTATTATCTATATCATACTTGGAACTGATCTATAAGACAAATTTTGTATGGCTATCTATAAAATGCCCTTATCCCTTTTCTCTTTGACCCCTCCATGTAACTGTCTGTCAGCAATGGCTTAGTGACTATACTGTCTCTATACTCCATCGAGTACGTAGCCCTATGCGGTGATCACTTATCATCAGGTGACCCATATGCTCGTTTGCCAACGTCTTCCATAAAAAGAAAAAAATTGCAAATATCCAAATCTATCAAGATTCTTACCTCATATCCCAAACTAAATTCCTCTTTTCAGTGACGCTGACAGCACAGAGGTAAGCTTTGGCGACGTAGATCAAAGATAAACGTTCTTTCACATTCTTTCCTCGTGTCTCCCTCTCATGCCATTCGATGTAGTTCGAGTTGTGTAGGTTGAACTGATAGTTGTACTCCTTGCGGCAATGTGGCTGATCGGATTGAGTGAACCAACCTGCAAATAGATAAAGTTTGATTTATTAGCGTTTAGGGATTACGGAAACTTTATTATTATATTATTAGTTTGGGGGAAGCCTATGTACAGCTGCGGACTCCTTGTGGCTGATATAATGACGAAACTTTAATAGGAGAATTCCTTTCAAAATTTCAAATATTAAATAAATGCATATTATCTGAAACCGCAGTTTGCTCAATGTTCCATGATAAGACCACTTAATATTTACTAATATTGTAAACTTGTAATAATCTTTCTTATCATGTTAATTGTATTGGCTATTATTAGGATATGTTGTCAGTGAAATTAATGTTAAGTGGAATTAGTAGCTTACCTGTATGAGGATAACAACGGTCCGCCATTACGGTGACGACACGAGAAATGTGGTATCCCAAATCCGATAAGAACACACCATGTCTGCCTCCAATCTTCACGTGAATAGCAACCACGACGTGGTCCTTCTCTGTCTCGATAAGGAATCCTTGAGGTCCAGGGCATGAGGTGGCATAATCTTTAAGATCCTGAATATTCTCATCACAGGACACGAGCATCATCGATTTAGTTATACCAGGGAAATCCTTTTCCAAAACCTTCAACTTCTTCATCACCTCCATACCAAGACCTACGCAGGTGTTCTTGCGTGGACGAATCGGCGGGTTGTATTTAGGGAAGAACTCATTAAGCGTGGCATCAGGGGCTGTCATATACGAATCATACAATGTCAGGAAGTTGTTGACGGAGTCATAGTTTTCTGAGACGACGAGACGGCTCAGCAGTGCCTCGGCTTTAGCAACCAAATCCTCATACTGTTGTAGGGAGAGGTGCAGAGCCGGGCGGGGGGCCCCCCACCGCGGGGGCGGCAGGGGGTGATCTGCCGGCCACGAGGGCGCGGCGGGCTTCTGAACCGAGCCGAGTCAGCTCAACCACTCGGGTCCCCAGCGGCCCATGACGCGGCGGATGGCGCGCTCCTCGCTCGAGGTGGACGCCATGGAGGCAGGGCCCTGGACGTGCGGTCCTCCGAGCCCAGTGGCCTCCATGCCGTTCGGCGTTTCTGGAGACCACTGTTCCTCACTTAACGGTTTTATATTTAACGTTTCTGGAATGAAAAGAACACATTCGTTAGATTTAATGAAGACGTAAAAATCAATGAATGAAGTGCGACTAAGATTTATTATTCTTATCTGGAATACTTCCATCTGGATGCATATTTTATGAATGTAGATAACTCATAAACATTTGCTGGCGTCTTGCCAGACATAAGGAAGAATTTGGTCTGAACTGCGTCATCGCTAAATTATTTACTTATATTTTTCTAATGTTTATAAATAATATTACAAATTTAACTGGAAGATTTCCACTACGTACTAGGTACTTGGAAATTTTAGTTCTTACTTACAGTCCCAGTTTGTTCAAGAACTCTACTACTCCAATTCCACTAATAGGACTACTTGGAAGATAAGAATTAAATCGATTCGGTGTGTTAGTTCAACACATAATCAGCTCTATTCATATACAGTCTACCAAAGTCAAATATGGTGAATTTAGGTCACACAAGGTCTTTAACGTCGATGACGCATTAAAACCTGTATTGCAGTCATCCATACGTGGTTGCTTACGTCATTGAGTAATTACAACACTTTAAAGATTCACTAATATCTTTACTAATTGATTGGAAAATATGCTGTAAGTATGAACCATGCTCAAAATAAAGAATTTGTCGACATTGACTGCATTTCTGGGTATAATGTTATAGATATTCTCCTAAAAAGATAGTACCTATTAGCAGTACACTGTCTCCTGTACAGCCAGGGTTACAAGCAGTGGAGCTTATTCACATCCCCGTGGAAACCTACAACTGTCACAGCTCGCAAAGAATATAATCAGTAAAATAATGATGATATGTTTCCTAAATATTGCAGAAGATCACCTTGGCTCCTTGACCCCAGTTATCAACTGTCTGTAGGTCAACAGAGTTTATTTTTGAACAGCTGACGATCGTAAAAATATTCTGGTTTTAAACATAATATTTATGTTTAGGAAAACATAAATATTTCTAACTTTAGATTTAATCAGAACTCTCGGAAACTACTCATTCTTAAAACAAAATTTTGTAAATTTTTTTTAGGATGAATGTGACTGCCAATTTAATAAATAATTCAAGTTAATGACTGCCAAGTCAAGTGATATTTATAAAACTCTGAAACCAGGTAATCTCTAATAGTTAATTGATACTTATTGTGGAAATAACACAAAAATAATAAGACTATCCATGTCGATATAAGTATTTGTAAATTTTATGCAATGGGCTTTTTATGCAATACTCGGAAATGACCTTATTTTCTAGAACTAAAATAAAACATGATTCAGACATGCTAACAAATTCGTTATTGAATGCACATAAGTACGTAGTTTATTTAGTCAACTATTATTACCACGGAGTTAGCAGACAATGAGTATCACTCGATGGTAAGAAATTACCTTAAGTTACAAACGTTTGCAACACCGGAAAAATGCTTGTTGCCAACTTTACATTACTGTTAAATACCACGTTACTGTGTATTACATTTATAATATCTGTGACCACGTGATGAAAATAATTTATTGTCCTTGTAATTACATTAGTTACATACATACAAACAGAGATTTTATGTGCATATTAATACAAAGTGATGCATTGCGTAATTATGGTATTTACTACTTTACTTCATAATGAGTTGCTATTGGCTTTGCCCGCGTGGGTTTTTTTGTTAATAAGACATAAAAAAATGACGTGGCCTTCTATTGGTAAAAGAATTTTCAAAATCGGTTCAGTAGTTCCAGTGATTACCCCCTACAACTTCAAAAACTCAACCTCTTTAGAATGTTATTGTTTATTTATTATTATTACACATGTATCACAATTTACATAAGTCACAGATATGCAATTGTAAAGTTATACTTTGTTTATCCTTTTGTGCAGACTGCCAATACTTCCTTATTGCCTAGATTACACCTAAGGTCGTGAGCTCTAACGAAACATTCAAAAAATCTAATCATGACAATAACAGGGGATTATTGAGTCACCTTAAGGTATGTATACCCGCATCGCAACGAGTGGGGTCTAAAACCACCCCATAATGTCACGGCACCCATTTCTCTACACTATAGGGCCGATTTTGGGTTTGTTCGGGATTATCCAAAGAATTCCTTACCTACTCAGGTAAAGGAATTCCAACATAATCCTGTTGATAATTTGATAATGATATTTGTGCATTATCGAAATGGTATGAAATGACCGTAAAATTAGGTCACTATTACTACAAAATGACAAATTTGGTAAACTATGACGTATTAAAAAAATAAGGTAAACGTACCCATTGTTTGGCCTTCAGCCGTACAGTTACAGTATCCTCTCGGGAGCTCTTACTCTGTTTACTTCTAGAATGAAACTGGTTCAATCTGCGTTGGCGCGTCCTATATAAACTGTCCATTTCTGGCCTCCTCGCCCCCCGCGCACATCCGACCGCCACCCCTCGCACGTCATCCGTCCGACAAATCAGGCGTGGCTATGTGTGCGTGTTGTTTACAAGTTTTATTCACAAACAACTGTATATGTGTGGGTAATGCGTCAAAACATCACGCACACATATTCATTTATTGTGTACGTATAACGGTTTACTTGTGTTATGTGTCTGTGTACATTTGAACTAGAAACGTGAAAATTCCACGTGCTTCCATCGTGAAGGTCGTACACGGTGATCGATAATAATTGACAGAGACGTTACAGACAATAGAAATTTCGAAATTCTTTGAATCCATGATTGTGTTGAGTGATCTCGGAAGGCCAATAACAGCCCATAACAATCACACACTTATGGGCTAACTGATTCATGCATGACTCATGACAGAAAAGTAACACAGTTTTGTAAAAGTAACCATGTGTTAACTATTTTATATAATACTAGATAATGCCTGTGGCGTCGCCCGTGTGGTCTTTCTTATAAATAACGTGACTTTATAATGGAAAAGGTTTTTTTTTAAAATCAGTAGATCTAGAGATTACCCCCTACAACTTAAAAAATGTTACCCCTTTAAAATATAGCGAAAACCGCGCAACTTCATTTCTCGCTTTGTCGTGGAGATTTCAAAAAATCCTTGTTTGTTACATATACATACATACACCTAAATCTTCATCTTGAATCATTCTATCTATTGTTGAAAACTGCATTACCGAATAGACAGCAGAGGCAACTTCATTTTTATGCTATGTAACGATAATATTAGTAGAAAACTGCTCAATACAGCCAGAAAGCAAACTATCACAAGTGCCATTTTGTAATATTTTTTCCTGAAAGCACCGACACCTTTAAAAACGCGTTTGTCTGTCTTGCTATGACTTGCATTGTCGTGGGGCAAGATGACACGTTTACAGTTATTTTCACGGAATTTGTCAATATCTTCCGGCAAACAAATGGTCGTGTACCAGTGTCATTATTAATTCGTGTACACAGTACTACGATCAGTAACAGATGCCACGTGTCCAGTTTTATTTAAAAAAAGGAAGAAAATGAAAGTTTAAGAAACAATCAAACGTTTAGAAGGACTTTTCGGGCTTCATTGGTTGCTTTTGGTTCTTCTTGAAAGATCCATCCATACCCTCAGGTGACCAGCAGAAAAAGAAACACAATATTTGTAAAAGTAACCACGTGTTTATGAATTTATTACAAGCTGTTGCCCGCGGCTTCATCCACGTGGGCTTTTTTGGCAAATAATACGGCTTTCTATTGGTAATAGAATTTTCAAAATCGATTCAGTAAAAAAAGGGGGTAACCCCTACAACTTTACTTCTTTAAACCTATATTAGTATCATTGACTATCCTATAGAACCTAGCGCCTCCATTTTTCTATTTCATCACATTCATTTACGTTTTTTAAAAAATATTTTTTTATTGCAGACGCATTAACTTAAGTCGAAATCAATTTATAATTATGCAATAACAATTTAACATTACGTTTATTGTGATAATCAAATTTCCACTAAAAGGTATGTATATAAATTACGCCTATTAAAATTGTAATATTTTAAACGTCATTTCTCATTTTGTTAATTACCTCTAATTACATCTAATATACCTTCATTACACAGATTCATATTATCATTATGTGCTCAGCCACGTCTGCCTGCCTATCTAGTGTCCAACATTTTCGTAGCAAGCTTTCTCATGGGAAATCTCCGTAGGAATAGGACAAGGAGAGAAACACAGAAGATTTGTACTAATATTAGTTTTTGAGTGATAGCGCATTTGTGAAATAAGCTCGACAGAGGAAGACAAATGGCCATGACTACAAGAATCTTGGATGCATTGTCCGCCTATAAAGGAAGGAAAAAGGAAGGAAAGAAAGTAGCAAGCAGAATGATTAGGCTTTCGACTATATCCTCATCTTACGAGACATAGCGATATATCATTGCTATATGGCTATGTCATGTCGATATTCTGTGAGAGGGTATTGTATTACCCCGGAGGAGCCAGCGTATTTACGAGTCACTACTACATAGTAGTAGCACAGTGTGTGGTAGAGCCTAGCTACTAGCACAGTGTAAAGACACTGTGTTGAGACACTGTGGTAGTAGCTAGGCTGTGTAACTACAGTGTAAAGACACTGTAGTAGAACAGAAGTGGCTCTACCAGACAACCTGTTTTAAATCCTGGTTATACCACACACATAACCATCGCTGTATGTGTATACAGCGAAGGTTATGTGTGTGTGGTGGGCTATTCGCCATATGTATAGATATGTAGACTCGAAGAACTAAGGTCACGCCTTAAAATCCTGCTGGATCAATACTTTTGCGAACCCTAAAGGTGACCTTCAAACCTTGTATACCTAGTGTTAAAATACAGGCACACTAAAATAGACTGAGACCCTGTGCTATGAAATTTAGTTCAGAATATTTTTTTTGCTAATGTTAAAATTATCAGTCAACGCTTATAAAGTATTATGTTGCAGTAATTTTTCCTGACTATAAACAACAAACTAAAGGCGTGTTAAGAAAAAGTATCAAAAAAAGTAATCCAAAACCTTTCAACCGTTTTTGTTGTATAGTTTGTATGTTTGTTACTCTTTTACGCAAAAACGACTGGATAGAATTGCTTTAAACTTGGTACACAGATACTTTATAACACTGATTAACATATAAGACAGTTTTATCCCATATATCATTTTCAGGAACGGGAACATAAGAATTTGGGGATTAAAATCGCAGGCATCAGCTAGTAGAATTTTCTTACGAGCTAGGGAATATTTCTCTAGTATTCTAGTGTTAGGACATTGGAGGCACCTTCAGTTGAAAGGCCATCGCGGAAAACTAATGGGTTCGTGATTGCTATGAGTCATTCCTACTTTCCATTAGCAAATTGTCGAAAGGTCAGCTTTGTCGTCATTACTTTTCTAACCAATGGTATGAAACAAAAAACAATCGATACTGAAAGGTATAAAATCTCTGTTCTGAAAGGTTCTCTCACTCGCACCTCAGCGAGCGACACTGGCAAAAATCCATGTAAATGTCTAGCAAAGGAAGGTCTAACGGGAGGTGGGATTTGGGAGAAAAGGGATATTCAAAGTCAAATATTTTTATTCAAATAGGGCTAATACTAGCTTGAATCTCTTAGAATAGGAAAAGAGCTGGTCTGCCGGATCTCTTACCGAACGAAACGCATTGCTGTTTCACACGTATATTCTGTGACATGGCGATATTATGCTATTTATGCTGTACCATTCCAACATATCTTCAACATTATAAATCCGCCATCTTGTGTTAATCCTACTAATAATTTAAAGGCGAAAGTTATGTGTATATTTGTTACTCCTTCACGCTCAAATGGCTGGTCCAATATTTATGATATTTGGTATGTAGGTAGCTGATACCTAGGATTAACACATAGGGTACTTTTTATCCAGGAGAATACGCGATTTCCGTAGGATTTCATCAAAAGTCAGTATATGGCGCTACTGTGCATAAATAAATACACGCAAACGAAGTTGCGCGGGTTTCACTAGTAATATAATATTTTCAAAATACCACGATTGAATCACGTGGGTTTAATTTTTATCCGGTCAACCTCTAGTTTGATGATAGATGCGTTTCCTTTGTTCAAAGTCACGTGTTTAGCATACCCTGCATATACCACCTGTGTTAGGGGAAATGACTCATCCTTCCTAGGACAATGCTTATGTAACTAATGATTTCATTCAGTAGAACAATATTATACTTTCATTCATGTTAACTATAATAAAATGTAAAAGACTACCCTTTCATTATTGTTTATGGGGCTCTTCAAAAGGGGCAACACAATTTTTTTACAGGGTCTGCAACGCGCGAGTGATACCCGCGGTGTTGCAAGCGTCCAAGTTCATCCATTGGCTACAGTGTCCCCCCCGTGCCGTATGTATACTTGTTTGCCACCTTAGTAGTACAAAAAATCTATATAAATAAGTGCCAGACTGTACCCTAATTAATAAAGTTTAAAACATTATGGATTAGTTTGACAAATTAAATATTTTTATTTATTTTTATTTTGTCGATTGGGCCCGTAATTAAAAAGACAATTGAAATGTAAAATGGCCTATAGACTACGTCATCATCTCAGCCACAAGAAGTCGAATACGTAGATCGATTACAGTTTTGAAATTAGGTTCATTGAACTTTGACGTCAATGGAGTTGATTGACCTTAATGAATTTCAGATGATGGTGCTAATGTTAAATATTTCATAATCGACTTTATACTATACAATTAGGTTTGTATTATAATAGGTATTTTTTATACTCCTAAAATGGCAGACAAGCATACAGCCGTGTGATGGTAAACGTCACTGCCGTCCGTGTAAAAACCTCTTCTTCTATTTTGTCACTGTCATCCTTATGAGTATGAAGTGCGAAAATGACAAAAAAATGTTTTACAGACAGTTTCTGAAACTTTTATTTCTCTGTTTTTTTTTTTACTTTACAGTAACATTTTAATGCATTATTAACTTTAAAATTTCATTAACTGGCAGTTAGTTAATCTTAGGTTATTTTCTTAAAAGTTTTATTGTCAAACCACATAATTATCTTGTTTGGCTTCTATACCACATTAGCGACGACGTTTCAGTTATTATTGCATAAAACAAATTATTATATTTGATATGTATTTTCATGTAATTTTCTTTATACGTGTGTGCGTAACGCACACATATAAATACATCCTTTTCTTACATGTGTGTGTAACTGCAATTTTAACAAACGATTGAAACAACGAAACATAGTTTTTATGTGTATAGTATTAAAGAATATTTATCTGTAAATATACAGTGGCATTGTTCCAGAGATAACAGATTACTCTTTGGTAATTTTCCGAAGAGTATTTGTATGGAATGATAACTGCGTAGTTGACATGCCAATGATTTTCATTGAAGGATTTTTTCATGATTGTGACGATTTTGATTGATGTGTTAGTAATCTATGAATGATTAGATAGGTACCCACTAAATTCAGTGTACACTTTGTATCGTTTGAAGAAAATCATCATCATCTCAGCCACAAGAAGACCCTCAAACTTCTCCAGCATGATCGTTGGCAGCGGTTTGCATCTAGCGGCATCCTGCTACTTTCTGTAGGTCCACGTTGCGAGAGGCCGTCTTAAGCTGCGCTTTCCAGTATGCAGTCGACATCCCAGAACCCTTTTTATTGAAAGACTTTATAAAAAGAGAGAAAACATTTATTGGTGCTAACCATTCCATAATAATAATGTGCCAAAAAAATCTCTCTCAAAATTGGTTTGACCCAACATAGGGGTCGTCCGTCAATCATGCGATATTTTTAAGACGGTCGTTAGTCGTTATATGTGGTGATTTCCACCCTCCTTACAGGGTGAGGCTTCACATAATAGATGAACGAACCCATACGAACGTGACTCCGTGCATGACCAACCGATGAGTGTTGTGTTAGTAGTGTTTAATAGATACTAGCGGAATCCCTATTTACTGAGCTTGATGGCACCGTTGCTCGTCAAAAGTGAATCAATACTCAACACATATCAGAATACAAGAGATATGGTTTGTGTGCGGGGCGCATGTCGCCGTTTTCTACACAATTTTCTGCACAAATGTGCAGGAACTTGATTCTTCTAAGTCGCTTGTCGCCCTATTTCGTTAGGTCACTATAATGAACTTTTTACTCCGTGTTCGTAATCGAACTGCAAATTACGGGCTTACGATTTGTGTGCGAGTGACTGTCGATAAATATAATTGTGTGTGTAAGTGGCGACATCGGTTCCGGTACAAAAACCATCTAATGATATTTTTCCTTCTTTCTGTGTTCTGTGATACTCAAGCACAGATTACTAAATAAATAGTTACTACCAAGTTAAGCACGGCCAGTGGCCATGGTATTTCGCCCGCTCTGCCACTTTATTGTTACACCGACAATGTCATCAGCATTTGAAAAGGTTTACAAAATCTGCGTGTTTCGGAGGGCAAGTAAGGATCATCACCGTCGGTTCCGACTGTTCTCGAATGTCGATTCAAATTCAATACATTCTTAAGTACCTATATAAAATTTTACTATGAGATACACAGTCCAAGTCAGTGGTCTTGTCATCACTGATACCGATATCGAGGGAGGGAAGTAATCAAAAAAGAGCTGAGCCCTGAGCTGAGCTGTAAACGAAAAACCGCATTGCATGCATCGCTACAATTGGCAGTTTTGTAAACAAGCCCCTAACACATCAGAGATATTCATAATTTAGAAAGACATTTTACATAGAAACGTAAGTCTGTTATGTTACGCTAGTACTATTTAATAAACTGTGGTTATGTTATACGTTCCTACCACAGATATCAGAAATCTGTGTTCTGTGGTTCCTACCATAGATTCTGGTTCCTACCTATAACATACTTGTCAAACGTTAATTTGAGACTCAAAATCTGTGCCCAAATTATAAGGGCACAGGTACGTATTTGGGTCTCAAATTAAAGCTACATTAGGATCAAATAATGTCATGTCATCACGTCAACAATGTGACCGGGCCTTGCTCTGTAGAACACATTAATTATCTAATGATCGCCCAAAAGTGGGTTAATAGTTAATAATGAATAATGTCACGATTATAATGATGCACGAGAATGGAATTTTTTACTTATCAGTCAGCTGTAATAAATTAATAAATAACACATGTTAACACGTGCACTGTGCAAGGTTGCAGTTTTTTCTAAAACTTCGCAAATCATATATGTATCATCCAAGGTCATCTTTTCTAAAGTAGGTAGGTACTTATACATGCGATTTTTGGTAATTTTTGATTGGATAATAGGTCCTAAATTGAAGGATATTTTAAAATTTATGTGTGTGTGTGTGTGTGTGTGTGTGTTATACATATAATATATTCTTTATTGCACTATATTTTAAATACATTTTACAGTAATATAGTGTACAAAGGTGAGCTTATCTCTTTAAGAGACTTACTTTAAGTATTATTATTTAAATAATAATAATACTTTAAGTAAGAATTTTTTTTTGTTAAACAATAATTCACATTAGGTACCACTTTCTAGTATTCGAATTATTTTTTTGGAATTTTAATAGAAATTATACATTTTAATATTAAAATTCGCGTGTCGTAAACCATTGAGTACGATGGTCGTAGTCGACAAACAGGGTAACCTGTTTGTCTGTCATCGCATCATCGTGATCGTGTCTCCATAACTTAACGGTATCGTCATTAAAAACATTTTTTACTGCCAGATGACGTCATCACATCCATCGGCGAGTCGAGTGACGTCACAGTTCATAGACCCGCCTCAATTTCCGGTAACGATGACGTAAAGAACACAGCCCAAACTATCCTACGAAGAAATCGCTCATTTTATGGTCAGATTTGGATGGAAATGTCTGGAATCCAGACACTCGAGAGAGTCAAATTTAAAAATGTATCTTTTTTATTTAAATTAAATTTGTACACCGAAGCAGGAATTCTCGTCTAGACAAGGGAGGAATTCGATACAAGTAATTTTACACGAAAACCTATCTAATAGACCTGTGTATATGGTTGAAAATACATTAAAATTCTGACAATATTAACACTATAATTTATTTTTATTGTCTGTGATGGTACGGTTGGGAAATATAATGACCTCCGTGGCGTAATGGTTACCATGCTCCATGCCAGACCGCCACCCAGGAGGTACCGGGTTCGAATACCGGTCGGGACATGATGAAAAACGAAAATTTTCTGATTGGCCAGGGTCTTGGATGTTTGTTTTTGTTTTGTTATAAAATATGTAGTATCGTTGAGTTAGTATCTCATCCCATAACACAAGTTTCGAACTTACTTTAGGGCTAGCTTTTAATCTGTGTGATTTGTCCCTATATACAGGGTGACAGGTTATAAGTCCTATTCCTTAAGACTGGTTAAACTAGAGGTCATTTGCAACAAATTAGCCCTCAACAATAGGAGGTCGAAAGTGACCGGTTACCGAGATATTGGTGTTTTTTTAGGTTTTTCCGACTTGCCATGGAAAATCCCCCTTAACCAAAATAGTATTTATTTCTCTTTTTGGAAATGATGATGAACTAGCAACTATTTTTAATCAGAATGCGGGTTTTAAATGTTTAATATCTTTTTCGCACCTTCTACCATCGACATGGATTACACGAAAAAAACGTATGACACTTGGCGTACAAATTATGTAGATAACTTTTCATGACCTTTCTTTAGGTACCATTAGCAATACAGGATATGTCGAGAAGCCTCCCCCTGGCATCCCATGTTAAAGAAAATCGAATTTTATGTTTGCAGTTTGAAGATTTTTTTGTTTTATAAAAAACTTCTCGGTAACCGGTCACTTTCGACCCCGTTCGTATTGATGGGGGCTAATTTGTTGCAAATGACCTCTAGTTTAACCAGTTATAAGGAATAGGACTTATGGTCCGGCTACCTCAGACCAAATAAGAAGTCTATTTGGTCTGAGCCGGCTACACGCTCCGTCGTCGTGCCTGTGCATGTAGACGGAGTCGGACCATTATAATTTTATAACTTTTAGAATTATCAATATGAAATTTTAGATTTGTACGGCATCATGAACGTAGGGCATGAATGTTACTATGTGTGTTTGTATGTTTGGATTTTTTTCATAGTAGCCCAATGTTTATTCTACATGTCAATATTAGTAAAAATCACTTTAGTCATGAAAACGAACGTATTCGCATTGATTGTAATAATCATTAAAAATATTTGAAATTAGTAAAAAGTCACATTTTTATTTTCAAAGTTGTTTTTATTTCTTAAAATAATAAAAAAACAAGCAAAAAAATAATTATAGTTTGTCAGGTGTGGGGTTCGAACCCACGCTCCCTCTCGGGAACCAGAGCTTAAATCTGGCGCCTTAGACCACTCGGCCAACCTGACTTGACAAACATTGACGAATTTGCCATCGTATTCTAGATCCATTGCATCATCTTCATCATCATTATCATCAAGTTATTTATTTTTGTATTTTAAAAATATTATTTAAAAAAAAACTATAAAATTAAATACCTCAAACATCATAACGTTTTTTAACTCATTGTAAAATTATCATGTACTTATATAAATTACAACATGTATACAAGTATAATACATATTATAACATTTACAACAAATTCGAAATAGGTAAATAAATTCCATTCCACATAACATATTAAGATATTTTAATATTGCTTAGTACTGCCCTCTTTTGAGCAATGGGTGAACTAAAAATACTAAGATAGTCGCCAAACGCTCTTGTTGTTCTATTACTCAATACGAGATGGCGCCACCGCATATTTGATAGCAGAAAAAGTATTTTACGAAAATATTGAATTTAAAAAAACTAAAATGCATGTAATAAACAAAAATTAAAATCTCGCTTACATATAGTTTTTTCACAGTACTTACGAAGGTAATATTTATTTCTGTGATAATATTTTTTAATGTTCATTTGTCATTCTGTCCATATAAGTAGTTCTACCGTTCAGTTCTAACGAGAAAAAATCCGTTAATTTCTATTAGTAGGATAAAACGGCTAAGAAAAACCGTTCTATCCTACTAGTAGAAATGAACAGAGAAAAAAATCATGAAGTTCGTATAGTTCTACGACGAGTTCTACTGATAGGACTGAACCTCAGAACGACTGAACGGACAGTAGAGAAATGTCTTTCATTTTATTCTATGATCACATGTAATACATCACAGAAAGTTATATACTTCTTGGTCGATTATGGAACATAAATACGACATGTCATTGACAGTTGTACCGTATGCACCATTGACCTGCACCATGAATGGTGCAGATGAGACTAATTAGTTTCGTTTGCACCATTAATATTAATACAACTACTTCACCATACTTTCTTTGTAATGGTAAAATAAAAACGCGTTAGGAATGGTTTTGGGATGTGTTAGGAATGATTTTGGGATGTGTTAGGAATAGTTTTAAGGTGGTTTTGGGATAGTTTTAAAATGGATTTGGTATAGTTTTGAGATAGTTTTCAAATAGTTTTGAGATGGTTTTCGGGTGAGTTTGAGATGGTTTTGAGATAATTTGTAGTTTGTTAGGACTTGACTAGTAGAGAATGCAATTAGCACTTAAGCCAGCCTTTTGTATCAGTACTATTTGTGTATTAACATTTTGCCATTTCTTTTACCAGTGGTCATTTTGCTTTTCTTTCCAAAATTTTTGTTGGTTGTAGTTTATTAAAGAGTAGGTACATTAATTACATAAATAATTGACTGTAATGTAATGTAATCTTTGAGGGGAGAAAGTGTCTGACCTACTCTCTGAATAAATAATTTGAACCATCATTCATTACAAATGGTCAGTGACAACAAAAAGGATTTAGTATACGGTTCTGAAATCGTTGCAAAACGTGAAGTCGTCTTTTGCTACAAAGTAAATCGTTTTATTCGCAACTCGTCCATAATTTTATTTCGCCTAAAACATAAACTATGTAGTTCCACTTCATCTGAAAAAGTAAACCGTTCGAAAACTCTGAAAACCGCACTCTGCACTTGTCTTTTCGTCCATTTAGTCCTACTAATATTGTCTGTTTAGTCCTATTGAATTATGTACTGAAATTAGTAGTACTAAAAGAACTTTTTGTCCGTTTAGTTCAATTAAAATTCTTACAGTAGATAGTAATAAACGGTTTTTTCTCCGTTTAGTCCTACTAGTATATCTGAACGGTGGTAGAACTATACGGACAGAATGATTTTTGTTGCCTCAACAAACTTCCTTTGTTCCTTTTATATAAAAAAGGTACCTACACTAAAATAAAAGATGGGGCATGTAGGTACTACTTGTACGTACAGTCAGCGGCATAAATATGTTGTCACTTTAACCCCTTGTTACTTTTGTATATCATTTCAATTGAAGACTTTACTTGAAGGCGAACATGTCAACAATGAAGTGACAATTTACTAAAGTGACGATTTACTGCTGCTGACTGTACAGTCAAGGTCTTTCAGCCATTTACAGGGCGTTGTGAATGTATATCCGTTTGTATTGTGTATACTGTTCAAGCATACAAATTAGCAATTTAGATTTGTATTATTGACATAGTTTTTTTTCATATAGTACAGTGCCTATTATTAATGTAACAATGAATGAAACGGTATTCATGAAAAATTATTTAGTGCTGCACCATGGTGTTGCACATAAACATTTTTTTAATGCACGTTCCTAAATATGTACATAACAGACAGTTTCCGAAACGCATTTTAATTCCACATTAATTCTTAAGCTATTTTTCTCTTCTTTAGTTTCACAGTGACAGATATATGTATTTCAATGTGTAAACTTTAAAAATGCGATTCAGAAACTGGCTGAAAATAAATTATAGTAGGTATGTGTAAGTAAGGCATAAAATTAATAAATTTCCCGGACTAATTATGTTTCACAGCGCCATCGAGTTCTATACAGCAGTTGAATGCTACTTGTAAATACTTAAAGTGCTCATACAGCCAAAGCTCTCTCTATCTCTTCTTCTTCTTTCTTAGTTAATGGCGTTTCTGTCGTGTCTTAACGACACATAAACAATTTCGCCAATGACGAGTATTTTAAATGAACACTTTTTAACAAAAAAGTACACTTTAAAAGGGCAACGTGGTACGGTGAGGATCCGAGGTCGCCATCTTGACGACCTTCGTTGACAAGGCGGCGATCTCGAATCTCTCTCTCTACCTCTTTTTTTTCGTTTAGTATGACAGTGACAGCTATAATGTGTTTAAAAATGCGTTTCACGAAACGGGCTGATAATACCTAAGTCCAGCTAATTTATACAAAACAATATATTAATAACCTATAACTTAAAAACAGTGAGATAAATCCACTAATCATCCAGATACTATTTTGGTGGTTTCCAGCACCATTGCAGCCATCGTGGAAGCACTGGCAGACTGTTTCCAGGTGGCTGTCAGTGCTGACCCTGTAGCAGTCTTCGTAATTGCGCTCCCAGCCACACCCTCGGACCACCACCACTTGGGAGTCCAAACCCTGATGGTAAACTGAAATA
Organism: Endotricha flammealis; assembly: GCA_905163395.2. Taxonomy (NCBI): domain Eukaryota; kingdom Metazoa; phylum Arthropoda; class Insecta; order Lepidoptera; family Pyralidae; genus Endotricha; species Endotricha flammealis. The sequence continues at coordinate 2,199,598 of LR990869.1, read as the reverse complement.
ACACCAAACAATTTAATAGAATTTAAAAAAATCTTGCTCTTTAAATCATTTATTCAGAGGTAGGTAGGCCTTTCTTTAGGTATTTACAACATAATTAAATTGTATATAAAATAAAATAATTCTTTAAACTACCATCATTTCGGGAACAAGAAATGGCCACTGGTAAAAGTACTTCACATTATTTTACGTGTAAATAGGCGGAACGTCATATACAAATTATGTGGTATAAACAATCATGGATTAAATCTAGAAGAAACAAAAATCTGAAAAGAACGGGATTTTAGCAATTGACGCAGCTAAGATTCCCACAAGTAAATGACTGCATAGTCAGGATTGGATTAAACTACCTGTCTGTATGATCTTTCTGCAGAAGAAGTTCAATTCCCGCGGCACGTCAACGTCGACACCGCATTCAGTGAGAAGTAGATACTTGCTAAGGGTCTCCTGGTCATACATCGAGGGGTCCACGCAGAAAGTATTGTTGGAACTGGTACATTCGATGCAATGTATCGCTGACCCTTTAAAAATCACATAAATTATGGCCTATTTTACACTACACGAAAGACAGATAGGTATGTCATGTCATGTTCTTTACTAGTTTGTAAAAGCAAACAGAAACTATTTTGCAAATATTATGTGTAGCTACTAGCGAATTCCGTGCAACTTCATTTGCGTGTATCCGGCTTTTCTGTGGTTTGAAAAATACTTTCTTGACATCTTCCTGGCTGTGATATACAATAATTTGTATTATGAGACTCGGTCACCTTCATCCCATATCGGGACAAGCCCACCAGACATTCCCACGGTGGTCACGGTGCGGTTGTCTCCTGGATATCCAGGATCAATGGCGACTTCAGATTGGCAATAAACAATGAAGCTTATTGACGTTTTCCGGAGAAACCACAGCTGACTTGGAACCCACAACGGATTTAATCAGAAAGAACTTAGATAGACTAGGAAATATGGAAACCTAATAGATCAGATAGTTTAGATCTAACTAAGACAATAACATTAAACAATTGAATACATGGCCACAATCAAGCTTATGGAATTCAATTGGATTGTTATCCCAAGATCGATATTGTGTCTGAAGAACTGTGTTACTAAGTGCAGTTTTATTAAATCGGTAGGTAAATACTGCTTTACAAGTAGATTATATAGCACTTTACACGAATTAAAATCCTTACTTAGAAAATATAATCCCACCTCCCCAGGTGGGATAAATTATCCTCGAAATTTTGAAATAAAAAAATTTACGAAAAGAAAATGGTTAGTTGACACGTAACAACTATAAAAACAATCATAAAATCTATAATTTAATTAAAGAAAAAATTGTAACTTACCTCTTTGGAGATAGACCAAAAACACAAGCAACAAAATATTCATTTTGCAATATTTACTATCGTAAATTAACGATTAGTCGATAAGAGATCAAGGCATGGGTGAGCTCCGCAGACGATCGTGGATAAACTGTTTAATTATATCTTGTTTACATTTTGTCACGTTTTAGTAACATGCATTTGGGGCTGGCGAAATCTATGCTATTTATGTAGGGCATGCCCGTTGGTCGAGTGGATAGAAACTACTTTAACCCATGAGCTGTGTGGAATCACGCGCAAGGCAAACATTGTGTATGAATATGTATGTCTTGGTCTGACGTTTTCTATGTATAATCAGTATTTATTTACAAAAAAAATATATTTATCAGCAATCTTGTACCTTCCCATACTACAAACTTTGCTTCGGTGTGCTGTAATGTCGGAGCGGTTTCATTCATCATAATTATCATTTCATCGAACTCCACGTGAGCCAAACCGCGGTAAAGAGCTAGCGGCTTTTTTTGTTTAAAGTCAGGAAAATGCATTACCTACAGTATGTCCCCCATGAACATGTGCATGACCCTGTTTAAGTCGGGCTCCCCCGTCCTAAGGCTAACTGAAGTGGTATACCGACTAAACCTGACTGACTGCCACCGTGTCCGCCACCGGGCTGCGGGAACTATGATATTTCCGCCGGCGAACGAGCTTACAGCACATAGTGGCCTAGAAGTTAGAGATGGAACCGTGGGTGAGGATTTCAGAGGTACAGAAATGGAAAAAGAAACACACTTATTAGGAATTCATTTTTAATATCTTAACACAAACATTATAATAGCTGTTAATATTGTGCCCACACAGTATCTGACATTGACAGCTGCGTTGCAATCGTCGGTGAAACATTGACATACGGTTTCCAGGTGGGATTCAGAATCCATCTTGTAGCAATCCTTGTGGTGACGCACCCAGCCGCAACCACGACTCACGCGCACCATTGGAGTCTCGTGTTTATGGAGAACTATCACAGAAATAAACATAATTAATTAGCATTTTTAATTGAATACTAATTATAGGGACTAGAAATCAACAAAGTTAAAGTTGCGATGTTTTTAGAAATCATCCATTGGCCATAACCGCCAAATACTTGAGGTGATAGAGCGTAACATGAAATACGGCTGACAGATCAAGTTGGCGATCGCTGACATAGTCATAATTTATTAAGAAGGGTGGACTGGTCTTGGTGGCACCTCAAATTCAGATCTAGTTTATGCCTCCTGTATCTAGTTGTTTGCTTCAATGGTATTATTAATTACGGTATATAGTTACATACTGGTTTGCACCATTTTCCTGCAGAAATAGTTGTGCGCGCCAGCCGTGTACACGTTCTGGTCGCAGTCGGCCACCTTCAGGTATTTGTCGACGCTCTCCTTGTCGTAGAGAGATGGATCGAGGCACATGGAGTTGTTCTGGCTGTTACATTCATAGCAACGGATGGAATAACCTGGAAACAAGGATCAAAAAAGAAAAAGATGAGTTTCAGATTCAACAATAGCGAAAACTCATAAGTATCACTATTAGCACACGCATCTCCCTTCAATTGAAAGAGTTTAGATACAGTATAGTCAGTAATTTCATTAAAATTAGCGTCACGCACGGACTCATTTTCGTCGTGATGCTGAGTGAGAAAAACATTATTCTAAATAACACCATCATGGAGATTTTGGTGCTATCTAGGATAAGGTTTTTTTTTCGTTTTAAGTTAATGTATTAACACCAACAAAAATATATTCTTTCGTAAAAATTTGCAAAGCACGCGCACATGCAGACAGACACAAACTTTTATGCTTCAATGAATGCAAAAAGCGCTCGCAAATTGAAACCAATTGAGACTTTATTTAACCATCTTGGGCTTGAAGTTGTGAATGAGATATAAATTAACACAAAAAATAATCCTTTGTGAACTATACAAAGAAGATTACTTATTCCCGATCGGTAAACGTGGGTAGAGTAGGTAACCTTATTGTACTTTTACATACGAACATAACATTAGTAATTAAGTGTTTGCTTGTTTTCATTGAATAGATCCGAAACTACTGAACAAAAATACATAGGCTATAGCTTTTCCCGAAATTCAATGTGGTTCCCACGGGAACGGGTCGGGAACTTCACGCGGACGAAGTCGCGGGCAAAAAAGCTAGTGTTTCCATATTTTTGTACATGATGCTGTTAATCTTCTTTGAAATAAATAAATAAACGTTGGCACTACCCATTACCCATTAGCTAAAATTTTACATCGTTTAAAGGTGGCCAAACAATGGTTTAAAGTAAGATAACTTGTAGTTTTTATTTGAGTTTTTTTGGGTAGACCCTTATTCTACTCACACATATCTAATGCACACTAGGGTGAACTAAACTTTAACGAAATACGACGGCCCTGGGGAAATAATTACAACTTTTTTAATAACACCCTATTCGTAACAAAATGCATTTTAAGTTAAGACTTGACACATCTTTGTTTATTAATAAAACTCTTATAAACAAAGAAACAATACATCTCACTGTCATGAGATCTGGAGATAGTGGAAATACTGTTTGGTCATTAGACGTTTTGCGAAATGATGTAAGACGTGTTACGTGGCTCAAAATGTCCAATGGGGATAGTGGGCAAATAATTCCCACAATCTCCATTAATTGAGTTTCATAAATGTACAGTCAGTTTGAAAGAGGTGATCAAGACCATAAATATGGGAGAGAGAGAGAATATACTTTATTTGCAATACATCTAATAATACAACATACGGAAAGCATAAAGACTAGTATAAGTGCAACAAGGCGGCCTTATTGCTAAAAGCAAGGCAACCTTAGGGTATGATTCAAGTTTTCTAAATATTACGTGAATGGATTTATTCGAATTTTTATTGATATAGTATTCATTACTATGTAATTACATGAATTTTTGTGTTTACATAGTATGCTGTATACATTATTGGGATAAAAATCTTTGTACTTAGTTTTACTAGCCTGCTCACCTATTTCATTGATTCACCGAAGGAAAGCTTACCTCTTTGTACACAAACGAGGAACAAAACAGCTGCACTAAACAGTTTCATTTTTGTATTTATTAAACGTATTAAGTAAATTAAACGTAATATAAATTTTTTTCAATAAATTATTTTTTCTCGAGTCTCTTCTGGTCTTGTAAATGTAATTTATTATTTATTATATATTTATACAGTAAAGTATGATAAGAGATAACACTGTGACATCGACGCGGGCGCAATGAGAGTTTACAGAAGATTAACGTGATTCACTGTGGCACTGTATACGGGCGTATTCCGTTACGAGTAAAATTAACTAACAATAGGTAAAACTGAGGAATACCAGAGTTCACCCAATTTTAGCTAGAATCAATCGTTTAATACTTGTCTGTGTATCGCTATTTTATTTTTGTTAGATAACATTTTATTAAAGACTAGCGCCCCGTCCCAGCTTCGCACGAGTTTTTGCTAAGGATCCCTTATTTTTTGAAAATATAAAGCCTATGTAAATGTACCTTCCCATCCCAACGGTGAAAGAATTTTTGAAATAGATCCAATAGTTTTTAAGTTTATTCATTACAAACATACACACACACACACAAAAATAAAAATATTTCCTCTTTATAATATTAGTGTAGATGTAGAAGTGTATATAACAAAAGTTTTAAAAACTAAACTAACAATAAAAATTGAGCTAGATCAAATATGAAAATAAGGCGGGGAACCCAAAATTTGGTAATAAAGTGTATATTAAATACATATGTTTGTGAACTAAAACTCTTAAAGAAGAAAGATCAACCAAGGATTATCTGAAACCTGTTTTATCACTTTTCTTTTTCAGTATTTCATGTTGAACAATTTTTTGATGTGTGATTGTAAGTTTGCAGTTTTTCATTATAGAACATATTTTACATAATATTTACAGATTTGTTCAAATGATAGATAAATACATAATAATTTTATTTACACCTGAGAAAGCTATTATCATCACCTCAGCCCGTTTCAGTCCACTGCTCAAGCTGAGCATAGACCTCTCTTTTTGTACGCCAACCAACTCAGTCCTCTGCCATTCTCATCCAGGTACGACCTGCGAATTTAGCTATATCGTCCACCCATCTCGCTACTGGACGTCCAACACTTCTTTCCCCAGTCTTGACCCATCATTCGGTCAAGGCCTTACTCCATCTGAAAAAGCTAATTAAAAATAAATCCTCATGATACCTTTCACATCGCCAAAATATGGAATTTTGAAATAAAATTAGAAAAAACTAAAGTTTTCAAATATGTAATGAATTTTAAAATGAAAAAATATCTTGCTCTCCATACTACTGTCGATCTGTTCGCAACAATATCCAGTTACAGTTTGAAGCTTTTCAAGATCTAGAGCACTCCATAACAGTGGAAAAAAGTTGTTGAATCCAGATATTACTGGATTTTCTTTGCTTGAAGCAAATATCCATGGATCATGAGTTGGCGCCAATTAATCACGTCACGTTAAATAATTTAGTGGTCTTGTGATGAAAGTGTGTGATGATTATATTTGACAGCCCTGTGATGTAGCTTTTGTTAATGCCTTCGAAACCAGAGGGGTTTCCAATCGGGTTCGATCATCGCCCGGAGCATATATATATAAATATATATATTTATATATACATATATGTAATATGATGGCATTTGTGTTTGTTCTCGTGTCAAGGGTTTTCTATTATTAAAAGTATAAATTTGCAATAATATATCCGTTGTCTGGTACCCCTAACACAAGCAAGGTTGAGCCTAGATTACTTTGGGACCAGGTGGCACTGTGAGAATTGTGTAGAAAAAAATGCTAAGTAAATTTCAAATTTTACATATTGTGAATGTTTATTTCAGAAATTAGGCTTTCACAGGAACTTTTTCTTATCTTTAAAAACCTTATAAACTACTACCATTTCAGAATCAAACATTAGTTAGGTACTTGTGAAACCAGAGTATAGTGAGGAGAAGAAAATAATATTTTTGTTACATTTTTTCTATTGGAACAATTATTAAGAAAACATACAGAACCCTGCTAAAGAAAATATAGACTTGACATTTCCAGAATTGGTGTGTGCGTACACGCATTAGTGATTTCAGTGTCGGCGCATATCATCCTTTTAATTCTGAATCATGCTTTTGTGTATTGTTGATTGTCTGCCGCCGTTGCGTGACCGCTGTCTGCAACACGGACCATAATGTCGGCTTCACTGGTTAAAACTTGGCTTATAGTGTAACCCACAGGAATAGATTATGATAGAAGGAACGTTTACCTCTATCTGACAGATGAAGCAGATCTGTGCTTCGTGGTCTTCCCAGTGATCTGCCGTATCGCTCATCGCGACCACGGGTCGGGTTACCAATGGAAGAAGCACCTTCATCATATCAACCCATAACCATCCCACTGCAGAAATAGAGGAGAAGGAGAGGAGTTCTCCCTTAAATCGAAGGGTATTCGAGTACTCTGCGACAATGCTCTGCGGATTGAGGAGTCTAGTGTTTTCAAGCCTCCTGACAGGCCTTGGCTGAACGACTGATATTCATCGACAACAGACAGAATCGTCATCTTAACGTGAGCTCAGAAGTTCGAGATAATGAAACCCATTTTCGAGTGGTAGAGCAATTATTATGAAATGGTCGAGCAATCGACCGGGGAATTACCACCCCTCTCACAGAATATCGACGTGAAGCAGCATTGCGTTTCGTTCGGTGAGTTAGAGATCCGGAAGCCTAACTCCTTATCTATCCCCTCTTTCCCTCTTCTTCTTTCCCTTCCCTTCCTCCAACCCCTTTGGTGGACAACGCATTGGTAGCGCCCCTGGTCTTACTGATGTCCATAGGCCGCGGTGACCGCTTTCCATCAGGTGGCCCGCTTGCTTGTTTGTCTACTGTATGACATTAATAAAAAAAAAACATACACTCACTGGCTAGGGTCGACGTTGCTTGTCTAGCGTGATCAGTTAGCACACAGTCAATGCTATCGAGCTCCTCGACAATTTCATAAGTCAAGTACATATGCGGTTTCTATCTAAATCTATTTCTATGGTGCATCCTGCCCTAATACAAAATAATACAATTGTATTTAGACTACACCACATGAATCCAGTTTGATACTGGATTTTCTTGATTGGTAACCTGGACTCACGCGTGTTTGAGTACGGTCCATGACCAATTTTTTAAAATTTGATAAAAAATTGGTCATGGACCGTCTTCAAACTAAGATCACAAATACTAATATGCTTATACAGTTCTTTAACCTATACCACCCATTACGCTTTCGAGAAGTGTGATGGAAAGTGAAGTGATGGCATGTATTCTTGGACGAATCACACAACGCTATCTAGTCCCAAACTAAGCAACTAAGCTTGCACTATGGGTACTAGATTACTGATAAATAGGAAAAGGAAAAGTGAAGGCGAAGTAGGACGGAGAGCCCTACACTCTCGTTTTCTTTTAACTTCGCGAGAGTTCCTGTCTAAAAATGTATTACAAATAAGTAGTGATGTGTTACAATTAATTATTTAAAAATTTTGACAGGCGTTGAAAATATAGAAAAAATAAATATTGCTGTAACAATTTTGTTAGGCGCTTTACATTATTTACTTTGGTGAATAATAATAAACTTGTAATAAGGGTACCAGACTAGCGATATATTATTGTAAATATATACTTATAATACATAAGAAAACACCCAGACTCGAGACAAACACAAATGCTATCACATGAATGTTTTACTCGTTGTCAGCGGGAATCGAACCGCTGATGTGAATGAAGGTAATCACTACCATCGCACCACCGGGCCGTCAAATGTATTGCGAAAGTGACAAAATAAGGTAGAGAATATTCTCTCACTAAGTACGTGTGTACATGTTCGAGATCATATGAAGAAGGACACATAATGCGCCGTTGCTGTGCCTATACTGTTTTTTTATGTCCCCGATGAGTACGTGGGGAGGCGTCGTCGTGGTCGGCCTCGCCTCCTAGCGCTTTTATTTATACTACAAAGTTGGCAAACAAGCATACGTCCCGCCTGATGGTAAGCATCACCGTAGCCTATAGACGCTTGTAACACCGGGGGTATCATTCACGCGTTGCCAACCCTCCCAACCCCCCCAACTGGAGATCTGGAGACCTTACTCACCGTAGGAGCACAACATGGCCGAGGCCAATGCTATTTGGCTACGATCTTCTGTAAGGTGGAGGTCCTTCCCCAGACCGGCTGCTCCGATTTGATACATTGTACATTCACAATATACTTACAGTCCACTAATTCATCCAGCTCATCAGTTCAAAGGTGTAGTTTTATTGCTACACCCCCAAGCACCAGCTCCGGTGTTAACATAATAACACAGGTGCACGTCGAACTTTACACTTGCTGAATAACTTGCACAATATTGGCTCTTATGACATAGCATAGAACAACGATACAAAGCCCAATATGTAAAGGTCGACCTGCTCTTGACTGTACTCTGAGTGAATTTACAAAAGCCGCAATGTGGACTATTTGTCGCTCTAAGGAATACTAATCGCTAATTTATTTCTTGTGTGTTAGAAAAATGAAATTTAATAATTTGTATAAAATATAACATTTTTGAATAAGTTTAATATAATAGAATGTATTATGTATCTACATTATTATGTAGGCCTGTAAGTTAAACCTTAGCTGATCTTCGTTTATTACTAATTTAATGGGTTTTCAAAATGGTGCACGCAATGATGTTGTCATAGTGCGTTCGTCTGTGCGGTGTGTGGAGATTGGCCGGAAGAAACGAGTTCTACCAATTGGTGCTGTGAACTGAACGGTACACCTACGAGGCATAATATGATTCAATCATGGCGTATATCTTTATTTCGAAGTCAAATTGTTTTATTCTGACATCGGCACTTACAGTCACTTTCTGAAACGCCTTGTTAAAGCTAACACATTTTTTATTATATTTGGTATGTAGGTAGCTAATACCTTGGATTAACACATGGTACTTTTATCCCGTAAAGTACGCGATTCCCGTAGGATTTGATCAAAAGTCTGATAAAGATGGCGCTGCTGTGCATAAATAAATACACGCAAACGAAGTTGCGCGGGTTTCACTAGTATAGTTGTTATTCTATCCTTTTTTTGGGGCAAAATTTATAATCATTGATTTAATATAGGTACGTTTAAAAATGCTTTCTCCTGAATGATTCAACTGATGGATTAACGCATAGTCTAAACCGCTGATCATAGAGACCTGAAACTTAGTATGACGTAGACGTAGGAATCCTATAACAAAGGATTTTCCTAAAATTCCACGGAAAAAGCTCTTTTGAATTGGTATGGTAAGAAATAAACATGTCATGAGTGTGTACGCAGGATACAAGCAATGGTAATATACCGCTGCCGAGGGCGGCATGCTACCTAGCAACTGTCTAGGAATAAATCAATAGGACTGTCTGCTCTTACGCAACGTCGCAACCTGATGGTCATTCTATATTTGGATTTAATTGTTCCATTTTGGTCTAAGGTCTACCTGAGTGCGTATTGTGCGAAGTACAGGCGTTTCACCTCACGTTCGAATACGAGCGGGTTAGAATTTTGCGAATTTTGTATGAGAAATATAAGACGTCGCCTAGTGATCACTGGGCGACGTTTTATCTTTCTTTAGTACGAGTTTTTTACCTCACGTTCGAATACGAGCGCGTTAGAATTTTTCGAGTTTTGTATAGGGAAGATAAAAGTGTTAATCGGTGGCCTTTTATCTTTTCCATACAAAATTTGACCGCGCTCGTATTCGAACGTGAGATGAAAAAACTCGTACTAAGCACTCTGATGTTTTGTACTCTAATCTGATTATAGCATTGAGTGTCCGGTGGGAAACTTGGCTGGGTCACCGGATAGTGAGGGCGTGAAGTGCCATGGCCTAAAATCCCAATAAGCAAAAGTGGCCCTGTCGAGTGACTGTAATGAGACACGGCACACCGTGAAAATAGATGTTATTGCGATTAGAAGTAATAGGGAACGATGAGCGATACAGTACAGATCACATCATCATAATCAACGCATAATTATCAGGGATACGGGTCTCCCTTCAATCGAAGGGGATTAGAGCGTACTCTGCCACGCTGCTCCAACGCGGATTGGCGGAAACCATTGTTTTTAACCAGCCTGAGGGCCCCCGACTTGGCTTACGTACGACTGTCATCCTTCGATAACAGCTGGCACCGACGGTTTTAACATGCTCTCCTCGCCAAGAACTGGAAACCAACTTGCGTGTTCGTTAGGACAGCGTTCTTCGAAGTAGTATTTTTCGAAGGTGTATACATTGTGGAAGTCGGTTCTGTCGTTCTGTAATGAGTATGCGAAATACTGTGTTTCGAAATTGAGAATATCGGAATAATTAATTGTCGAAGTTCAGAATTACAGTCGTATAGGTATAAGGGATCGGAATGGTCTACTATTTCCTCAGTCCTTCGTAAGTCATTGTATGTTTCAATAGCCAATGACACTGAAATACCGAATTATCAATTGCAAGTGCTCACGGGTAGTGTATCCTATGTCACACCCATTTATCAGAGTATTAAGGCAATTGAATAAGCGTCGTTATACATGTGTCCTAACGTGGAACGAAACCCAGTTATGTTCAGTTGTATAGAAGTCTTGGGGCGGGGCGGTGCGCGGCGGTCCTTACTGACACTGACGGGTAAAAATATTACAATATGGCACTTGTGTTAGTTTGCTTCCTGGCTGTATTATGCAGTTTTCTACAACAAGGTTTGTACAAATCTATACTAATATAAAAGAGGTAAAGTTAGTCAGGCTGTAGAAGTCATCTCTGGAGCTACAGAACCGATTTACAAAATTCTTTTACCAGAAAACCACTTTATTTTGTGAATATTATTTTCTTAGGCTTAGGTGGTAAGAGAACAGATATAGATGTAGTTATAGGCTATATATTAAACATGAAAAATGAAAAGTACCCCCACGAGAAGGATATATACAAGCAAATGAAGTTCCTCGGATTTTGTTAAGGTTTTCTTATGAAACTACGTAATTAACTTATCCCTGTTATTGAGGTTTCCGGCAACCGGGACCGCGGTGATCTATATGTAATAAAAACTTGAACGATTGTTTTCTGATTCCTTGGTCCCAGTTAATGGCGGTCCCGGTTGCCGGAAACCTCACCTCTGTTATTGATTACCTTAGACAAATTATGTTTGATTACATTAATTTATTGTTTCTTTATTCGCCTATCCTATACGATATGCTTAAAATCATTCTCTTCTTCGTTAACATAAAAAGTATGTACAGTCGCCTCGAGGATAGCAGGACCATCTTTAGGATGATTTTTGGTTGCAACATCCAACATCCTAGTGGACACATGTGGCTCTAATAAACAAAAACCCTGTTTGGTAACAAAGAAAAGGACGGAGCGGTCAGAGTGTAGCCTTAGGGGCACTATTTTTAGGACTTAGAATTTTTTTCTGAGTTGGCTTAGGGGCACTATGAGACGCCAAGAAAACATGAAAAAAAAATTTTTTTGAGACAAATTTTTTTCGCAAAAATTATTTTTTTTAAATTCCCTTTTTTTTTTGTTTTCATCTTATTGGGGGGGCATTTACGAACACATTTAGCTCTTTGCACTAACCGCGTCCGGGCTACCGTTTTCGATATATACGCCATTTTGTAAAAAAAAACAGATTCAAAGAATGGCCAATTACTCGTAAATGGTGATTATTACGAAGTTGACTTAAAGGACTAAAAGTGTCTCTAGTTGCCCCCCCGACACGATAAGGACAAAAGGAGCGAAAATTTAAAGAAAAAAAATCGATTCGAAAATTTGTCACGAGTCAAAAAAATGCTGCCCCTATCCCTGCAATAGCACTGAAAAGGGAGTTGGGACTTAGTTTTTTTTTTATAGAAATCTTCACTTCTTTTTGTCTTATCATGTTGGGGGAGGCACTTACGATCACTTTTAGTCCTTTGCACCAACCGCGCCCGGGCTGCGAATTTACAAAACCTATACCATTAGAGAGAAAGTGTAAACTGAACTGGCTTAGCTTCTGTTTGCCAAAAAGTTGACGAAACCTTAATCACTACAGAAATTGACCGAAATCGCATAGACTTTGTTAGATAAATCCATTCTAACATTGTAGCAACAAATGCTATTCATTTCATTCCGATATTAATCTATCTGTCGTAGGTTTATGATGAAATCAGGTTTTTGATCAAAATCCTAGGCTTTTGATCAAGATCCGTAAGAAGACAAAATCATTGCTTTGTTTTACCATAAACCTGGAAATATAAAGTTTTTTCATCAAAAACCTAGACTGGGTTAGGTTTATGATAAAACTAATGGCAAAATCCTCGACTGGTTTAGTTTTAAGATGGCCACAAAGTGGAATCGTAAGAAAAATTCGCGCCTCACTCGCTTCGCTCGCTCGGCGGTGTTGTGATCACAAGATAACCCTAACCTAACCCACCAATATTCAGACAGACATTGGTGGGTTAGGTTAGGGTTATCTTGTGATCATAACACCGCCGAGCGAGCGAAGCGAGTGAGGCGCGAATTTTTCTGAAAAGATTCAATCAACGCGTTGTCGTCTATTTTCGGCTTATCTGTTTGACTCAATAGTACTTGATTTGTCCTCATCGTGTCAGGAGCGCAACTAGAAACACTTTTGGTCCTTTACATCAACTTCCTAAAGGTCACCATTTACGAGTAATTGGCCATTCTTTGAATATGGTCATTTTACAATACGACGTATATCTCGAAAACGGTAGCCCAAACGCGGTTGGTGCATAGGACTAAACGTGTTCGTAAGTGCTCCCCCAACACGATGACACCAATAGAAGGGAAGATTTCTAGAAAAAAAAAAATATTCAAAAAATTTCTAAGTTCAAACTCGATTTTCAGTGCTATTGTAGGGATAGGGGCAACGTTTTTTTTCTAGAAATCTCCCCCTTTTTTGGTCTCATCTTATTGGGAGGGCACTTACGAACACTTTTGGTCGTTTGTACCAACCCCGTGCGGGCTACGGTTTTCGAGAAATTTGCAGTTTTTGAAATCCGACTTTCTTCGAAATTGCGTATATCTCGAGAACGGTAGCCCGTACGGGGTTGGTGCAAAGTACTAAAAGTGTTCGTAAGTGCTCCACCGATAAGATGAGACCAAAAAAAGGTGGAATTTTACGAAAAAAAAAAAACGATCCGAAAATCCCAGAAACAGTGTTTTTAGGACTCTGACAAATTTTGAATCCACTTTTTTTTTTCTTAATATCTCCTCTTTTTTTGTCCTCATCGTGTCAGGAGCGCAACTAGAAACACTTTTGGTCCTTTACATCAACTTCCTAAAGGTCACCATTTACGAGTAATTGGCCATTCTTTGAATATGGTCATTTTACAATACGACGTATATCTCGAAAATGGTAGCCCGAACGCGGTTAGTGCATAGGACTAAAAGTGTTCGTAAGTGCCCCCCTAATACGACGGGACCAAAAAAAGGGAAAAATCGGAGAATTTAAAAAAAAAAAGTCCAAAAAAAAATTTTTCTCAAAAAAAACTTTTTTCATGTTTTCTTGGCGTCTCATAGTGCCTATACTCCAACTCAGAAAATTTTTATAAGTCCTAAAAATAGTGCCCCTAAGGCTACACTCCAACCGACGGAGCTGACAAAAAAACCGCTTACAAGATGTGCAAGCGATTTTTTTCTAAAATGGTCCTCCTATCTTCGAGGCCACCGTACCTTATGTATATCTGTCCTAAGAGTGTACCTTAGCCTTGGGTGTGAGTTAGGTAATAAATTATCTGTATGTTCTTACAAGACGTTTCGTGTCAAAATTAACGGTTTAGTTGGTTTAGTAATAATCCTACTTACAGTGGCAAGGGTGCGGGTTCGATACCACATAAGATAATTTCTCATTCTTAATATTTACAGCCCTGTTCACATCTTTTATTTGCTGACTGTAATTCGCATACTTAGCGTTTCTCTGAAATTCTAGCGAAATACTCCCTTTTCCATTTGCATGCCTGAAAAGGTTCATGTGTTTTTTTGTGTTGTACACAAGTATAGTCAAGAGAGGTAGGGCACAACGGATCATCCGCTCAAATCCGAGCAGCCCGTCTGAGGAAGGACCTCCACCTTACAGAAGATCGTAGCGAAATAGCATTGGTCTCGGCCATGTTGTGTTCCTACGGTTAGTAAGGTCTCCAGAGATTCACTTGGGGGTATAGAGGGTTGGCATCGCGTGAGTGATACCCCCGGTACGGCGGCTACGGTGATGCTTACCATCAGGCAGGCCGTATGCTTGTTTGCCACCTTGTGGCATACAAAAATGTATATTAGCAATGAATAAATTTCATAAATGTACGGTGGTCTCGAAGATAGGAGGACCATTTTAGAAAAAAATCGCTTGCACATCTTGTAAGCGGATTTTTTGTCAGCTCCATCCATTTCTTTGTTACCAAACAGGGTTTTTGTTTATTAGAGCCACATGTGTCCACTAGGATGTTGGATGTTGCAACCAAAAATCATCCTAAAGATGGTCCTGCTATCCTCGAGGCGAACCACTCGAAAAAATGCTCACAAGTCAAAACTGTGAGCGTCCGATATTACCTTTAGTTAAAAGTAATGAACACGTTAACTACAAATTATTAAAGTTTAATCAAGTTTCAGCAGTTAACACGTGAACGATCGTGTTTTAAACCTTTTAACCACTAGTCTAGCCTCCCTCGATTTGTTCCCTAACGTAAGGGCATTAATGTTGTCGGTGCCTGTCACCAATACAACCCACGACATGTTTATGATTAGAACTGAATTTATGGTTACCAATTTTGACGAATAATCGCATACTTTCTATCTGTGCTTCGATTTTTATATTGTTTAAAATGTAATTTAGTGTAATTTCAACATTTTGTCTTTTACCCAATAGACTTTTCCAAACTATGTTTCGTCTAATTTATTTTTGATTGAATTCGTTGTGAGTTCTAAGACAGTTTGTCTCTCTGTACAACATTAAATTAAGTACAATAAAAATTAAGTTTCATTGTTTATTGTCAATCTGAGGTCTCTGTTGTTGATTCTGACTTTACAGCAGACACAGCGGTGGGAATGTGTGGTGGGCTTGTCCCGTTTAAGATCTTGTAGTCGTGGATGTACATAAGCAGCGGTTTACTTATCATCAGGTGACAGCTGTTTGACCTCCTCTGTTATTAAAAAAAAACTTCAATTATAATTTCTTCCATCAGGTTTAGCAATAAATTGCTACCAATGCAACAGCCACAACGATTCACGTTGTCTTCTGGATAAACTACCTGACTCCCTGAGGCTGCCATGCGGCCCCAAGGACACCATGTGCCGGAAAATCTCCCAGGTGGTGGAGTTCGAGATGAACGGGATGCCCCCAGATAGCAGGGTCATCAGAGGATGTGGATGGGACGAGAGCAGTTATAAGGTAAAACACAAAATGCATGGACTTTATTTCCAGTTACTATATTTCTTATATAGGAATACATAGTGAGAAAACCCTACGAGTAAGAAGTTAAATTTCGTGTGTGTAACTTAAGAGGTCTGGTTTACCCTCTGGATTGTGGTTGTCATGGCAGTTGCTCTAGACTAAAATCAGTATCTTTGTCAACCTGTTAGGCTTAAGAAGCAGGCCCTGCCAATCCTATTGAATTAGGAAATGGGCTAACGGTAGGAGTACTTCTAAATTATGACTAGCTAGCCACGACAAGTACTACAAGAAAATCTTTAACTAAAGATAAATGACCAAACGTAAGAGAAGTCTAATTTTCCTCCGGTTTGTAGGCTTCCATAATCATAAGTCGGTGACGGCTACATGTCATAATATGCATCTTCATTAAATACTGGTTTTTGCGAATCATGTCAATTCTAGGACATAAATCTATGAAGATTTTTTTTCAAATTCCAGTATTCTCGTTACGAAAATAGTTAAAATTTAGCCTCCATTCAAGAGCTATCTTGCTCATTTTATACGATATATTTTGAAATCTCTATAATTTAAGAATCTGAGATTTTAAGTGTTTTTGTTACGAGAATACTAATCGTTTGTAATTCTTTCACAGGGACGCTGCTACCAAAGATCAGGTTTCGGCGGCAGACAAGAGGTATGTTCGTGTTTAGAAGACGGCTGTAACTCAGCGTCCATCCCCGTGGGTGCGACCGCGCTGATGCTACTCACCGTGGCATTACTGAGGTTCTAGATCAATGGAGTAAATGAATCGGTCATTTCATTGTTGAATCCACTATGGGATAAAAAATCCGTTTCTTTATCATCAGCGGTTCTATTCTTGTAATAAATCAGTTCGTTCGCTTCATATGAACAACATGGCGATTGATATTGATATCAGATTTAAACTGCTTTGTTACGTGAATAAGCCCTCTGTTAGTTGCTAAAATATTGTCGTCAAGTAGTCAACAGTATATTATAGAAATAGAGAGCCTTCCGATCCCGAATCTGCTTGGTGTAGTTCTGGCTACAAAATACAAATGTCAATTTTAAAAATTGTTTCCGAATTTTCTAATTATTCTAAAGAATTTTTAGGTTTTCTCGATTAAGACTCAAAATTATTACAGGATTCTTTTTAATGATTTCGACAGTTTTGGATATGAGTCAATAAATAAAAAGATTTTAAAAAAACGAACGACTGTTATGTTATTTTTGATATGACCGATTCAAATATAATAAAAGAATACATTCAATTAAATGAAATCACTGAATTCCTTGAAAACGAGGACAATCATGGAGTAGTATAATATGCAATTGAATAAGTTATGTTTGTGTTCGATAATGATATGTATGTAGGCAAGTTAGAGACGACACGTTAGTTAGTTAGCGCTGTTTTGTAAATAGGTTTTAATTATGGGGTTACTTCTCACGTCTCTTGTTTCTGACCTCGCTAATTAAAAAAAAATGTTCCTCGATTGGATATCTTGCTTATGTTTTGTTCGTAGACTAGATAGATGGACGCGTGTTATTCCGAGGGGATCATGATGAGGGCTTTGAAATAATTGGTATTCTCTTTTTTTTATGTTCTCGTAATGCGTACTTCTTTGAGAGGCTTTAATATCAACTCTACCTAAATATCATCGTCCTAAATATCAACGCCCTAATATCAGCGTCCTAAATATCAGGGGTGCTCGTTCCTCGAACGTCGGCCTAACAATCTAATAGTTAAATTGTGCCAAGGATAGTCTATTCTTCGTAGTATAAAGACATCTGAGCCAGTCGTCAGAATAGAAAAGATGATACCTCTTGTAATAGGCCAATTTAAATAGAAATATTTCACTGTCCATCTTATTATAAACAGAAACATCACACAATAGTTTAGAATGTTTTTTGATACGTTTGGCAATGAATAAGAAAAAAAAAACATAAAATAATATCTTTCATGAGCAAAACATGAGTAAGAATAAGCTGTAAAAATTATATTAATTAAAATTAAATAGAAATTATACTTCCAATGCAATCAATATTTTACATATCAAATTGTTAAATGTAGTCAAGCATAGACAAAATACTTATGGCTTGAGTTTGTCACCGACATTTTAAAGCAGAGCTAATCACATGTATCTCAACCACACATTGCAGCGACAAATTGCGGTTGAACGATACAGCAGTTCCTGTCAGATAATGCTTTTGACATTGACGTGTTGATTTCGACTTGACTAAAGTTGTTTTGAACCAGCTGCCGTTGTGATGTGTTTGTGTTTAGGGTATGTGTGAATAGAGTGGATAGTACAAACTTTTTGTTCGCGTTAGATCATGTCGACTTAAACAAACCCGACCAAATGGAGCGGAACTCTCATGATGTGAATTTATAAGACGGGTGCATCAAAATTATAAGGCTTACTTGCTCACACATTAATTTGGTTATGTAACACGCGTCTTATAAATTCACAAAATGAAACTTTTTTTTTCAATTTAGTCGGCTTGTAAACGTTAACACGATCGAATGTGACCAAAAAACTCTTACTAAGCACTCAAGTTAAGAGTCTTTCATTGGTGACTTGTCTTCTGACTGCTTCATAGTCGGTTACGAACTCTATGTTAGTTACCACTGTAGTCATAATGATATCTGTAAGGTCAATTTTAGCGTGCCTTAATTGCTTTTTTGTTGTGTTTGTAATTGCGAATGTATTTATTAAAAGTTTTTGAATAAACTAATCTTTTATTCATTTAGGTATTCAACACTGATATATTTAATATTATTTTTTAAGTGATGGTGCTAAATGCTTGCTGCGGGTGCTTCAAAAACTAGACGAGTGTTCCACTTCGTTGTCTCAGTTTGAGACAGAAAATAAGTTGTTTATAAAAGACTGATTTTAAATCACTAACATTCAACTAAGATTCCACTAGAATCCTGTATCTAATCTCGGCGTATCCGCTCTCATACATTTGAAATTGTCACGCGAAATCTGTTCCTAATAAGGGCTAACAAATCTCAATTGCAGACTTCCCGAGCTGTTTCAATGAGACACATCCTCTGCTCCATATAACGGTGACATAAGTGGAATTCTCTACGCACTGTATTACACTATAGGTCATACTAATATTCTAATATTACCTACCTTAGAATTGTTTAGAAATCTTACAAGGCTTGATCTAAAGATTAGTACAAACAATGATAGAGGTGTGCAGGATAGAGAACTGAGAACAAAGATTTTTATGTTAATAATGTAAAATAATTACATAGTACATTAAGAATAGTATTGAATAGTGAAATGCAACTTCGTTTGCGTATATCTCGCTTTCCCGTGGGAATTTTGAAAAATCCTTTCTTAGTACCCCTAGACGTCGTAATGAACCTACATTACAAATTTGGAATCTCTAGACCCAGCGGTTTGGGCTGTGCGTTGATATATATGTACTTTGAATTTTATGTATATAATATTGATAATAAAAATTAGAAGAAACCCCTTCATGCAATATTTAGAAAACTCGAATCATATTTACGGCTTAGCTAACTATAATTTTCACATTTAAACATATTCAATATTTTTTACGCCAGGTGACAAGACGTGCCGATGGCTTCGTATGAATATCTACCAAATTACAAATTAGGCATTAAGCATTAATTTCTACACCACGGTTCTTCAGGGCTAAAGAATTCTATATAAATTTAGGTACAGCATGGGTACAGCTAGTTTTTTTCTGTTACGCATATTGAAAAACACACATGGTTATAGTGGGTTAAAGTCATGAATGTTTTACGAACAATCATGAATTTATGATGCTGTCAGAAAATCTAGTTAATTTAGAACAGAGAAAATCGACTTGAGCAATAACTGGTGATAATGTGATAGGAAATGGGGACTTACACACTCAATACAATAAAATGTTTAACGAAACAACTTACTAACAAATGTAATCAAAGGACTGAAGTGAAAACAGAGAAAGTTACCCAGTTTTTATGTTTGTCTGTATAAGACACGGTTTATGACAACGAAACTATATTGGGACTTCTTTATTAGACATTAAACACGTCTTTATCACTTCAGAAAAGCAAAAATCGAATGACAGAAACAATTGAAAAGAATCATATGGTTGGCTTCAATTATTTGGCAAGTCGACACTGAGCGTTGCACATTGTAAATTATCATGAAAATACCTTTCTGCGGAAAGAAATTTAGAAAATAAGAATTATATACAGTGCCCCATAACAACAAAATCGAGTGAAAACATTAATGTTATATCGTAAGAATAAAATATATGTTGCAAATATTTGACAGGCGACATAAGTATTTCATAATTATGTTCTGAAGTGATCTCTTGCGAAGGGAAAAGAGTAAAGTTGACGGTAAGTACTGTGCCAATAATTTGCGATCTAGAAATATTTTTAAAATTTTATTTAAAAATTGTCAAAACTTTCTTCGGAATATGATAGGCTCTGTGGCGTATTATTAATAAATACATCTGTATACTTACATTTTCAATGCTTTTAGTGACTCTACAATAAAAAATTTGGCCAAATTGTCTTTTTAGGGTAATTAATTTGTGGTTCTCATGAGATGATGGAAAATGTCGGTCTCTGGTATATTAGTCATAATCAGTTGGCAGATACCAACTAGATTTCTGTAACAATTGCGGGACAGTTTTGAAGGAAATTTTACAAGACATTTTCCGTGATAGGTAATTGAAATAATATACTAGATACTGATTAAAAAAGTTCTTGCATAATAATTGGAGATATTTTTGCAAACTATTAACGAATTGAAATAATATTAACGTCAGATTATTTTTCACGAGCCAAATGTCCAACAAAAGTCAAGCCGTTGTCTTCAACAAATTTGATTTATCATAGATTAGTTTACTCATTAGAAATTTTCGGTTCAGAAGTCCAAGCCAAATGCAAGAATATGGCGGCACGTCCAACAAGTTACCAGAATATCGCGAGGGAGGTGCGGAGGCTTGCAGGGAGCGGACAATGCAGCAAACAGAGGGCTTTCAGCCCTCGCAGCATCAATACGCCGTGATGCAGCAAAAGGGCTACGGTAATTACAATTTTTAACATTTTTCCTAAACTGAATACTATTAAAATAAAATTGTCATGCAAAGCAGCTGATCCAATCATTTCTTTAGGGTGTTCCAAGGACCTCTCTGATCCGACTTTAGCAACTTATTGTCGAGTAGCTACTGGAATTTATGAAGCAACTACATCGAACCAGCAGTATCAAAATTCCAGGTACTTGTTCCTAATGAATGGATTTGCTCTGTTACCTATTGTATTCTAATTATTACTACAATTTTCAGATGCAATAATCCATCCGCTCCCACATTTAGTTCACCGCCGAACTCGCCATTGGTGGGCCTTGTCTTCGATCCATCTTCACCTAATTACAGTGGCCCGAGCTTGACTGGAGAGAGAAGTCTTAATCCAGACAGACGTTCGCAGAGCTCATGGTCTATTACCAATCAAGAGCCGATCGGTACTGGTGCTAAGAAGAAAATTGTAAAAAGTCAGGAAAAACGAAATGCTTACAGCGCTGATCCTCGCTATCATGAACGATACAAGCTTGAAACAGATCGCCAGAGAAAACAAAACAGGAACTTGAACTCGGAATCTACTTCAAGTCTTGATTTTTTTGCTGAAGGGGAGAGAATGGTGTCGGAACTATGCAATATACCTGATGCAGTTTCGAGAGCAGACTCTAATGGACAGAAACAGAGCCAAAAATTAAATCAAGAGGACAAAAATAAGCCTTCCATATCAGCAGAGGCATTGCTTACGGCTCTGGATAAGATAGTGATACATGATCAAATTCCAAATCAAATTGTCCAACTTGCTATAGAAGCTTGCACTGATGCTGAAAATATAGCAATCGCTCATCATAATAGGCCTTGTTTCAAAAATATACACTCAATTTGCGCTAAAACTAGATCTAATGTTCAGAAGCCCGACAGCGCTGTTGCTAACTTGCACTCCCAAGGCGTGCCGTGGGTCATAAAGAACTTTATATTTTCCTTTGTTAGAATATTAGACGGCTGGAAAGGTGTGAAAGAGTTGCTAAGTGAAAAGCATGACACTTTTTCGAAAATAGAAAATAAATATTACAGCCCCAATATTAGAGAATGTTTTGTTCAATGGCAAGCTGTTACGAAGGAAATGTTAACACATATTTACAAAACATTTAAATGCCTAGATCACGGCTTCACTATGGAACAAAAGAGCTTTACGCACAATTATTATGCTGCGAATTCAACAGCGCCGAGGCATCAAAATCAAAATAAATTCCAACCACCTAAGCCGCATGCTAGCACTCCAAGACCAATGAATACATCTCCGCAGCCGTTTAATGCCATACAGCCTCCTTGGGTGCAAAATCAAGCTCAAACGTCTGCTCAGAATTTCAACGAAAATCCGTGGCCACCAAGATCTGGAGTGACATATAAAAAGTTTCCAGTCGTTCCTTCACCAAGCTCGCATATTTTTTATCCACTCAACGAGCAAAGTGACATGGACTGCTATCAGAAAACGCAATATAAATGTGATCCCTGCAACGTACGTGAAGCCAAACCCCGTCAGTCTTGGACCATTACTAATATACCAGATTTCAGAACTTTAGAAAATATGTGCCAAGCAGATCAAAGAGAACTTTACAATCAGCTAAAACACAAAATGGACGCAGAGCTTGGAAAAACGCCGAGTCAGTCAATGGTCGGGAACATATCATGTGATTTGCTTCAACGAAGAGACATGGAACTGAAAGCTAAAATGATTCCTTTGAGTCACGTTGAAAAGACATTGATACCTAGCATGGCGACGGCTACCGATATGCGAGGCTGCTTTGTGCAGAAAAACAATAGTTGCGGCGATACTAAGGAAGAGACAGATTTTTTTGCGGCGTGGGGTCAGATGGTCCAAAAAGAACCTAATGATTTTATAACTCATCACCATAACAACATTCAAATTCCATCTAATGTTGTGACAAATAACATTTCTGGCCCCGTGCAATTTATTGATCCCGAAAATGATGAGTTTCATGAGATGTCTAAAGTATATATGAAACCTGGAAGTTATAAGGTTCCCATTAAATCTACAGACCCTTTCGTGTCGGGTACATCTCCAGATGTTGTATACGAAAACGCTGTTGCAGATGAAATTGATTCTTACAAGACTAAGGCTCCTTATTCATCAGTTACTTTGGCTCCACAACCTAAGTACAATCTTGAATCTTGGCCTTGTATTATGCCTAAGTACACTGAAGATTTTACTGATGACCAAAAAGTTATACCAAGACTTGGTATACCAAATTTATGTTTGAAAGACCCTTTAGAAATTTTAACTACTATGACGTCAGATCGCGCCTGGGAGGCAGCCAAGCAATCGGCCCCTAGGCTGATGGATTTTATCCATGAAGGGTCTAAATCTGACGCCGCTCGGTTATATGACGCTTTAGGTTTGGGAGAATATTCTGAGGACGTGAAACAAAGTACACATGAAAATGTACAATCCGATACTTGGCCCATGGAATCGTCTTCAAACCCATTCATATCTAAGGAAATGTCAAATTTATGGAACCAAAATTTAAGTGCGAAACAAGAATATCTATTGAATAAAAATCTCGAACAATCTATTTTCATTGAAGACATATCGAAACTACTTGATACTAAGCCATCCGAACCTGACGATCAGACTGAATTGGCTAATGCAGCTATCAAGGAATCCAAAGATGCGTGTTGTCCTAATTTTGATCACACTGGAAATTACGTAAAAGATGAAAATCAAAAGAAATCAAGTGCAAAACCCAAGGTGTCAGTATCGGGCATGTGGTATCACCCTAAGAAAAAAAAGCCATTGCCTGCAACTACTGTTAAGAAATTTGAATCAATATTATTAAATTTATCAAAAGTGAATGAAGCTGGATTTATTCAACATGATATGGATATTAAAGTGGTAAAATCCTTATTTTAATAACTCATAAATTCTCATAATTCTACAAAATTATAACCATTTCATGGTTTCAGGCGCCCAGATTTTATGAAGTTATAAAGCACCCCATGTGTCTTCACGATATTTCTACAAAGTTGAAAAATTCTGCTTACAACGATTATGATCAAGTTGTGCAAGATTTTCGACGCATTTTTAACAATGTTCGTCTATATTTAAAGGTTTGTGTATTCTCTAACTTGAAGGTTATTTAAACTATTGCCAATATTTTAATGAATGAATTTTAAAAATGAAAATAACATTTTAGAGCTATCCAGACGCCACGATGAAAAAGAATGTCAACAAGATATCAACCGATTTTGAAAAGATGCTGAATGAAGAATTCCAAAATAAATGGGAATCTAAGACGAAATCTCAAGAAAACGAATCCAAAATGGAGTCTCAAGTCAAGAGCAAGAAAGATGAAAAGGATGGTACTACGAACAATATGGAAATGAAAAACGAAGACTCCAACAAGAAACCTGTCCCGACTTCCAACAGCGATGACAAAAAGTAAAGAGTAATAGACTTTTGATTTAATCATATTGTAATAGAAAATTATAACTTCATTAGAGTACAAAATGTAAGTAGACTTATTGTGGTCACTAAGTTTTTGGAAATTTATTTTATTTTGCTTTGAATTTTATTTCTATGTTTGTTTTGCTAACGTTGTGCTGTGTAATGTTGAGCATGCGATGGATTAGCTTCGTGAAATCTACGATTTATACATTATTGAACTCCATCGAGTCCATAGATAGGTTATTAGTAAACTTCTAGTCAACCCGAAACAATTATTTAAACAAATGTCAGTGAAGTTATCGGAACTAATACTTAAGATTATGAATTTAATGTGTAAGCGCTTGCCAATTTTTCGAAAGGACTTTATCCGCTTCCAAGATGGAGCAACGACGACATTTTACTTTTAATTCTTGTCTTCTTTCCTTGCATATAGTTTGTAATTTTCTTCTTCATTTGTTGATTTCTAGTAGGTAACCCGTATTGATTTTGTGCAGAAAAACACATTTATGTTTTGACGCGACATCAAATGAGTTACTTTTTCTTTCACGCATCAAGGTAACAACGCTATTATTAAATATTTGCTCAATGAACACTCTTCAATTCAATCTTCTACGCTCCATATAGGTAATAATTATTTTTTCGGTTACATTTTTATATATCTATCTGTGATGTATGTTTAGGTAAAAGTTAATGATTGGAATCTTTTTTCACGTTTATTGAAATAATTGTACGATTTACTTGAGACATGTAAATAGTTGAAATAGATGTACATCTATTGTAATGGACATTAAGTTCCGCTGTAACATGCGCAGTGTCGTAGCTCAGCGCGTTCGCTTGCCTGTAAATTGAGAATTTTCCAATGAATTTCATGATTTTCCTTTATGATCGAAATATTGATTTAATTAATTAAGCGTTACTGAAGCTGCTGACCGCCGAACAGAGCATTGCTACCATGGTCTCGTGCCCTTAAAATGACATTGTCTGTGTGGCTATTACACTTAAACAATGCTGTTTCTACGTTTTGTTCATTTGCTGTTTCACATTGATTATTAACATTATTTTTAATAATTTTCGACTCCGTTTTATTTGTACCTGCCATAGAAATAAGTGAATTACTTACGTCTACGTTTGATTGTTCTCGGCCTACTTTCGGATTGCTTAATTGCTTGTGCAAATTTTTAAATTCTATCTTGATGACGTTCGAGTTAATTTTAAGTATTCATTAAGTTGTGATTTTATTATTTAACTTATTTACCTAAAATTATGGCAAGGAACTCCTATGATAATAAAAGAGTTATTTCATATACATGATTTTTATTTGAATTTCTTGTAGTTGGCATAATTTAATTGAAATTTATAGGGCACTTAACTTTCGCTTGTAACTCTGTGTTAAATCCAATATTTCACAGTTTGGTGCATCAAATAAACTCTCTCTGCCTGATTATAACCCTCACTTTGATACGGAATGCATTTTAAATTAACATTTTAGTGTTCAAAGCAAGCGATTTCGTCGGTAATACTACTTTTTTTAATGACAGAAAGGGAAGCCAGCGGGTCATCTAATGGTAAACAATTATGGAGATCCACGACTAGAAGATCTTGGATGCGTTCCCACCTATGAAGGGATGAAAAAGGGGGGACGAGGAAAGGAAAGTGAAAAAGGGAGTAGGAAGCAGGAGAGGTATTATTAGGCTTTCCGGCTCTCTCACTCGTAAGAAACAGCAGCATATCACATTGCTATTTCACGTCGATATTCTGTGAGACGATGGTACTCCGATAGAGCCAGAGCCCATTTACGAGCGACTACCAGTTCACAGTAGTGAATTGCCGACTATTCAAATTATAAAATATACTTGATCATCTCCACAATATAAGGTATTCAATTTCCCGCACTAGTGGTGTTTACACCAAATAGTGTGGCTACAAGGAAAACAATTTACTCGTAGTCGCACTGGTGTGACAACCTGGCGTGACCACGAGTCCGGAGGGTCTACCACTCTAAGAACTCTAAATAATTTTATCTCTTTTCTAAGTCTGCTTTCTATCATTTGCAAATGATATTCAAATTAAGATGTTTTATGACCTACCATAACCGTGCACTCTGCGACCATAATAATAAGGCACTTGGTATGCGCCGTGAGGGCGTAGAAAACTAACGTAATTGTTTCTAGTCACCAGCAGATTACTCATTGAAAATGAAAGTTTTTTTAAATTTTTAGGTGTTCGATGGTATCGTTGTGTGACCCAAGTTAAGCAACGGCAACCCCTGCCAATACTTAGATGGGGTTAAAAAAGATCCGTGCTAAGAAGGGGACTATCTGTACATCCTGGCTGTTGACGAATAAGATATAACAATATTTATATATCAGGTAAAACATATTATGTACCAACAAGGAAATTCCAGTGTTTCAGGCAGAAAAAGTCTAACATAATATTAGTAATAGATTATCAATCACAATATGTAATAGCTTTTTAAATTTAATTTATAGTTATTCAATATTATTTGTTGGTTATTATGTGATTGTTGTACAAGAAATAGCTTGTTTTTAACCAAATGATTACTTCATGGGTAGGTACAATCAAGAGCAGCTAGGTTACTCTGCATAGCAATCGTGATTTTAATTTCAATTCTGTATAATTTCAAATGCAAAATTAACAGCAAATCCTAATTCGTACCATTGAAATTTTATACTTTACTAACTATTTGGTTAGCATACAATCCGATTTCATTTAGTTTAGTATAGCTATAAAAAGTACATAAAACTAACAATCCAATGGCGATCGTGCAGAATTATCTTCAAGAGAAAGGGGGCAGGTCGACCTTTACATATTGGACTTTGTACCATTCTTAAGTTCTATGTCATAAGAGCCAATATTGTAATGCAAGTGTAAAGCTCGACGTGCACGTGACTGTACCAACTACCTTAAGCATAAAGGACGGCCAAGGAAATTGAGAATTGTCTATCAATATCAGAACATTTAAGAAAGATGAGTAGGAGAAGGTTTTTGTTATTTTTTCTTCTTTATGTGTGAAAAACAACAGAGTTTGAGTGGTAGAGCCAAGATGAACTGGTAGTCACTCGTAAATGTCTACCGGGGCAGTACTTACCACAAAAAAAAGCATCAATATCACGCTTAATTATATTCTAACCATACTAAGACACTGGGATTGTGCTAGGCACGGTCCGGTAAATAAAAAAAAACATATTTAGGCTAAGTACTAATAATACTAATATAGATAGTATCTCCCCGCGCTGGCCCTCACAGTGTAGGGGAGCGTCCCCAAGGTGGCGGATAGGGGAATGGTCAGTAGTACAGCCTAGCTACCGCTAACCGGCTAAGTCCGATGGACTCGCTGACCAACGACGGGTGTGGTCCTCCAGCATTTCGGGGGTTGTGCGGCGGGTTGACACCTCGCCCACGTAAAACCAATGTTGCTGGTGAAGCGTATCCCGTTAGCGCTTCACTAGCTTGCACAACATAGTCAAAAAAATAATAATATAGATAGTTAGAAAAAATGGTTACTTATATACAAAAATTATATGAGCCAATTTTGTTCGTTTTTTTTTTTAATTATTGTAGGTATTTTACTAGTCCATTTCATAATGCTCTATTACACCATAAACTTCGTATTGTCACCTCATAATCTACCGTATTATTAACCATTGAATGAGCAAAAAAACAAAATTGTATAACATTGATGTAAATAATGTAAGTACCTACCTACTTAATGTAACAAACGTAACATAAATATATAACACGGTTATTTATTAACCAATAGAATCGAATTAACGCTGTTAGTTACAGCTCGTGGTGGATTTTGGAGAAAGCAAAAACCAATAGTTTGTTTGATTGGAGAAAGGGCGAAACAGATTGAAAAACTATGGATACAGTCTCGCGATGCGCTTGCGCAGAACTGCACATCTGAAATTAACATTAATCCGAGGATAAAATAAAACAAAACTGTGTTAATAAAACTGCACATCTGAAATCACACACATTAATCCGAGGATAAAATTGAAAAAAAAAATTATTTAAGTTTGTTTTAATATTGTGAAGTGTGATATCGTAATAAGTGATAATATTTTTTAGACTTGACAATAAATATTATTATCGTGCTAATAGTTGAATTATTAATTATAAAGTGTGATAATTTTTAAAGAAAAATAATGTGATTATCAAGGTAAGGTAAATGAAAAACTTTTTTTTTTACCGCGGATAACTTTTCCAATAATGTCGGGTTCTCTACCACTCCAAAACTATCCTAACATGCAAACTAGAACCGCTAGTAGAGAAATAACTAATTTTAAATAATAAATTAGATACGAAACACATAAAAAACATTACGCTTGAAACTGGCGAAATTGAGTGTGTGCCATCTACAGACTAAATTATGTACTAGTTAAGTCACACATAAGTTCACATAACCACAGTGGTAGAGTGCCGGCAATCGATTGGTCATGGGTTCGTATTTGAGTATAGTGATGAATTTATTCCCCTAGTTTTCATTTACAGTTTTGCTACCGCTGAGTTCAGTTATATTTAAAATATACTTAAAAATAAGTAGGTGTTATAAAAAATTTGTACTTGCGGAATCTTATATTAAATAAAATTTAAGCGGAATTACATTTGAACGAATATTAAGGTAAAACCTAATTTTGATTAATTTATTTGTAAAATTTATGTAATAATTGAAAACATAGATTGAGAATTTAAAAAATATATATTAGGTATATAAAAATATAATATATTTAGAAATGAAAAGAAAATCAACAACGTAATATATTATCTTTAAATAATCCTACTAATATTATAAAGGCGAAAGTTATGTGTATGTTTGTTACTTCTCCACGCTCAAATGGCTGGGGCAATATTTATGATATTTGGTATGTAGGTAGCTGATACCTTGGATTAACACATAGGATACTTTTTTATCCTGAAAAGTGCGCGATTCCCGTAGGATTTCATCAAAAGTTTGATATAGATGGCGCCACTGTGCATAAATAAATACACGCAAACGAAGTTGCACGGGCTTCACTAGTATAAAATAAAGTCGCTTCCGCTGTCTGTCAAGCTTAGATCTTATAAAATACTCAACGGATTTTAATGCAGTTTTCTGCAATAGATAGAGTGTAAAATACACACAAGGATTTTCCAAAGAATGGAAAAGCGGGATACACGCAAACGAAGTTGCGCGGGTTTCGCTAGTTTTTAATTTTTTAAGTACTACTAAGGTGGAAAACAAGCATACGGTCCGCCTGATGGTAAACATCACCGTAGCCTATAGACGCTTGCAATACCGGGGGTATCACTCACGCGTTGCCAACCCTCCCAACCCCCGCAAGTGGAGCTGTGGAGACCTCACTCACCGTAGGAACACAGCATGGCCGAGACCAATGCTATTTGGCTACGATCTCCTGTAAGGTGGAGGTCCTTCCCCAGACGGGCTGCTCCGATTTGAGCGGATTATCCGCTGTGCCCTACCTCTCTTAAAAATTTAGTTTAGTGTTAGTTTTTAGTTTATTTTTAAACTTTGCTATTACGCTTCTATCCTTGGACGAACACCGAAACAGAAGATATTCGACGTCGTTTATATACCAATAGGTGCCAATAGATATATTTGAAAGATTGAAAATTTATATTTATGTGAGCAAAGCCGCGGTCACAGCTGATATATTTTATGAATGGCGCAAATTAAATGACCGGATATGATAGAGAAATATTGTCACCTACTTAGATTTCCTTTTAACTGTTTGTAAATAATTAAAATCATTAGATATCTAATCAGGGCGAACAATAGATCAAAATCTAATCTATTCAGAGAAAAATGTGTAAATAATGTAAATACGGAAAATGAACTGACCTGATTTTTATTTTATCGGTTATATAAACTAAGCCCTTCTCTAGGCCAGTTGTGGGAAAAGTTCCATGACCTAGAAATATGTAATAAAAATTTACAAGAGGTTTAATAGACAGTACTATTTTCATGTCCTTAAAAATGTATAAAAAACTACTTATTATAAACCTTGAATATTATGATTAAATTAGATAGTGCACGCGGCTTCGCCCGCTTCGATCTTTTTGGTTATTTTACACTCACAAATAACATGGCTATCTATTGGTAAAAGAATTTTCAAAATCAATTCAGTAGATCCAGAGATTACTCACATAGTATAGAATAATCGCAAAACCTGCATAATGCTAAAATATTAGGATGATTTAAATAATTAAGAAAACAATGACAAGGTGATCAGGCGATATCAGAAAAGTCGCAGGAAGCCGCTGGATGCAGGGCATAACCGTCCGGTAGCTTTTGGCCGTGGTTTGGGAGAGGCATGTCCAGCCGTGAACTTCTTGTGACCGAGGTGATGATGAAAAAATAATAGGATAACTTTGTTCTCTTTGTTTTCCCATAAAACTAAAAGGAAACAATGGTTTGTTTTGATGGAATTTAAAACTATGTTAGATACACTTTGATGACCATGATAACACACAAAAGATCCTTTGATTCGTCACGTGCGAGTGTGACAATAATGGCTCATTATGCTAATAATTTCACACCTTTCTTGTTCATTGTAGGCGCGGCTCATTTAAAAATAATGTGGATTTTATAATTAAATTGCTATGTTAGCGAAACCCGCGCATCTACGTTTAAATTACGTGTATTTTTTTGTGGGAAATTCGAAAATCCTTTCTTGTCTGAAGGACTTTGTTATACGAAGAACACACCCACTAAGTTTCAGGTCTCTCAGGATCACATTTTCAGGTCAAAACATCCATACCAATATTATAAATGTTTGTCCTCCCTTCACGTCGAAAGTAATGAACGGATTGATATATGATTTTTTAATTGGGAATAGTGTAAAGTCTGGAGAGTGACATCAGCTACTTTTTTTCCCACAGGATAAAGAGATTCCCATGGGAAATATTATTGACATTTTCCCTTAACCACGCGGGCGGAGCCGAGGGTAACAGCTGGTTTTAGTAATAAATAGACAATTATAATTTCTTAATTCGCCTCTAGCGTAGTAGGTCCAGGGATTAATCTGTTGGTTCCTTGTTCCTTGGGCTATCTGCTACGATAACCTAGGAATGTGCAACAATTTCCAATGTGAACGGAATAACTTAATACCCATTTAACATTATTTAAGATATTTAAAACACTTGAAATGTTTATGTTGTGATTGGAGATTACATTATCAACGCAATACTCAATGTATAATGATAGCACAAGACAATGACTAATCTACATGTATAAAAACCGAAGTGGTTCATTAAATTTCACATATTTTCCACACACTAACACGTAAAAGTTACTTGGAATATTAAATTTATTTTGTGAAATAAAAAGTCAATTATCACTACTCATAGTAAGTACAAGTGTTTGATTTTATTCAAGAAAAAAAAATACATGAAATTTACCATTATTCTAAAATATAAATAAAATTTAACAGAGGAGGTCCTTATACTTACTACCTATTCAAACGACCACCAGCCAAATTTTAAAACGCATTTCAATTTTAATTCCACGTCTCACGCTAAAAAAAGTTTAATTTGTCAATTAAATTTGAAAATACGTCTTAGAAACTGACTGTTGCAGGGTTACTTTGACTAAGGCCCCGTTGTTTGATCAGTAGTAAAGTACTAATGGTTAAATTTCGTTGAAAAAAATAATTATTTGTTAAAAATTACTACGAATTTTAACCATTAGTATACTAAACTACTGATCAAATAATTGGGTCCTAAATGACTACTTAGAGAAATAATAACTAGCCTGCTTTGGATCACTAGCGTGATGTCGTGCAATCGTCCGGAAATGATAAACAAAATGCATTAACATATAATACAATATTATAATTAAATTAACATAATTTTAATTATACCTCAATTGTTATTATTGATTTTTTTTTATTTATAAATTAGTGGAAACTTAACAAGTAGATAGAAATTCCGCAAACCATATGTTTTCGTTCCGCCATCTTTATTTTATGTATTTCTGTTAGAAAGTAAATGTATCATTTGTACTTACTTTTCATACTTTTACCTAAAAAATACGACTTATTATAATCCTCCAATGCGTATTGGAGCAGTGTGGCAAAGGATCCCTCGGTCGGAGCAGGGTGATTATGGGTTGATAATTATGAACAACTTAAAGTTAATTAACACATTGGCCCACTAGGGCTCGTCACTTTTGATTCATTCTGCTATTCGCCTAAAGAAAAAAATGGCACCGTAGGGAATATTTTTAACACATTAATATTCATTGTATAGATGTGGCAAACACTCCTGATGTTATCAGTCACGGTGGTCTGCATCAGCGGTCACGGCAGGGTCCTCCAGCCAGCATCGAGGGCATCTGCATGGAGGTTTGGGTACCCCACACGGCCCAACTATGATGATGATGGTGTAAACTGCGGCGGATTCTCGCATCAGTATTCTTTTAATAAGGGCAAGTGAGTAAAAACTGTTGTTATTTAGAATAACTTATGGTGTGCTAAAGTTAATGAAAAAAGAGTCAGCTAGAGACTTAATGGAGAATTATGTTTAAAATGCGTATGTGATACTGACTATTAATTATTATTTTGAACAACTTTTCAATGATATTCTTAAGTTTTCTTATGAAATCTCAAGACTCATTTTCGTCCTTAATAAAAATTGTAAAAACTTAAAAATTGTTTGTGTAATGTTAACTCGCTCTTAATACTTATCTATAAAATATATTAGAATAATTACATTATCGGAAAACTAAAAAAAAAAACGGACTTCTATTTTTTACCGTCAGTACTTAGCTATACTTTTTTTAAAGATATACCAACCAGTTTCATATACCCTAATTATTTTATTCCAAGCTCTGTTCGCTCGGAAACAACGATAAATTACAATGTTTAGACATAACATAAGGTTATTTTTCAGATGCGGCATTTGCGGTGACCGCTACGACGCCCCAACTCCTCGTCCACACGAGCTCGGAGGCATTTATGGTGACGGCATTATCGTTGCCAAATATCAACCCGGAGCCACCATCACAGCCATTATACACTTAACAGCTTCCCACAGAGGATTCTGGGAGTTAAAACTTTGTCCAAATCCTGAAATCAACGAGCAGGAATGTTTCGATCAATTTCCCTTGGAGCTGGTCGATGGTGGTACCAAATTTTACCCAACATTGGGCAGTACCAAGTATTATGTCAATTATATACTTCCTTCGGGCCTGGTCTGTGACCATTGCGTATTACAATGGAGATACACAGCTGGTAACAACTGGGGCGACTGCAGAAATGGTACCCAAGGTCTTGGTTGTGGAAACCAAGAGCAGTTTGGTGCCTGTTCCGATATTTCTATTGAAGGATCAAAGAGTTATGAGGTGAATGAACTCCCTGATGAGGAGGTGAATTATGCGTTACTGAATATCCTAAGACATGGGTACTTCGATGCACAAGGTAAGGGTCTGGATGAAGTTAGTGATAATAAGTTAAAGAAAGATGAGAGTTTGGTATTGCAGCCAGCGTATTAGTTTTTAAGACCTAAGACGGTTTCGGATGAAGATAGATAAGTAGAGTAAATAGGCACGGTCAACAAATGAAAAAAGTACCTATCCAGGACTCAAAAGTATTGAATACCTACCTAAACGTAGGTACCTATATTCTGTCCGTACTCTGTAGTCTGTATTCATTTGTACGTATTCCTACGTACTAACTACGTAATTCCAAAGTTTCGACGACGATGGTCACATTACGCATACAAATCTTTGTTATAGTTCTCTACCTCTGTCTGGTTACCTATTTAATTTGTTGACTGTTCTACATATTATTTGGTAACATTTGTAAATAATCCATTTACTTAAATTCAGTCAGTTTATTTATAATTAAGTAAGATTTAGGTAAGAGAGCTTTAATTTTCGTGTATTCAACTTCGCGAGAGTGGAGAGCTTGTATAACGTTTAGTGGATCCGTCTAGTCGGGTAGCTTAGGCCGCTTGATAATCTGGGCTAATCTACTATGCGTCCCGCTACCGTCTGGTTAGGCCGCTTGATAATCTGGGCTAGTCTACTACGCGTCCCGCTACCGTCTGGTTAGGCCGCTTGATAATCTGGGCTAGTCTACTACGCGTCCCGCTACAGTCTGGTATGGCTATATAGCCACTCCACACCGTAACCAGTGCTCCTCATTGAAGTCCCAAAGGAAAAAATACAACAACAACAACAAACAAAATAGAAGGAGAAGAGAAGATTGAAGGAATTGAAATTACTTCGCTGTTTAGTAACATGAGTGTGAAGTACACAAAAAAAATCAATAGATGTCGTTATTTTGAATTGGTTTCGATATTTTCGAAATATCTCCACTCCTGACCTGACCTCCTTTATCTGCTTTTGTGGATCTAGGGTGCTAAATGTGTAAATTAATTGCTAAGGATGCAGTGCAGCCGGAGCCATTTTAAAAAGAATGTAAACATTATTAATTAAGAATGTAAAAATTATTATTGAGTATGTTAATAATATCACGAAATATTTTAACAAAAGTATAATATGCTTAAACAGCTTTGTATTGTATAGTTAATAATATTAAATACAAAATTTTAAGTTCGTTTTTTTTATTTTATTTAAATCCTTATGTTTCATTTTATGCAACAGAATCTATTAATAAAGTTTCGTCATTTCCGTTTGTCTGTGAGCTAGCGCTGAGAATTTTAGTATCCACTTCAACACTACAACCTCCTTAATATTGATCGTGCCAAAAAAAGTAGTAGTACCTACAGGGCCACGTACTCGATAGTACCTACTTACCTAATATAAAATCTTGATTCTTGTGGCCCATTGTCTAACGCGGAGACTTTTTAGACAGAACCGCTTCTATATACGACTTAGAGCATTTTTTTATACTGCTAAGGTGGCAAACAAGCATACCTGATGGTAAGCATCACCGTAGCCTATAGACGCTTGCAATACCTGGGGTATCACTCACGCGTTGCCAACCCTCCCAACCTCCGCAAATGAAGCTCTGGAGACCATACTCACCGTAGGAACACAGCATGGCCGAGAACAATGCTATTTGGCTACGATCTTCTGTAAGGTGGAGGTCCTTCCCCAGACGGGCTGCTCCGATTTGAGCGATTATCCGCTGTGCCCTAGGTACCTCTCTTAAAACTGGCTTACACTGCATTAAGCCGACTTAACGCTCTAAGCAGTTATCAGACACATTTTCTAGACTAGGTATATAAATGTTTAAAAAATCACTCTGATAGTTAAGTCCTTCGTATAAAAGCAGCGAAGACGAGTGACTTTTAACTGCAGTTTTTTTTTACAGCGCTACATACATATTTCTAGGCGATGTGTTTTGGCGGACAAAATCTCTTCGTCTGTTTAATTCACTCAGTTACTTTACCACTACCGTACCTACTCCAAAGTATTGCAGAGATTTATTTTAAAAAAAATACCTGTATATTTTTAAAGCTAGACTTATATTTGTAGGTATATTGCATCTACTGCGTAATGGATACTCAAAAGCACCCGAAAGGGCGAGACCTCAGAAGCAAAGCAGATATAAAGACAAAAATAATCGGAGAAAAAAGAGCAAGAAAAAAAGCAAGCACAAATGGAAAAAGGTTATTTTATCAATTATCTATACTAATATTTTAAAGAGGAAAGATTTGATTCTTTGTTTGCACTGAATATGCTCCGAAACTAATGGACAGATTTCAAAAATTCTTTCACCAGTAGAAAGCTACATTATCAGGGAGTGACATACACATAGGCTATAGCTTTTCCCGAAATTCAATATGGTTCCCACGGAAACGGGTCCGGAACTAGTAAAAATAAGTAGACACGTTAGCTATCCCGCGATCACGTCTCGGGACAAGCCGACCAAATATTCCCATAGTTTTGTATCCTATAGACCAAGGATCAATAACGGTGACTCAGATTGAAAATAATCAATGAAGCTTATTGACGTGGGGAAGAAACTACAGCACTCGCAACGAATTTAATTAGAAAGAATTAGATGGAATAGTCGCGATCATATTCTGACAGTTGTAATTGCACAATTATCGCAAAAAGATCTGTGTTAGAATATTAGGGACTGATTTTACCACTCCCGAATAGTTTGTTCGTCAAATAAACTAACAGTTAATTATTTTTTTCAGATGCTATTCTGAAGATACACCAAAAATCTTATGCTTCCCGCAATTGGTGGCAACTGCGGGTAAGCTGTTTTTTAAGGACACCTGATGGTCACTGACTTGATTTAACCAATAATCATTTATCATCAATACTCAGGACCAACACTTTCCAGAGCACGGAAGAAGGAATTAAAGATAAAAAAACAAAATATATAATTCTATAATAATGTTTTTATTTACACAATAAATATAACTGCCTCGAAGACAATAACCTCCTTTACAATCGAGTAACAAGTCAAACCTAACTTTTTTGAGCTAAAGACTAGCTAAAAAGCATTCGCTATAAAGCAGTCACCGCGTAACAAAATTAAAAACCAACCACACAATTTATTGTAACTTACGTGTAATGTAACTTTTAACAATAAATGATTCTGTTACATTACATGTTTGAACTGAGCCTATACACAGTATAATTATAATGACTGTATGAAATTATAAATGAATCAAACAAATCAAACAGCGGAGAAGTTAAGAGTGAGTTCGAATATTAGTCGGTATGCCCCTCAAGGGGCTTTATCACTAGGGGTGAGACAGAACCCCGCCTTGCCCAAGCAGTAAGACCTACAGTTTTGAATTTTTAAACAAAAAACTCAATTTTTTTTTTCTTTTATGCCAGTAGCATAATAAATTGAGAATTCTCAATTTTTTTTCTTTTATGCCAGTAGATATCATAATAAAATAAGAATTCTCAATTTTTTTTTCTTATATGCCAGTATCATAATAAATAAAACCTGTAGAATAGTCTCAGTCCATTTACTAATATACCCCATCTCACATTGGAGTGATTGAATTGAAACAACTAATTGCTAATATATACAAAAAATGTAGAAAAGCGTTTAACGACTTTAAATGTAGACTATGTCACACCCATTAAACTAGTATTTGGACAATAACAGTCACCCAAACGTTACATATATTTCGTTTTCCCTATCAATAAACAAAGATCAACCAAGATTTAACTAAAACTTTGTCACTTTCAAACTTCATATTACTATCATCGAGAATTAACAGTGACAAAACTACGGCTCTATTCTCCCAACAAAAATCGTTCAAATTTCGTGTCCAGCTCATACGCTGTCTCACTCTTACAAAATAGGAATTGAGCGGGATAACGAATGAGATTTGAACACGAGATTTGAATGATTTTTATTACAACAATAGGGGTTAGCTAAAAGCCTCCGCTATTCGATTGGAAACGAGGTTTATAAGAGTATAGACAAGAGGTTTCACATCAATCCAAACGTAATTTGTATGAAATCTCATCTCTACACTGTGTAAGTATCTGTGGCGCAGATTTAAATCTTATTTGCCACTTTCGCACTTCATGTATCTTTGGGAATTACAGTGACTAAGCAGTTTTAGATAAACTTTGGTTGTCACTGTCTCGTCAAGAATGACCGTGACAAAATATATTTTAGTTGACATCTTGACAGATCTCTGTTTACTAACAATGGCATGTCTTATTAAAAATTGCAAACACACCTAGCGATAGATTACATTATTAACAGTAATAAACGCTCAATAAGTAATTGGGGTAGGTAATTATTATTGTGTTGGCATTCACAATAACTATGTACACACACCAAAGGAAATAATATTATGATGAAGTTTTAACATTATGTAAGCATCTTGTCTGTGATTACATACTCTAATAAAAAATGCTATCTTTGGAGGGGACCGGGTAATGGGAAGTTAAAGGGGAGAGGGGAATAGGGAAGAAAGGAAGGGGAGAAAGGGAGAGGGGAACAACAGGAAGGGGGAGGAACGCGCTACGAGGTATATGTTAAAAAAAACAGGGCATCCAGACGATGGTGGGGTAAGCTTATAAATAAAAATGCGAGTGAACCCGCTTCCGCTGCCTGATCGCGTAGAACTTTCAAACTACTCAACGGATTTTAATGCAGCTTTAGATGTGATACAAGAGGAAGGAATTTCCGTAATTGATTCCCACGGGAAGGCGGGATACGCGTACACAAAGTTGCGCGTTTTTTTTTATTTCCTTTGTTGTCTGTACATTACCGTAATTTGTGCTAACGTCAAACAAGGAGTAACTAATTAACGAGTAATTTTACATGCAACACGGCTTAATATTTACAGGCAACACATTTTTTATTGTAAACTTATCAATTTTATGCACAGCCCGAATTCTAACCGTCGAATAACTTATTATAATAAAAGCATTGACCGGGGTACGCTGACCTATCAAAAAATGCTCAGCGTCTACCAAAAATTAATGGACAAATCTGATCACTTAACAAAATGCACGCTATACATAAGCAATGTGTATCTTCAAGCCCACATTCTCCGGTGACGCAGGATATTCCATAAATGACTGAATACATAAGTAAGGACATAAAATCTCTATCTCAAATCTTGCCCTCATCGTTTACCCTAACGAGTTGCACAAGAACATTTTAAAATTACACGTTAAGTTTCAAACTATTTAATTATTCTTCCTTCCGACAGTCAGATTTTAAAAATATCTTTTTGCAACTCAGTGAAAATGTTTTTAAAACCATAAATCACTTCTCGACACAAGAAGAGCAAAAAGTTACTCGAATTTCCTATACAGTACAAAAGTCTATTTGCAATCATGATTTCGCTCAGACGTGAAGTCGACTATCTGCACTTAAATGGAGTCAGATTTTAGACTTCTGGGCGGTTTGTACTACAACCGATTTAATATTTAACGTTGGTCAATTTTCATAGGCTTTCATACGGATTATTGCCTTTTAGGCGAGCTACACAGGTACGTTTTGTATAAGATATTCAATATCAATTTATCCGATAGCAGATAGCATGCCTTACACGTGGGGGTCCTGTTTAAAAAAACGATTTTTTTATCGTCTAAATGGCGTCGACGGAAATGATATCCCATTGCGACATGTATCGCATTTATTAAACAGGCCCGTCTATTTTTCTAAATATCTTACACCAGCGATCGGCAACATTTTGGTAGGCAACACAGTGAAATGAGTTAAAGGTATTTCAACAATTGGTATCTATTAAATATATAGTTATCTATCTAAGAATTAGATTAACTAGTCGCGGGCCGCACGTTGCCGACTGGTACTCTACACTCAAATAGGATGAAATATATTGGCATGACAGTTTTATCTCATTTGGTGTCGATTTGCTATCGGACACAATTTTATCACCGATGTTATTTACACTACTTCAAATTTTATAACTATGTAAGAAAAGAATAACAAGTTGCGCAAACAGGGAACGTTGAAACATCAAATCGATTTTTACACTTTCACAATTACGTTTTCGATCAATCACTTCGCGCGCAAGACATTAAATGCCCCCCCCCCCCCCCCCCCCCATGTCATCTCGATATACAAACATTATTTACTATTGCTTCGTTATTGCGTAACTTGTGTATTCTTTTTTGGCCTAATAACTATTATAATCGCATTTTCAACAGTTAAAATCTACGATAAGTACTCGATATAATTTGCACAGATATATTATTTTACTTTTGAAGTACTTGTGAAGTGAAACGCACTAAATTCACAATTAAAAGCACTGTACCTACAATGTCGATATTTTATAATTCCCGTACATGATGGTCCACTGTCATAGAACATTAGGCCGCCACCCCCTACACGATGGACCATCATAGTGGGCCATCGTCATAGGGTATCGTGTAAATGAGCCATTACATGGAGATGTATGACATGCAAATGACACTAAAGTCTACGCTTCACGGTTTAAAACATTAGTTTGGAAACGAGATTTAAAACAGTGGAGACAAGAGGTTTCATACCAATTAAGCTCTGCCTTCAAATTCCCTTGGTAGCAGGGCATGCGTTTGACGCAGCTATACATACTGAAGTTTGGATTTGCTTTGACACTTTGTTGTCGGCAACGCGCAACTCGCTCTTATCTTTTCTAATCTTTTTTCAAACTAGCTTTAAAACCATGTAGCGTAGGCTAAATTTTTTGAGTGTGAAAGAGCACTCCAATATTATGCTGTTTTGAGGCGGCGACTGCGTATGCCCATATTAGTAATAATCTGTTATTTACGTAATACATTTATACGAATTGATATTCATCGTAAAGATACATCAAAATTAATGTATGGCTTTTCGTCCACGCATAAACTTGTTCACGATTTGACTATAATACGCGTAGCTCAACATTACATATTCGGTAACATTCGTATGTAATTTGTTCAAAACAATTAATCGAATTTCCTATTCAATACACAAACGTTTATTTGGAATTTAAATTTCGCTCTCTTCGACGTAAAACCGGCTATCTGCACAATAAATTTGGTGTCAGATAGACGGTTTTACTTCTGAAGCGGCGTTTGTACGGCAACTGATTTATTCTTTAGAACGTGAGGAAGAGTTGTGTCAAATTACATAATAAAAAATATATTACAAGTTTTTTATTACTAGCTATTTTGACACTTGACTAAGTGTCGTGTCGAAGTAGACTATAACATGCAAAGTCGCAGTTCCGTATGATAAGTGGTGGTAAGTTGCGTAACTAGAGGCGTGTACGAAAAGCCTTACATTTGAATGATACAGTAAATCACATATTGATAAAACATTATCGATCTTATTACCAAGACGCAAATGTTAAATTCATAAAACACGCTTGACAACAACAATAATACTATCTAAGATAATAATTTCTCTGATTTTTTCTCTTGTGAAGAGATAAAACAATTAGACAATGGGCAGATTTTGTCCTCAGAGTTTGGAGATACGTCATTTTATAGACTTCTAAACCTTTTAATGTCGCGCTATCTCGCATTTTTTTTGTATGAGCATGATAGTACTTTAAATTGATATTAGATTTTAACTGTTTTTGTTACGAGAATAGGCCTTCTGATAAAGATTTTATTCAAATAAATAAATTTATAGGGACAAAAGTAAGTAAGTATATAGGGACAATTCACACAGATTGAGCTAGCCCCAAAGTAATTTCGAAACTTGTGTTAAGGTATACTAACTCGACGATATTACATTTTTATAACAAATACATATATATAAACATCCAAGACCCGAGGCCAATCAGAAAAAGTTCGTTTTTCATCATGGCCCGACCGGGATTCGAACCCGGGACCTCCTGGGTAGCGGTCTGGCATGGTAACCATTACGCCACGGAGGTCGTCAATTCATTAAAAAACTTGATTCATAATCGTGGAGAATTTAAACACAGTTTTAATAGTTTAAGTTTATATAGAAAGGCACAGCTTAACGCGTTAATGTCCTATTTCTCTCTCTGTGTGTGTGAGTGTGTGTGTGTGTGTGTTCCAGAAGCTAAAATGACGTATGACTCAACTTCATACACTAGAAATGGAGTCCATACAATCTTGCCCATTACCTTTTAAACTCAATACAATGAATCTATCTACAACGGTTTATAATTTCCAATAATTACGTTTTCTCAACTAAATAGGGTAATAACCAGCCCAATAATTCTATCAAAAAATATACATTTACTCGGTATATACAGAAATATAAAACAAAAAATAAGGTAACTTTTTAAAAAATAAATTAAAATCGATTTTTTTATTTATTTCAAAGAGTAAATTTTAACGTGTGAATTTCTTTTTAATTGACAAACAGTTTCTGAATTGCATTTTTAATTCCACAATAAGTCTTGAGACTCACCTATCTCTCTTTTTTAATTTAGTTTGACAGTGATGGCTATAGTTTAATGTGTGCCTTTAAAAATGCCTTTCAATAACAGGCTGAAAAAATAATATCTTCTACTAGTATTAACCCCTAAATTCACCACAAGCCCATTAAGTCACCGGAGCAAATGATTGTCTAAACATATTGGGCAATGCGAGTACTTGATATAGCCTCGGTAGTAGTCTAGGCCTTAAAATTTGAAGACTAAACTACATACGTAACTGAAAATTATTATAGGGGTTCATAGGTCCTAAAAAAAGGTACTATGTGCCCACTGTTTCGACCATTGCTGGTTTCGTAGTGCCCTTTGTCTTATCTCTGTCCTATTTTTTATCTTGTTACTAGCTGTTCCCGCGACTTCGTTCGCGTGGTTGTCGAAAACACTATCGCGACATGAATAATTTTCCCCGTTTTTGCAACATTTTTCACTGATGCTTCGCTCCTATTGGTCGCAGCGTAATGTTATATAGCTTAAAGCCTTCCTCGGCAAATGGACTATCAAACACAAAAATAATTTTTCATTTCGAACCAGTGATTCCTGAGATTAGCGTGTTCAAACAAATTCTTAAGCTTTATAATATTTGTATTAGTAATTGCTTGCCATCAAATAGTTGTAAGGAACAGATAAAGTACGATTACGGAGCATATAGAATCTCGTACATTGACCCGCTATCACCTATCCCTGTCGAACAAGTCCACGAGTGTCTCGCTCGCACAAGCACAATGACCTTCGCATCATTGCATCTATGCGAGCAGGACGACAATATAATCACGCCGGAGTAACAGAGACAGGCAACGACAGGTCAACGCACGAAATTCTACGTCTAGATCCGAGTATAGCTTGCCACAAAAAATAAATAGTTTAGCCTCCAAATGAACAGCGTCTGGTTAGATCCAGTGCATACCGGTTTAGTCCAGCTCTATCCGCATGCTGGGCGCCAATGTCCCGCACTGGATCTTAGATTCCTTGAGCTTGCTGAGCGACTGGCGCAGGTCCTCCATGGTGATGGGACGGACTGCATCTACGAACTCCTCGTCCGAGTCAGACACGCACGACTTGTTTTTACTCTGGAACCAAAAAAATAATTCAGCCATATACGCTGGTTGCTCAAATATTTTATAGTTTATATTTTAAATTATGGATGTCTCTGTCAAACTAAAAGAATAGCTTGAGAATGTAGAAATAAGATTAAAATTAGTTTAAGCAACTGGTTTATAATCTTTTGAAGCAGTGATTGTAGGTTTTTTTTTTGTGAATAAGCTGATAAATATTGTTGTAATTTTTAATTTTGACATCAAACCTTACTTACGTCTGAGGAATAAATGATTTTTATTTTATTTATTATAATTCTATATTTTTCTTACTCTCCATGAACTAGTAATATACCTTTTCCTTCTCCTGGTCGCTGGCCATCTCCTGCTTGGCCAGGTCCCGCACCCGGTACACGGCGGCCTGACGACACAGCTCGTGCAGGTCCGAGCCCGAGAAGCCCTCCGTCGCGCTGGCCAGCCGACGGAACTCGATCTGGGAGACACAATCACACACCGTTAACAAACGCATTATCAAAGAAAGAAAGAAAAATTATTATTTGGTATGAACAAAAAATAAATAAATTACAGAAACATGCATTTAACAAATAATATCATTTTGTGCCAAAAAAAAAACTACCAAGAGATATTTCTTTTCTCATCTTTGAAAGAAGTAATAATTTAATTTTGACAAAAATAATATTTTGTCATAAGAAAATTCGGGTCTGTATTATAAGATTAGGCTTATTAAATAGAATGAAATCTCACGTCCGGCGCGACTGGTTCCGATCTCAGTATGAGCCTGAGGATGCGCTCGCGCTGCGCGTCCGAGGGCATCGGCACGTGGAAGGTGGCGGGCATGCGGCGCTGGATGGCCTTGTCCAGGTCCTGCGGCCGGTTGGTGGCGCCCATGATGATCACGGTGCAGTCGGGGTCCGTGATGAGCCCGTCCCACAGAGACATGAACTGCGTCTTCATCATCGCCGTGGCCTCGTGGTCGTGCTGCGTGCGCGTGCGCAGGAACGACTCGATCTCGTCTGCAAATAAATAGACTCATTGGATATCAATATTTTCAAGTAAACAATAATAATAAATAAAAATCTAATTGTATAACTTACAATTTGGACCGTAAATAACTATAAAAAGAATAGAATACTAGGGGTGGGATGTAAATACTCCTGTAATTTAGGCTTTTTTTTTTCACAAAAAACCCGTGTGCGAATGTGGTTTTACTATGCACCGTATAGTTCCAAACTAAATAATTGTGTTATGAACAAGACGAA
The DNA here is from genome assembly GCA_905163395.2 of Endotricha flammealis. Taxonomy (NCBI): domain Eukaryota; kingdom Metazoa; phylum Arthropoda; class Insecta; order Lepidoptera; family Pyralidae; genus Endotricha; species Endotricha flammealis. The sequence goes on along the minus strand of LR990869.1, from coordinate 2,155,144 downwards.
CGTAAATGTAACTGACTGTAAATAGTTCTTTTTGCTCTGTGTTCGAAGTGGTGGTAGTTTATAGAGTAGCTTACCAATTTTATAATGATAATATGGTGTAAATGACGTGTCTAAGTGCCCACGAGGACCTACAGAATAAAATATTTTTGACTTTGATTTTTATGTAATAAATGATTTACCTATGAAAACGATGCAAGGCTGCAGTTTGACAGCCAGCGAGAATACAGCGGCGGCCAGCTTCTGCGTTTCGCCGTACCACTTGTCAGTGAGCAACGAGACGTCCAGGTTGATGAAACTCATGTTCGCCTCCTTGGCCGTTGCCTTCGCTATCAGGGTTTTGCCGCAACCTGTACAATAGATACTTTATTAGAGGGTATATTCCCGATCTAACCAGCTCAATTTATAATGGCTCAATCCATAAATAAGAAAAACTACAACAATGGCAAGAAGGTGGTCTACTTCGAACATGGTATTGCAAACGTCTATAGGCTACGGTGACGGCTTACCATCAGGTCGACCGTATGCTTGTTTGCCACCTGTGTTGTATAAAAAAATAAAAAAATTGTTATGTTTGTCTTGGTCTGGACATTTCCTGTGTATAATAAGTATTTATTTCCAAAAAAAAAGTAATATATCAGCACATTTGCTTTGTTTGGGTCTAGATGGCGTTGAGTGATTCGTCCAAAATTTTATTCTTATTTTCAGCAATGAGCATTGCCAACACACTTCTGTCTGTTGCCATTCTGAACAGTTTCTCATCACTTGCGATACAATAAATAAAAAATGTTTATTTATTTTCATGAAACAATAACTTATGAGAGTAAGCAATCATTAACTCCTAGTAATATGTCATCGTTGTCCAACACATTGTATAAATATAAAACATTATTATTCATATTTTATAGAAATATGAAAATATGTTGTAAAATAGCTGACATGTATGCAGAATTTTCATTATCTACTCTTTACCAGGGGGTCCATGCAGCAACACGCCCTTCGGCGGCTGCGTGAGGCGGCTGTCGGCGAAGAGGTCTCTCTTCTGTATCGGCAGGATCACCGTCTCTCTCAGCTCCTGAATGAGATGATCCAGGCCTGCAATGTCCTTCCAGTTAACCTGAAAATATTATTTGCATCATATAATCTCATGTTAACGTATATGCCTGCCTACATACCTTCTTGTGGATAACAGAAAAAAAGTAAAAAAAAAAAGATTATCAGCACCATAGTACCAAATAATCCGCAGTAATAGTTTAAAGATGTTAAGCATATAAAAATATGTTTTAAATATGAATAATGGTTATTTATAAAAAATATAAGAAGATATTTCTAGATACAAAATATATTTGCTGGAAAATATTGAAATAACAATATCAATTTTAAACATCATGCTGCCGATAAGATAGAACACTGTTTACTGCTAGCATTTGAGACTTTCCTCCTTTCTTTCTAGGGTTTTTAAATGGTCTAAAATATACTTACATTGATCTCATCAGGTACCACCAGCTGTGAAGCGATGATCATTTCATGGTCTGTGAGCTTGTCCAGCGCCAACGCATGCTTCGACCCGAGCCCGGCTCTGGAAGACACCCTTAACACATGCACACTCTATGTAGTGGCTGTTTATTAACCAATTTTGACTTTGATAAATTTTGATGCGATAAATTAGAAATGTACCAACTATTATGAATAAAATTATTTATATACTTAATATTGTTCCAAAATTTTGACTCAATCAGACAATAATAAATGAATGAATTTGGATGAAATTTAGTAAAGAGATGCTATATAACATGGAGATTTACCATCATGTCTTATAATTTTTTTAAAAAGATGTAAGAGTAAATGAGATGTCACCTTAAGTTTATGTAAAATAGAAAAGTTATAAGATTTAAAAAAAAACCTTTCTTATGCGGAGAGTGACCTATGTACCACCGCCATCAACTCTGGCAACATGTGCGATGTTTAGTTTCATTTAATTATTATAAATAATGTTATAATTTGTCACAGTCTATCAAACTAAATAAGAGCATGGATCAAAGGTTAAAATCTACTTGCACCAGAAGCTTTAAGGGTTGGACATTTAAAGCCATAATATTATTTTTATTTTCTATTTTTTGATACTTTTTATTATTTGACATCTATTTTTAATTATATACCTTTTTTTAAATCCTTTTTATGACATTACTTTAATTTTGGTATTACTAACATAGTTCCTAAGTATTTCACTAACCAATATCTATGATTGTTTGCTTATTGAATTTTATTCTGTGAAATTGTAAAAAACTATGAAATTGATATGAAATAATCATTTGTGATATACTTTATAGTCAGTACATTTCTAGAAATAAAATGATTTTGATACTGTATGTGATATGATCACACTACCATGCCACAAACAGCCACGTATTAGAGTAAAATGCATTTAAATAAAGATCAGAGGGGCAACCAAGAAAGTGTCCATTCGAAACATTGAAACACAAAGACATTACTAGTTAGAATAAGGTTCAAAACTGGTTAGAATTTAGCTAAATGTTGGTCTGTATTTTCAGAATTTTGTTTCATGGTTGCCCGCTGATGTATTGACAAATGCTAATGCCAAATAAAAAATATAATAGACATTCAAATAATTACATACTTTGAAGCTCTGACTCAACAGTAGGTACTTGTGAAGTTGACTGAGGCAAAGTAAGACAAGGTTAAGAAAATTTGGATGATGTAAGACGAAGTACCCTCATCAAAATTTCTGCCTAATCTCAGTCAACTTTGTGAATAGCATACGGCCAGGCTGTCTCTCTTTCTTATAAATTTATGTAGATAAATTCAGGCTATGAAGAATCTTACAAGATTTTAGTAAAAGAAAACTGAGGTTATGTGCCAATAAATAAGTACATTGCAATGAAAAAGTTAGTTAAATAATAGTGAGCATCATCTTATTTAAATGTTCTAAGCCAGCTATTGTACCTACTATCCGCGCGTGTCAAACAAAACAAAACGAATGCAGGTTGTTCGATCGATATTGTACTCACTTGCGTAACTGTTCGCGCGCCCTTTCCTCTGCCTTCTTCCTACTCTTAGAAGTCGGGTCTATTTGATTCACGAGCCATTTTATTGAAAAATAAGTCACTGCTGAGACGAAGGCAACACGTATTGCCATTTGGAACACATCATTTCGCGTAAATGCCGACCCTTCCACAACCATGGCGAATAAGAAATAAATAAATTAACACTATAGAAATACGGGGCAGTTGTTATTTCACGGGTGCTCTTCGATTTTAGCCACTTTTATTCGAAATTCTTCAAATTACAATATTCTTCATCATGCTTTTCTGAATTTTGAACCACAGACAATATATTTTTTCTTAAAATGCTAGCATATACTCTCGCGATGTTAACCAGATTGAAGTGAAGTGAAGTTAGACACAAAGACACAAAGTCAGAAAGCGAAGACGAAGTAGGACGAAAGACTAGCCTACATTCTTGTTTTCGGTCAACTTTACGAGAGTGTTAGCTAGCATTTTACTTGACACTCTGTCTGTGCTTGATGCTTGACACTGACTAAATTGCAAAGAATGCAGATGCCTTAACTTAAAAAAAAGATTGACACATATGACATGACTGACTGACTAACAGCACTTTGACAGACAAAAGTCACAATCCAAAATCCAAAATGTCAAACAAAATAGTCAACAACAAAACAATACCGTGCCTTATAACCTCAAAAACTTTTAATAATACGAAATAATAATTTGTTAGCGCAATAAAAATTAATGATGAAGAAAAACAAGAATTCGCCACGCCCCGCTTTAGTTAACAATAGGAAGACTATACGGAAACAAAAACGACAGGAAAAGAAGTTACATCGTCAAGAACATTATTTAAAGAAGAAACAGTTTCATGATGCTCCAGGATTTAAACCTGGCCAGTTTGTAAAACGGCCTGTCGATGCAGAAGATCTAGATGTAGAAGTTAAGGTATGTTCTATTCAGAATCTTAGTTTTAAAAAAAATTATGTGTACTAAATTATTGAAAATGGGTTCATTTTCATTGTTACTTTAAAACTAATAAATGATTTCATGGTAAAAGCTAGGAACAAGGACATTGAAGAAACTGAATTTTTGGTCAGAGTGTTGCTTTAATTTGGGGCAGGGACTAGTAGTGTGATTTTTTTTTCTGATTTTTTTAGTTCTCATCGTCCCACATTTCCGATATTGACAGAGTGAGATGGATCATTGTATCACACAATAGCAACTCTCACAATCGCAACGCAACCAATAGTATTGATTACATGGACCAATAGTGATAAATAGCAATGCAGTAAATTTCAATACTTGTTAAAAAAAAATGACCATAGTAATAAAGACTGGCTTATACAACAAAACAAATGACACATGTGTAGGTCACTCATTTTTGTTATTTTATTCTGTGATATAGTTTTCTTTGTATTCAAATAATTACAGAAAAAGAAACAAAAAACCCAACCGTCTCTACATGATGTACTAAGTAAACAGATTCAAAAAGAGAAGAATGAAACGCTACGACTGCAGTCACAGATGGAGAAACAGCGGAAACAGATGCTGATGCAGGCCAATGAGGATGAGGACAAAATGATCAAGAAGTTGGAGAAGCAACTCGGGATGAATAAGATGAAGAAAAAGAATAATTTCTTTGCTGATGATGGACTTGATTGTATCCTTACAAATATTTCTTCAAAAAAATTTTTTTCTTTATTTGCTTTTAGCTTGAAATGACAGCCTATTAGGGAGACGTTTTTTTTTTCTTAATTATTTATGTGGGGATAGCATTTGGTAGCAGAGTGTGGCGGATATGACATTGAAGAACAGATTGTTTCCATAAATGTGATTAATCTTTTCGGCTATAAGCATTTTTGTGGTGAAAATATGAGAAGAGAATTTACCCAATTGCAGACACTAAATGATTTAAGATATCAAGAACTTTTAAATTTATTTTTTTACTTTTACGTATCAAATTACTGGTAACATGAAATAAATGTTACTAGTAATTACTAAACTGTGACAATTTATTTATGGTAACATTTTTTTATTTTATTGTAATCTAATAACACCCTTAACTCTGAAACAGATGTATTAGAAATATGTGATAGAGCAACATCGGAACAAATAGTAGCAGCAGAAAAGCATCTAGCCAATGTGGAAGGTGAGTCAGATTTCGAAGAAGATCTGGCGGTTGTTACTGGAAAAAAATCTAGCAAGAAGATTGATGATATAGAAGGTAGTGCAAGTGAAGAAGATGGAAGTGGAATTGACATAGAAGCAAGTGGAAGTGACAATGATGGAAATGGAAGTGACGAAGATGGAAGTGGAAGTGACATTGATGGAATTGGTGATCAAAATAGTGACAATGAAGATTTAAGTGAAGGAGAAGAAGTAGAGAGTGATGAAAATGCTGATATTTCTGATGATGATGATATTATGGAAGATGGTGAATCAGATGATGAACCTAATGGTAAGATTTATTTCTACTATTTTATCCTATTTTAACTTACACTAAACAGCGTATTCACTGTGCCCAGGAAAAAAAGGAACAGTCAACCAGTCTTTCATTGGGAGACTGTTCTTTTTTTTTTAAACTTGATTGCACACTTTTACCAATTTCGATCTAGCTTATGGGCTAATAAGTAATTTTAATTTAACATATACATGATGTACATGATGTTTTTAAAGTATATTTAAATTTTCAGAGATTCAAACAAAGTCTCACAAATCTCAAAATCCTAAATTATTAAAACCTGTAAAAAATAAAACAAAAGAAAAAACTCAGTCAAAGAAACCAGAAAGAATTATATCTGAAGATGATATTAGTAAAGTGTTTAGTGATGATGAAGTATCACACTTGTCTGGTGATGAGTCTGATGATGAAATTGCCGATGATGGTGATGATAAGAAGAATGATGAAAAACCTGATGTCTGGGAAGATATTTACGGCCGGAAGAGAGATAAGGAGGGTAATGTCATAAAGGTAAGAATTTTAGATTTAAATACATAGCTGAAAGATTTGTATGTAATTATTGTAAGCAACCCTGAAATTACTAATGTTCATGTCGACGATAATCACTTTCCATCAGTGGCCGTTTGTATTATGATATACAATAATTTTAAAGATTTTTAGATTTTATTACATTATACTTCCAATGTCTCGCAAATATCAGCTAAAGGTTTCACAATCATTAGTTACACCGCGAAGACAAATGTCAAAACGAACCCATTATTTTGTGACACCTTTAGTATTGTGAAATAATGGTTACTTTGTTTTAGGAAGAGAAAGGCATCTACATCCCCCCACATCTGAGAAATAAGGACTCTACTACAGACAAAGATTTGGCCCAGTTGAAACGACAGATAAAAAGTAAGTAACGGAGTAAAATAATAAAGATCTATCCAATGTGTCAATTTGAATGTAATATCTCTTATCCAGTGAGTTAGCGATATTAATCCAGAAGGATTAAGAAACAGAATAAGTCTACTTTATAATATTTACTTAATTTTTCCAGGTGTTTTAAATAAATTAGCAGGCACAAATCTACACTGGGCTTGCACATCGATAGAGAATTTATACTCAAACAATAGCCGTAACTCGGTCAACACAGCATTGACACAACTATGGCTTGAAGCGACTGTTGCATTATCTAGCACACCTGATAGGTTGGTCGCTGAACATGCTGCATTGGTGTCTGTGCTGCATGCAAATGTTGGGAATGAGATAGGTGAGCCAGTTTTTTATTCTATAAGCCGCTAAAACCGGTTATGGTCTTTTTTGTTCATCAGATATTTTTACGTATCTTTTTTTTTCGATATACACAAAATAAAAGTATGAAAATCAGCGGAGTTTTATAAACAATAGTGTTGTATGAAACTTAAAATAATAATAATGGCGGGCCCATTGAGGAGGTTAAAAAAATCTTTTATTTGTTATCATTTTTCTATAATCAAGTGATTATTTTGTTTTACAGGTGCACATTTTCTCCAAGACCTATCAAAAAAGTTTGATAACATGGTGGACGATTCTCAGTCAATCGAAGACAAAAGATTACAGAATTTGGTGTCCTGTTTGGCTCATCTTTACAGTTTCAAGGTGTGTAAAAGTATTCAGTTCTATCATCCGATTTTATATCTTATCTTGTGTGAAGTACTACAAATACTATTTTATATAGTACCACCATTTAGTACACAAGCAAAATGGCCACCGGTAAAAAATACCGAAAGTAAACCAGTTGCGGCCTATTTCGTCATTTAACATTGATTTATTATGATTATATTAAATATTCAGATCTACCACGCGACATTACTCTACGATATTCTGGGTCGTCTGCTAGAAGAATTGACAGAGAAGAACATAGAATGTGTATTAGTGGCTTTACGTTGTGTCGGCGGCGTGTTAAGGAAGGAAGAACCTTTGGCCTTGAAGAATTTTATTCACGAGACACAAGCTAGGGTTACTAAGATGAGCGAGGATGCTGCTACTGGGTATGTATACTTATTTATCTTTGATCTTATGTTTTTAAGTAATTGCTGCTCAATTTTTTATTGCACATTCGTAAGAATGCGATTCCTGACTATAAACTCAATATAACTATTGAATAATCATAATAAATTTTAGCGCTTCTTTTTGTGACAAATATGTTTATAGAATAAAAAATGGATTTTTGATAGAATTTGTTGTCTGTTCTCGGGTCTGTGTGTTTTCTATGTATTATATGTATATACATATTTACATCAATATATCCGTTGTCTGTCGTATCCATAACTCAAGCAGGTTTAAGCATAGCTTATGGAACCAGGTGGCGAGGTGTGAGTTGTGTAGAATTTATTATAATTTATTACGTCTGCAGGTCTCGTATAAAGTTCCTGCTAGAAGTATTACTGGCTGTAAAGAACAACAACCTCAACAAGATACCGGGGTACGAGCCGACGTATGTCGAGTTCTTGAAGAAGCAGACTCGCGGTATCGTACGCCGCGGGAACTACGTCACACCTCTCAATATAAGGCTGGAAGATTTACTGAAAGGTAAATAATAATAATAAGAAAGAAATTATAAAATAAAGAAAGAAATTAATATCATTATTACTAGCTGTAACCCGCGGCTTCGCCCGCGTGGTCCAGAGACTCTGCCTTGCTTTATTTTTCCCCGTTGGAATAAGATGTATTTCCGGGATAAAAAGTAGCCTATATCACACTCCAGACTTTGACCACCCTTAAAAAAAATTACAATCTGTATTTTATAATATTTGTATGCATTCATTCACAGCTGACGAGAGAGGAAAATGGTGGGTGGTGGGCTCAGCATGGGAGGGAAACCAGGTGAAGGAGGAGACCCCGGTGAAGTCTGCACCTGGCTTCGACCACAAACTCCTCGAGCTGGCGAGGAAGCAGCGAATGAACACTGATGTCAGGAGAAGTGTTTTCTGCGTTATTATGTCAGCTGAGGTAAGATTTTTCAAAGTCAAGGTCAAATTTCGTCGCTTATAGGTACAACAATACCGCGAAATTTATTTTTTTACAAATTTTCAGGATGCATAAAATATAAACAGTATTTTAGCTCTTCTGACAACCTGTTAAATTTTACTCGCGCGTTATAAACGACGATATTTTTATTCAAATGTAGAGTAATTACAAACTCTTTCGAATCGTCTCAATTTATTCTTATCACCAATTCTGACGGCAGATTTGTAGTACTAAATAAAACTGGCAAGACACTTAGCATAATAAAAAAAGATACGTAACATGAATATAATCTATACCAGTATATTAAATACATACATAAATACATTTGAGGTTTTTAAGCTAAGTTCACATGAACGTGCGGTGCTTTGATCGGTCAGTCAGTCATTCAGTATAGTCTATACATAAAAAATGCTCAGTCCTTTGTCCTGAATTCCTTCACACGCACGTTCTCTCTCCAGGACTACATGGACGCATTCGAGAAACTCCAGCACCTTGGACTGAAGGGGCAGCAGGAACGGGAAGTTGTGCATGTGCTGCTCGCCTGCTGTCTCCAGGAGAAGACTTACAATCCTTACTATGCTGTACTGGCCCAGAAGTTGTGCGATACAGACCGTAAATACCAGGTATTGACAATCATGTATAACTTTATTTGTATAACTGAGGCACAAACATACAAATACAATCCGCGCCACGAGAGATGAGACCCGATTTATTACACTTGCGCAGTAGACGATTTCTAGTAAAATGGTATAGAAATCGGCTTCTGCGCAGTAGTAATAGAATTATTAGCATTAGTAATATTAATTATGTGCTAATACTTTATTAGCATTAATTGTATGAATTATAGTTGCTAAATTTAATGAATGCTAAAAACCTTTGACAGGCCTGGTGGTCGAGTGGCTAGCAATGGTCACTTTATCTCGAGGGCCGCGGGTTCGATTTCTGCTCAAGGCAAACATTTGTGTGCATGAACATGTCTGTTTGCCTTGGTCTGGGTGTTTTCTATGTATAATAAGTATTTATTTACAAAAAAAAAAGTATTTAAGTATATTTATCAGCAATCTAATACCCATAGGACAAGCTTAGTTGCTTAGTTTGGGACTAGAGGGCGTTGTGTGATTCGTCAAAAAAAAAATCGTATTCATACGTTCGCATTTTTTACTAATGCGCGACACAAAGCTGGCTGGCTTGTCGCTGGACGCTACTGAACTAAATGCTAAGCTGCTAAGAGCCTCCTAATGCTATTATTAATTCATGCACGAATTAAAGCCGAAGTTTATAAATATATGATATTCTTTACATATTTTTATGTGAATAAATGCAAATTTCGAAATTTTATTAGTAACAAAGAAAATTACAACTTGAAAAATTAACGCAGCATAATAAAATTATAAAGAAACGCAACACGACATTTGCTCCTTCTTTTCATAGCAATGTTAGCATTAGCAATACAGGCGTTTTAATTTCCACAGGCATTTCATTGATAAAATTAATATTAGCATAGCAATAGTGCTTAGCATGCTAAGCGACGAAAATTAGCATGCTCATTAAATTTACGAAAATTAGCATTAATTTCCATTACTACTGCGCAGGTCCCGTCTCTCGTAGCGCGGGTTGTACATTTACATTAACAACAACATTTGTGCGAGGAAACTCGCAACTTGGTACCGAAGGCATGGTCACTACCAACGGGCCACCGGGCTGTAAAAATGAAAGCTTTTTTGAATATAAAATGCATTTTTTTTTTCAGTTGTCAATACAATTCGCGATTTGGGACAAAATAAAAGAATTGGAGAATCTTCCTAAAACAAGCACCGCAAACTTGGCACAGCTCCTCGTGCACCTAATCATGGAAAAAGGATTAGCACTCTCTGTCCTGAAGGTACGAAATTAATTAAATAATGTGAACTAATAAGCGCACAGTCGAAGCATTACGTTGTGGACGTAAGGGTGAATTTGCTATGTTAAATTTCGGATTGACCCTTTGATGCCCTTCGATTCTGCGCTAGTTTGAATTGACCCTATTTTGATATTTCTAATTGTTTAGTTACTGCTAGTAGTCTTGTTATAATTTCCAAATACGAGATATATTTTCACTTCCGCAATTAGCAATTCAATGCACGTAGCTCTTGGTCTACAATCGACTGAAAAAATGGCAGACGAGGCACGCTAGCTTGCCAGATACCTTGCTTGAACAGCCGATGCGTCGACAGGGCTGCAGCATCTGCCGTCATAATGTGCCGTTCGTCTGAAGAGCCCTTTCTTGTTCGGCAATGCTGTCTAACTTGTGTGTAGAAACCCTATCAGTCCTGGCTATGCCCATGGATACAATTGCCTATCTTCTAAGTATGCATCGAACTGATCCATACTGATAATAATGTGAAAAAAGCTAACTGTTCTTTTCTTTACAGATAATAGAATTCTCTGACTTGAACAAAGCAACAGTACGTTTCATGAGGCAAATATTATTAGCAATAATAATGAACATAAACTTAGAAGCATCGCTCGAAGTATTCCATAGAATATCAAAACCACCAAAACTGCACATGTTCAGAGAAAGTCTAAAATTATTTATACAGCACTTTTTAATTAAGAATGCTGGCAAGAAAAATAATGTGCTCAGTGACGACGAGATGGCAACACTGAGGGAAAGAGCCGTCGAAGTGGGAAAGATATTGACTATGTACGAGTCTAAGTTAAGATTTTAATAAATTTTTATTATAATATATGATATATTTTTTTATTTACTTTCTTCTGCTAGTTCAATGAAGACCGGTTTCCCAGGATGATGTTCCAATATCTTATTTCAAAATGACGTTGTCAAGCAACCTGTAAAATCGGGGATAATCTAGCAAGTTTTGACTACGGATTTACAAGTAAAACTGGATACAACACTCAGTGTGTAAAATCTCTCTCTCTCTCTAACTTACCGAATTAGAAAGAGAAGTGAAATGACGTCGAAAGTATATGTAGGTACTCATTATACGGAAATATGATGTATCCAGTTATGAATCCGTGGTCAATGCTCCATAGACAATGAAGTGTGACCAATTTTTTTTTATTGATTTATTCTAACTGCCATTGGTCTGTGGAGTGAGGAAAATGAATTTTTCAGGAAATAACCAAATAAAACAAGACAATATATACATCAATATATTTTAATTTACAGAGGTTGTCTTTAAATCAACTCGACTATGCCATAGTTCCTCAAAATATAAAAAAGACAAAACAAAAAATAAGACGTATGAGATCTTTTACTTACTATAAGAAAAAATTTACATATTTTTTTTTGTATTAATTATTGCGTACTAAGAACTTACGATTCATAAAAAAGTTTTTTTTATATTTTTTTTCTTCATGCGGAGAGGGCTTTACTAGTACCAGTGGCGGTGAAAAGAAATTAATATAGAATCAGGTCGCTCTAAGTCCTTACAACCAGTCGTTGGAACCCCTGCATCATCATTGATCGTCTATTCAAGTCAATCTTCCACAGATGATAAAATGACAATTACTGTATTGACAAGGATATTTTCGACGTTTGTAAAAATCCCTGTCAAAATTTGTAATTGACAGATTTATTCAATTCAAAAACATAATTAGGCAAATCTAATAATTTTTAAGTCATCAAAAATACCCAAAATAGATACTCTCTTATGTTCCGAGCATCACCTTTTCAACTATCCGACACGACAACGGCGACGGCGACGGCATCATAAATTCATACATTTATCGTGTCCTCGACGTTCTCGTCCGTCGTGTCGGTGAGTGGAAAACATGACATTAAACATTTAGACACCGACGATGACGCAGCGGCCCAACCTCAAACCAATAAAGCCCTTTGCGCCACACTAAAACTGTATCATCCAATTGACAGTATCCTCTACTGAGCGTATCGTTACATCGCACATCGTCAAGTCTTATATTACATAATTCATTTTGTTATCATTATACAAGGCATTTTCTTTCATTCGCGCCGTGCTCGCAGACTATTTGTCGAAAGCAGTTTCAAGTTTACCTTTTGGAACTGCTTTTATGCAGTAATATTCGGTTTAATCCAGTTATGTACCGGTTTAATCCAGAATTATTAGGTTTTTTTGCGTCAGTTGAGACAGAATAACATGCTTTCATGATTGTGTCTGAGTATTGGAGCTCTCAAAATCTTCTGTTTTTAATCATGCAGTCAGATACGGCATGCGCTTTTATTAATTGTGAAAATTGATTTCTGTGTCAACCAGCACGTGACTGTTTTATCAAAATAGAGTCCTATTGGAGTCATGGGTTGGATACTATAAATATTTAAGTAAAAAAAAACATACAACAAAAATGTTTTATATCAAAAGTCGGCGAGCGCGGCGTCCTGCGACACCCTTTAAGTATATTCGTCATAAGATCACATTTTTTTATAAGGCAAACAACAATCTTTAAAGCTAAACCTTTATGAAGGGGGATAGGGAGCGGGGAGAGGGGGGATCGAAGAACCGATAACTAAACTTGGTCGTGCAAACGATTCCAACTACACAACTGTGGAGCTACCGGTCGAGGCGAGGTCGATTAGACATTCGTGTTAACCCGGCCAAAAGTTTAATTTGTTTTGAAACTTATACATGCAACATAATGCACAATTTTACAATTGCAATATAGTTATGAATACTATTGAAAGGGATATTAAAAACTTGCAGATTTCACCGATCGGCGTGTGCGTCAAATACCGCCCCGCACCTGGTTAAGAGTAATTTAAATGGCCGCAGTGAATGGGTTAATTTATTGATTATTAAAATTCTCATGCATGTTATTAGGTGTAAAGGATATGGGATAATTTTCATCCCAAAAAATTCTAAATATTTCTAAGTCTATTACAGATATGTAGTTAGATAAAACTAGATTTTTAAGACATAGATTCTACATGCATAGTTATATAAAATCAAATAAATTATTTTGATTATTAATACCAATAAGAAAATCAGATATTTTCAGTTGAATGTCAATCAACAAAACCTTAGCCCGTAGCACCACTCGAAAGGGAAGTTTTAACATTAAATATGACTTTAGAAGAAATTCCACAATAAAATAAAATTATGAGAAATAAGTTATGACTTAGTCACCTCCATCTGCCGGAGACGGAAAGAACTATCGACGCCTAAATTTGTACTTGATGATTATCTCTGCGTAATAACTGCGGACGCCAAATAGAATTAATTATAATTGCTTGCTGCTTACATTTATAAAAATTTTACAATCTTCGATCGAACGGAACAATAATTTGGAATTTGCCAACCCTACACAGGGCATTGGTACGATCAATTGGAAATAAAAAAGAGAAATAAACATGTTTTGTCGTATCTGAGTCCAATACTTAACAGTAAACTATTCACATCTAGAAGGATTAAAAAATTAAATTATAAACGAACGTAAGGAAAATGATCTGCGAGTTTCGTGAAACTTAATAAAAAAAAACAACAAAAATTTAAAATTGGAAGCATTCGTGTGACTCGCCTTAGTCCTACCAAAGAAATTAAAAAAACTAATTTCATAAAGCCTAAACAAACCGAAACTATATTTTTTTTTAATTTTAACTCTCAATGCAGCTTTTACCGACTTCGCTGTTCTCTATGACGTTGCTAGCCTACCTTACATACCACTAATCTAGCCTACATTAACCATTCCTTACCTTAACGTGTTTGTCCAAAATGCCAAAAAAGATAATTCAAAATCTTTTAAAAATTTTAAAACTCTTAGAAGCCATTTTATAGAAAAATTCAGTTTTTCTAAAATAAACACGCCGAAAAATTATTACCAATTTATCTTTTATATTTAAAATTTATTAATACTCAATAATTTAATTGGCATTTTTGATAAACCATCCCAATTTTTAAGATGTAGATAACTCGAATTATTTATACAAGCAAGACGCAGGGGGGGGGGGGGGGGGGGGTAATGTTTTCATTTAATAATTTCTTTTAGTCTTACACTTATCCATCTAAAAGGATGCAAGGATGAGAAATATTTAGTCATTAGTTCCATTGTTTGCATATTTTAAACTGAACACATTGTTACATTATATTGGCCATACACGATCATGTAAATCATGTATAATTTCCAGACTTGCGCAAGTTATTGATTTAGAACCGATTTGTAACAGTGTCGACAAGAAGTATGAAACATATGTCTACACTGTTTTAAATGATATCAAACAAAGTTTTTAAAGCATGTAACTCAGACATAAGCGGGCCCTGATGGAACTAACATGGAACAGATGACATAAAAGACTTTTATAAAACGAGCTCTTTTCGACTAGCCGACACGATTACTGTATGTTAATAAATTTGCTCGTTGTTGTTGCCAAATTTGTCAGTCGTGTCGTGTGAAAAAAACTATTAATCAATTTGAGGACCAGCTTCAATGACAAATCAAGTTATCTATATCACCCGTTAACACCAAACACACCGATACCTCCCGTATAAACGTCATAGAAAAACAAACTTCATAAAAAAGATCATTCCTAAATGGGCCTGCCATCATTCCGTCCTGATGTCAAAATGTTAAAATCCAGGATGACTTCATCTACTTAACGTTAAGACAGATCTGAATTAACACTAACGTATAGTAACAATAATATTTACAATTAAAAATTAAAATTGTTTATTGTTTAGCTGTGGTAGGCGAGAACCGCCCTGAAATGCTCGGAATAAGTGACAAAGTTTTGACAAAGTTTCTTTTTGACAGTAAACTTTGGGTTTAATTTTCTCGGTTTGAACCTAATTTGATGTTGTACCCAAAGAAATGATGTTTAGAAAACTAAAATCACAATGTTCCTAGCATTTGAAATTGTTCAATTAGAACGATTATATTTTTATTTCTGGCAAAACTCTTCGTCGTTTCGCGTTCTGGTAACACCAGAGTTAACAAAACAAAATCTGTCAAAATTTTGAATTTTTTTAATTAAAAATAAGTAATTTTGACGAAGAAAAGGTTATAGTCACCGCCGCGTTTTATAAACGCTATTTGTCGTCTCTCTCGCACATAAGAAAATTAGTATCTGCGATACAAAAGTTGGAATACTATTGCCTAATATTTAAAGTTAGTGTTTGGATGCGCTTAAAACATTGCTTCAAAATGAGGATCTAAGTTTTTGAAGTTATTATGTGGGTGTTATGTTTACTATGGAATTTATGTTTTAATTCATTTTATTTTAAAAAATATCTTGATATTAGAATATTTCTAAATGAAGTTTAATTTAAAAGGTCCACAAAAGCTACTAATCTCTCTATGGTTTTCGTATGTTTTGCTATTAGATAATTATTTTCGCGGCATAATCGCTGTCATACGTCATCTTTGATATTTGATGGCGGGAATATGTGCTTCATTCGATTCTATGTCAATGCCTCGTACAAATAAAGTCAATATAAACTGTTTACACTTTAGTCTGTAATCAAAATGTTTTTTTTGTTAAAAATACACGGTGTCACACAATTATAAGCTCTTATTCGTTGTATTAAGGTATACAAATTACATAAGCCCCGAAATTAACCCTTAAATTCCATAATAAACATAGCACAGCCTAAAAAAACTAATGTCGACAGCCGCTGAGATCTTTCGAAACTAAACAAAAATAACTGTCCCATGGGACTTAGTCGATAGGTGGTGGGAACAACTGCCTCACTATACGGCAAATAATTCTTTAATATTAAAACCGATGTACTTAACTAAAATTATGTTTGGAAATATTCGTTTTAAAGATTGTATTCAATGTGCAAACCGGCCATGCCAGGCTATCCGTAATAGCGACGTGTCACGAAACGCATGGATCGCACCGCACAGTGTGTAAGAAACTTTAACACAGCTACTAAAAATTTTGCTTGATCATATTTGAATTTAGAGATTATCTATAAATGAATAAAATGATTTATTAGTTCATTCTATACTCATATATTGTATTACAGTCAGTTTTTAAACGCATTTTTAAAGTTAATGACACATTTAGATGTCTCTGTCAAGCTATCTCTTTTTTTCTTTGTTAATTATACAATAACAGCATGAGAATTTCGGCTAGTTTCACTAATCCCAATTAGCTTATTCGTCAAATAAACTGACAGTTATAGCATGAATTTGACTTGACTATTCGGGACTTTATTAGCAAGCGTTAAAACCGACCTTGTGATTAAAAATGCTTCTGTACAATTGAGAATCAAACTTAATTTTAGTTAGCGCATCGGTAATTATAAATGTAAAATTACCTAAACAATTAGTTGAATCACGGTGCTCACACTCAACTAATTAAACTCAAACACCATTCCAAAGCTTCAGGTATGAAATCTGAATACTCATTGTGAAATAACATGTACAAGGCTGCTTTTAGAGCAATGCTTGCAGGGCTGTGAGGGCGTTAGACTGATTTTTCGGTAAACGAATAATAGCAGACGGACAAATCCTTGTTTTTGGTACGCGTATGACATATAAAATTATAAATTTTTAAAAACCGTATTTTAATAGATAATTTTATATGTCGTATACGAACCAAAAACAAGGACGTGGACATAGAGAAAGCTGTTGAGACTATTACATTTTAGGAATTGTTGGTGAAAACGGACCCTAAAATCGAATATCAATCACAAGCATTATCTTGCTCATACCATACAAAATATAAAACGGAGGTAACGCTTGATATTGAGACTAAATTTTCCATGTTTTTATTACGAGAATAGACCCTCAGTTGTTTTTATATATTTATAAATAAAATTTATGCGCGTTTATGCATGACTTGTCACATTTTGTATTTTATATTACTTTCTGAGCGCTTCTTTTAGCAGAATTAAAATGAAGAATATTTCATAGTTCTACGCGCACGCAATCACAGAATAAACGCGTGCGGACGTGCGTACGGATTACATACATTGCTCTGAAACAAACCTTTTGAATATCATTATTATTATTGTAAATAATCACCAAAATGGACAACATTATGAATATTAAAAATAAGAAAAAAATATTACTTCAATTATAAAACAAATCAATAGTGATTATGTAGTCTGTGCATAACAATTTTAAAATCACGTAGTCCCTAACGGTTGAAGCACCAGTTTTTTGGAACTTTTCGAATATTAGAAGTGCTGTATATAGTCAAGACATGTAATTGTATTATCTACCGTTAGCCATATATAATGCAATTATTTGTTGTGACTAAATATATCCTCTTATTAATCAAGATCAGCGAATACTTAAATAAAACCTGTTTTGTCACTCATTCTTGTGTAAAATTAACAAAATAGGTTTTAGTTAAGTCTTAGCTGATTTATTAATAATAAGGTTACGACTCTTGACGACGGAATCTTGGTACAGAACCAAGATTCGAAAAAAACTTACAAACAAGGTACACGAACACAATAATTTCAATATTTTGAAATTATTTCGCTTCAAGATTTAAATCTTGACGAGTTTACAACACTGGCCGGTTAAATTAAAATCTAAACTTTAAAAGCAAAAGATATTCTCGTGGCAACATCGACGAGGTATGTGTTTTGAAATCCATTCATACTACGAAACGCTATTTTGTAGACAATAAAAAGCTTACAGTGTAAACTAGTGAATACGCGACTTGAATAGTCCCTGTTCGTACGGAAAAACAGTATTTCAAATGTAGTACAGAGAAACCGTTATCGTTGCTTCCAGCTGGCTCAACAACGGGTTCTATTCTAGTCACAAAAACAGTTTCAATCTCGTCTCAAAGTCACGCGCTATCTCGCTCAAATCCTCTTTTGCGTGAGTGAGACAACGCTTGTGTATGAGACGAGATTTAACTGTGTTACGAGAATAGACCCCACAGTGGGGCAATTCACGTACCAAAAACCGATTCTAGTTCGATTCAACGACACTCGCTGTCTCATACAAAATAGAAATTGAACGGGACAGCGAGTGTCGTTGAATCGAACTAGAATCGGTTCTTGTTACGTGAATTGCCCCACTGATCAAATTTACCAATTCATATTTTATAGTTATGAAAGCACATATTTTTATTTACGAAAATCAATCTCGGATCTGCTCCGTGATCAGTCTTCGGTCATTGAAATATGACCCTTTTTCATGACTAAATAGAAAATTGCATTGATAAGTTTCTCTACACAAAACGATGCGAGGGCCGACAGAGTATTGACTACGTTGCACGATCGCTGACTTTCTTTCACCCTAGTTCTTTAACTGTAAACAAACTGCACTGGTTTTCTTATGTACAGTCATAGCACCGCCTCAAACCAAATTAGCGCCTAGTGATAAAAATCTAGGGACATGTACACGGGCGCCTAGTCAATGAAAGCGACTTAGGATGTTAGAAAACGTCTAGATTTGATTTTGGCGCATCCTAAAGTGACAATATTATACAGTACGTGTGCAAGTTATTATAAATTAACTCGTACCTGTCCCTCTGTGAACACAAACCAGTAAAGTCGGTACAGGGTGATTGTGTCATACAAGCAACATTACGTCGCCAACACGCTGCTGACGCCCCAATCATGAAAAATACATATGTAAAAAGCGGTCCCTGTACCTACATTTGAAATGTACAACTCGCAAAAATACGGAATAATAATTAATTCAATGTACTTATCAGTCATAAGATTTACGTAAATTATATTAGACAAGAACGCAGCCTGTGACCATACATCGATCGCACACCTCAAGCTTCGTACCAACAAAAAAACATTATCACTTCGTGCAATATTAATCAAATAACTTTGCTTGTTAAATATATAAGAATCATAGAGTTGTGTCCAAAAGAGCCCCTTAAAACACATGGCGTAGGGTTCGATAAACGTATACGCAGCGTAGACGCCGCGACGACGCGACACACGCCTAGCGTTCTCTGCATACAGTAAAGACGTCGAGACAACGCACGGCGTGCGTCGCGTTATCATGGCGTCTGCGCTGCGTATACGTTCATCGAACACCTACGCTACGCCCACACCATGGGTGAAGGAGCACTTAATATAACTTTTTAATGACAAATATGGAGCAGACAAAATATCCCTCAACCAAATGAGCGTAACTAACCCGAGTGTCGCAAAGTAATTTGATTCGTATTCGCAATGTCGTTTAGTACCAATGTCGTGCACATGTCTGTCCCGACCACCACTCACCGTGTCACATTGTTTGTCTCGCTCACACGTCCTTAACGCAGCGATGGCACACTACCATATTTTTTTTTAAATATCTACACATTTTTAACACACATAGAACACTATTTGTTCTTTATAACATCACTAATGTAAAGGCTCCGAGGGGAATAGTCTTTACGGCACCGTGTTAGAAGTTCAAGCCTTTTGCCACTTTGTGTGGGGAAAGCGGGGTTTGTATGTATAGAAGTGAGGTCCAACCAAGCCCGGGTCACCCTCACAAGTATGTGGATTCACCTGGAAAAATGGAAGAAACCCATATAAGCATATTGCACAGGAGCTCACGCCACACACAGACTTTTGTGATGTGTTTGACATTTGGAAAATAAAATATAGCAAACACATCACGTAGATTTTAACAGAATATATTATAGACGTCTTTTTGTTTTTTTTTTCACTTATCTTGAAGCAGTGCAATAAGTATAAAATAAATTTATTTAAATAAAATAAGTTATTTATACTAAAAATTGAAAAAAAAAAAGACGTCTACATCTGTATGTGGCATGTGTGATGCGTTTGTGCAAAGCCAGTGATGATGTGATGAATGTTATACATAAAATTGCAAGTATGAATGTGAAGGGGGTTGATCGCCGCCATTTTTTTTATTTCCATGCACAACGAAAGTCATTCTTGTTTCTGAAATGGTCGTAGTTTGTTTAGTAGTTTATTTTACATCAAACTAATTAAGTATAAGTACAAGTTGTAAACGACCATAGAAAGTGCCTATGAAGGCCTAGTATCTACAATCATTTTATTTCATTTAGAAAGTAATTTAGGACAATTAACAAGACAGGACAATTATTTTTTTTCATTGTTTTTAAACCCTATCTGTACAGTATATAGATTCAAATTCATTGCTGTATAACCTGTACGGGTTAAACAACCAGGTCATCATAAAATGTCACGTACTACTATCTCGATGTAAAGATCATGAACGCCGGCATCAGTTAGTATACAAATATAAAATATCATTTTATATCATTAAAAAGTACATAATTTTGATAGAAACAAAAAATGGTTGGCGAATAAATTGCACGTTAAAATAAAAGGGGTCTAACAGAAAATTCATTTATTTAATATGAATTTTAAGTTAGGTCACATTCATTCTAGGGGTGCCAGAGTTCAATCCCCTTTGATGAGGTAATAATAAAATATGTACACATGACACACTCCACACAGAGGACAAGGGACAGCCCTATAACCACAGGAACACAGACTAGAGAAGGTATATTCCGGTCCATTATACTGGGCATAAAATCTCAAAAGTCTCATTTAAAATACGATGTGAAACAAACATGAATCGATCACAAATTACTTTATTCCGATAAAACACACAACATTATGATGCGTACTTCATATCTTATTGTAATTACAAATGGTGGATATAGACTGCTGTAAGGTAACATGCGATGTACCAAAATTCGTCGTGCAACCGTGCACACTACGCGCAGGAACGGAGCATTATATGTACGGTACGGGAAATTCTTTTATTGCGTGTTTTTGACGACCACCGTGGCTTAATGGATACCAACCCACCCAGTAGGCCCCGGGTTCGAATCCCGGTCGGGTCATGATGAAAAACTTTTTCTGATTGGCCACGGGTCTTGGATGTTTATCTATATATGTATTTGTTATAAAATATAGTATCGTTGAGTTAGTATCCCATAACACAAGTTTCGAACTTACTTTGGGGCTAGCTCAATCTGCGTAATTTGTCCCTATATATATATTTATTTATTGCATATGTTACAGCTGTCGGTATCCACCATTATGTTATTAAAATATGATATGACGGTAGTTCAAACACCATCATTGGACTGCAAATCTTGTGCCAAGTGTAATGTAATGGAATCTATATCAATTAGTTGTCGTACTGAAAAGCTAGAACGGAACAAATTCATCTGTGGCAAACTAAACACCAGTTACTAACACAGGTCATGCCTTCTTGAACTAATAATTGAGTTTTGAATTGATTTTTAATATTGAAAATGTATAAATTTTTAACGGGTGATTAGGCGTTTTCAATCCACACTTTTGTATTTTTTTATTATTAATAAAATTGGCTGAAATATGTTACTTAATTATTATCCCGAAATACGGAACAAAAGGAATATACCGTATTTTTCAGGATTAGTATCGTAATAAAATTTAGAATTATATGACGAGAAATGAAAAAAGGTCATGATTGTTTCTAAAAAACTTTGATAACTTACCTGCTAAATCAGGCGTCCCATACAAAATTACCTTATTAAACTCTTGCTAAAACGACAATATGGATTTAAGTTTGTATGAAACAAATAAATAAATATTAGGGGGTTCCTTTGCAGGTCTTTGCGCCCACCATTTTGAAAAGCCTCGTGTTAAAAGATTAATTAAAAATAGCAGGAATGAAATTAAGATTTATACATTTTCAAAGGTGGTCAGGAAAGTCATAAAAAATTGTAATTATTAATAACAAAAATAGTGTGGATCGTGTGTTTATTAGAGTGGAAAATATGAGGATTATAATACAAAATAAGAATAGTAAACAGTTCCAGCTTTTCCTACGCAGTATTACCATTTCAAACACATTATGTATAAAAAGAAAAATAATGGTGTGTAGATTATCGAAAAACGTTGACCGTACGCCTTCACCGTACGACATTTATATAGGTATTTTATGCCTTAAGATGCGGTTCAAAAAACGTACACATATTTTTCTCGTCGTTTCTCATTCAACGCGGATATGACGATACGCTTACTAAATCGTTTAGAAAGGGGGCTTACTTGATTCTCGAAGGATTTTTACCTTTTTGCTTCATAATACATATTATTATTATATTTATACTTCGGTTTAAAGAACTTATTTCTTATTAAAATATAAATAATATCACTTAGATGAGAACAAGAAATTTATTACAATTTTTTTTTCACCTATCATTGTACATTATACACCGCGAGTACTTTATACACCATTAGTTTTCTAGAAAAAAAAGCATGCACATGAGATAAGCACATAGACGTCCAAAAAAACTGGAAAGACAAACACACAGATTATAAAACAAGCCTTGGCAAAACGTTGTTACAGAAAACATCGATTAAGCATAAATTAGTTAATTATTATCAAATATTAACCGTTTATTTAAAATGTATCGATAAAAATAATGCAAACGACTGTTTTAGCCTTAGCCAGGCTGTGGAAGTTACAGGAGCACATCAATTTGAAACTTAACTGCAGTTATAGGGTTTAAATACAATGAAGAAATAGTACTTGTGCCTGGCTAAGGGTTAAACTTGGAAACAAACTTGGAAACCTGCTTGTCACTTCTTCTTTTATCTTTTATTAGTCCCGCCTCAAGAATAGTAACGCAACAAAAAATGTATTATTGTATAAATCGATGTTGCCTCACTATATCTGAGAAGCGTCGTTATTTTTAATTTATTATGTCAATGTCCACACCGCAGTGTTCAAGAATGAGGCCCATATATTTCACCTTATCGGCCTGCAAGCTCGGACATTGGCGGTTCTTCAACTACACGACACAACACAAAATTCATATATTTACTACTACACGATACATCTCGCGAGTCGTGCCTGAATAACGGCGGCGTGTAAGCTCGGCATGTTTGAAAATATATATAATGTATGGTGTCGTGTAATAGAGAATCAGCCGTAAGTTACATAAACGATAGGGTATTTGTGGGGTAGATGCTATGAATGACAAGCAATGGACGATATTATTACAAACGTGATGAAGCGATTCGAGCCAAGCCGGGTCAGTCTCACAAAAACGTGCTTATTACGCGGTATGCCCACTCTTACGTTCTTTATAAAATGGTTAATAGTTCATTTTTTGGACTCTAGTTGATATTCACGTAGTAAAATTGGCACTATTGTGCCGACCTTGAATATCATCATCCATTTACTTTTGAGTTTTTGGTTAGAAATGAGGGATTTTAATTTTTTTACCTCTCATCTTTGTCTACGGCATTAGCTCTCAAATAGATGGTCCAATCATATTTTTTTTATTGAAAACCCATTCTTTTTGATTGAAATTTATTTTCATATAAATTTTCAAACGTGAGAGAGGGCGTACGTGTTTTTCCGATTGTAACGACTACAAACATCTCAGCCCAAGTCTTTTTACGCGTGAAAAGTTCCTGTAGTTTTCAAAACACCGCATGACGCTGCATGAATAGACGCATACTACGCGTTGAATCAACGCGTATGGTGTAACAACGTTTAAAATATACACACACATATATTTGTCAACTTTTCTATTGAATAATTTCAAGTGTCATGTTTTCTTGGGGGTGGACAGGGCTGAGCGTTTGCGTCGCGCAGTGTCTGGGATAGTTACGTGGCGGCGGCGTCGGGCGAGAGCGGCCTGTAGCGGCCGACGCGCGAGCAGCTGCGCAGCCGCCCTGCAGCAGACACACACCGTCACTCACGCGCTTCTCTCGCTTCCGAAGCAACAAAGTGCTTCGCTAAACCCCATATAATAGTGATAACAAACCAATCGACGAACCAAACGTTACTTTCGTCATAGGCAAAAATAATTTATTCAGCGAGCACTACGAGAAAATAAGAGGAGGCCTTCACAGGCATATTCTCACGTCGTGTAGTACATATTAATTATTCTGTATTAAATAAATAAGCTACTAATTCTATATAATAGTTTTTGAAGCGAGCAAGTGCTTGCACTCGATTGTGCTACAAGTTGACTACACTAAGCACGCAAACTCTTCTGGTGTTTGTCTACATATTCTTACACAGAAGGACTAAACCTGAGTCTTTTGTTAAATGATGAAAACATTTGGATGCTTCGAAACCTTAGTGAAATGCGGGCTCGCACTGAATAAACCTTTTGTATAGAAATATCTTAGATGAATGATCGTGATCAATTGGTTTGCTAACATCTGATACGCAATTAGTTCGTAATAACGTAACTATAACGCTTCAAGTAAATCGCGATATTTTTGTTACGAAGATGCCATCATACTCAATAAGACAAGGAAAAGAATATCTCGCTTGAACAAATAAGTTTTAACGACAGAAAGAGATAGAGATACGAGGCTCTTATTACAGATTAATCACATAGAAGATTTTCAATTAAAATTGTTATTTTAAACTGAAAATTATTGGCAAAACAAAATCGTCAGTAAAGTACTTTTCTCCTCCCCCGTACTCTGTTATCTAATGCCAAGTTCGACGATACGATTAACCGTATCGACAACGTTCATGGTACGAGCATTTTATATTTTTTCTTAGATGGACTTTTTTTGAAAGTCCTTAGTTTTTACTGTATGTAACAGTTTGAATTCCGTATCTTATAAACAAATTATAATTAATTAACATTTTTTTTTATTATTATCATAATATATACACATTAAAACTCCTAAACCATACATATAAAGAACACATCTCTTTTCTCCATACCAAGTAAACTAAACATAGAGATCAATTTTCTCAACAAACTAAGTCCTTACTACTATATTTTTTCGTAATCATCGCAAAAACCTTTGCAGTTTTCGAATGATTGTTAAGAACTGCACAGAAGAGCGATTCGTCTGCGGACTTTTACACTAAGACCTTGTCCAGAAAGGACTATTACACCGCGTGTTTTTGTCGCGGGTCATTTTCCATTGCGGAGTTGCAATCAATTCATCGTGAGGTCTAACGTACAAAGAGTTCAATGTGACTCGAAACACGACGCCAACGTGCGTACATATTACAGGGTCAAAGATCGTTTACAGCTGCACTGATTGCACTGTGAATTTTTTTCTTTGTCTACTTTAAGCCGTAAAAACACTAGAAATATTTAATTTTTGAACGATCTATTTCAATCAAAAGTCCGCAGACTAAATAACCTCGTCTGTGCAATATTTTATAGTCACGAATAACACAACAGAGATCAGTTACTGTAACATTCAAGTTTTTATTCAAATTACGACTAAGCCGTATGTCGTGTAAGGCTGGGCTCACACCATCCTTTGCTATATTTATCAAAACGACTATTTTGCGTTCGCATAGCATTCTAAACGCACGTTAGCCTTATGCTATATAATGTATTCGCTATTCTAGTACAATTCTCGCTCTGTACTACAAGTTTCGCTTTAGTAGGTTCTATATTATTTATGCTACGCACAAATGCGATGTTCCGCATCGTCCTTTTCTACTGTGATGTTTATCATTATACTGTATGTATATTCAATAACACTCGTCAATACGACATGCATGTATAAAGTTCCTTGTCTACGTATTACGCGTAAATGCGATATAGATCCCGGACTACGCGAATGCGATGTTCGGCTCGCACAACTAATTAATGCGATGTTCAGCCCGCACAACTCGCGAATGCGATGGTGGGGCCACACAAACCGCGAATGCGATGTTCGGCACGCACAACTAGTAAATGCGATGTTCGGCTCGCACAACTAGTAAATGCGATGTTCGGCTCGCACAACTAGTAAATGCGATGTTGTGCCCGCACAAGTAGTGAATGCTTAGTTGTGTCGGCTAGAGGCGCGGCTCACCGGAGTCCCAGCCGGCGTCGGGCTCGGGCTCGGAGTCGGAGGCGGACGAGGCGGGCGACGGCGCGCGCCGCCCCGCCAGGCTGAACGTCGACGACGACGGCTGCTTCTGCACTATCAGCTCCACCTGGCGGACAAGACACCATTTCATTACTTATTTGCCCTCAGGTTGTCAACAAGAAGCTTATTGTCGAATGCGACTCTTGCCTTGAAATCCGATGCGTATATTTTGTGTTGTTTGTCCTTGTGCGCGTCGTCCAATTGCCATTTGTTCAAAGTCAGTTTGAATGTCTCCTCCTCCGCACCTGAAATACAGTATAACACATCTTAGTTACAAAGTTATCAATGTGGTTAGCCATTACCATTATCCGGATGTTTCAAGTGGTATAAAGATACGTGACATACCCACCGCTGTGACTAAGCACAAGCCATAAAAATATGTTTTACTAATGAGAAATAAAGTTTTAAATTCTTACTAATATTATAAAGGCGAAAGTTTGTGACAATTTATGGATGTTTGTTACATTTTCACGCAAAAATGGCTTGACAGATTTGCTTGAAATTTGATGTACAAGGGTAGTTTAAACAGGTTGGATTCGAAAAATTCTTATCACGCCGGTTCCCGGGTGACATAAACTATATTTTAATTATTAAAAAAATAGGTGTTCTACTATAAAGAAATGAAAATGTATATCTCGTGCATACTGTCAGCGGGCGGCTGTATCCTCTGCGCGCCGACCTCCGCGGCGACGAAGAAGGTGTTGAACCAGAAGTGGAAGAGCTTCTCCTTGCGCATCATCATCTTGGGCTTGTTGTAGACGTCGACGCGCACGTCGCCGCGCAAGGGCGTGCAGTGCGTGAGGCAGACGCGCACGCGCGCGCCCGCGCCCACGACCTCGTGGCAGCCCGGCGGCGCCTTGAAGGGCGGCTGCGCCTGCGACACGGTCAGCTCCAGCGAGCACTGCCCGCCGTTGAGCAAGGGCGGCGGGGACATCACCAGCTCGCGGATGTACAGCTGCGTGGCGGAGTACTGCAGCCCCGAGCGCAGCAGCGCCGCGTAGTACTCCACGTAGCGGCGCTGCGACGGAATCGTCACACCTGTACATTAATTCAGGAAAATTTTTAAAAAACAAATTGTGTTTCCAAGTGGTGAAAAAGACTCTAAGGCCCGTATTACAGAACGATACTCAAGCTTTGATCTCAATTTAAAATTAGTTTAAATCGAGATCATATCGAGCTTTAATTTCAGAACGATACTTGAGTAGAAATTTATAAATCTAAACTCAAATGAGTCTTGTTTATTTTTGAACGATGCTTAGGAACTAATCTATACTTAAATAATACTTAGGTCAAGATATGAAACGCTAGTAATATTAGTTCAATGAGCTGAAATGGATATATTTGAACTCATTGAACTAATATTACTAGCGTTTCAACTTTATTATATTTAAAACAACCCAAAGAAAGAGATTAGAAATTCGTAAAAAACACCCAAGCGTACTCTCGACCTCACTCAGGCAAACACAGACTTTCTTGACTTAAGTAGTATTTAAGTATAGATTGGTTCCCAAGCATTGTTCAAAATTAAACAAGACTCATTTGAGTTTTTTGACATTGACATTGACAGTTGATAATTATAATGTTGGTATTTAAATAATAAATCAAGTAAGAAATCAAGTTATGCTTTGACTGAGTTGATGTAAAACAGAAAATTTTGTACCAAATTTAAATGTATATTACAAAATATTAATTGTTAAAAAATAATTCCAAAATATGTACATTAACATCATATTGTTTCTTGTGAAACGTGCGTGAATCGGAATAAAATAATAAAATAATTCTTTTTGTAATAGAAAACACACTTGAACCATAGACCAGAAATTATGATTTCGAGTAGAAATCAATTTTGCTACTCAAGTAAAGATCAGCTGATCAACTCTTAAGTCATATTCAAAAATAAAAGAAATGCTCGAGCATCGAATCAATACTTAAGTTGTAATCAAGTGATTGACGTTTAAACTGTACTTGAGATCTGTTCTGTAATACGGGCCTTAATGTCTATTTCCCCGCTGATTTTCTGACCTATTATTTTCAGCATACTTACCGGTAATAAGCACATTAAGTCTCACGTGCCAGTCATATCATAATGTCGTTAACTTTTTTTTAGACAACTTATTATAAGTTACGTATTTAAAGTTATTTGCAATAGACTGTGTTTGTATTGTTTACGAAATATTTTTCGAATGAGATAGCATTGCCATTGCATTGCAAATCCTATCAACGAGATTTTAACGCCTTTTAGTGAGACGATTCAAAATGATGTCACAAGATTTGTCCAGCTAGTCCATCACATTTCGAAAATTGCTTTAAAACGTATAAAAGTCTATTTATGACTGTTTTTTTTATAGTTGTTAGGCAACTAGCCATTCATCGAATCCCACCTGGGGCTTGAAATTTTTATTTCAAAAAGATTTTCAAAAAAGTCAATTTATTTCCAAACGAAGCCTGCAACATCTACGTATCCTGTTCTATAATAAAACAATAATTTACCTTTTTCGTCGTGAGTTCTTTTCGTCCCATAAAACTGCAGGGCCTCGTCCGCCGTTGCCTTCTGCCCGCTGTACAGCAGGTAGCAACACACCATTGTACCTAGAAATTTATATAAAACCAACATTAACCCATTTATCAATTAAAAAATGAAATTACTAACACAATTTTACTGTTGGAGTGGACGAACGAAATCTGCCATTCTATTTATTAATGTATAGCGAAACGCGCTTCGTTTGCATGTACCTATTCCTATGGAAATTTTGGAAAAATAATTTGTACTATAATTATAGACCTTTTTTTTTATGCCACAAAGTTGGTAAACAAGCATACGACCCGCCTGATGGTAAGCATCACCGTAGCCTATAGACGATTGAAATACCGGGGGTATCACTCACTCGTTGCCAACCTTCCTCTTGAATCACTCTAATGATTGAGAACTGCATTAAAAACCATTGAGTAGTTGAAAAGATCTAAGCGAACAGACGGCGGAAGCGACTTAATTTTATACTATGTTAAAGATAACTATTTATCTATAAAGGATAAAATACAGGGAAATTATTTGGAAAACCATAAAAAAAAAGTCTACAGACTTTAAAAAAGATCACTATGCGGTTGGTGAAAAATACTTTTAACAAAGGAATAAACGATAATAGGGTCATATTTATTCCTTTATAAAAAACCACTATGGAGCAAAGAGCAATTATTATTATTTTTAACAAAATTGTACCATAACCACGTCACGACTGCTGCCACAATGGACCCAAAAAAATCGACGGACGGTTGCATTCATGCTTTTTGAAAGAAAGCTTTAATTATAAAAAAGTTTCGGCGCTATTGTAGAACCCCCAGCTAATGACAATCATGCATTATGCTCGGTGTGCAATTTTAAGGCGCTACCAGACTGACAACGCGTTTATATACGGATATTTGTTTAATGTCCGAAGTCAATAAACTTGGTCACATCTTTATGCTTTTTTTCTAAATGAATGAATGAAAAAGAAAACCTGATTTATTTTATCATTTATATAACAAAAGAAAATGTAAAACCTAATAAAATAACTAAAGTACAATAAAACATAATATACATGACACAAGAAAAAGGCATCTAAACTTTATGAAAATAAATTAAAGAATCCACGCTAATTCTAGTTTGAAAGAGAATTACGAAAAAATATTTTTTTATTTTATCGATATTTCATTATTTTATCAATCATTTAAAAAGTAACTCTTTTTTTAACGGATCGGATCCGTGCAGCCCGTCGCGCGCAGTCTGACAGCACCTTTACTTAACCCTACATATTATCCTTTCTAAGAGGATACGCATTCAGCGTCCCTTTTTGAAATTTACGACTTTTGCGTGAAAGCGGCTCGATGGTTTGCCTCAATTAAGCGTTGTAAAGAAATTTGGCAATTACCGTGTTCGGGTTTGGGCGCTTTTTTGTTTGCACAAAGGCCCCGGGGTTTTCAATAGGGCTGTAACTCTCAACTTATCATTTCGCTTTCGACCTGATATTTGGTGACTACACTTTTTATTCGGGGGATATTGATATGAAATAATATCGGGACAAGCACACCAGTTTCACCGCTGTCTCCTGTATAGCCAGGATCAATAACGGCGACCTCAGATTGACAATAAGCAATACAGCTTATTGACGTTTTGAGGGAGAAACTACAGCTGTCTTGGAACTTTTAAGAGAGGTAGGGCACAGCGGATAATCTGCTCAAATGGGACCAGCCCGTCTGGGGAAGGACCTCCACCTTACAGAAGATCGTAGCCAAATAGCATTGGTTTCGGCCATGCTGTGTTCCTACGGTGAGTAAGGTCTCCAGAGCTCCACTTGGAAGGGTTGGCAACGCGTGAGTGATACCCCCGGTATGGAAAGCGTC
Source organism: Endotricha flammealis (assembly GCA_905163395.2). Taxonomy (NCBI): domain Eukaryota; kingdom Metazoa; phylum Arthropoda; class Insecta; order Lepidoptera; family Pyralidae; genus Endotricha; species Endotricha flammealis. The sequence goes on along the minus strand of LR990869.1, from coordinate 2,124,551 downwards.
TATAGGCTACGGTGACGGCTTACCATCAGGCCGACCGTATGCTTGCTTGCCACCTTTGTGGTATAAAAAAAAACTCACAACAGATTTAATCCGAGAGAAAATAGACGGAGTAGAAAGTATTGAAAGGACTCATTAGCATTTACATGAGAGACAGCAACTCCAGCAATCGTGATATGAAATAATATATCCCTTTTCTTGTAGCAGGCAACGCATTGGTAGCTATTGGATAAAACAGTGAAAATTTAATAAGTAAAAATAGGAAGAAGAAGAATTAATTTTTAGATGCAAAAACTGGCAACACAGGTTTTCTATTGTACTCGAGTTTTCTTGCACGAAATTCATGCTCTCTAAAGTTAAAGTGTTTATATTGAATAAACGTAGTGAATATCAAGAGTACCTGGTATTATTTAATAGGTTATGGGCCCAGGACACTCTGACCCAAAATTCGGCAAAGAAAAGTTACAATCGATCGTATCATATAATTTTATATTGAAGTGCTAACCTCAAAATGGAACCCACGCGGTCCATGAATCTAGATAAATTTGATGGAAATAACTTTCGTCAATGGAAATTCCAAATCAAATGTGCTTTAAAAGCTAAAGGAATAGATATAACGACGCCCAAACCGGAAAACAGTAATGAATGGTCGAAAAATGACGGCATGGCGATGTTCATTATTACTTCTTCGATGGACTTCAAACAAATTACATTGATAGAAAATTGTGACACGGCCATGGAGATAATGTCAAAACTAGAAGCGATCTATGAACAAAAAAGTGAACTATGCAAAATGTTGATTCACGAACGATTTTACCAATATAAAATGTCTCCGGGTGACAGTGTAGCTCAACACATCTCAAAAGTTGAAACCCTTGCTAAACAGTTAAATGAAAGCGGGGAGAGTGTTAGCCAAATGGCCATCATTACAAAAATATTGGGAACATTGCCCCCCAAGTATAGGTCACTGCGACAAGCATGGATGTCGTTAGATCCAAAACAACAAACAGTTATTAATTTAACTTCACGCTTACTGGATGAAGAGGCGAGCTTGGCAGGTGAGGAAGAACAGGAGACAGCTCTCCTTGTTGCCAAGAAGGCATGGACAAGTAAGCCTAGAGGAAATGAACCAGTAGCGAGCAGCAGTGGTACAAATCAAAATAGAATGAGCAAACATAGGTTTGAATGTTATAATTGTGGCAAACGGGGACATTTCACAAGAGAGTGCCGTGCTCCGAGACGATCCAAATCGAGAAAACCTCAACAGGAAGGTGCAGATATGTTAGCATTTTATGTAGAAAACAATGCATGTAACACGGAAGAAAATACTTGGATTTTAGATAGTGGTGCCTCCGCCCACATGACTTTTAGAAAGGATTTCTTTTCTGAGCTGTCTGAAAGCAATCAGAAATCATTAACATTGGGGAATAAACAATCTGTGGAAGTTGCAGGAATCGGCAAAGTGTTAATAAAGAGATATGTTAATGGTCAGTGGGAGGCAAGCGAACTACATGGTGTTTTATATGTTCCTAGTCTGAGAAGAAATTTGTTTTCAGAAGGTGTGATAATTCGAAAGTCCTATTATATTATAAAGAAGAGTAAAAAGATGATACTAGTTGGCTATGACAATACCAATTACAGAATGTATGATGTAAATACAAAGAAAATAAATATATCAAGAAATGTTATATTTGATGAACAGCAAGTTCCAACCTTAAGAAAGAACATTGCACAAATAAATATAGCTGATGAGAATGAAGGTGAAACAAACCAGAGTCGTATAGATACAGTAAATTCGAGTGAAGATGATACTCTCATAGAAGGCTCCTCAGAGAATGAAGACAGCTTAGTAAGTTGTGATAGCAGTGATGATCCAGCTTATGAACCATCCCAAGAATTGAGTGACACAGTAACACAGTCTATGAATTTGAGACCACGAAGCAATAGAAACTTTGAAGCAAATCTAGTGGAACTATCGTTGCCACAAACATATGATGAAGCACTGAATAGTCCACAAAGAGTAGAGTGGTCTGAAGCTATTAAAGAAGAATTGGCTGCGCACAAGGAGAACAATACATGGACTGAAGTCGAGAGATCAGATCAACGAACCCTTTCTACGAAGTGGGTGTTCGCTGTTAAGAGAGGTGAGAATAACCACATTGTGCGGTACAAAGCTCGTTTGTGTGCTAGGGGTTTTAACCAAATTAAGGACATCGATTATCAAGAAATATTTTCTCCAACAACCCGTTACGATTCCATAAGAATTGTTCTTTCTATTGCTGCAAAGTATAATTTAGAGATACAACAGTTTGATGTGAAAACTGCATTTCTGAATGGGTTTCTTGAAGAAAATATTTTTATAGAAATACCTGAAGGTTTGTCAATTAAAGATAATTTTGTATTAAAATTGAATAAGTCTTTGTATGGCTTAAAGCAGGCATCTCGGTGCTGGAACAAAAGGTTCACCGAATTCTTGTTGAAATATGGATTTAAACAATCTCAGGCTGATAATTGTATCTATATAGGAACTTTCAAACAGTCAAAAGTATTCCTAATAATTTATGTTGACGATGCTCTTGTAATATCTTCAAATAAATTAGTTATCAAAGAAATAATAGATTATTTAAAAGAAGGTTTTAAAATTCAAGAATTAAATTTGAAGTACTTTGTTGGCATGCAGATAGAAAGAAGGCATAATAGTATTTTTATTCATCAGGAAAATTATATAAATCAGATTATTGAGAAGTTTTGCATGAGTAATGCAAATCCTGCCAACACTCCTGCAGATGTTAATGTTATTATTGCAAAGAATTTAGATGAAAATGTTGTAAATTTTCCTTATAGAGACGCTATAGGTTGCTTGCTATTTTTGTGTTCTGTTTCAAGGCCTGACATTTCATTTGCTGTCAATATGTTGAGCAGATATGTAAACAATCCAAGTCACCAACATGTCAATGCTGTTAAACGTGTAATTAGATATTTAATGAACAGTAAACATTTATGTATAAAATATGGAGAAAGTGGTGGTCTGGTAGGTTATTCAGATTCAGATTATGCAAGTGATGTAGATACACGTAAATCCACTACTGGGTACATTTTTATAATGAACGGTGGACCAATCACATGGTCCAGTCAAAAGCAAAAGACCATTGCTCTCTCCACAACAGAGGCAGAATTTGTAGCTGCCTGTGAGTCAGCCAAGGAGATATTGTGGTTGCAGCAATTAATGTCAGATCTAGGTGAAACTTATGATAGCATTACATTGAATGTTGATAACCAGAGTGCGATTAAATTGCTTAGCAACCCTGTTTATCATAAGAGAACTAAACATGTAGATGTCAAGTATAATTTCATACGGGAAAAGGTTGAGTTGGGTTTAGTTAAAATTAATTATGTGCCAAGTAAGTTACAATTAGCAGACATTTTAACAAAGACGTTGCCCTCTCAAACTTTTACCTTTCTAAGGGATCAGATAATGTTTGTGTAATTTTTTTTATATTTTTGTACCAAGTGTGGTCAAGTTTTTGTTGAATGGGGATTAAATTTTAGTGGGAGTATTGGATAAAACAGTGAAAATTTAATAAGTAAAAATAGGAAGAAGAAGAATTAATTTTTAGATGCAAAAACTGGCAACACAGGTTTTCTATTGTACTCGAGTTTTCTTGCACGAAATTCATGCTCTCTAAAGTTAAAGTGTTTATATTGAATAAACGTAGTGAATATCAAGAGTACCTGGTATTATTTAATAAGCGCACTGGTGTTGCTGGTGTTTATTCATAGGCGGTGGTGACCACTTTCCATCAGGTGGTCGTCTTATTAACCCATAATCATCCCACTGCAGGGATACGGGTCTCCCTTCAGTCGAAGGAAGGAAGTGACCGGCTTGCTTACGATAAAAACTGTAAGGCTTTTAACTGCAAATGTGTGCCTTATTGGTCGTTTTCTAGCGTTGAAATTACATAAAATATAATTATGATCAAGTCATACATGACTGGTTGTGCATGCATCGTTTTATGATATTTAAAGTACCCCTTAGTGGATATTTATGAAGAGAAATCTATATGGGCAGTAAAATTATTTATAGATAAATTATACTAATTATTTTATTATTACTTACGATTAGACGGTTAACTTATGAAATTACCTTCCTACGATCTACACAATTTTTATGTTAGATTCCCTAGATAGATTCCTAGGAAAAGAAAAAACCAGTTTCTATATGCAATAAAAATACTACTTCACTGGCATGGTTTGGCTAGTTTTGTGATGATCATAAAACCATAAATAATTAAAACATTATTATTGTAATTTAAGCCTTTTTCTAGAATTTTTAGGGAATCAAGGTGGAACTCCTAACTTCCAAAACGACCGCGACGCGCGACCGAGATACAATACCCGAGGCACTGCTTCGGAAGCCGGTCGCGTGATATGGTCGCTAGGATCCGAATGCTACCTTTATCACAAATTACTATAGTTACTACGCGACCTGAAAGTTTCAACCATTCACGTCGGAAGTGCTAGTAGGATAAAACATATTGACGTGCAAAAGTATTTCCTGGAAATCTACTTTTTTTTAAATGACATAGACAAACAAGCAAGCGGGCCACCTACCATGAAGGTTGGAGGAAGGGAAGGGTAAGGAGGAGGGGGAAAGAGGGGATATGGGAAGGAGTTGTGCTTGCGGATTTCTCATTCACCAAACGAAACGCATTGCTGCTTCACGTCGATATTGTGTGAGAGGGTGGTACTTCCCCGGTCGAGCTAGCCCATTTCATAATAATTGCTCTACCACTCCAAAAAACTTACAAAATAAATGATTTTTACCTATTTGAATGAAGGTCGCTAGCAGGTCGCATTTGGGGGAGGCCTATGTGCAGCAGTGGACTTCTTGTGGCTAAAATGATGATGACGATTTGAATAAAAATGACTTTGACATCTTACCCGTCCGTCCTTTGCCGGCCTTGCAGTGGACGGCGGCGACGTTCCGCGAGTCCGCGCTCAACCAATCGTGGACATCCTCGCAAAACGGCTGGATCAATTCGATGTTCGGAGGGGTGTGGTCCTCGAACGCGTACGTGGCCACCTGGAAAAATCATAGTCATCACCTGTAGTTTTACAGACCAGTAGTCGTGTGGCTAGCAAAGTCCACTTCTCAAGTGTCGTTAGTTCGAATCCCGCTAAAAACCAACGTGTGCATAAATATGTCTGTTTCGTTTTCTTCATAGCCACGAAAAAAGGAGTCTTTCGTCACCGCTGACTGTTTGATTTAGTTTGAAGGCGTTTGGGGGCCAAAATATATTTTGGCTCTATTATTAGCTCGTCGCAAGAAAGGAGCAGCAGCTTCCAATCGATCATATCGGAAACATTTGAGAGGCTTATTCTGCAGCAGTGGACTTCTTGTGGCCGAGATGATGACGATGATTTGCTATTACCTGTTTACCAAAGTAGCATTTGGTAACATTGGATTCGATTTTGTGACAAATTAAAACTAGAAATTAATTGAGCTACCAAATAGAAATTCTTTCGAGGTTTCTTTCATAATTAACTTTCTGTGTAATAGAGAGAAAACCTACCAATAACACACTTCCATTCCAATTTGATCTCGGAAGCCGTACACAAAATGGCAATTGATAAACGTCGTTATCCCTATGACGGTATTTCAACGGTATAGACAGAAATCAAAATAGATACAGCTTTTATCTATTTAAGCATGCTTTGTCCTGAATTGATGGATCAACGCTGATCGTAGTGACCTGAAACTTGAAGGGCTTGTTCTTTCTAAGACATAGACATCTCTTATGAAAGGATTTTTCTAAATACTACGAGAAAGTTGGAAACACGGTAAGTTGCGCGAGTTACACTAGTATTTGTACAAAAGTTGTGGCATTTCACATATTACCACCTAAATACTGTAGCGTCTGTAGAACGATTGGTGGAGAACAATCTTTTCAACACTGGCCTCCGCCAATCCGCATGCTCCAGCGTGGCAGAGTATTTAATCTCGTCGATTATATGGAGACGATGATTATGGGTTGATATGGAACTGTCAAATTCGTTATTCAAAAACATTGTCAACTTCTAAATACATAGCTGACGTTATAATTTACGGTTGAAACAAGATTCAACATTAAAATTCTCATCGCGTCATCTATTTAGATTAATACCTGTGATTACGTTATGTATTCAATCTAATAGCGTACAGTACAATTGGCGACACAGCGCATGCAACGGTCGTTTCTTCCTTCCTTGTAAACTAAATTACCGCTTACTGTTGCCAGGTGTACCTACACATGTCGTTATTTTAATCCAGGTGAAACGTATTTCCATGGCAACAGACTTTTTGTTATTATTTATACTTATACTAGCTGTTACCCGCGGCTCCGCTCGCGTGGTCAAGGGAAAATGTAAATAATTTTTCCCATGCGAATCTCTTTATCCCGTGAGAAAAAAGTAGCCTTAAGTTCTCCATACCTTAAATTATCCCCGTTAAAAAATTATGAAAAGATAATGTTATACTTTTTTTCCCGTGGGAATGAGATGTTTTTCCGGGATAAAAAGTAGCCTTTGTCACTCTCCAGACCTTTACTATCCCCAGTAGAAAATTCATAACAATCCGTTCATTACTTTCGACGTGAAGGGAGGACAAACCAACAAACACACTTTCACATTTATAATATTAGTATGGATATTACAGTGAAACTTCGTTTGTGTGTATCCCGATTCCCGTGGGAATTTTAGAAAATCCATGTCCATGTTATAGATACAAACCTTCATTTTGAATCACTACCTATTTCTGAGAACTACATAAGATCTAAGCGAACTGACAGCAGAAGCGACTTTATTTTTTCTACTATGAAAGGAGGAGATGAGAAGGTATCGTTTCGTGTGTCAAACAATGATAACTCTAGTCAGTATTTAGATGGGTTCAAAAAATTTCAGAGACTTCTAAAAGATCAGCTAGGTTACTCTGCATAGCAATCGCGATTTTAATTTCAATTCTGTATAATTTCAATAATTCGTACCATTGTAATTTTATACTTTACTAACTATTTGGTTAGCATAGCATATAATCCGATTTTATTTAGTTTAGTATTTAGTTAGCGCTAGTTTAGCTGTAAAGAGTACCTAAAATTAACAATCCAATGGCGATCGTGCGGAATTATCTTCAAGAGTAAGGGGCTGGTCTTCATTTAAAAAGAAATAATGGAAAAGCACTCTATAAACTTCGCAATTTTTGTTCACACTCAATAGCATAATGTAATGCAATGATTGAGGTACTCCTTTGACCACTCCCGCGATCTTGATCATTGATAACGCGTTCAAACATTGATATCGTATCAGCGAAATGCAGCGGGCTTATCACACACGCTATCATTTAAATTATTATGTAACAGTGTTAAATTATGCTTATATAACTTACTGTTGCAATGCAATGTTTCAGATTTTAAAAGGATTTTATGTATAAATATGTGAGAACGACATGGCTTTTCTCTTGAATCTCCATCTAAAGAATCATCATCTTCATTACTTATTTTCTTATTCATTTGACGACCTCCGTGCTCCGTGGCGTAATGGTTACAACGCCAGATCGCCACCCAGGAGCTCCCGGGTTCGAATTCCGGTCGGGTCTTGAATGTTTATCTATATATGTATTTGTTATAAAATATATATAGTATCTTTGAGTTACTTTCTCATAACACAAGTTTCGAACTTACTTTGAGGCTAGTCAATCTGTGTTATTTGTCCCTATATATTTATCATCATCATATCAACCCATCCATAATCATGCCACTGCAGGAATACGGGTCTCCCTTCAATCGAATGAGATTGGAGCGTACTCTGCCACGCTACTCCAACGCGGATTGGCAGAGGCCAATAGTGTTTTCAAGCCACCTGAAGTCCACCGACTAGGAACGACTGTCTTCCTTGGCAACAGCCGGGACTGACGGCTTAACGAGCCCTACAAAGCACAGATAAGCTTGAGATAACGAAACCCATCCAATAACTGGCTAGGGTCCACGTTTAAAAGTCTGGCAAGGTTTGAAAGAAGAAACAGAAGAATGAAAGTACGAGGGGAATGCAAGCAGGAATTAGTATGATTGAAAATTTTTATTAGCAAGAGTAGTGGACTTCTTATATGTTGATGAAACATAAGCTCCGACCACAATTTCCGCGAAAGACCAGAGTGGAACCCTCGTGGATCATCCTATAGTCCATGACACATGCTGAATTTTTATTGTGTATTTATAATTTTATTGTAACCAAAACCAATCAATTCTTCTTGCTTTTTTTCTTTCAGAGTAAAGGGTATAGGAAAAAAATATTGTAGACTCAAAGCCATATCCAACTTAGCGGTATACCTTTATCTCTATTTGCATTTGTGGATAAGCCCAGACCAGGATAAGGCGATAAGCCCATATGATTTCCTTGTTCGACAATAAAGGTCATTTTTTACGTACAAGCAAACTAGGTTTGAAAAAATCGTGGATAAAGTCTGTAAATTGACACAGTTTTTACCTAAAAATGACTTTAACCTGATGTTCAACATCAATTCAAGGAATGTAACCGGTATCTTTGTTGGACAGTCTCAAGGAAAACCAGGGTTTTGAGACCACTACACAATCCCACCGCTGTGTCTCCTGTAAAGCCATGGGTTTTTTGCTGGCGTAGTTGCTAAGGAGGGACGTCCTTTCAATACTTCCTATTCCGTCTAATTTATTTCTGTCTAAATTCGTTGCGAGTTTCAAGACAGCTGTAGTTTCTCCCCCCGGGACGACAATGAGAATCATTGCTTATTGTCAATTTGAGGGCGCCGTTTTTGATTCTGGCTTGTCCCGCAAAAATCAAAATAACAAGTTGCTTCGTCGATCTCAGTCCATGAGCCTATGTTAAAATCAGTCTGATATGATTGTATGCGCACGCTACATGGGTGTCAACCCGCGCTTTAGACTGACATAGTTATAAAATACTGTTGCTAACGAACATGGTGATACATTTTCCAATCTTATGCAACCATATAATACCGAAAGCCGCGCCTCTTGTAAATCTGACTCATTTATTAATACAAAATATATTGAATGTTTTGAAATCTTCAGGAAATAGTTGTATCTATACAAATAACGAAGTTACTCAGTATTAAAACAATGCTACAGATTATTTATTAAATAATATTGTTTCAAACTAATGTGATAGATCAATTTATTTTGCTGTTATGAATGTCTGAACACAATAGAAATAGGAAAGTACATTAGTTTCATAGAATAGCAATAGACATTAACACCCGTATTTATAAAGAAGTAAACGTGGTTACTTGAGTAAAAGTAACTACTCAAGTAGCGATTTTCATTCTATAGTTTAGTAATTGCGTGAAGTTAGAACTGTCAAAAGTTAGAATTCTCAGCCAAGTAATAGTCACCATTTCCTTTACTTATGACTTGAGAACACGCTAGAATACGTCAATTTTGCGTTTATTGTGAGGTTATTTTGTTAGTAACCCGTACTTCTGACATTGACAATCAAAGGACTGACAATTGACTAGCTAGTAATGATATAAAGTTAAAAATATCCTGTAACTAACTAAACCAAGTTTAAAAAATGAACACCTTAAATTGAAGGGATTATGTCGTCCGAAACGTTTCATTTCCACAAGCATTCCTTTTTGTTTAAAGACAATTAGTTCATCTAAAAGTTTAAAAAAAATAGTTAAAATAGTTTGTATAACGATAATCTTATCAGAATTACATTATAAAGTATGATTAATGTAATATTAACTTAATCTATGCAATTCTATGTGGAAACAATCTAGACCTGACGTTTGCCTTCTCATGAAACGTAACGCAGCAACGGAGTGTTGCCAGTGAGAAACAACTATCAAGCGTCGACTTTTACTTAAGCAATTGCTTAAATAAGTAACGTACATTACTTGACTGTAGAATAAGATTTGGTACTTAAGAATTCTAGCCTCAAGTAATGACTTAATTAAGTAATTACTTAGTAACAAGTAATTACTTCTTTATAAATACGGGTGTAAGTATAAATAAATAAATAAATTCTACACAGTTCACACAGCGGATATATTATTGTAAATATATACTTGTAATACATAGAAAACACCCAGACTCGAAACAAATGGTATCACATAAATATTTTCCCCGTACGGGGATCAAACCCTCTGCTGCCGAGGGTAGGATCACTACCAATGCACCACCGAGCTGTCATCGTGTCAAGTTATTTAATATAATACCCTTGAATAAATTTGCCCTTCACTACAGTAGACAGAACATTCAATTTCTGGAAATATGACCGTTTTTCGTGGAAGCAATCAACATTTTTATATCACAAAATGATAACAGTGTTGTCTGTCAAATCTACTCTTTTTATCGTAATACTTGTTTCGACAGGTGACTACTGATAGAGGAGAATATCGGGACAAGCCCACCACACCATCCCACCGCTTTCCTGTATAGCCAGTATCGACAACGGCGACCTCAGAATGGCAATAAGCAATGAAGCTCATTGACGTCCTGGTGGAGAAACTACAGCAGTCTTGGAACTCACAACGAATTTAATCAGAAAGGAATTAAACGAAGTAAGTATTGAAAGGAGTTCCCTCTTTAGCAACTAAATATGAATAGCGACAAATAGGAGGAGAATAGAAAGAGAAGCAGTGTGTGTAACGCGAACGTGCGGTTTGGTCAGTGTTCCATTTAAATTCAGACTAAGTAGTGAGTCGCGCGACCCAATTTGTATCGTGGTCGCTAGGATAGAAATTCTACCTTTATCCTCAAAACATACTGGCAGTAGGAATGGGTCGGGACTGCGCGGGAGCATTTGTATTTCATAGCATTTGTATGAACGACATCACACTAAAACGCTGTTGAAACAAAAAACGGTACATTGACCGTTTGCAAGTCTTTGTACTTTGTTTAACGAAATAAACTCTTTTTTTTGTAATTTTGTAAGGCGCGGCTGTCATCGCAACGACACTGCTCTCACCCAGACAAGTCGCGCTACTGATGAAAGTGTCTGGCAACGCATTAGTGTATGATGCGACAAGTAATGTAGGATTAACTAACATATTAGTATCGTTTGTCAATGTCACACTTCACACCTAGGCTGTCAAAATAGGACTTAGACATCTAGACTAAAAAGAGAATGTAGTACATCACTATTTGATACCAGTGTTACTGATAAGTAATACTGTTATCGGTGAATAACTGATATCAAGCGAAGGGCGACAGCAGAGGCGGCACCTTGTCTGCTAAAATAAGAGCAATAAACTTTATGAAAAAACTATTGTATATTTTTTAAATTATACCTACTCTTCACATATTTATACTACACTAGCTGCCCGGCCCGGCTTCGCCCGGGTACTGTTTCGTTTTTTTTTCAATCTTTCTGAGAGATTTTCTTAATATTTTTTTCCGTAAGAACCTTGTACAGAGTATTAGAAAACTACAAAAAAAATCAGCCAAATCGGTCAAGCCGTTTTCATGTTATGTCGTGACAACGGAAAACGGGTTTCATTTTTATATATATATAGATATTGGCCGATTCTACCATGCATGGTAGAGAACTAAGAAGAAAGATTTTGACGCAATTAAACTAAACATCGTAATGAAACTAAAGCGTCCGTTACACAAGGAGAGTTTCCCGCACGCGAGCGGCGAATAATCGTATGCAATTATCCCATGGCAAAACTCGCCTTTCGATTCTCGCCTGCGGTTGTTTACATTTTGACAAAAACTCGTAACATTCAAGCTATTCTCGAATGCGAGTATCACAGGTGAGATTCGCTTCTCTTAATATGTTTACACTACAAGCGAGTAATCGTAGATCTAAAAACGCATACGTGTCTCGACTTGTATAAACAATGCTCGGGCGAGAATCGCAAGTGTCGATGCGAGACTCGCGCAAATCACTCCGTACTGATTTTGACACGAGACTCGCCATTCGTGACCTAATACACAAGTACACCTTGGACCACCTCCGAAGACATTATACAGCGCTGGTCAATTCTCATAATTAATTTCTTACTTACAGTATTATTCGTATTTACTCGGCTTAATCACACGACTTGTTCAAAGATAATCGAAAAAACATCACTATTACACAGGCGCCCACGTTACACCACATCCCTAGAACGTCATTCTTTTTTTCGTGTGTATTCGGCAATACACGCAATAATATATTTTATTCAATTTTATTAGTTTTTTCTATTATTAAGACATTATTAAGTCTTTATATAAGTGGAAGAAGAGGAGATAAAAAGAAAATGTGTAAAAATCGAGTAATGGAGGAATTCGACGAAAACAAGACTCACGCGCTGTCGTCGCCGCTACGAGGATGGTTACCTTAGGTTGATATAAATCCAATATCTATATAATTTCAAAGCAAAATGGTGAGTTGTTTTAAAGTTGAACTCTCAAAAAGAGTAAAAATAATAAAATCTCTTAATAATTTAGATTTCCAAACAATTCGGCAGGCGACCTGGTAAGAAAAAAAATGGCCGCTGCTTTCATTTTGCAATTAATTTTTTTTATAATTTGTCGTAATGTTCCTATAAATTTGTGATGAACAAATTTTTCTATGGGATTGTTGCCTTTAGAAAAAGTAAAGATCGTTATCCTTTTTCCAAGATGTGATGCATTGCAAATTCATTTGCATAATATTATTATAAATTTAATAATGTCAAATCAAGGCATTGTGTGTGGCTCAGTGGTACCGACCGTTCCATGCATTAGATGGAATACATTCATTTCAAATATCAGTGATCTTAGTATGTAAACCACATTCAGCTAAACAATTGTTTGATGTTTGACCAAAAACAATTTGGTCTAGCTAGATGAGTAATAAGAATACATTAATAATATACTTCACAATTATTGTGTTAAGTACTAACACATTTGGAAGTTATTTTATTTAACCTTGGTAAATGGCCGTTGCTGGATCAACAAGAATACATATAAGTAACCAATATAGTTTGGAAGACCCTTTCCATATATATATATTTTAAATACAGAAAAACAAAGACTGGCCGCTCCTTTATGTAACACATGGGATTTCTTGCAGTGACTATCTTTACAGCTGCTTTACAGTTTACAAAATTTATAAGAGGTATTTGGCACAAATTTAAAGTTGGAAAAGAAGAAATTATTTATTAATTTGTGTACCTGCCATGAGGATTTTTTATTATGCCAACCATTATATTATTATCCGAGATTAAGGAACTGCGAATGATTTGCGGGATCATTTCTTTCCGAATTATATCCTAGATATAAAGGATGTGTCTAGTTTGTGGGACTAGTTCCGTTCTTATTTATCATGGATTTTGGGACATTAGCGTCTGACACATTGGGGTCAGATCATGTTTCCTGTTCATAAAAATCTTGGATTTAGGGATTGCGAATAGCACAATTGGGGCTATTTCTTCCCGGTTTTTTATCTGGATTTATTATCCAAAAATTGCAGCCATCCACAGACAGGAGGCACTTGGCTCCGTGTGGTTTTGTTTGTGCTGAATGCCTCTTTCCTGACACAAATATTATATTAGCATTTATTAACAATAATGTTTAGCGATGGTTGGTTATATTTTCTTTTCTCGGACCATTACCTTCGTGAAAATCCTTTTTCCAAGCAAGCAATGGAAAACAAAGTTGGCCTTGGTCATATGATTTTGTGAAGAATATAGTTTCAGAATTAATATAATTTATTTCAGAAAATAATGGATTGATTTCCAGAATACGAGTTGTCCTTATGAGACCATACATCATATATCAACCCATAATCATCCCACTGCAGGGATACGGGTTTCCCTTCAACCGAAGGAACCATTTCTTTCACAAAATTAAATTATTTTTCTAGCAATGCATTAATGACAATGGTGAACAATGTTTACCTGGTTATGTGAATGGTTTCTTAAAAGAACCATCTCTGCCAAAATTGTTAAAAACAATAATATTAATTTATTCCAGACCATAATGCATTAAACACAATGGCATATATTAACCAAGGAAAGTGATGGTTATAGTTGGAGATTTATTTTAAAAATATACATAAAAATATATTATTATGTTTTTACATGCCTTTAGTGGAGGGTTTTTGAGACAGTTACCTACTGTTCTGTCTTTTATGCATTAATTATGAAAATTGTGCCTGAAATAATTTACTCTTACTGCTAAAACATAACGTTTTTTCTTTTTTCAGAATTATGAAATCATAAAACGATTATTCTTTTTTCACAACGGGAAAAATGCCAACTAAAGCTCTCTTTGGCAATATCTAAAACTCCCGTCTTACGCATTATATACCTACAAGGTATTTTTCTTTTGCGAATTTCAGCTTGTTTGAACAAGACAAGACTTCGATCAGTCGATCGAGACGAGACTTCATATTTTTCAATGGCTTTTTAGCAATTTAATAATTTAGTACTGGCAATACTAAAGATTTTATTTTTTATTTTATTTGACAGCAGTATTAGTAAGCCAAAAACTGTATTGTAATCAGACAGTTGTTGCCAAAGAAGAAGAAGTCGAAACAAAACGTCACGAAATTGACAGTGACATTAGTGACAGTGAAAGATTTTAGTTTTTTGAATAAATTAAATAAAATTATTAATCCTTTCTTTCAGTGTAAACAAAGTTTATAGGAGCCATAATGTGTAAATACACAGTAAATATATCGCATTGTTGTGTAATTATGCAGAAAAAAGGGCTCAGTTTATAAAACAATGGAGGGCCGATTGTCGTTGTGCACTGAGTACCTAATAAGTATGATGAGCGAGTTTCGAACTTCGTTTTTTATGACTACGCGAGCCAGCTGTGTTGGCTACCAGTATACTTAATTGTTTTACATACGCTTCTTGAAGTTAGCGGTCTTAGCCTGAAAGACTACCTAGTACCTACGCCAAAAGCGTAACGTACGTTTGTACAGCACAACCAGAAAGTCGGCAATGAAATTACAATGAATCTGTCCTTTTTTATTGGGTACTTAACCAAACCGGCAAGATACAGTTTCAAACAAGTTTGTATGAATTATTTCCTACTTGGTAGAAAAATACATTTAGTTATGACATCTTGTCATAAAGTGGTTTTTTTTCTGTAGAATAATTTACCTTTTATATTGTGTGAGAAAACACATACTATGCAAGTAATTCTGTTATGGAAGTGGCAATTGATTGTTGCCCTTGTTTAAGTAAAAAATATGACCTTTTTTTTATGAAAGATTTTACATATGTAAAATTCCTATAAGTAGTTACAATTACTATGAATCTTTTGTAACATAGGGTGACCTATGTGTACTTTGATCATTTTCTGATGATGAGCGTCAGTGTATATTCAAGACAGGTTGATGGATACGGGTGTTAAAACCTTTTGTGTAATAATTTACATAGCATTTGCTGTGGTTTTATATATACACTTATTATAAACCTATTCTATTATGTAATATATATATTTATTATTGAAAAATGGTTGAATTTATACATAGTTGATACTAAAACTATCATATTCTCTATGTCAACATGGTTTATCCAGTAATTATGTAGGTACTGTGAATAAACAAAAATAGAATGTAATTAACATTAAAACTATAGTTAATAATAATAATAATATGATGTATTCATGATTGGAATTATCCTGACCAAAGTCTTAAGTCTATAAAACTTTTAATGATTGAACAATATTAAAATTGCTCAATTCTGATGTTTTCAGATTGCATAATATTTATGTATGTACTTTGAATTTATGTTTCAGAACTAAGCTATCATGAGCTATGTACAGATCGCAAAACAAATGAAATTGAATTTCAATTTTCTTAAAACTACAAAAAATTGTTTATTCAAACGATAAATTATTTAACTTATGGTATTTAGTGGTTTAAGTAAACAAATGACTTTCCAGTATTTGACTCAATTATATTAACAGCAATACCTTAGTATGGTATGAGATCTTATCATGTATAAGCGTTGTCACCCAACAAAGCACTTCAACCCTTATGTTGCTGATGGTATGAGATAATGTCATTAAAGCTTGTTGCAAGTTTAACAGTTGGTTTTAAAAAAAAAAAAAAAAAAAATAATGGACAGTATAACAGAAAATAGTGCTTTTTTAAGTTTGTACTTTTATAATTCATGTTTTTTGATTCAATATTACAGTAAGAAATTACTGAACCTGTCCAGAAAAGGAAGGACAATGGTTATTGAAATTTCCATTTCATATAACTAAAACTAGACTTTCGAATCCTGCATTGAATTGCTTTAAACATTGGGGGGGGGGGGGGGGGTGGAGTGTAGTGACATGTTATGCAGAATTGAAAATCATCCAGTTGCACTGATTGGTTTTTAAATTTAAAACAAATAGGTTAAAATAATATTTAAAACCTAAGCAAGAGATTTTCTGTACCTACGGTAAAAATCTGTAGTACTTTGCGATAACTTGTCCTTTTACCTTAAATTCACTATTAACTCTCACATCTAGTGTGTTAATTCTTATCAAATCTTGTCCACTTTTCTAAGAGATAAGTTATGGGCATGACTTAAGTATAGCGATTAGATATATTTTACATTGTGTTTGCATGTTGTTTAATCGAGATCTATAATGTGTCTGTAATATCGGTAGGTCAACACTATAGATTTTACCTATCTAATCATCAATATTAGTATGGTTTAAGAAATTTATTTCTCATGAGAACTTAAATGACAATATGTTCACTTACTGAGAAACTAAATAATTCACTATTATCACCGAATCAATATTAGTCAAATGTTTTTTCTGAAACTGTGACCGAAATGGACATTTATTCAAAACTATTTGGAGTTTGTATTTTTATGACAACCCTTTCTGGGATAGGCAAAAATACAAAGATAATATTATATTTTCTGTTTACTACAGAATCATCTTCAGAACTGGTGTGCTGACCATATAGGTATTTGGTGTTCTGGTTATAATATTAAGGACAAAATGGGCAAAAATCCAGATGCTCTAAACATCTACTGTAAGTAAGAAATTAATTATGAGAATTGACCAGCGCTGTATAATTGATGATTAAACGAACTTACCTGTACGTGAAGTTCTATCATAATTATACTAGCTGGTCAATTCTCATAATTAGGTCCCTCCCAAGTACCCCTCCCGTAAGTGTATGGGATACACAAATCTGTATTTAGCCCACATTGTCCGAGTCGGGCGTAGACAATAGTATTCTCTGTCTACGGAGTCAGGAGTACTTTAAACAAAATGACGTTCTAGGGATGTGGTGTAACGTGGCGCCTGTGTAATAGTGATGTTTTTTCGATTATCTTTGAACAAGTCGTGTGATTAAGCCGAGTAAATACGAATAATACTGTAAGTAAGAAATTAATTATGAGAATTGACCAGCTAGTATAATTATGATAGAACTTCACGTACAGGTAAGTTCGTTTAATCATCAATTATAGCACCACCACTGACACTTCTGAACAACAGTCGTGTTTTTGAATGGCGAAACTCGTTAGAGAAACTCGTATGATTTGTTTACACAGGCTCGCGGCCCAGGAGAGCTTAAGTAGCGAGAATTGTATTCGAGAGGCAAAACTCGGAGCATTTGTTTACACTAGGCTACCATATTATTGCCTGGAAGAAATCGCCGCTCGCGTGCGAGAAACTCTCCTTGTGTAAAAGACGCTTTAGTAAATGCATAGTACAATCCACCTTACAGAAAATCGTAGCCAAATAGCATTGGTCTCGGCCATGTTATGTTCCTACGGCGAGTAAGGTCTCCAGAGCTCCACTTAAGGGGGGGGGGGGAGGGGGTTTGGGAGGGTAGGCAACGCGTGATACCCCCGGTATTGCAAGCGTCTATAGGCTACGGTGATGCTTACCATCAGGCGAGCCGTATGCTTGTTTGCCAACTTTGTGGTAGGTATATGAATAAATACTATTAATAAATAAAAATTCGCGTATTTCACGCAATATTTAGAAAACTTAAATCATATTTTGGATTGAAGGGAGATCCGTACGATCTATCCAAATCATATTTAGGACCCTGCTCACCGGTTTTTTGGCTGACTGTACTTTTACCAATATGTATCGAATTATGGACGTTAAAAACTGACCACCAAAAACCATTTAAACATTGTCTTCCAAGTAGGAGTTTGGCCTTACATTGTATTCTTTTTATAGCCAGTCGATTAGTGGCTAACATAACAATAGCAGTTCAGAAATATAATAAATCGAATGTTGAACTATTAATACTAAAGTACAAGTCGCCGATTTGGTAATAACACTCCTTAATATAAAAGAATAAAGTGTCCATAGGCATGTCCTACGATTTAGGCATTCTCTTAAATTTTGTCGAAGATTTAAGGACTATTTTCTTTCTATCCTATCGATTAATTGGATGTATTGTGTGATAGAAGATAATGCATCGCAATGGAGATGATGGGTGATAGAATGGAAAAAGAAGACCGCCAATCCGAAATGATGTCTGCAAGTAGATGATGACTGAGATCTTCCATATCCAATGATTTTCACATAACAACTACGCATTGACATACATTTTTCCTATCCTATGGTGATGTCTGCACTCAGACGCAATCGTGATTCTGTGCAGTCCGAGTTGGCTGATAGATAATTCAATTAAAATTAAGTCCGCCTGTAGTATCAGTACTTTATTAATTCTGGTCAATAAAAACCAATAAAATGTCGTGAAAATAGTACGTGAAAATTTTCGGAAAATCTGCAGTATTTACATCAAAGAACGAAAGTTCTCAGACAGTTTAATTCATACATTTTCTTCATAACTGATGTGAAGTTCATAATCATAAAAGTCTTGGATAAATTCCGTTCCTAAACTAAACGGTTTATTCATAAATTTCGGCTAAACGCCAAGTCATTAAAAGTTCCCATTCAAATGTGTGCCAATGTATTCATGACCTTTGGAAGCAGGGGGAAAGGTGAATTTGTACAGTTCAGCCGGCAAATATAAATAAAAACTGTATGGAATACAAATTACTGCAACACACGCACAACTTTTCACAAATGCTGGTGAATTGCGATTGCTTTCATCAGGTAACGCGTTTCGTATGTCCTGACTATTCCTGACAAAGATTCCAAAATTCAAAACGTTTATTCAGAAAGTAGGTCTTTATAGGCACTTGCTCTATTCAGATTACATATACAATCTACTATATAAGCTACTACCACTTCGGAAACAAAGCAAAATTACCACTGGTAAAAGAAATGGCGAAAGAAAATTACCAAAAAATAATATCAAGATCAACAAATTAAAATAAGCATTTGTTGTTTTCTATTTTTTTGTTAGATGTTCAGATCTAGTTAACTGTTCAGGTAAAGGGGAGCCTTTACGTCTCCTAGCATCCCTGTCGCTTGCTAGTTCCTCCCAATCGCCGCAAAAGGCAGTCAAGTCGTCCGATTATCGCATCCTTGGCTTACCCCTATAGGTACGTTTTTCCGTGATGTATTCAATAAAATAAATAATTAAAACTCGATGAAATTGTTCTTTGAGGTCAAAGATTAAGAAATAGAGATATGGAATGAAATGGTTGAAATTTGACATGCAAAATCACCACAACGTTTGACTGATAACTGAATTTTCTGTTTGTTTCTAAAATGCATCTTTGACAAATGAAACCAAGTATGCAAACTTAGTAAATATAGGCACGTAAAACAATAGAACATAAAAATATATCAGCAAAGCCAAAAATAGAGATAATGAGTAAAGATAAGGTTAGGACAAAAGGTCCTAAAAGATTAAGGAAAGATGTTAATGGTGATGCAACCGACTATTATCAAGA
The DNA here is from genome assembly GCA_905163395.2 of Endotricha flammealis. Classification (NCBI taxonomy): domain Eukaryota; kingdom Metazoa; phylum Arthropoda; class Insecta; order Lepidoptera; family Pyralidae; genus Endotricha; species Endotricha flammealis. The sequence continues at coordinate 2,104,762 of LR990869.1, read as the reverse complement.
TAAGATACCCAAGTCACCTTTACTGACCGGTTTATTTATGTATAGATACAGATTGATAAACTTTAGGACAAACAAAAGGCATAGGGATGGACCGAGAATTTTTAGAAAACGAATAAATAAATTTGGGAGATGCCTAGCTATGTCAAGCAGTGGACTTCTTATGGCTGAGATGATGACGATGAACAAATCTGTACGAAGATGACACACCGCACGCAATTCTTCGACTCTAGTATCGGTAATAATCGGTTTATTGCGTTTGATAAACTTCAGGACTCACTAGAACTCGTAAAGAAAATGGTAGTAGAACATTACGAAAACTGATCAAATGCTGATGCGTAACAATCATGATTATGTATTATCAGAATTGACAGGGCGGGCGTCACTTATGCATGCCTTTAGACAAAACGATTCTAATATTAAAAATGATAAATATACCATTCTTCGAATCCGGTACATTGTATTAAAGGTCGACAGTGAACACGAAGTCATATATTCAGTCTATATTGGACGAAGAAATTGTCGTTTTGTTTTGAATGTATGTATCTGTAAGCTATCTGGGTCGAATACTACATTAACTAATATAGAAACCACTACTTTGTTATACAATGGCAATAATCGTTTAGCTATGACATAGAGACATACAAGTGGGATAATAGATTTCATAGTTTCAGTGTAAATGATTGAAATCCAAATGCAATAGTAAACGTAGATTGTCTAAAAGGGAAAGGTTACTGATTGACTAATTTATAAGAATAAACACAAAATCTCGAAAACCACGTCCATGAAGCTGAAATTGTATGTAAGCTAATTTCTAGGAGAAGATAGCAACAATGTAAATAACGAAACTAAATTATTCCTCACAAACGAAGTAGTGGAAACAGAAAAGCTAGAAATAATATATTTCTTATTTTGTTAAGTACAGTTTTATTATTAAGTTGGCCACTAATGTTTACACTAGGGAAGAGACTGGTTACCCAACACAGTGAATCTTAGTGTGGGGTCCAGAGCTATTAGTGATTACTGTGTAATTTGTAACGCTTACTTTTGGGTTCGTAAATGAATTTAGATTTTTTTATTTCGTTTTCGATAGTTCTGCTTTGATATAGTAATATACTATAAGGAACCATGTGTGAAAAAGTAACTAAAACTTCGAGTGTTTAAAAAGAAAAAGAATTTGATATTTGCATCGACTAAATTGGTAGCTCCATATTACGCCCTTGAAGGAATGTATCAAATTACCAATAACCCTGTACCGTATAAGTAGTTTCAGATTCACATGAATGCTCACGAGCTCACGTATCGAACATTAGACGTATGGTATATTTATTATGACTCATTATGCCATGACATAGCTCACAGTTAAAACTTTTGATATTTTATAACCAAGAAAAACTACTTAGAAAAATCTGAGGTGATTTAGGAACAAAAAATTAAAATCAATCAAAATTGGAGAGACTTTCTTCTTAACATTCCGCTTATAGAAAAACTACCTGATTAGAAAAATCTGAAGTGCAAGAAATAAATGCTAAATCAATCAAAATTGGCCAAATATTGTCTTGTATAGTCATCCTATTGTTTCGCGCAACGTAATCCTTGTAATTCATTATTAAACTTTAAAAAAAAACTAATTAATATGATAAACACTTTTTTTTTTAAAGACTGCTATATCCAAATCTTTATCGAGGCTAAATATTATGAAAACAAGCTTATGAGACATAGACATTTGACTTGTTTTGGTCATTATTTCGCAATTCCATCCACAAAATTTAAAAGTACAAAGAATAAAGAAAAAAGAGTATTTAACCCCACTTTTCGCCTCACGATTCATAGATCGTTTGCTTGTATGTTTCCTAAACCCCGAGTTTCCCTAAAAAGTAATTTATATTCTACATCATGGATTTTCATGAAACTACTTATCCCGAATTCCCGATCGATTCGGAACCCAAGTCGGATTCACTGTATTTATACATATACAAAAACCAATTAGCACATTAGTATTCTGAAACTTATTCGGGTGAATTGCGTCATTGTGAAATACAATGACTATAATGCTATACAATAGATCCAGCAGACCCTGACCTATAATTTATTCATTTTCCAAGGGTTTTCCATGTTAAAAATTTAAATCTCACTATGGAAATCATTGGTTTATATTACATACAGCAGCGTACGGACTACATTCATAGCTTTGACAAAATATTCCTTCACTATTCCCCCCTTTTTTCCATTCTTGGACAATGTATGGCAAAATATCAACTGATTGGGAACGAAATGTTTCTTACCACCTCTACCTCTGAAATTATGGCTCTACCTTGCTTACCAACAGATAAAAGCCTATAAAGAAGAAACTGTTACTTGAATTTGTGTCTCCTTTTGCCTTAAGACCTTCACCTATCAATGTCAATCCAGACAAATTCATAGATATTGCTAACTATTACATGGTGACTTAATTTCAGTGACCAATCATTTACAGCCTATTGAGCCTATCCACCCTCAAAAAGGCAGACATCTTAATTCATAAAGAACTGATTTCTCATTTTCTAGTTCTACATCATGTTAACCATTATAGATACTGTTGGAGATGTGTGTGATGGCCGTTAAACTTGGTATTTTCAGTATGTGCACCCACTTGCGACTATTGGTAATAATGTAGTCTTAACTACATTTTAATTTGATTATAATAGCTTCATCACTAATGTTTAATCAGATTAGTTAGCATTTCCATACATTAGGTATTGTTCACCCCACGACAAGTTATCGCGGCCTTACATATCTTATCTGAATGTAGATAATTAGATTTTAATTAGTTTAAACGTTGAACATCTCACATTGACATTTGAACCTGATGGCTCATTTACACAAACTTGTCAAGGAACGTCTAGACATATGTGTGTCTATGTTTAATAACTTCTGAGGTTGCAAACAAGTATTACTTATCATTTAGCCATAATATTGTGCAATATTTGTACATCAGATGTCAAACACATAAACAATATTGACGGAAGGAAGGAATAAATCCCTGGGATAATTAATAATGGTCATCTTGTTAATGTAAATATAAACCGCGGTCTCATTCGCGGAATTCCGTTTTACCCATTTCCTGGGTATATAACAAAAACTTATCCTTTAACCTTCTCTGTGCCACAAACTAACGCCATACCAAATTTCAATCTAATTCCAATAACGGGACAAGCCCACCACACACTCCCACCGCATCTCCTGTACAGCCAACTCCTGATCAACAACGGCAATCAGATTGACAATAAGCAATGAAGCTTGTTGACGTCCCGACGAATTTAATCAGAAAGAAATTAGACGCAGTAGGAAATATTGAAAGGACTTTATTGTGAAAAAGCTCCCCTTCAGCTTCTCCAATACTCTTTCTCCCTCTCTCTTTGTACTGCAGTTTTTTTCAATTCAAACAAGCACCGAGCTCGTCCCTCCATCGTGTTCTCGGTCTTTCCCGAACTTTGATAAGTTTGGAGCATCCATTTTTTTGTTAGGACAAAGTTCTTTCTCATTATGTTATATTTATGTGTTTAACATTTATTTTCTAAGAATAGAATTAAAACTATTAAAATATAGTTTTTTAACGTTGCCATTATGCATTGTGTGAATTTGCGTGTTCTTAAATTTTAATTTATGACGCACGTGGTGTATTTTGCATGTGTGTACGTGAGTCGAAGTGCATCGACACATCTATGGTAAGTAGCCATTGATTTGATCGTACTTATCCTGAATATGCATTGAATAAATTACCCTGTGGTCCAGAATCGGACTGGGAAAGACTGGGCGAGATACTTGTATCTCTATGAAAGTGCCGTCGGCTGCAGTGTCGCCGCGATTGGAATCACTTCAGAACTAGTAGTGTCGCGTACAGTTCGCAGTTTGCGACGTGCGGTGGTCCATCTTGGAATAGGTCCTTCACCGTCCCCGGTGTCGGAGTCAACACTTTGGTTTACGGCGTCACTGTAAGCTACGGTTTTGGTTCCATTGAGGTCATTGCGCATTTCAAAACTGAAAACGCAAGTCAAGTAACAACGAAACTAGTAGGTAATCATTTCGATGGGTTTAAAAATATGTACTCACCCTTTTATGAAATTTGCTTGAATCATATGACCTCTCTGAGCAGAGGTTGTATATCTTGTAATGGTCCTTGTGCATCTGTTCCAGGAACCTGTAGACCTCGTCGATGTGGTTCCTGTATACCGCCTCCAGCTTCTCAGCAGGGAAACCCATTGCTATCAGCCTGTCTGTTATATCTGTACAATTATGCTAAGGAAATCACACTTTACACAAAATATACAACTATTATTATGCAATTGGTTTAAAATTGAGTTGCTTTTTGATGACAAAATAGATTTGACATTAACATTATTCTATATTCCAACAAAATAATTGTGCGATGGGTTTAATAAATTGAATTGCTTTTGTGATGTCAAAAAAGATCAGTAATTATAAACACGAGAGTCCCGAGTTCGAGTTTTTCCTTCTTTATGGAGTAGGTATAATTATCAGGAAAATTCCGGGAAAACACAACATGAAAACATTGAATGGGGGAACAATTACGTTTTATTGAAAATTTACTTTGTATTTTTATGACAATAAAAATACATAACAAGTACTTGAAAACAAATTTACATAAAGAAAACAATGAGGGATAAAACATTAAATTTTTCGCATTTTAAAAGAATACATACGACTTTTCATCGGCCTGGGTCTTGGGTGTTTATCTATTATATGTATTTGTAATAAAATATAGTATCGTTGAGTTAGTATACCATGCATGACACAAGTCTCGAACTTACTTTGGGGCTAGCTCAATCTGTGTGATTTGTCCCTATACATTTATAATACATAATGTATTTTTCCATTTCGTAGCAAACATGTGATGGCATTTGTGTTTGTCTCGAGTCTGAGTGTTGTCTATGTATTATGTATTAATTTAAATCTCCAACGAACTATACAAACTCAATTTCTGGTGATCTATTTTTGATTGAACAAAAATAATGTTTGCTTTGCCGTCAGCGATATAATACATTTTATGATGAGATGCATCCAAGACGTTTCCTTTCGGGAGATTTTATCGCATTTGCACTCGTATGCATTTTGGCAACATGTCAGGGACTAAATCCATTGCTGGATACCGCAGATAAAAAAAAACGTGTGGCAGCAACTACCTTTTAAAAAGTTAACAGCTATGCTATTAGAGACAATGTATCTTACTAGTGAAACCCGCGCAACTTCGTTTGTTTTCGTGTATTTATTTATGCACAGCAGCATCTACATCAGATTTTTGACCAAATCCTACGGGAATCGCGTACTTTTCGTGATAAACAGTACCCTATGTGTTAATCCAAGGTATCGGCTACCTACATACCAAATATCATAAAAATTGGTCCAGCCATTTTAACGTGAAGAAGTAACAAACATACGTACACATAACTTTCGCCTTTATAATATTAGTAGGAAGGAAGTAAGATGTCACACACATAGCTTCTTGATTTTTAGGGTTCCGTAGTAAACTACAAGGAACCCTTATAGTTTCGCCATGTCCGTCTGTCCGTCCGCGGCCTAGCGCCTAGACGCTTGATGCTAGAAAGCTGTAATTTGGTATGTATACTCATACTAACATTGCTAACAAAGTGGTAGAATAAAATTTTGGAAAAAAAATTTTTTTGGGTGCCTCCGTACAGGTAAAGTGGGAATGAAAAAATTTTTTCGCACCGATTATCGTTAGATAGGTCTCTTAAAAACATCGAGGGTATGGGAAGATATTTTCCGATACAATGATCCGTTCGCGAATTATTTACATTTAACGTGTCAATTATCGTTTTGCACGGTGGTTTCGGAGATAGAGGGGGGGGGGGGGGCTCTATCTCCGAAAGTCTTGTGTTTAGAAATATGAAAAAATTCATGGTAGTAGTCCATATAGTGAACCTACAAGGAAAACTATAACGGTTGAGTAGGCACTACTAGTTACCGAGTAATAGCCGACGAACTTACGAAGTAAAATTTCTTTGACAAAAACGTACAAATGTCATAGAATATGGCATTGTACTCATTTGCAAGCAAGAAATGCGTAGCCGATACGGAACCCTACAATGTGCGTGGCCCGACACGTACTTGCCCGGTTTTTTTTAATTTAACCGTATATAACCTAAACTGCTGATCGTAAAAACCTGAAATTTAAGGACGTTTCTTTCTTCGATAAGAAAGGATTTTCTGGAATTCCCACGGGAAAGCGGAATGCACGCAAACGAAGTTGCTCGAGTTTTGCTAGTAATTAATAAAAAATGGTACCTAAAACTAAGAAATGTGTAATCATAATTAAGCATACGTAAAAAGATATATATCTTAACATTACCATTTATTTTTTATTATGTATAAATTTATCTTTTACATGGTCTCAAATTAAAATCAGTCGTTAAGCAAAATCCGTTTTACGATTGTCAAAAGCACTCAAAATCTTTGCTCGATGTTTAAATTGGCAATCTTGTGTCGTTTTAAAGCGCGTAAATTCGTACGTGGTTCAAATATTAACTGGTCAAGTTTAAATTAAAGTGACAGAACAAGGTTAATATGTACAGTTGTGCACATAACGTGTAATTACGGTAACTATTGCAATCTTAGACTGGGGTTACACTGTATAATCGTTTTTTACCACTTACTACAACGGCAGTTTACGACAACTAAGCGAGAGACAGTAATTCGAAACATTAGATTTATTTACACAAATCATTTATTACTGTATGTACGCTTTGACTTGTGAAAGTACCTGTACATACTCTCCAAATAATCTTTTTGATTTTTTTTTAGGATGCCTAGACAGCTAGCACATCAAGTGATGCTCGAATATAGAAATAAATTGTACATAATTCGCACAACGCTCTCTGGTTTCAATAGAGCGGTAGAGCATTTATAATGGGCTAGCTCGACCAGGAAAAAGTACTACCTGCTCGAAAATAGAAATATAATGTACACTATTCACACAGCGCCATCTGATCTCAAGTTTTGGGAGTGGTAAGGTAGAGCATAAATGAAATGGGCTAGCTCGACCTGAAAAGTACTACCCTCTAACAGAATATCGGCGTAAAGCAGCAATGCGTTTCGTTCTGCGAGAGAACGGAAACAGCTGCTAGAGCCCTGCCTGTACATGGTTACTCCCATGAGTAATTGTGCGACACAAAATGATGTTGATGATGACACGCTTTCCTCGTAGACCAACTGAACCATACGCACAACTAGTTGTGTCATAGGACCGATGGGCGGTGGACATGATGATGGCAATGCTAGAAACAATCGGGGCAAGTCAACCACATTTTCCCACCGCTATATCCTGTATAATCAGGATTAACAATGGCGACCACAGACACAGATTGACTATAACCAGCTCATTGACATCATTGGGGAAAAACTACTACCTACTGACATGGAATTCCCAACGAATTTAATCAAAAATATATTACACGATAACAAGGATTGAAAGGACATCGAAGACATGTATTGTCGTCCTTTTTAACAGAGTTGAATTCTGTATTTTTTTTAATACTAATTTTACAAACTCTATCGAAAGGTAAAATTTTCCTACTACCAGTTCGGACGGCAGATTTGTACTAGAAGAAGAACTGGCAAGAAACTTAGCACTTGCTCTTTTAAAATGGTAGAGTTCAGTAGTTCTAAACTGTTGTAAGACTAGTCGTAAACGGTCAAGAAACTTAGCAGGATCTTGATCTTAGTTTTTTTATTAAAATTTCTTTTGAATCTTCTTTTCCTACTATTCATTCGACAGGTTTGTACTAAGATTTGCTATGAAACTTGACATTTTGTCAAGAAACTTGACACCGTTTTAAAAGCATCTAGTGTGAACACGGCATTAAGGCCCATTCAGACCATGTCAGTTTGGAATACAATAATGTCAAAGCAATAATTGACATGCATCATCTAAATGACAGTTGCTTAAAATTTTTTAAGGACAAATTATTGGGATTCGAGATCGCCGCCTTGTCAACGAAGGTCGTCAAGATGGCGACCTCGGATCCTCACCGTACCACGTTGCCTTTTTAAAGTGTACTTTTTAGTCAAAAAGTGTTCATTTAAAATACTCGACATTAGCGAAATTGTCGTTGACAGAAACGCCATTAATTAAGGAAGAATAAGAATAAGAAGACAAATTATTGCTCCCACTAGATTGCATGCAATTATTGCTCTTGAATGTGCAAGTAACTGGCGTCGTCTTAATGAGGCCTTAATATTACGATTTGTACGAACGTTACGGATACATGTGAGATGAATTAATTTAAAATTCACAATTAGATACGTTTATCTAAATTTTCGGAGGACATTCGAGTAATGGATGGTAGCTTTATAAGGAATCCAAATAATTCAACAATGAGCCATTAAAAGAGGTAAGCAGGGCCATAATATCATTCGAGTTTTTAGTTAATTGATTGATGGGAGTTACTTGAATTTTTAGTTATCAACGATGTTCATATTGTACTATGTTTTTTTTATACCACAAGTTGACAAACAAGCATAGCATACGACCCGCCTGATGGTAACCATCACCGTAACGTAAAGGCGCTTGCAATACCGGGGGTATCACTCACGCGTTGCCAATCCTCTCAACCCCCCAAGTGGAGCTCAGGAACACATGGCCGAGACAAAAGCTATTTGGCTACGATCTTCTGTAAGGTGGAGGTCCTACCCTAGACGGGTTGCTCCGATTTGAGCGGATTATCCGCTGCGCCCTACCTCTCTCTCTCCTATGTAATTACTAAGTTTCATAACGATGCTTACATTATTGGCATAAAAATCATTCGCTCTTAGTTTGTCCACCTCGGTCACCTCTGTGATTGATTGACTGTACATATGGACAGATTTATTTCAGTGTATACCCATGGGAATAATTTTAAGCACAACTGATTTTAGTCGACTATACATACACTATAGAAATTCATGCTCAAGGAAATGTCGGCCAAGAGCTTGTCTGCTACATTGGTCATTAAAAAAATGCTCACACGTATTAAGGAAGTAAAATATTAGACAAGAAAGATGAATAAATATTAGTTTTTTTACAGCATAAAATTATATCTTCCACCACACCACTAAAGTAAAATGCAAGCCTTATGAAACAACATAAGTTAAAAAACCATTTCATCTCTAGGGCCTTCTTTTCAAACATGTTCCGGAGTCACTAAAAACAGGTTATGTTTTTAGTTTTTTTTTTAAGTCGGCCAATAAGTTTTTGGAATAGAACTTCGGATCGTGTTGTAGGGATGCATTTCATTCGAAAAATTCTTTAGTATTTTGAGTTTAAGATGTCGGTTTCATAGATATCTGACAAGTTTTACTTAGCCTATGTATCAGATAAATTGATAGATTTCGTGTGTGATCTTTCGTCAATTGGCTGACAGATATTATATAGAACCTGTGAGAAAGTGCCTAAAGAGAGGTTTCTGTAACGTTGTAGAATTATGTAGGTATGTAGGTATGTACTATGTTTAGTTTTTTTTTGTGAAACATGATGCAAATAAACCATATTCTATCCATCTATCTATAATCCTACGAAATTATCACTCAACATGCGAAACTATGAAATTAATTTGACGTAGGTACACATACTTGAAAATGAACTACTCTGAGCACATAATATGTATTACATTTTATCTCTTGAGTTTTATTTTTAAATAGCTGTTGCTCACAGCTTAATGATAGCATTTGACATTCACAAAAAAAACTTTCTATTTACAAAATCTGTTTGGTACATCCCCCTACAACCTCACAAACTTTACCTTTTTATAATATTAGTAAGTACTTTTAGATTTTTCTCATAGAAACATATCCAATAAATAAGACAGTCGGTTTACCTAAACGTAACCGCAGTACGTTTTCTCTGTCCAATCTCCCCTCACCAATCGAATTTAACACTCAATCATCTCCGTGTCCCGAGATTGCCAGTTTGCCACAACTTTCCCATCTCATTTGAGTCAAGTTCGACTGTGCGTCTTGACATTGCAAAATGAGTTACAGTTACTCATACAAACTTCTGATTAATTCATGCTAAAACTCAAAATATGTACAGTCAGCGGCAGCGTAAATATTGTTATCATTTTAGTATAAAATTAAAAATTCCAGAACATTGGATACCAAGTCACTAAAATGTGGTCAAAAATACTCCGAAGTAACAGAACCTAAACTGACGGGATGTTCACTGGATTGTTTTGTAGAATAACATATGGTAGGGCATTAATTCTTCTAAATACAACCACGCCTTTTCACTGATAGCCAATTTCTGAAGCGCAGTTTTTAGATTCCACATTAAGACCGCCTTTTATACTTCATTGCATTGTTCTTTCTCACTGTATGTCTATATTTTAATGGTGCATTAAAGAGTATTGTATTGTAAGTTCCAAGCTCTTTCTTTCTTGTTTAGTTTGACAGTGACAGCATAATTTAACGTGTCATTAACTTTAAAAATGCGTTTCAGAAGCTGTGGGTCATAAAATAATCATGTAAAAATTAAAGAGAAATAAACTTTACGCGTCTCAAATAACGCGATTCCGAACCGGCAAAGATGTTATCTCACGGCCATATTTTCTGACCGGTAAGTCGATTTAACGTCGATAAATGTGGTGGCTTCCTAACAAATCGCTGATAAATCAGATAATACAGGAAATAGGGTAGTTATTAATTGTATCTAAGACTGTGATAAACTTATGATAAGCTCTCACCTTAGTAATTGAATATCCGCAAAGCAATACCGAGACTATAAATTTCGATATCCATATTTCGAGACCAACCAATCATCATTAATGTGCGAAAGACACAGATGACGAATGCGGAACGAGCGCGAAAATTTATATTACGTCTGTGTCTTTTACTTAAACTTGATTATTTCCTAACTAAATGAGTACAAAATAAACTACTTTAAGCAACCACCGTTTCGGAAACAAACAAAATGGCCACCGGCACAAGAAATGGCGAAATAATTTGATACAAAACTGAAATAACAAATAATTCAGTTCAACTTTATTCTAATTGTGTCGGATTTAGACATAGAAATAGATTTATCGTCCCGATTTCCGGTATAATGGGAAATAGATCTGGAAATAAACTAAACAAATGATGTAACCAAGAGATTAAAAAAAAACTTTTTTAATGTCAGAGGAGGCAAAACACGCGTGTCATTTGCCCCCCTTCCCCCTTGCCATATTTCATCGTTATTTTGGAGTGATAGAGAATTTTGGCTCTGAACATACAGACATTTCACATTTATCTATAAATCAATGCTATATATTTGAAGAGCCCTATCCAATGGTATATCAATTATTACTATTGATTGATGTTGAGGGGTGGGCCCAAAATTTCTCATTGTCCTTTTCTAAAGAGTTTTTTTTTTTTTTCATGACGATGTTGTGCAAGCTGGTGAAGCGCTAATGGGATACGCTTCACCAGCAGTTTTGGTCAGTGATTCGTATACCTACAATAAAAAAATCCGTGCTTGACCAATAATATTGTACTTATAGCTAAAACCAAATAAGGTATAATTAAATATGAAACAATGTCCGTGCGTTTGTCCTTCACTTACGCAAAAAAATCGCAGAATTGCCTATATTGATTGTTCAATATAATGATTAGTTTTCATTGTAATGAGGGGTTTTTAGTTGAAGGTAAGTAATTAATATCGATTTTGTCTATGAAATATGAACTAATGTATGGTAGCAAATATGTTAACATAAATGAAAAACACCAATGTTATTGACATACATACACACATTGAATACACCTGAAAGCTAGGCTTTATCTTGCGCGGGATTCTAACACGCGGCCCTTGGGATAAAGTAGCCATTGCTAGCTACTCTACCACCGGGCCCTACAAAATGTAACGAGGTTTTTGAAATACACAAGTATACAAATCACTAATTGTACGTACTTCAAAAGCAGGGAAGCCACATATTCCAATGCAAAACAGTCGTCAAAGCGAAGGTTGCCATAACGATAGCTTACCTGTTACGACACACATGAGTTTTACTTTATGAGCGTTTTCAGACTAGCGTTTTATACGCGCGTATACGGCATACACGCTTAGACGCGCGCTACATACGCGCTTCAAGAAACCGGGCTCGCGTAAACGGGCATATTTAGGCGTGTTCGCTCGAGCCGGTATTATAATGGTATCGTGTCAGTATTAACATGGATTCTGATGAAGAAATATTGCTATTTGAGTTACTTATTCCCCGTCGACTGAGAAGACTAAAAAAGGTGTTGGATGTCACTGATAGATGCAGACGGGGGAAGTGGGCGCGCGGGAAGGTCTCTCGCGACTCGCGCTTACACTTATAAGCGCATCGACACGCTCGTACTAATTGCGCATGTGGCAAAAGGCGCGCCTATATGCGCTTCCAAAAACGAGCTTATACGCGCGTATAAAACGCTAGTCTGAAACCAAGTTTACAATGTAAACGCAAGTTCTGGTCAAAGGTAGCACGTTACTAATTGTTAAGTGTTTCGCACGTGTAGCATCAAAGACGGAATTATAATTTAATGGGGTAATGTGCGCAGACGAATCGGGATGGCGAAGAATGCCATGTCTCAGTTACAGAACATCTGGAGGGACAGGAACATCGGAATCACCACGAAGATCAGACTCGTGCGGACACTGGTTTTCCCAATATTTCTTTATGCTTGTGAGACATGGACATTGAGGTCGGCTGACCGGAGCCGAATAGACGCCTTCGAGATGTGGGTATGGAGAAGGTTGCTGCGCATTCCTTGGACGGTTCGTCGAACCAACGCTTCGATACTGAAGGAACTGCGAGTAAAAACAAGACCACCATATGTCTTCAAAGAATACTGGAGTACTTCGGTCACATCGCCAGGAGAGAAGGAGACAACCTTGAAAAACTCGTAGTCACTGGAAAAATTGAGGGCAAAAGACCCCGTGGCCGTAGTCCGATGCGTTGGTCCGACCAGATCCGTGCCACCTTAGACACGACGGTGTGCGGAGCTATTCACGCTGCGGGGAATAGGAGTAGATGGCGGAGCATTGTTCGTCGAAGCGCGGTACTCCAGAGAGGTCACGACCCTCAGCATTGAGGAAAACGAAGAAAGGAGGAGGGGTAATATTTTTTTTGTAGCCACACTCCCACAGGATGATGATGATGATATTGACATGTGCCTGAGAAGGTCTTTCTCAGAATGATTGTGCTCCCTCTAGTAATAAACAATTTTGAGATCAACCTCGTACTGAATTAATTCACTCATTACGAAAACAAAATTGTTCATAAAACTTTCTGGTTAACGTTCGCAGAGAGTTTGGACATTATAGGAAACTTTGTGAGAATCCAGACGTATATCTACAATTTCTACACCATTTATATTAGATATGGTCGCTTTTGTGTCGTAAACATATTCGCTACCTATGTTATGTTAAAAATCGTTGTGTTGAGATGGAACTGGGGACAATATTCGTTGGTTTCATTTGTGTAGGATACAAAATTTATGATTCACTGCTGTACAAAGGCCTCTCCTCTCCTTGTCCAGCTATCTCCCTCTGCCGTTCTTTCCAGTTGCTATCGAATTTCGTCAATTCGTCTGTCCATCTCTTTCTTGGCCATTGTCCAGATGGAATCCATTTAGTAATGTAATAATCCATCGGTCTGGGGGCATTCGGCAAACATGGGTCATGTTCCAGTCCCATTCTGATTTTGCTGCCTTTCTGCCTACATCCACTATTTGTGTCATAAATTCAAATACCATTAAGTGATGGTAATTTATTTTGGATACAATGTCTTCACTTATCACCTTTGAATGAAGTGGTCTAACGTAATCCTTTTTTCAGGAAAGTTTTCATACACAGATTTTTCTAATTCGTTAATAAAAATTCTCTAATACCACATGAGTAAATAAAACCACGGAACAGAGGCTTAACTTCTAAGGCGCGTTCAAAATTTATACCTATTCTGGTAGGGTGGGCACTGTAGAATAAAATGAATGAAAAACATGTCCCTCCCTTCACTAGTATTGAGTTTTTTGTCTGTGGTGGCCGTGACAGAACTTCATAGGTGTGCATATGTCAAATCAAATATTTAATAAAGGAAATGTCATAATTTTCTAGTTTATCGAAGGCCCTGATGTTTGTCCTCGAAGCAACCGGTTTAGACTGGTTTGCCGCTCGTACGTGACGAGCGCTCTGAGGTCACGCACACACGCGCCTCATGCTTGTGTGCGTGTACTCATTGCAGCGACATTGTATGAAGTGAAGTCTCTGTTCCGCGGTTTTATTTACTCATGTGCTAATACTAAGTTATGTGAAATTATTTTAATCTGGGAACAACTTCACATAACTTATTTCGTTTATCGTCATTTAGACGTTTTTACACCGGACTTTCTCAAAATTCCCACGGGAATGGCAATAACAATAGTGTATAAAGACACGCATTTGTATAAAACAAAATTAGTAATTGTGAAAATAATTGCGGATACAATTTCTAACTTATTATTGAGGTTTAGATTTTATCTATTGTATTTAATAGAAAGTACGTTTAATATTGAAAGTTATCGTTTCTAGTTCTTTCTGTACAAGGTTATGCCACCTGGCAACATTGGTAAAATCGTAACTGGCTACGGCACAGAGTGGCACCATCCTACAGCCTAAAACCTAACACAATTCATTGGAACTGATAAATAAATTAACAGAATGTATTTGTGTAACCTTTCACATGAAAAATAAAATATTTTTTGTTATATTCAAACTGGCAACTCACGCGATGTTTCAAGATTGGAATATTATATTCTTGCAACAATTTTTCAAAATAACTGAAACACTATCAACCAATCAGATTCACTTAACACGTTTTTGGAATAAAGAAGAATATTTTTCAAGACGAGTGATAAGGTGAAGTGAAAAGTAAAATTCGACGAAAAGTAGGATGTGCTTTTGCAATACCTCTCTAGTTTTATCAAAATCTGAGTATGAAATAATAAATGACTTTTTGATACAAATCAAGAGGTGTCAAAAGTTTAAAGCTGTTGTTAGGTCAGACGAACTGTCGACGTTAAAATATTAGACATCACATAATGATTTTGTAACGGTCTAGCCATCATTATTAATAATACAAATATAAAACAAAAATTGTGAAATCTGCTCCGAAAATGCAACCAACTTATGAATAGAAATATAGTTTGAATATTAATGGAATTAATATCGAATATCGACCTTGAGACATGGTGATAGAGTATCGGTGAGTTCGACAGGTCACAGGTAACGTAGGTATGCCATTGAATAATTTCTGAAGTAGGTAAATGCGTAGGCCGTAGACGCACCGGTCAATGTAACCTCGCTTTAGTTTAGTTCTCGATTAAGTTATCTAGAAGGTCATATGAAGGAAAATATTTATTGAAATATCTCAAATTGAGGTTCGACTTACAGCGCCTATGTTTTCCGAAAAAGTTTAGAGAAAGCCAAGCTATACTGTTTCTTACATTTAGAAAACAGGCAAAACATTACGGCATTACTATTCTTATATTATTATTTTTTTTTCTAGCTGTTACCAGCGGCTCCGCCCGCGTGGTCAAGGGAAAATGTCAATCATTTTTCGCATGGGAATCTCCTTATCCTATGGGGAAAAAGTAGCCTATGACACTATCCAGACCTTAAACTATCTCCAATAAAAAATCATATCAATCCGTTCATTACTTTCAACGTGAAAGGAGTACAAATAAATACACAAACAAACACACATTCTCATTTATAATATTAGTATTGATTTTATAAGAATTTTATGTAAAATCGATCTTCTTCGATTGTTCTAGTCAGTATTTATTTCTGGATAATAGAAATTTTCTAGCTTTATGCTAAATATTGCGTACGTTTGCAAGACCATATAAATCTTATATTTTTTTATAGCACTTAACATTTTTGGCAGGGCATAAACAAAAATTACTCCACCATAATTGCCGTCAAGAGCAAAGATGACTTTTCATATTGTTGTACAAAGAGCGGAGTTGCAAAGCGGAACAGGAACAATGGACATAAAAAAAAGTGAGTCAAATGGGTGTTCTAGACTAGACTTTTTGCTACGGATTTTTTCACATTGACGGCGTTATATTCTCCCAGATTGCGCATAGTGACAATAGCGAACCTTCTTGGCTGATTATCTTTCATAGAAAACAAAATATACAAAGGAAATACACTAGTTTAGTTTATAATTCCGTGCATTTTGAATGTTATTACATTGGAGAACAAAAATAAATCATTTTTACACAATTCACACAGCATCACCTGCTAGGTTACTCTGCATAGCAATCGCGATTTTAATTTCAATTCTGTATAATTTCAAATGCAAAATTTACAGCAAATCCCAATTCGTACCGTTGAAAATTTATACTTTACTAACTATTTGGTTAGCATACAATCCGATTTCATTTAGTTTAGATGTGGTTAGCGCTAGTTTAGCTGTAAAAAGTACCTAAAATTAACAATCCAATGGCGTATTATCTTCAAGAGTAAGGGGGCTGGTCCCAAAGTAAAACGGATATATTTTTGTAAAATAACCTATGTACTTTTAATACATAGAAAACACCCAGTCTCGACAACGGACCGAAATATCATCACATAAATATTAAATATCATCACATAAGTATTTGGTCCGAGCAGGAATCGAAACCGCTCTGGTGGCGACGGTAGGATAACTAACGCACTACAGGGATTTCAAAAAAATATTAGTAAGAATTGCATCATCCAAGCGAGGTGAATACGCGTACGAAATATTAAATTAGTTAGCAATTTTTCACGGCGTCTGTGGGGCCCGTTGATAACATTAGTTACATTTTGCCACACGATGGAAACCGTGTGAAGATGTTGTTTTGTCAAAAAAAATCGATTCAATATTCTACACGCACGATATATCAATACGTATCGCACGATGAGTTGTATCATACATATTAATGATGTAAATCATCGTGTCAACAAATAATCATCCCACTGCAGGGTTTCCCTTCAATCGAAGGAGTTTGGAGCGTACTCTGCCAAGCTGCTCCAATGCGGATGGACAGAGGCCTGTGTTTTCAAGCCGAATGAAGACCATCTACTTGGCGTCGTCGTCCATCAATAGCTGGGACCGACGGCTTATAATAAAATCAAGGAATAGAGAGAAAAGAGATAGGAAAAGGGTAGGTCTTCCGGATCTATTCACGCTGATATTCCGTCAGAAGGTGATACTTCCCTGGTCTAACTAGCCCATTTTATAAATGCTCAACCATTCCAGCGTCAAAGCCAACAAAACCGTAGGTAAATATTAGTATCCGAATAAAAGAATTACAATGAGTCACCAATATATAGCGTACAAAGGTTTTGTGTCGGGTCACAAAGGCGTTTTAAAGAAACAGTTGCCCATTTTTGCATCACAATATAATTCATTGTTTACACTGAATAGGTAATTTCTAGAAAAAAAACTAAAATGGTACCTTAAAAATCAATGTAATTGGACTTCTTTGCTTTGCTTCACTTTATATAAGGTCCGCGGTACGCTCTACTTTTTTATACCATTGGTAACAGGGACACATACTCTGTGGATGACATACAGGCTCACATCCTGATGGTAAGCGGTTATCATTGCCTCTTGACGCTTTAGATAATACTTGCGCGTTGCCGGTGTTCCACTCCCCCTACTTACATTTTCGTGAACCCCCTTTTTTTTTTCACGCCAACGAAAATCCCTGTCGAAACACCCGAGGTGGACCCCCCCCCCCATCTGGACCACTTTGGTCTATGTGCTCTGTAACCCTGCCACTCAGACCCCGAATACTAACTAAATCACGAAGGTGTCCTGTTCTATCTTTCAAATATCATCAAGAGAGTTGAAAAACCTGACCTCAGTCAACCTGAAAAAAGAGCAACTAGACGGATTTAATGCCCCTTCGATTGAACAACAAAAATAATGATGACATATGGTTAGTCGACATAATTGTTAGGTATATGACTAGTAATTCGACTAAGCAATAATCAAAAATGAAATATTCCATTGAAACAAAAATACAAAGTAACAACTCATGGAAAACGAAACACTGGTATCAAGTTACTGCACATTACCGTAGGTCGAAACGCAAGGCGAGCGATAAAAATGGTAGAATTACCTAAGCAACGTATTACTTAACTGTTGCTAAGGGTGAATCGTGTGTCGTAGTGTAAGCGAAGCTGTTACATTTATAGTTTATGGAAATAAATTCTACACAACTCTCCCAAAGTAGACTAGGCTGAACCTGCTTGTGTTCTCGTATATAATATATATAATATTTAATACTTATAATACATAGAAAACACCCAGATTCGAGAATAAACACATGGCATTACATAAATATTCGCTCCGAGCGGGAATAGAATATTTCTTATCGATTGTCATTCATCGACAACCGACTGGACCGACACGGCTAACGTGCCCTCCAAAGCACGGATGATGATTTCTTATTTGGAAAATATAGGCCCTAAATACCACAACGTATACGAAAGTGAGTATTGCAAAAATAGCATAGCTTTCAATGGAAGTAACACTGTATTTTGTTCGTTGCAACTCCTCGAAATCCAATTACACAAAGGAGCGCGCTTAGACGTCACATAATATAAAAAAGATTATCTACAAACTGACAATAGGTACGGAGACATGTCTAATCGGTCACTGGCTGGTTCCATGCAAGTGGCCCTTCATACTGGAGTTCGTCTCACGTCGGCTTTGGATGGATGTGTACGCATTCGCTCATAGTCATAATGTTAGTCCTAAAACAGCTGTAAGCAATTCCTGATAAGTTACGGTTAGCTTATATACTGGATAAATTATGTCTTTGTACGATTTTTCGACACTAATATAACTGACAACGGAAAAAATCTAGTGTTGCGACATTTTATTTGTTATAAAAAGATGCCTAGACTATCCCCCGACACTATTGATATCTATGCAACTTTTAGAGCAGACAACAGCCTATGATGGTGAGCTAAACAGCATTGCTGATAATCAAAAAGAGATGTACGAAAAAGATATCTGAAGACGCAAGTCGCAGGCGGAGCGCAGACACAATGTCTCCTACGCGTCTTTTTCATACAAAATGTATAGAAACTTCGCGACTCGCGACGCAGAAAGAAAAGCAAATAGTACATACACTATTTTATCGTATTAACAGCGAAGTGGTCGACGATCCTAAACAGTATTCACTAGATTTTTCACACTATTGTTGGCGCGTGGAGAGTTGACGTTTATACGGCAATTTGCCAATACATCACAGCACCCAACACATCAAACACCAAATCATTCAACACCTCAAACCTTGGAGCATTAATGAACTGGAGCCACACAAAATTATATGCGGAACAGTGAAATAGTGTCCGTTTTTGGACAAATTAAAATAAATATATTTTACACAATTCACATTGTGTTATTGATACCAGACGTTTTTTTTTGTCAAACCACACTGATCGAACCCGGGACCTCATGTCTGGGTGGCGGGCAGGTATGGTAAGAATCAAGATATAAGAACAATACAAATTACATATATCGAAACTAGAATAAGTTATTTCTATTTAAGTTAGAATAGTTTAGCACCAATAAAAATATTTTCTTTCTTTTTTGTACGCGAATCTTCTGTCCGAGTGTCCGTGTCTTTCTCAATCAGGTACGGTACGACAACATATTACATCTATTCGCCTATATTAATATTAGAATTATTATAATTCGCTTGCATTACATGCGGTAAAATTAAATTATTCTTACAATAATCGATACAATTGGTACGTACGAACACCTCTACCCTGTGAGTCACCTCCGCGACCTAGATATTGTATGCTCATCGAGTGATTAAATAATGCAACTGGAGACCCGATGTCCTCAAAAACTGCAACTGGACATTGAGTTCAATATGATTATATGAGAAACAAGCCAACGTATTATTGTTTTTTTTTGTATGTATTTTTTATATGATACTAGCTTTTTTGCCCGCAACTTCGTCCGCGTGAAGTTCCGGACCCGTTCCCGTGGGAACCACATTGAATTTCAGAAAAGCCTATGTCACTCCCTGATAATGTATCTTTCTACTGGTGAAAGAATTTTTGAAATCGGTCCAGTAGTTTCGGAGCCTTTTCAATGCAAACAAACAGACAATCAAATCTTTCCTCTTTATAATATTAGTAAAGATTGTAATTTTTATTAGTACCATTTTAAATAGCAACTGCTAAGCATTAACCCAGTTCTTCTTAGTACAAATCTGCCGCCTGGACTGGTGGTAAGAAAAAAATGTGACGTTTTCAAATTGCTTGTAATGCCTTTGATTTTGTCAAAAAAAGTCCGTACTACAGCACGTTTTGTGGATTTTTAGTCTAGATTTTTACATAGAATAAAATGGTTGCATCGCTGACTGTCTGCCCCTATGTATGCTTAGATCTTTAAAACTACGCAACTGATTTCGATACAGTTTTTTTTATAGAAAGAGTGATTCAACAGGAAGCTTTATATGCATAATACATTTAAAAATTCCCACGGGAAAGCGGGATATACGCAAGCGAAGTTGCGCGGGTTTCGCTAGTTATATTTTAACAGTCTTATTCATAAAAATCCCCTAAAATAGGTTTTAAACACTATTTAGTTAAAATACTCATTAGAACTAATAAACCTATTATAAAATTCTCTATTCATAAACGTTCAATAAACCCGTCATAGCTATGTTGTCGTTATAAGACGTTTTAGCGTGGTTAAGTTGTCGTTCTGATGAATCCATAGATTAAAATGCCAAAAAAACTGCTGTTTACGGCCAAAACAACGCAAAAAAAAGTTTAACAACGTCACCACAGAGTGAAGTGTAAACGTCATTTGTGATTCTTGGTTTCTTGTGTTTCGTTAACGTATATTTTTTGAACAAAATTGGATACAAGAATGGAAATAAAAATGTAAAATCAAAAAAAGAAAAGGCAAAGAAGTGAAAATTGGCTGGAGGAAGATAAGGTGGGAAAGAGGTTCACATAACTAAATATGCTTGTTTATTTACATTTATTTTCGTTGATTAACACTGATGGCCTATTTTTATTTCCGTAGAATTTATTGATGGATTTGGTGAGAGAGCGCGTGATGATCATCGAAAATAAAAACACAATGTGTATGGTATGTAACCATAAAAAAAGGGTCGGGCGCGAAAATAAAATCAATAAAAAAAATGGTTCGGGCACGAAAATAAAATCAGCTGTTGCACATTTGTCGGCCATATTTCTGTTTATTAAAGGTTTATAGTAGGGTGGACCCTGTTTTAAGTTACGAAACCGTTATTGAATACTTATAAAGCTTTTTAGTGTTATTGAACGTTTATGAATAATGCTTTTCGGGATTCTCATTATAACAAGCTAATAAACCTATTTTAACTTTTTATGAATAAGACTGTAAATAAAGAAAATAATCTCGAAATTTATGTTCAGAGTCAGTAATTTGGAGTGCGTACATACATACCTATGTAGAGTGCGTACAGTTACCCCTAAAAGTGTATCGACTGATATCTATAATCCGCGAAGTGATAGGCAGTGTCCAAAGGGCAGTTAACTCACAAGTTGCTTTTTTGTCGACATGCAAACACGCAAGCGGGCCCGGTGGAAAGTATAGGTAACACCAGAGCTCCTACTATATAGGGAGAGAAGGGATAAGGAAGAGAAAAGAAAAGTTGGGGTTTCGGTTATCGAAACACACGCATTGCTGCTTCAAATTGCTGTTTCTCACGTAGTTGTTAAGGAGGGAAGTCCTTTCAATACTTCCTACTCCGACTATCTTCTTTCTGATTAAATTCGTTGTGAGTTCCAAGACAGCTGTAGTTTTCTTCCCCGGGACGTCAATAAGCTTCATTGCTTATTGTCTATCTGAGGTCGCCGTTGTTGATCCTGGCTACACAGGAGACACGGTGGTGGGAATGTGTGGTGGGCTTGTCCCGATTGCTGCTTCACGCTAATATTTTGTGAGGATGGAACTTCTCCGGCCAAAATTTGCTTAGTTTGGCACTAGACGGCATTCTGTAATTCGTTCGGAATATGTATAATTTCCATAATGTTTATAAATAACAAAACAAATTAATGTTTATTAGCAAAATGCTAATTGAAGTGTACTTCAGGAATTAATTAAATCTATTCTCTCTTTCAAAACAAATGAGTATGAGAATGATTGATATACCTTTGGGCGTACGTGGAGTAGGGATGTAACTTATGAATAAAATTACAGGGCCAACATAAAAGAGTATACGAGTAAACACGGCCCGAACTCGAGATTACATTTTAATTAAGTTATAAAATCATAATATTTTACTCCTGTGGGAAATATATGATTATTGATCTACTGTAACACAAAGGTTTGTTAATCTCGTTTAGAAGGATTCATGACACAAACACATCTTATCATAAACCGCGTTCCGCATACATGCATTTCAACCCAGACACTATTGTGAAAACGTTGAAAATTCTCTGTGATAATACAACACTAGTAGAGTTCGATCACAAATAAAAAGCGTCGGCCAAAAAAACTTATGATTGCTATTGCATAAAAGGATTTATTCGATATTATATTTATCGAGAGTATTCATATTGTTACTTACAAAGTTTCGTAACGATGTTTACATTATTAGCATAAAAATCATTGACCTTACTTTACTCTGGTTAAGTCTTTCATTGGTCGACTGTACAAAACTTGTCACATTAGGTATCTGTCTCATCTTCAGATAGCTTATTCGTCAGTGGTGCTAATTCTGTTGTACATTTAACTAGAATAAACTAATTTTGACAGGACTATAAGTGTTGCTATCCTTGTAAAATTGTAAAACAAGAAGGACAACACCTTTGGTCCTGTCAAAATTAGTTTAGTTAGAATTAGCGCCAGTTTCACGACAAAAAGAATTAACTAATACAAAAAAAGATTAGCCTAGTGTCTAAATTAAATTAAGTCACGCACGCCACAAACGACAGTTCTCTTAATTTGACATTATGTTTGTTTAAATTTAATTAATTCTTTAAATACGTAGGTACCCATTTATTTTAATTGCGTACACTAATTGGGGCCTACTTTCCGGAGGTTTTAGAATTTTCCTAAGACTACTGATTGATAAAATTCATTTAATTAATGTTTCCGGTTGTAACTGCGATAATAGCCGTTCCTTTACCAAGATCTCGTGTTTCCAACATATTTTTTAATATATTTAGCCTAAAAAAAATGTAGGCTAACGATGTCAAATGTCAACTGGACTGGACACACATCATCGTCAACTTGTTATTGTTTAATAATGCTAAACATTTTTGGAGTAGGTAGAGCATTTCGGGACAAGCCCACCACACATTCCCACCGCTGTGTCTCCTGAGTAGCCAGGATCAACAACGGCGACCTCAGATTGACAATAAGCAATGAACCATATTGACGTCGATGAGAGAAACTACAGCTGTCTTGGACTCGCAACAAATTTATTCAGAAATGAAGCTAATAGAAAGCGTGTAAAAAGTTAGACGAAGTAGGTAGAAGTGGTAGAGCATTTTATAAAATGGGTCGTCGACCCGGGGAAGTACCACCCTCTCACAGAATATCGGATTCCATAAAAAAGATCATTTAATTTTATTGGGTCGTACTACCTTGGTCAGGTCATTAGACCATCTTGTAGGCCGACAAGAGCTGTCTTCTTTCTCGTGATTGTCATTAGAGAATAAAATGACAAAAATCATCCGCGTATTTAGTTTTCGTTAAGATGCTCCTTCACCGCGACCATTCGCATGTAACATTTTAGATTCGACTTTGAGCATTACATTACAATACTACCTCCCTGACTGACGAGCGTTCGCCTCCCTCACTGCTGTAATGCTCGAATCTCAGCGTTACATTACATTACACGCGAATGCTCCCGGTGAAGGAGCACCTTTATACAATTGACATAAAATTCAATGTACAATTTTTGTTACTTAAATTAGCTTCCATTCCGCGGCAGTGTAAATTGAGAATCGAGTCTAAACAGCAATAATGGCAAAATAAGATCATAAAGGAATTAATAGTCTAACAAGTCTAGTTATTCTCGACCGGCTAGCATTATGGCCTTGATGTAATAAATTCAAAACGAAATCAAGTTAATGTTTTTTGAGAAATTAAATTCAGATTATAAAATTTATCATACATAAACAGGCTGTTGCTATGCAGACTTCATCAAATGAAAACCGTGCGCGTTCGAACGCAACTAACGGTGCATTTTACGTACAGTCAATGACAGAATCACTTTGATTTTCATTTCGTCCAATACGCCTATTTCTTTTACTATTTCGCTGTTGTGTCAATATGCGAATGGTTATTATTATATTAATATTATATGTATATGAGAAAGTGAGTTTGTTTGTTATTGATTCACGGCTTCACTAAGCAGCCGATCATTATGAAAATTTGTTTACATATTGTCAGGGGTACAGAGCCCAACATAGGCATAGAAGCCGCGGGTAGCTAGTTAATATATATCATAAACATAAATGTCATAAACTGAAAATTTTTGAGCTTAAGGCCCTCCATATAGCCGATGACCTTGAGGATTTGACCTCTAAGTAACGTTACTTCACCCTTCACCCCGCTTTAATATTACGTAAAATGCCAAAAACTTGACATCTATTGAGCCTTTTGTAGTACTAAGTTTTGTTAAAAACCTTGCCTTTTTCACCACTAGAGGGCTGGCAATGACGCGCGGCGCGGTAATATTAACGACATCTGGTTGAGAAACCAATTATTAAAATATTTGAACACTTTCCATAGACCTCTAGAACTAAACAATATCAGTTGACACTTTTAAAATGATATATGAATTATGATAGAACTAAATTTATATTATTAAAAACAAATCTTAACATTGCAAATGAAATTTTGCAGGCGATGTATGTTATGTCGTATTTGGTTGGTTACACAAAATTATTTAACAAAACCCGTTTTTTTGCTCTAGTTGTACCATACTATTTCAGGAACTATAAGCCCTATCAAAATATGGATTAGACAGAAAAATTGGGTATTTTTCTCTGATTCACATTCAATGAAAAAGGTCATTTTGCTACAACTCGTGTTTTACCGGTTTTCACAGGACACACACATTTTTTTTAAATATTGATCGGCTGGATTTTACTATCGATACAGCACCAAAATAGTCATTTTCAACAACAAAAAAACTGTACGTCTGCGTGTTAAACCGTATCACGCAAAAACCACTGAATTTAAAGAATAAATTGTGATGAAATTTTACACGGAGATCTCGAGTCAACATTTAGAGTGCTTTTTATCCCAGAAATGCGTAGAACTAGAAAAACCAAACTCCACGCAGGCGAAGCCGCAGGCACCCACTAGTATGGTATGAAAAGCACTATGAGTCAAATAAATGACGTAATCTATATCATAATTTTATTTGCGACATACAATACATAGTTAAATTTCGACACATTTATTATTGTATACTACGGCTTTGTGGTAAATAATGTCTAGTGTCCAAGTTCAATCCTTAGTAGGTGCTCATGTTTTTTATTTGATTTTTACTCTTCTTTTTAGCAATATAATTTTATGTTTTACTTTTTACCTACCTAACAATAAGTTACGTACGAGCAGTAAAAAAATATTATAATAAAAATGTCCTCAAAATTTTAAATTGGTATCTGATATTTTTATACACATTAGTAAATAATATATTTCGTTTTATCTCTTTTTTTCTCGTCTAAAAAGAGATAAAAAGAAAAATATAATTTTATAATGTGTATAAAAATACTTCGACAATTTCAGATTCCTATTTAAAAAATTTAATGCATTTTTATACATATTTTTATTAAAGTTTTTTTACTGCTTGCAATTGTAGGTAGGTAAAAAGTAAAACATAAAATTATATTGTAAAAAAAAGTTTAAAAATCAAAAAGCATGAACACTAACCTAAGGATCGAACCAGGAGACACTGGACTAAAACTAGCGATTTGTTCAATCTACCACAAAGCCATGTAACCAATAGGAGCAGTGTCGAAATTTATATATTGTATGTGGCGCTGTAATGAGCCACAATCATTATCGTGGATAAAATAATATACGTCATAATATATAATTCAACGTATTTGGTTTGACGACCTCCGTGGCATAATGGTTACCACGCCAGACCGCCACCCAGGAGGTCCCGGGTTCGATCCCAGGTCGGGTCATGATGAAAAACGAACTTTTTCTGATTGGCCTCGGGTCTTGGATGTTTATCTATATATGTATTTGTTATAAAAGATAATATCGTTGAGTTAGTATCCCATAACACAAGTTTCGAACTTACTTTTAGGGCTAGCTCAATCTGTATGAATCTGTATGACGAAAATATCCAAATATAAAAAATATCAACTAAAAAAAATACAATAAATGCATGAAAGTTATCTTTTTAAAAATAAAATAAAATATTTATTTTATAAAGATATTAGATTTTAGTTGATATTTTTTATATTTGGATATTTTCGTCATAATAATAAAAAATCGAGAGCATGCATGGTGCAGCGAAAATTTGGCACACGTCCATCCATCCGAAAGCGTGGGAGCGCACTGATTACCTTGTGTCCAGTCACCAGCTATCCAGAAATTACGTAATTGACGGAAAATTGCTTGTGACTTGGTGGAAATACACTCAAATTAAAAAAAAAAGCTACAAATAAGTAGATAATATTATTGCCTATGTATTAATGTAAATTTTACACGAATCGATGCATAAATACCCAAGTTGAATCGCATTCTTTCTTTGATTACTAGGTTCCTTAAATATTTTATTACTCCATAAATATTCAGTAATTTCAAATTTCGAGCTGCATAAATGTAGTACAATGATTATAGCACAACATATATTTTTTTGGTGGTTATTCGTTATGGTAGCTAGGAGTAGAGACAACTTGAAAAACAGCAAAATTTTAGCGAAATTTGTTGGTACGGCCTTAATGCGTGAAATTTTCAGTTTATGTATATCAAAAAAATTATTCAATAGTAAATTTACTTGTACTGGACTTTATCGGACACTAGACTAGACTATTTGCTATTTGAACATTTTGGATACTAGACAATATGATACCACATGGTACTTACATTGTGAGACTGGACGTTTTAGGAACCAGAGTGTATTAGGGAATGATAGAGTAATAGACATTTTGGACACTCGACAATGTCAGCCTGAAGGGGCTATTTAACATCACGATTAGCGTGAGTCTAGCATGTCATTGACAGCCTGAAGTCACCTACAAAGGTTAGTAATAACTATTATTAACATAAAGTAAAAAGCATGGTAATAAGTAATAACGTTAGATGTCTGTTTCATAATTTAATAACTTTCTATAATTTGTTCGCTTATATAAATTCTTGTATCGATTTAGATTTGACCCGCCACCCTTGAGCTATCTAACCTCACGGGGGTCATTTTTTATTTTACATTCAACTTGTATCAATATCTAGATTATCGAGGATTTAGGTATATGATTAGAGAATTTAATACAGTAATATATTGATATGATAATCTCTCAATATGAGATGAAAACGGGAACAAATTGCAAGCGACAACGTTTTTTCGATGTCTGAACATTATTTTTATTAAAAAGCTTTACTAAAATCATGTCAGTCAGTAAACAATATTTTAACATATAATATTAATGTATCTTAGCAATTTTTACACATACTGTGATCACAAAATACGCACAAATATTGTTAAACGACGAATTTTTTGAAATTTTAACTAAAGCACGTTTCGTGCCGACTGTATCTTACGAGTACTTTACCTATTGCGTTTATTATCTGTTATTATTGTTATCTTTGCTTTCTCTGCGCACTGTTCTGATTGAAAACTTATTTGAATTACATTGATATGCATGCATATTACCGAGCCACATTTAATAGCCTTAAATAAGGACGTGAAATAGCGCTGTCTTTCGTACTATGACTGAGAGATCCGAAAGCCTAACATCCGTAATGCTTCCTTCCCGTTCATTCCTTCATAGGTGGACAAAGCATCCAAGATTCTTGTAGTCGTGGAAGTCCATGGGCATCTGTGATTGCTTACCATCAGGTGACCCGCTAGCTCTTTTGTCATTCTATCATCAAAAAAAACGAAAATACTAGAAAATCCTAGAAGAAAGTACTCTATTAGACTTTTTTATGATTACGGAGAATACGAGTAAGCGGTTAATCTGATGGCAAGCAATCACCGCTGGAAAACCAACTGGAACCCTTAAGTTTAGTTGTCCCTTAATAATTATAGAGAGAAATAATGGAATACTAGAAAGACTCTTAGATCTATCACTCACCGAACGCTCTACTACTAAAAGTGCATTAAACGTTCGTTACCCTAAGGTTGCCTTAAAAAGATTGGTTTTAGCAATAAGGCCGCCTTTACACTAGTCTAAGTTATCCGTGTATTGTATTATTTGAAGTTGCATATTGCAAATAAAGCATATTCTCTCTCTCTCTAAAAGATAATCCTGGCTCAGGACACAGTGGTGGAAATGTGTGGTGGATTTGTCCCTGATTATTTAAGTACTCAAATCGGTCGTTACATCGCTTTCGAACGTATTTATAGAACCATATTCATTATATTAGTATCGATCGTGTGGCCGGTCGTTGCTATGCAGAAACTAATGAAAACCTATGCATTTCTATTGTATTGACACGAACAATAATAAGAGTCGTACCTACAGTCTGGTCTATAACAAAAGAATTTACTTGTTTCCTTATCCGTCACATTCCCAAAGCATAAATTTTGATTTAAACTGGCTGTTCCCCGCGTCTACACACGCGCGGTTTTTTCCCGTGGGAATAGGATGTTGTCCGGGATAAAAAGTAGCCTATGGCACGTCCCAGACCAGACCTTAACGTATCCCCCAAAAAAAAATCACGACAATCGGTTCGTTACTTTCGACGTGAACCTTTCGCATTTATAATTATTAAGTATGAATATAATATTTTTACATGGGTTTATTTTTATAATACGAAGAAATGGATCGATACTGGGCGTCCACAAGTTGGGAAAACGGTTTTTATAGATTTTATTTTGAGGAGCTCGATGGCGTCGCTATGTCTACACGAACATGCAAGTCAACCAACGTCGACCCTAGCCAGTTTTTGGATGGGTTTCGTTCGTCATCTCGTGTTTCTACATGCTGTATGAATTTATTTAAAACAATTCCCACTGAAACGGTCCGTTACCAACCGTGCATGTATGTATACGTTACGGTTACGTGTCGGGTCCGGGTTTTGTAAAGTCCTGTTACAGTGGATGTACGATTCAGTGTGCAGAGTCCTCAATTTCTTCCCGATTTTTTTATTATCAGAAAAGCGCGGTTTCTTTGTTCAAATGCACGACACGGATAATTTGAATAATCAGAATAATCCCTCACACAAAAAGTGAGGAAAGCCGAGCGTGAGACCTAGTATAACATTCAGAGCACAAGAAGATGTTACCATCTAAATACTACATATTTGTTTACAGAAAAAAATCCCCATTGCGAGCGCGCGCCCAAATGTTAATTAAAGACGTCGCTCATTCGGAGCTCAGTTATTTAAATATTCCATTGTTGCTATGCCGGTTAACTCGTAACTTAACACGGTACGACCTTGGCCGTAACAAAGCATAGATTGGACGAAATAGAATTGTCTTGTACACTG
The DNA here is from genome assembly GCA_905163395.2 of Endotricha flammealis. NCBI lineage: Eukaryota > Metazoa > Arthropoda > Insecta > Lepidoptera > Pyralidae > Endotricha > Endotricha flammealis. The sequence continues at coordinate 2,075,096 of LR990869.1, read as the reverse complement.
TTACAGCCTTTCTCAAGCACGTCCCAAAAAACGGACAACAAACAAATTAAAACCTAATTAATAGTTAAGAAAGAAAATGTTGGTAAGTTTTAAGATGTTTGGCATAAAACTGGTAATAGCTGACTTCTATTTTCTAAATTCTAGCTTAGACAAAAAAAGGTTGTGATGAATGATGATGTTTCTTAAAATTTAGGATTTCCAGTCTCCTACTTAGAGCCACAGCACACGGCGTATTTTAAACTCGCAGATGACGCGCGTATCGTTATCCAAGGCGGTGTTGCAATCATTCCATCGTGACGTCTAACATACAAAGAGCTTAATGTAGCACGAAACGAGCGTCCTCTGCGCGTATAAAATACGCCGTGTGCTGTGGCTGTTAGGGTTGGTTAAGAAAAAGTTGGTAAGTTTTAAGGTAATGGTCGACTTCGAATTTCTAGCTTAGACAAAAAAAAAGATTGGTTATGACTGGGTTTATTGATTATTAATTACATTAAAAAGGCTGGGCTGATGATGAATGAATGAAAAAAGAAGAAAAGAATCATCTACTACGGCAAAAAGAAGATTTCGCGGGTGAAACTGCGGGCATCAGTTAGTTGGTTGGTACATAAATTCGAAAACACTTTAATGATACATCAGGATCTTAATCAGGGACCAGTCAGTTAATAAGCTGGTTCTTTATCTACTGGGTTTACGATTAAGCTACTTGACTTATAAAACAACTAGATTTTTTTATACCACCGTAGCCTATAGACGCTTGTAATACCACAGGTATCACTCACGCATTGCCAACCCTCCAAACCCGCCCAAGCTCTGGAGACCTCCGGAGACTGAAATATAATTAAAGAACTTGTGTTAAAAAAGCTTTAGTAATTAAGGATTAATTTGAAAATTTTGCTAATGATAATTAATCTGAAATACTTGACAGACTCAGATGCTGAAGTAAGATTTAATTTGCCGTACTGGTTGAAAGAGAAGATTCGAAAGAGCTTGAATTAAAAAAAAAACATTACGAAAATGTTTATAATGTATGATTAATATGATTATAATATTGGAGTAAGATCAAAAATGGTTGGTGAAAAATGGATTTATGTACTTGACACCACAATTAAATACTTCCAGCTAGTCTAATCGCACCTTGGACCTTACTCGGTCGGGATCGCAGGAAAGCTGTTCTAATCATACATGACCCTATACAAGTAGAAAACTTGTTACACCGTAAAATTTTTAATGCGTCTTTCAGGGACTAATACCTACCTCTTGCATTAGTCGACGTGTTTTATAAAGTGTTAATTAATTTTCTTTCTTTTTAGCCGACTGCCTAAGGCAAAGGGTTATTAAAGTATTTGCCGTGCCGAAATATATTGGATGGAGTAGTAAGTATTGAAGACTTCCCTTTTTAGCAACTACGTCAGAGACAGCTTTTTGCATCTATAGTCTCTCTGGATTCTTTTTTTATGCCACAAAGTTGGCAAACACGCATACGGCCCGCCTGATGGTAAGCATCACCGTAACCTCTAGACGCTTGCAATACCGGGGGTATCACTTATGCGTTGCCAACCCTCCCAACCCCCTCCGAGACGCGCTCTGGAGACCTTACTCACCGTAGGAACACAACATGGCCGAGGCCAATGTTATTTGGCTACGATGTTCTGTAAGATAGAGGTCCTTCCCCAGACGGGCTGCTCCGATTTGAGCGGATTATCCACTGTGCCCTACGTCTCTTAAAACTACATTTGTTTTGCCATCTCCCTAGATAGATGACACAACGAATTTCAAAAATATATTAGATGTAGAAGGAACTATTGAAAGGACTTGTTTCCTGACAACACAAACGGCATGAATGTTCTTAATATAATTATTCCAACATTACAATCCTACATGACAACGTAATAAAACATACCTACAATGACAGGCTACCTACGTGCGCAACCAAATTGTCGCGTTTCGTCCCTAGCAACACGATTATAATGGGCCGGTGCTATTCTGCTTAGTTTCTACAACGTCGGGTCCAGAACTATTTTACGGCACGCTATTTAGGTATTTGCGATCATTTTCTACATCTGACAAGTGCAAATTGCATTCGAAACTATATACTTTAATTATCTATACATATACAATGCTTTGTTCTGTCTGACTGGCGGAACAATGCACAGCCTAAACCGCTCATAAAGAACTTGAAGGTTGTGTTCTTTATATGACGTAGGCATCCGAAAAGATTTTTTCGAAATTCCCACGGTAAAGCGGGATACACGCGAACAAAGTTGCACGGGTTTCGCTAGTTTAGTTTTATTATAAATAGAATAGTTGCACAATTTAAATTAAATTATCGCAATTTACACTGTTGTATCAATTTCTTAGTAATAAGTTAACAACGAAGGTTTTATCTGATTTGCGTTACATTATCGAGAACTTAAGTCTATCTTTTCTTAGTAGACTTGTATGAAAATCAATAGACAATAATTTCGACGTTAGGACGCGTTTAGCCGACGCGAAAATTGACATTCATAGGTTCATAGCAAATTAAACTAGTCCACAACGCGTAGTAGTCCGCCGCGCGCAAATTTTCGCGTCATTTAAACGCGCCCTTACTCCCAAAGCGACTGTGAGGTGTCTTGCCCTCTTCCTTTTCAAATATTACGTTATCCTGTCACGTTCTTATTTAAATGTTAAGTTATTACAAATAACTTGACTGACGGACAATAAAAAACTGCAACTTGCAGATTTTTACCCGCGAGATCCCGTTGTACCCGGACTAATATCCGGGATCAAATCCTTAATCCAGGTTATAAACTACCTATGTACCAAATTCCTATCAATTCTGTCAAGCCATTTTGCGTGAAATACTAATAAACATCCACTCCACACACACATACAAACATTCGCGAAAAAATTTGTAGGTTTGTTTTACTTTATTACTGGCCTTTGTTAATAAGTCCTTTTGTCACAAACACTACTTTGAATAAAAAATATTACAATTGCATGCAACGGTCCAGCGACCCCTATGCAGCTAATAGCTTTTGTTTAATTTTAGTCATTCGCCTAGGGCTCATGTGACTGCATATTATTTGTATCCATTAAAAAAGAAATTCCGTGCTTCGGAGGGCATAACCCGTTGGTCCCGGCTGTTGTCGTTTCGTTCTCTCTTATCCAGAAAGTGGGCTAATTCGCACGATACTAATGGATCCAATCTATTGGCAGTCAAGACCGAGCTTAACGTGTAGTAAGTATCCATTTTTTTTCAACCAAATACTGACTAGGATTGCGGTTTAAGTTGCGTGTTTTGACACGCGCAACCACGCCATTGTGCTCATTGCGCGATTTTACGCGATAACAATTCATTGAAAAACCATGGTTACACGGTTAGATGCACAGATGCAGTCGACTGCTAAATGCAGCCACCTGATCACTCAAGGAGAGTGACAAGGCAACTATGGTTTAGTGATTACTAAAGTGCACTGTAGGGTTCCGTTAAAGGTTTCCTAGGGTACCACATTTTTTTAAATTAAATCCTACAAGTATTATAAACGGAGTTTGAAATTGGGACCATGTAGCCCATTACAGTGGGCCATTGTCTAGAAGTAGGACCAAATAACTATGACGAGAGACTGACGTGTCTTGCCGCTCCGTACATGAAGTTTTGATTGTTTCTATGCAAGCATTCGTCTCAGAATCGTCAATTGACGAAAGTGTTCGCATGACGTGCGGTTTACGTGGACAATAGGCCTAAGATTTTTTTAGTCGGTATGCTCAAATGGATTTGGAGAGAGTACGACACAACCCCGCCGCTTCCCTAAGCGGTGAGACAAGCAGTAGTGCATTTTCCAGACCTACGTCTAGGTAGAGTCTAGCTAGACTGTAATAAACTTGAACTCAATGATTTAAGTATATTTCACAATGTAATAATTCTACATTACCATTGCACATTTTCGTGTCAACGAACTCTATAGTAAAGCTGTTGTTTTATTGTTTAAAAAAGGAGTTATTTTTAAACTATGCAATAATTTTGTTTTCTTTGTTCTTATATACAGGGTGGTAACAATGAATGTGGCAAAGTTAATTACAAAGAAAAAAATAATGTTAAGTACTAAAATTTTAATATTACTTTGTATTAACACTTCGAGATATGATGTCACGTTTATCCTCTCGTTACACTGTTTGACCAGGGGCCCGATTCTACTAACCCAAATGCACCAATGGACTCTCAATGGTGTCTCAATCGTGTCTCAATAGAATGCCGATAGTGTATCAGTGGAATAGTTTTTGACATTTGTTATGGACTTAAACAATAACATAATGTTTAACTATTGTTTATTGAGTGTATTGAGAGTCCATTGGTGCATTTGTGTTAGTAGAATCGGGCCCCTGGTCAAACAGTGTAACGAGAGGATAAACGTGACGTCATATCCCAGTTAAATGATCTAAACACCATTAACACCAAGATCTTCGCAATACATCATCAGGGCAAAGATCACCGTAAGATTGGATAGGAGAGATTGTTATGCTAGCTCTACGCTCTCGCAAAGTTGATGGAAGCGAACGCAGTTAGAAGACAAAGGGACATTAGGGTTTGAGATGGGTACACCACGATGCTCCCCAATGAGGAAATTACTGAAGGAGGAGTTATGCCCAAGACATAAAAGCAGTGTCGAGTGGGTAGGCAGTGCTGGGAATGGTGATAATTAATAAAAAAAAGTTGAGCCATGTCATATCATAATTAAAATATTTGATGACTCGAGGTCGCGCCAAACATTATGCCTTGCCTGTTTGTCTGCCGAATAACATAAAAAAATAAGATCAGTGCATGTTAAAAACAGTATTTTTAGGTAGGGTATCTATTGTTAGGTACCTGTAAACCAAATGCTTGCTGAGAGTGGATAAAAGGCATATTAATAAATAATTAATTAAATTATTCAAGAGCAGACCTGTCGGGCGAGATTTGGTGAAATTTGAAGTGCATCCATAAACATGACAAGACATCAGATGCAAATGTGAGTTATCAAAAACAGAAAGCTTATCCAATATTCATCATAATAAATTATACAACATTTGATAGGGACAGACATTATTATTTAGCTTAAAATACACCTAGGAGCTTCTAGAAGAAACAGTATACAGTGAAATTTTTTGTACTTATTTCCCTTTCCTGGTCACCTCTGAGAACAAAGATTTTTATAATGCAAGCGTTGTTATGAAACTTTGTAATTACATCCTTATCCTTACTAATTATAAATGAGAAAGTGAGTTTGTTTGTTTGTTATTCCTTCACGGCTTGACTAAGCAGCCGATCATTATGAAAATTTGCATACATATTGTTAGGGGTACAGAGCCCAACATAGGCTATACGCTTTATCTCGTGAAAGTATGTCATTCCAATGGGAAAATAATTTTTCTACTATAGAGGGCGCTGTATCGGCCAACAGATGGCGCCACAAGTCGGGGTTGTTTTGTTGTCAAACGAGATCTATGTCATAAAATTAACGCGTATTAGTAGCTTACAATAATATGAATACTGTTGATAAATAAAAATTCAAGTAAATCCCTTCACACAACATTTAGAAAATTTGAATCATCTGCCTCTTTCATTGATTAACTGACAAGCTTTTCTTAGTTTGGGACTAGAACGTTAAGTGAATTATACAGAATTTTATTTATTATTAATTTTATTTAATATGCTTTTCTTCAAGACAGTTCAATTAGTATTGATTATGGATTAAGATTTCATGGCTGTACACGTGTTAATAGCAAGGACTTCCAAATAAAATTTTAGATGTTTTTAAAATTAGTTTTCTTAACAATGTTATCAGCGAACCACAATATGGAACATCTCTTTAGTAAATACAAAAGCGGTGTCAAGAGTCAACTAGAATATGTAATAAAAATAAATAAATATTTGGCAGTACTTAAAAATGTATTATTACTAACAGGAAAATTATATTCATGTCAAAAGTCAGATATTTCTATACAAGCAGGCCTAATACAAGCTTTTTCGAATCATGATATTTGAGTTTCTTGTGGCACTTCAACAGGCCATTCACGTGAAGGTGCTGGGATTAAAAAAAAATTATGTGCAAAAATATTTCCAGTTAATCTACTAGTGAAAATGATTTTTTTAGGCATTTCTAACATATAATTACCCTTACCAGGTATTGCAAAAATTTTATTTTATCTATACTCAAACCGCTGGGTCGAGATTCCAAATTTGGAATGTAGGTTCCTTACGACGTGTAGGGGTGTACTAAGAAAGGATTTTTCAAAATTCCCAGGGGACAGCGAGATATTATGCAAACGAAGTTGCGAGTATTTTACTAGTTTATTTATAAGATTTTTAAACCAACAATGGATGAGAAATGATTTAAGAAAAATTCAAAACTTCTTTCTACAGACTAGTGTACTCACTTTTTTTGCCAAAAGCAAGCTTTTCATTTTTAAGGTGGTATGTTCCCCATTCAGAAAAGCCTGGCATACTTCCATTGCTTCCCTAAGCGGATCTGTAGCAATGGAATTTCCCAGACTTAAAAAAGGAAACAGAAGTCTATGTTCTCTGGCATGGGCTTACCCAGGTTCTGGGCCAGAGGGGAAATTCTTAACGGATATAAACAAAAGCTAGGGGGCAGCCGAGTTTAGCATGAGCAGTAACAAATTATTATAAATACTATATACCATCAGGATTATGAAGTCATAAAATATTGTGTTATAGAAGATAACAAAACCTAAAAAGTACAATCACACTGATAGGATGCCTTGATATTCCTATTTCAGCTAAGTAGGTGGGTGAATGACCTCCGTAAGTACTGATATTGGTAACATAGACATTTCTGCACATAATGTGAACAGATAAAAAATATTTATGTAAGCATTTTTTGTTTTAAACATAATCTTTTTCTTCAAGCTTAACAAGTTACTTGTAGTTTCTTCTTGCCACTACTCTTTTTCAAAATTCTAGCCGATAAGACATAATGGATCTTTTTGGTGTTTTACAAAAAAAAAATACTTGTCTTTATGCACTTCACTCAGTATGCAGCAGGTAATGCAAGTGAATTTAAAAGATACTCAGTCAGTTTCTGTAGCGCATTTTAAAAGTTAATGATACATATAGCCGTGACTGTCAAGCTAATGAAGAAAAAAAGAGACAGCATAAGACTGAATGTGAAATTAAAAATTCAAACATGTTTCAGAAACTAGCTGTAAGCGATACAAATCAGTATATTAATCTACCTACTCTAATATACTACTACCATTACGGAAACTAAAGCAAAATTACCATTAGTAATAGAAATAGCGAAAGAAAACAAGTTACTGTATTTTTTCCCGTAATTAGGGAATGGAATCTTCTTTATTTCTTCATAGTAAGTAGAAAGGCTGTCTGCGTTATTATAATTTTGTTTTATGTTGATTTGTGCAAGATTGATAAAAAGTGATATAGGTGTATATCATCCGTAATGGTGACCCCTTTACAAAATATTATTATTTTAAATGATAATGTCATATGATAATACAGGAAAACATTAAAATATACATTTGTTAAGTCTATTGTAAAAAGATACTTTAAAATTTTTACCAAACAAAGAAGATGATGATGAGTAAATATTCAACCTGTATTGATTACATTACCTGCAGCTTTAGTTGCATGGTTAGGAAGTACATAAGGGTTATGTATATTTTTTTACCATGGGAAGCTTTTTCCCATGGGAATTAAACGTTTTTCCAGAATAAAAAGTAGCCCATGTCACTTTCCAGATATTAAAACTATCACCATAAAAAATCATATTAATCCAAACATAAAAGATGGATGGAAACACACTTTCACATTTTAAATTATTAGAATAGATATCTATTTATGTAAGTATAGCTAACCATTTACGACGCTATCAGACAGTTTCTATGTGCAGAGCTCAAACAGCCATATAACATAATGTATGTACATTATTCTAGGTTATATGGCTTGTTGCTATGCAAGATTTCCACTCAGTACAACTAGACAATGTTGACAATAAGGTACCTTTACACATTTATATTGCTTCTAACGCTAAACTAACACATATAACAAGTTTATAATGGATAATTTAGGAATAATCAACAGTTAACATCAAAGACCTTGTAACCCCAGCATTACTTGACAGACTACACATATTATACAAATTGGAATTTTGACGAAATATTACGACAATCACATCAAATATGATTGCAATATGACGGAATTATAATATGAATCTAATATAAAAATTGCAGAATTCTAAGATTTGTAGGTTATAAGTCGAGTGCCCTTGACAAACTTAGGGATGGCCAAAGCAGGTTGTCGCACTCAACGCGAGGCGCGCTCGGACCCGCGGCCGCAGGCTTAGGCGCCCGAGGCCCAGGGGGACTCCGCGTTCAAGGTCGGCCCTACAGGCCCTAACAAAAGCAACTCACCCATCGCACACCCATCTCCGTCGACGGCGCAAACGATGCACTCACTAAAACGCACAAGACACTAAAAAGGATACAGGCTAAGTCCAGGTTGAAGCCGTCCTTGATGTAGCGTATCCGACGCTTGCTGACTATTCCCTTGATGGGGTTTGTCATCTTGATGTTGGATATGGAGTTGGCCATGGCTGGCAGGTGCACGACTCGCCGCGGCAGCAGTTCCGCCGCCGCAGTGCCCTTAGCGGGCCCGCCCGCGCTCGGCACCGACCGCTTCTCGGGTGCCTTCCGCTCGCGGCGCCGGCAGCTCACGCAAATACCCATAAAATAACCTCCGCCGCTGAGAACGTGCCCCGCTCATCGGGCCGGCGGCGGAGCGCGAGCGGCCTGGCTCCAGAGGCCGTGCCGTCCGCTCAGCTCGCGCCCGCCATGCCGAGCGCTGCACGCGCCGAAGCCGACCTCCTCGCCTCGCACGTCGACACCGCACCGCCAGACCGAAAGCACCGAACACCAGATTCACTATAGCATAGCTACACACCCGGCGGTTAACACGCGCGTACTCTCGCTTCACGAGCGAACAAAATTTTATCTCGCGCGAATGGCGTCCATCCTGCGTTTGCACTAGAACACGGCCGAGGAGAAACAGTTGCACAAGAAAGAAAGATGGTTATGATGGCCGAAAGTGTAAAATGCGTCTCTTTCGTACTCAAACGATGCACGCACGACAGACAGAGATAAAACACAACCTTAATTTTCTAGTGGTAGCTAGCTAGCTCTCTTTGTTCATTTTGTTGACAGTTTTCATCGCAAGGTGGCGCAGTTCGGCAGTCGACTTGACATCTTGTCACCCAACCAGTGCAGCGCCATTTTCGAATACTTTTCATTATGTTGCCAGCGTAGCACTTGAAATCGTTTTATTATATTACAAAATAAATTTTGTTGAATTTGACTAATAAAATTATAGACGCGGGATTTTTCTTTGTAAATCTAATAGAAATAGAGACTCGTCTAATTTTAGTATTTTTAGAATGAAAATGACAAAATTAACAGGTTGTATTTGTATAAGTTGAACTTTTGAACAGTTGGTGGCGCTGTAGTCGCATTTCAGATTCCAGGTAGATTCATACAAGAAACTCGAGACTTTTCTTTTGAATGTAGTGTTTCGCAAGTTCGAGCTTATGTATTTTATTTTTATTTTTTTACAGTTGTTTTTTTCTTTAGAATTAATAGCTCTCTATCTATGTCTTCACGTTTGTGAAATCAAATCCCGTAAGATGTAAGCGGCATAAAGAGAACAGAGTACCAGTCTATTTACACATATCCCTTCACAGAGATTTTATATTTCTCGATTAGTTTCATTGAATTCTATTAGGTACTTACTTACTTGACATTACTTTTTACTTCTCCTCATTATATTAGAAACTAGCTGCTGCCCGCGGTGTTACCCGCCTATGCAACTGTGTTAGAATAGAGATTTTTCCCGTTTTTAATTTTATGCACAGCAGCGCCATCTACATTATAAAGCATGGCGCTTTATAATGTAGATGGCGCGATGACTATCAGGCTTTTGACCAAATCCTACGGGAATCGCGTACTTTTCGGGATAAAAAGTACCCTATGTGGGATAAAGGATACGCAAATTAGAAATATTTCAATTTACGAGACCCTATTCCAATGCGACAAGTTTTGCGTAAACCGGTTGGTGAGACAGAAACCCACTAAGTAACTACATTGGGGGAAACACAAATACATCCGCCCTTATTTTATCCTTTCTGTGTAGAGAAAGTTTAAATACATAGGTACCTACCTAGGTATTTACTTTTTAAAACTATGAAGGAAGTACTTTATAAATCTGTGTAATGGACCTAGAAAAAAGGCGGACACCATCACTGAAACTAAAAAGTGAAGTACCCATTGTAAGCCACCTCGCGTATACGTACGAACCGGCCGGCTTACTATGATGTGAATGTGTGCGTGCCGGTCAGCCATTTCACACTCACATAGTTACGCCGCCGCCATTAGGGTGCTTCAATTCTTTCTTAGCAAGATTTTGCCCGCCTTTTTTTCTAGGTCCATGATCTGTGCAATAACTTTAATAGATGTAGATGAGTTTCAGCTTAGGGTTTATCAATTCCCGCCCAATATTCGAAAAATTATTCTATGATAGGTTTATATCCAAATCAACAAGAGTGTGCGTTAGGATGCAGATATATAATCCGGGAGATGCAAAATATTTTCAAACTAAGAATAGTAATTGAACCGAAAAACAACTTAAAACAATAAAAGCTATATTTCTTTAAAATTAAAAAATATATATAAAAACGGTATAAATTCGAAATGGTTAAGAAGTCAGACAGAAAGACAAGATATTCGGCTTTGTTTACTTACATAATGTCCCTACCTCCTTGAAGTAGCAAATTCCTATTAGATTCTTATATGTATTTTTACGAAGCCTAAACAGTATTTGCTCGCTATATAAATAATGTGACGCATTACTCCACAAATATTGACCTATTACCACCGTTCGTAGGTATATATTAGCTAATCAGCGGTTATCTTTGTGTTTTCTATTAAAGTCATTTTTTTGCGTTCAGACAGCTTGTTGCCATCTGACGTAGGTACCTGCTTTACTATATTAGTACGTGTTCACATGAATGCTCGGTCAGCAAACCACGCAGTATAGAAGTCAGAGGAGTTGGGTGTCTTATGTCACGTTTATTTGGTGCAACAAAGCCCGTATCAGTCGTGGTCCACCTGCTTAGTTCACCGGAGTGGACCACGGGCATTTTTTCTTGCCGGTGGTAGTCCACCTAAATGATGACTCATCATTTCGGTGGACTATCTATAAGGACCTACCCATAACACAAGGTTAAGCACACTTCGGGATCAGGTGACACTGTGTAAATTATGTAGAATGTATTATTATTAATTCACTCTTAGCCAGTTTATTTATGACACATTAAATTTATAGCTGTCATTGTCAAACTAAAGAATAAAAAAGAGATCTATAGCTTGAGACTTAATGAGGGATTAAAATTTAAATGTGTTTCAAAAATGGCTGTTTTTTAGTTGCACCACTCCTTAGGGGACAACTTGTATCCTATACTATCCTATCCTACTAATATTATAAAGCTGAAAGTTGTGTATGTATGTTACTTCTACACGCTCAAATGACTGGACCAATATTTATGATATTTGGTGTGTAGGTAGCTGATACTTTGGATTAACACATAGGGTACTTTTTATCCCGAACAGCACGCGATTCCCGTAGAATTTCATCAAAAGTCTGATATAGATGGCGCTACTGTGCATAAATAAATACACGCAAACGATGTTGCGCGGTTTCACTAGTATTTAATACAACATGATGCAAGGATTTAGATAATACACAGGCAGGACACTGTCGTCAAGAGCCCTATCTTATCAGGGCCATCCATCTGCCTGAAAAACTAGTATTTAGCAATGGTAATGCGAGTTACTTTCGATAACGATAACATGCGCAATTGGGTGTGTATTGTGGAAATGTTCATTATGTCACGTTTGTCTGGTGACAAGATATACCTTTTCATGAATTATATAATGCCGGGTACAGACTTAATCGACTACCAACAAGACAATTCTTATGGTCTATTATTTGAAAGTTTAATAGGTGGTCACTGCATGCATAGTGGACTTATAATTTTTATTAAGTATCAATTTTTTTTTTACCTGCGTAACATAGCACTGAATGTAACAGAATTCCCAGTGTCGATGCCTTGCGCGCACGAAGTGTGCACATTATGCGGACCAGCCGATCATTCAACTCGTGCTCGCCGCTATTGATGGAGGTACCCGGCATAAGGATATGTTGGCATTGTCCTGTTAGTAGGACCACGAGGAAGAGATTTTCCCGGTGGTCCTACCATTTATAGAAAATAAAATGAACCTATAGTTTTTATGATTATTTTGCAATGTTTTTAAGATAGATTACATTTGCTTTTAAGTAGGTATGTATGTTGTATAAAATTAATGATTAAAATACGGTTTTTAAAAATCGAAATCGAAAAATCGAAGTACCAAAAACAAGGATTTGGACATAGAGAAAGTTGTTAGGAGACTTAAATTTTAGGAATTGTTGGTGAAAACGGGAGGGACTTGAAAACTACTAATCTACTTTTAGGTATATTATCGTGCAAGCCCTGAATTATACAGAAACGGCGTATGGTGAAGGCGCGGCGTAGGCACGATGACGCTTCAAAACGTTTTCATACAAAATGTATGAAAGCGACGCGCGATATAAATTACACTGAAGCGACACGGCTCAGGCGCGACACAGTCATGCCGCTTGATAGCCTTCACCGTACTTTCTGTACGTTTTACGTATAAGGGACGAAACTAAGCACTTTCATATTAGAATTTAGTAGAGTTATGTCTAAGGATTAAATAAAAAAATATAAATTTAATAAAAAAAAGTTGTATTCATTTTAATACAGTAGTCAGAAAATACTCATAATAACATTTTTTTACTTATTATAGTGTGTTCCATGAGGCCTGAGATAATAGTTTTGTTTATCAGAGATCACCCTTACTATGAGCTGGTATGAAAAGGTTAATTCATCTTAGCGGTAAAACAAAACACCTTACGAAAACTGAGACCTAAGCTCTCCTACAAGTACATTCAACAAAGGGGTCTGTAAATGTGATTTAAGACTTCTAAATATTACGTGAAGGGATTTACTATATTTATTTATCAATAGTATTCATATTGTATTATGTAATTACAAAGTTTCATTACGATGCTTACATTATTTGCATAAAAATCTGACACTTTGCACTCTTAAATCTCTGTACCATGTTTTTCGTATGGAAATAGTTTAAATTAGACCAAATGATGATTTTTTTGTACTGGGTGACTTTACAAGGAGTTGACATTTTTTAAAGAGGGACTAAGAATCAGGAGCGTAAAAAGCAAAACTTTATTATACTGGGTGTTTGGTAGAGGATTGAACATGGGATAATGGCAGAAAGGTGAGATGGTCTGCTAGATGCTGAGCGAAAAAAAATTGACCTAGGGCCCATAGTTTTTTTTAAATTTTCACCAAACTTTCTTTCTTCGTGAATTTGAAGTACTATAACTTTTTTTATTGGATCAATCGTCCAGCTTATTTTTTTATTCTTATCTTAACTGAATGTAGCTTACTTTTAAATTGATATTTGTTGGTTAGAGTTACCAGGAAAAAAATTTGTAGCCCTCAGACATCAAAAAGGCGAGAAGTCCATGCCGAGCGTTCAACTTTGGACTGCAGTAAAAAAAAAAAGTGGTACAGCAGTTCTAATTATAGGAAAACAGCTCTAGTTCATGCCAAGGTCTCATGTGTTCATGTAAGCTACATACAGTTAATATAAGAATAAAAAAATAAGCTGGACGATTGATTAAATTTAAAAAAAGTTATAGTACTTCAAAATCACGAAGGAAGAAAGTTTGGTGAAAATTTAAAAAAAAATCATTTAAAAAAAACTATGGGCCCTAGGTCAAATTTTTTTCGCTCAGCATGTAGCAGACCATCTCACCTTTCTGCCATTATCCCATGTTCAATCCTCTACCAAACACCCTGTATATTTAGTATTTTTAGTAGGGCAAGCCCGGCTTTTCGGCTTTTTTGGAAGTACCGTCACTGTTTTCAAGTTAATGTTTTTCATAAAATACTACGAATAAATATTTATAATTACGATAGTCATATTTATTATACTGTTCCATAGACCTTATTAAAAAAATGGCAACCCCTTGAAAAGTCACCCTGTTTAAATACTCCTGGGCGGCCATAGCAATAAGATCATTTAGGTTAGGTTGTGGTGTTGACAAACAACTTACATTCTAGTAAAAAAAAGGCCTACAAAGGTGATACAATTCCCTTAGTAGAAAACCCCACAATAAGCGAGCCAACCATGAAAGGAAATTCCGAAAATACGGACTTAGGTTTTGAACCTTAAATGTCTTATATGAGAGGACTAAGTGTTTCGTTGTTTCAGATGGACACTTTCATAGTAGACCCGAAGATTTTAATATGAACGCCTACGAACAAAAATATGAGCAAAAAAAACCACCTTGATTTTAGTATGTTGTAAAAAGATTTTGAGAAAAATAAATCATTTATTTATTTATTGTTAGCCACCCGGTCACGATGGAGAGACAGTGATAGTTTATATGATATTTATAAATATCCTCTAAATTCTGGAATACAAAATTTTTGCGCCGGATCTGGGTTTGTTTATCGATCACATTTTTGGCTTTTAAAAAATAAAATTTTCATGGACCCTTTTGAACCAATTTCACATTAGAAACATTACAGATAAGCATCAATAATATAACATTACAATGTAAACGTTGAATAAAAGATGTGGTTGTGTAAGTACGAACAACGCCCGTATTTTGCTTTGAGTATAGTTTGATCTTCGAGATTGTTAAGAGAGATCTCTGTAAAATTTTGTTCATAAAGCTGGAAACGCACTAGTGCGGCGCGTCGCGACACTGCACGGCGCGGCGCGTCAAAATATTCTTTCTTAGAAAATGTATGAGCTAAACCGCACTACAGCGGCGCGACACTACGCCGCTCTAGTGCGTTTCGACCTTAAATTGTTACCCAATATTTATACTACAAAATGGAATATGTAAGGCCTTAATATATAGTTTTTGTTAGAAATCCTAACATATATAAAATTAAGGAACAAGATTAGAATGAAAGGCCCAAATGCTAGTAATGTTCCATCTTATCAGCATCAGTGACGAAATATTTAAGTTAGTTTGCTATTTTAATATTCTCAAACGAATATATCCGTACCTAAAGATGTTTAATTAAAAAATATATATATATTAATATGTTATTAAAAAACCTTTTTATCTGCTTAACCTCTTTAAAATAATTTTATTAAGGTTTAAATTTTACGACATCTTTCTTTTGTTTTTTTTGTTGAATTAGTATTATTCTCAAGATTGCAGATAATTAAAAAGGATTTGTTTGTTGACTCCTAGATAATTGGCACTTATGCTAATAATTGGGCGTTTCACTCTACAGTTTTTATTAAAAGTTTTAGGTCATTGTCCTGAACTATAATGCGCCTCGGCCTCTGCCTCGGCCCCTAAAGCCGCCTCGGCCTCTCGGCCTCGCTCCCTTACTAGTGTTCGGCGGACTTTTCGGCCTCAACGCTTCAATTCTCTCAGTACAACCGGTACTCTCTCTACCCTCCGTGAAGTATGACGAATAGAGTTCTGCATTGAAATTTGTATTCGTTAGTTCGTGGCCGACAGTCACCCATCCTGGACGAATTGTGGAATCCCGGCCGAATAGATGGATTCTGTAAAAAATAAAGGATTTTTTAATTATAAATGCACAATTGACACAGCGCCAACTGGCTTCAAAGTACGCGAAAGTTTGTATGTAAATATATAGGGACAAATCACACAGATTGAGCTAGCCCCAAAGTAAATCTCTAAACACACTATGCCGAAAATACGCGACCGAAGTTCGGCGTGACTACGCCTGCAATGTATTTTAAATGACTGACGACACACCATGCCGAAATTACGTCGCGTTATAGCGTACAGCCGAACTTCGGTCGGGCGTAAGTTCGGCAGCGATTCGGCGTATAGCAACACATTATAAGCGACCGAAGTTCGGTCGGACACTGACACTGACAATACACACACAAAGTTCCGCAACCGAATTTCAGCCGCGTAAGTTCGGCGCTTATGGTGTGTCATATCAGCCGAATAAGCCGGATAAGAGCCGAATGTCCTGCTCCTGGTTCTAAGCTAATGTTATGGCGGTGATGGTTAATTTTCAGCCAAATAGTTTCAGCCGTTCTCGAGTTATAAATGGTGTAACTAACACGACTTTCTTTTATATATATAGGTACATAAACATCCAACCCACGCTAATCAGAAAAAGTTCGTTTTTCATCAAAGTCAAAGTTTTTATATCATATAATAGTTTTTATCTCGTAAATCATTTTGGGAACAGGAACAACTGGATTTCATAGGGAAAACCGCAGCACAGATATTATACTACACAAGTACACAGTAACCGAGGTCATAGAATAATTTTCAATAATTATATGTATTAATACATTACCTCCTCCTCCCCAAACAAAAATGTTCCATTATATGAAATATTTCTATAGGTTTCTCGGTGCTGCCAAACTCTGGGTCCTCGGAGATGATCAGGTCAATATCAACGTTTGCATGTATGAAGTCACCATCAACAGACCTCCGTACAGTACCCTTGATACCCATCAAACAATGTTCTTTAGTCCTTTGAAACACAGCATTATGTTCAAGATTTTTTGAGTGTCCAGGATTTTTTATGTTCGTTTTAATCCAACAAATGTCTTCGCAACGTCTAAATCCCCATTTCTTTAAGCATTCTCGGCCCATGTCCAAACCTGTAATGTTTACAAAAATATAAATAAATTTTTATATTACGGAAACATTTCAAATATTTTTTTAATAGCCATCTTGGTCTCACGGCTGGGCAAAATAATAATAATAATCCTACTTCCTACTTATATTTTATATGCGAAAGTTATGTGTATGTTTGTTACTCCTTCACACTCATTTTTATTTTTTATTTGAATACCTTGTATTAACTCATAGGGTACTTTTACCCCGAAAAGTACGCGATCCCGTAGGATTTCATTAAAAGTCTGATATAGATGGCGCTACTGTGCATAAATAAATACACGCAAACGAAGTTGCGCGAGTTTCTAAGTCTAATACAAAAATATAACAGAAAAAAATTAAAGAGAGAGACAAGAAAATATGATATGACGAAAAAACCGGGCAAGTACGTGTCGGGCCACGCACAATGTAGGGTTCCGTATTTGATGTCAAATTTGCATATTAAATTCTATAACATTTGTAAGTTTTCGTCAGCTATTACTCGGTAACTAGTAGAACCTACTTAACTGTTATAGTTTTCATTGAAGGTTCAGCATATGGACTAATACCATGATTTTTTTTCAAATTTCTAAACATAAGACTTTCGGAGATAGAGGGGGGGGGGGGACCACCGTGCAAAACGAAAATTTACACGATAAATGTAAATAATTCCGAAACTAATCATTGTATCGAAAAATGATGTTTCCACACCATCAATGATTTGAAGAGACCTATCTAACGATACTCCACATGGAGAGGGCGCGAAAAAAAAAAATCATTTCCACTTTACATGTAAAGGCACACCAAAAAAATCTTCCAGCACTTTGTTAGCATTGTTAATATGTGTATACATAACAAATTAGGCGCTAGGCCACGGACAGACAGACAGACGGACATGGCGAAACTATAAGGGTTCCTTGTAGTTTACTACGGAACCCTAAAAAGGAGGCAGAGAAAGAAGTAGGAGCATTAATTAAAAATGTTGCAAAACAGTAAAAACATAGACGAAGTTGCGCATCAGCTTAACATACAATAATAAGAGTACATACCTTCCGAGCTACCACACCACAGAAATATGAAAGACCTGGCCTGCGCAATCTGCTGTAGATCCAGCGCCAGCACATCCTGCCAACGCCAGCCGGCACCCAGGGGTGGCTCCACCAGGATCACATCAAATTTGTTGTTCATTTGTTTTAAGTCAAAAGTCTGAAATTAAGTAGTAATGAGTTGCACAAAATCCATATTATTGACAGTAAAATATTATGAAGAAAAAGGGATAGCTTCAAACGTAATGTGAAATGAAGATAAGACTTTCACACTTTGCCAACCTAAAGTATAACTGTGTTACAAATAAACGTGATATAACGAGTATTATTCACTGTTGTGTCACTGTCTTTGTTGATGAGAATAAAATGGTGTGAAAGTGACAAAACATTGTATAACTTATATACTTGTTATATTACGTTTATTTGTACCACAGTAAGTCTTTTTCTGCTCTTGATACCTTGAAAAATGAAATGTATTTAGTAAAAAGTTGTTATTTTGACATTACAAACAGACTTCTATGATCTTGTTATTTATTATTATAATTAATTAATTATAGACAAGCACCATTAGGCTGATATGCCTTGGCCTATGTCACAGTGTTGAAAAAGTTCACTAGTCACTTCAATTAATTTTTTTCTTAATATTTTTCAGAAGTTTTCAGCCATGTTCGACTATGTCAGCCTTATAAGAAAGTTCGTCCTATGTTATTTACATGACTGAATACCTACTTTTAAATCACATTTCAAATACATAGGTGGTGTAGCAGTCTGCGCAATAAGATCATCCTTCAATTTAATCAGCTCTCTCAACTTCGGGTACTCCTCAAATCGATCAGCGAGCCCGACATCACGGATGAAGTTCTGCGGCCTTTGACCGGTGTCCACAAAATGCTGGCAATAATCATTATGGGGGTTTGATGATTGTGTGCCCTGGAATTAGAAGATTTTGTATAAAACATCATAGATAAAAGAAAATAAAAGATAGTCAATGTAGGTATGATCTTTCTGGTCATAGCATTGATGAATCTGTACATCTCTTTTGAAAACTGTCACTTTAACTTTGCAAATCCGTATTCTTATCCTTATTTTTAAAAATACACTACATAATCAAAGTATTTGCTTCTTTTGAGGGTGTCGTTCTTACACGTGTATCTTACGGACATGGTTCGCATACAATTTGTAGCAAAACACATTTCTACTGAGGAGTAAATCTTCCACTTCCTAGTTCTGTGTTAAATACAGACTAATAATAATATTGTATCTCCAGTGTAACACAGTCTCTTATCTTTTCATATTATTTGGAAAGTGATCTGTTACTGTCACTGTGGCAACATGGGCATTTTTCACACACACTGCACTGTGTTAACTAAAAAAAAAAAAAAACATTTCACTGTCTATCAAATTTAATGAAATAACCACATGATGCCTGGGATATATGGTTATTATACTTTAATACTGGCTTCACTTTCGCGAAGTTGAGCAAAAACGAGAGGACGGACTCTCTGTACTTCTTTTTATCTTATTTTATTTAAAAAAAACAGTTACCTTAAGAAATGTAGACGAATCCGTATAGACTAACCCATCTGGTTGGTCCTTATTAACCGGTTTCTCGTGACCATCGACGCCGGCGGCTACGGCGGCTTGCTTCTTCGGCGGAACATCTATTGTAGCTCCCAAAGCGTGCCTTAACTCACTCACACTCGATACACCGAGCTGAAACATCAAAATATACCTTAGATCTGCGCCAAAACTCTTTCCTATCACAATGTTTGGTTATAGTTTCTTACTCACCGTTTGCGCCAATAGCTTTTTCCTTTTTTGAGATCGCTCTCTCAACTCTTTCAGTTTCTCACTCATTGTTGTGTAGAAATTAATACAGTGTTTAATAGATACATTTTTTGCACTAATATTTTAACGTAGCGGCCGTAGCGCATCTATCACTTGCTTTTTTGACAGGCAGACTTTCAGTTCAGAACGGTATTGAATTGACATATTTTTTTTAATACTGGCAATAATTTGCCACCATGGATGTAGTATCAAACAGGATTGAATTCTCGGTATCAAAAATCGGGCCCACGTGAGACAACGACAACAGAGATGTTTGTCCTTTTCCCACAGGGTGTCTACACAACTAAAAATTTATGGGATATTATATAAGTACATAGTTGATTGAATAACCATTCGTACAATATTGCAGCTACCATCGTCGTATGTATGTGCAATGTGTAATACTCTTACACATCGATAATTTGATTTTCATTGGGTGAAAGTGTTACACATATTCGTGTGTCTCAACAAGAACAAACGCTTTCTTTTACAATAAAATAGGTACAGGTTATTTATTAGCATAGACTTAGTATATACTAAGTCTATTTATAATAGCGATGATATTACTACGGAATAAATAAATAAAAATCATTGTTTTAAAAACAATTTTATTATGTTATGATCCTAATAATTAATCTTAATTATGTCGCCGCCGCAGTCGTAAAAGTTATTAGTTGTTCTTCATTTTTTGGAATACTAAAACAATAGTCGTAAAAAAATTATTAATCCTAATTTTTGGCCACCCTAATATTTAGTTTCTATTTTGTATTTCAACGTTTTGTGAAAAGATATGCCGCAACCACCGATCGATTCACTTGCATAGTTTTTAATGCAACACTTTTGCACATTTTTTAAACATTACATTCATAAACATACGAAATAAATACTACATTACCACTAAACTTCCAAGCTTGACAAATAGGCCGCCATTATGGCCGCTATACTTCAAGTAGACGCCATTTAATGTTCTATGTTGCCAGTTCTCTAAAATAGAATACTTCTACTTTCAGTAAAACTTTTCTGAAATAGTTTTGTTATGGTTGTTATTTGTTTCTGTTTATAATTTTAGTAATGTTACTAATTATTTAATATTTCTATGCTAAAAAACAAAAGTTATAAAAAAAAATATATTGTTACAAGCGATCCACGGAACTACCAAATTCAATGAATTTATCTAATAAAAAGCAGCCTAAAATGAACCTTATGAATTTGCACGAAGTTTTATTATTGCACTAAGCTATTTTCAGAGAACTCAATCCTGTTTGATTACTACATCCATGGTTGCCACACATAATTTTGGTATGTACTTTTTTAATTGTGGCAACTTGAACAGTATTTTCTACCATTGTCAAGCATTAGGCATTACTATTTAATAGGAAGACTATCCTCTTTTTATCCTTTTGTATTGTACCAGAAAGAACTACAGACAGAGTACTTTACTACTATTGCAGATTGCAGAGCTGAAACCTCTCATTCTGGACTTGACCAGATTAGGGCGCACTAAAATTTAATGGATTCGATAGGAAGGCTGAAACCTCTCACTCTGGACTTGACCAGACTAGGGCCCCGCACTAAAATTTAATGGATTCGATAGGAAGGGAAAGTTATTTCTAATTTAAGTATCTTTGAAAGAGTATACACGTAACAATAAAAAAAACTTCATGTGTGTAAAATGATAGTACCTATTTATTTTATTACATACAATACATACCTACTTAAATTACCTACTTGCAAAATAAATATTTTTAAGAAAAAATCAAAATAACAACAGGAGCACGTTGAGCTTACACTTGCAGTAGAATTTTGGCTCATAAGACATAGAACCATCATAGAACTTATGAATAGTACAAATTCCGTTATGTAAAGGTCGATCTGCTTTCGACTGTACAAACACATCTCTATTTTTCCCTCTTTTCGACTTATAAATTCACAGCCCTTACCAACCTTACCTACTTATTGACTAAAAATCATTTATGGCTTTTCTATTGTAATATTTTCAAAGCAATTTTTCGCCGAGATACAATGTCCTGATGAATCACGAACATAACCAAGCTTGCAGTGACAACCGAGCGCGCATCTTCGTGGTCGACCAACGCACGTGCGTTTGTCACATCTCATTTCACAACCATACCGGCAGACATATTCCTCATTGGGATCCAAGCATTTTTCTGAAAATAAATAAAGTATGCAAAGAGTGCTTAGTACGAGTTTTTTGCCTACCTACACGTTCACAGTCCCCATACAATAAGTTTTTCCGACCCTACAAGTACAACTATAAATTAGATAATGTCGAAATCGTACTATAAAATACTTTTGTACAAAAGATAAAAGGTACCTACTATTTCTGAAAAAAAAAAAGTTTTTCCTTATATTTATCCACGGTTTTCCTCGTGACCCACTGGGCTCATGGAGTATTTCTCGTGGCTCCTATGATAGGTTGCTAAGGCACGAACTTGCCGTCAAAACAAGTGGTGACCATTGGGGGCACTGGACTCATAACGTGTTATTCATTGAAAAAGAAAGGAAGGGAAGAAGAAACAGGAAGTGGGAAGCAGGACGGATATTAGGACTCCTGCTATCTCCCTAATAATACGAGCCAGTAACGTTCTTTTTCACGTTGATGTTCTGTGAGAGGATACTGCCCTCGAGCTAGTTCATAAATCAAATATTCTTGGACGAATCACACAATGCCATCTAGTTCCAAACTAAGCAACTAAGCTTGTACTATCGGTACTAGATTGCTGATAACTTTCTTTTTGTAAATAAATACTTTTAATACCTAAAACACTCAGACCAAGGCAAACAGACATGCATGCACACAAATGTTTGCCTTGCGCAGGATTCGAACCCGCGGCCCTTCGGATAAAGTGACCATTGCCAGCCACTCGACCACAGGGCATGTCATAGTCAGTTCCTTGTTTTCATAGTACCTTATATTAATATTATATTCATATTATGTAAATAATTATTTAGTGAGTACCTAAATTGAAGATCTTTTTGTCGAAAGATTTTATTTTAAAGATTTCATAGTAGTAGGCTATACATAAAAAAATAATATCTGATGTCTTGATTTGTTGACTGTAAATTAACATAGGTAATTTTTACTTTGGTGATTTCATATTTAATTACACCATTATAAATTCGTCTCAAGAAATGAGTATCCCAATTTCTTTATTGCCGGATTGTAAATAAGTCAATAAATTTAAATTAGCACTAAATGGCTATAAATGTTGACTCAGACTACAAGCTCTTTGACCCCTAATGTATTTACTACACATACCTACTCTGATACAGTCCTAGTGGTCGAATGACCAGTAAGTAATAACAACTTTATCTCAAGGGTTGCGTATTCGAATCTCGCACATGGCTAACATTTTGTGTATATGAATTGTTTGTCTTGTTCTCTTTATTTATTTAAACTTTATTGCACAAAAGAAAGTACAATTTGACGGACATAAATGTGGTTTTCTACCAGTCAACCATCGGATCGGGAAAACAGAAAATATTGTTGTTCATTATTTTTTATTGTTAAAATGTTTTGTATTTTTACAACTGAAGGAAGGATAACTGAAAGAATATCAACCAAGACCATGAAAATGAATAATGAAACATAACTTAGACCTTACGATAACCTATAGATAACGATTGTGCGATTTATTAACTTTTAATGTCATGTTTAGAATGACACACGGAGTTTATGCTAGTGATAAACTCAACCCACATAATCCGTATTGATGTTTATGATGATAAAACGGTAGTTATTAGCAGACTCATAGCAGTATTAAAAGAGCAAGTAAGATCCGTACCAGTTTTTTCTAACTACGACTCTACAGTCTGAACCGAACTGGTGGTAGAACAAGAAAATCAATCGAAAACGTTTCGAAAAAGCTTGTAATAGGACTATTTTTAATTTATTGCCTGCTTTTTCATAATTTCAAGAAATCGGTAAATGGATCTATTCCTTAAAATGGTCGTACTTATTGGTAATCAATAAAAAGTGGTTGAAAGTGAGAAATTTTATATTATTGTAATATCTCGAAATTTTTCGACTTTTCATCGAAACACCAACGTTGCTGAAAAAGTACTAATATATTTTTGGGAACTCAACTGTCATTCTTCTCTCTAATTTATTACAAGTGTGTGAAATTTTCATGTAAATGTTACCTAACATTTCTAGGATTGCGACATATCAAGTTGTTTCCACTCTGGCCATGTTTATTGAAAATATTAAAACCAACATACGTGGTGCACAGTTCTTCTTATCCACACAGTGTCCACTTCTGTGTCTGACGAGAGGCGGCTTGCAGAGGCATCCACTTGTGCAAACCTTGAGTGAGCATTGAGGGTTCAGGTCAGAACAGGTGGGTTCACACCAGCCACAGGAGTAATATTCCTCATCTGTGTCGCAGTCGTCTATTGATGCGATGTTAAGTCCTACCGATTCTTCGGCTGTTTAAGAATTTCGGTTATTTAAATTATGGTGACCATACTTGATCGTAACGTCATCGATTCGTGTTGTATGTAGCACTGACCTCTGGGGTGACAATTAAGAATTTTCTTCCCAATTGTCACCCGCGTGATAAGTTTCCCCAACTTTTTCTTTCCGATTCGTACCAGATTGAACAACTGAGGGTGTATCGTATTCTCGTAACAAAAATAATTAAAATCTTAACAGCCATCATATAGAGAGATAGCGCCTTTTTATACCACTAAGGTGGCAAACAAGCTTATGGCCTGCCTGATGGTAAGCGGTCACCATAGCCTATGGACGCTTGCAACAGCCGCGGGAGTATCACTCGCGCGTTGCCAAATGTCGCTTGGGATTAATATCACATTTTAACTGTTTTAATGACGAGAAATTTGTTTGAAATTATATTTTAATTTAATTATTATGTGTTATGTATCTAATTGATAAATGAATAATTTGAAAAAAAAAAAATGTCGAGAATAGACACGCTGGTATTATTTCCTCAATTGTCACCCAAAGGCGACCAAAAGGCTTACAGCTACCTCGCTCAATGTATTTCTATTGCTATTCAGCGACATGAAAGTTTTTGACTTCATTCATGGCCTCTTATTATTTAACATCGCTTTAATATTCTGATTATAGAAAACAGAAGAAGATAAGCTAGATTCTAAAATTATTATTTTAAAGTCTATTATATTATGTAGTATTACAAACTATATTATTGAAACATGAAGAGGTTTAGTGAAAAGGAAATAAATAGGATAGGAAAAGAATTGTTAATTTTGATACTAGTTTATTTAAATATTCTTTAAACTAAGCAATAAATAACTTATACACAATAAATATATTACAATTAAATTACCTAACTAATAGTAACAAATGTTTAGTGGCATAGTAAGAATTTGCTTGCTAACAAAAAATTTAGAAGACAAAAGATACGACGGGTCTTATGGTCTGCTGATCTGCTCATAAGCAACTCCAAAGGGCTACTAGATCAAAATTTGAGTTTTTTTATACTCTATTTAAAGGTCCCAAGACTTATTAACCACTAAATTATGGAATCAGCCAGAGGTGCTCCTCTAGTCGTCGCTGATTCCATAATTTAGAGGTTTTTATCTTTAGACAATTTAGCTAATTAAGATGACACAGAAAGTAAAGGTACTTATCACAATTTAAATAGCTAATTACAAATGCGCTTACACACCTTTCGGACAATCTTCTAATTTCACGCATTTGTTGTCTGGTGCCTTAAGAAGACCATCTTTGCAGTAGCAACCACGGTTACATTCTTTTTCTGAGCAGCGAGGATTTGGATTGCTACATGTCTTTTCACATGATTCACAATCCTTGTAAACTTGATCTGGACTGCATGATAATTGATATACTATTGCTGGTAATTCTGGAGGTGATATTACTGTGGTAGCTGGAATTTGGAAATGGACAAAAATATAAGAAAATTATTAAGGACAAGTAAATTTTTACAGCGGACCATCATCCCGCTGCTGTTGACAAATGGGTTTGGTTCTATTGAAGACGCTTCATTGTTGGCGGGGTATCGAAATCGTGATGAAATGACAAAAAAAGGCCGTAGCTTTTGGTGTTTGAATGGACATTTGTAAATAGATCGCTGAGGTCTTGAGCTACTACAACAGGGCGAGAGCGGAAAGTTCTCACACTTGAGGACAGTGTCTGCCTAGTGATGCTGCAGAAGGAGGATCGCACCTCGGCCTAGGATGACACGGAAGAGGAATGACAGGATGAGAGGAAGGTCGAACGGGGTTCTATTTGATATTACGTTTTCTAATGACCACATTAATTAGAATATCGTGTAGAGTATTTAATAAATTGTGATTATTATCACTTCTCTAAAATGACAACAGTGCATTTTTTTTTTTTAAGTAAAGTATTAATATGTAATTCCTACTTTAGAATATTACAATCTAGCTATTGGCTAATTAGTAATTTAACTTTAACCTAAACTTATAAAACGTATAGTCTAATAAATAAGAATATTGTCCATCGACTTATCTTAGTGTCTGTTAATTGAAAACACTTTGTTCATGTGCTAAAACTGTTATTGCACTATCTCTAGTATTGTTTTCACTACACTACACTAACTCAAAGGGTTTAGTTCTTTTGAGCCTTCTCAATAGGTCTGTGTTATCAAGAAGCTGGGTTGCCTCAGGATTCACATGATGTCGAAGTCTTTGTTCGTGAGCCTCCGCACACTTTTGAATCACTTTATCTACGAACTCCATTTGGGACCTTCCAACAGTAGGATGATAATGAAAATTGTGGAGTGTGTGCATAGGAATCTTAAAAAACCAATTCAATGACTTACATGTACTAAGTTCATTCTTAATGGAGCACATCTCATATTTCACGCATTTGCCGTCTCTGTCTCTCACCAGGTCGCCTTTACAGAAACATCCTCTGCTGCATTGAGCTGGGCATATCGGGTTTGGGTTGTCACAAGTTCTGTTACATGGTTCACAAAACCTGTATTCCTCGTTTTCCGTACATATGATGTCATCTCGAGGTTCAGTTGTGTCTTGTTTGAGAGTTGGAGCTGAAATATGAGAAAGCGTTGCTTAAAGCCATCTTTTCTTATCCCAAATATGACAGTTGGGTATTTGGAAAATTTAAATTTTAAATGACTCGATCTGTATTATATTTCAAAACATTTTTTGTTGCTTACTTCCCGTTTTGTTTTTAAGCTTATTTAGATAGATTTTAAATTATTTGTTTTACACACTTTGTGCGTAAATATTGTCCATAATAATATTATAAACAACAACGTAAAATTTCCACACTTATTCAGATTTAAAACTAGGAAAAACCAGGTGTGTCAGTAAACCAGGTCTAAAAAGATCAAACTGATATGACGCGTGGATAAACCTTCACAAGGTTAACCATATCTAGAACTGTAGTGGAATCAGGTTTTTAGTAAAAATGTCAGTAGACTGAGCGTACTATCCTTAATTTATTTATCTACTAACTATTTAATATTTTAGTGGGACTATCTTGTTATATTTTTAATTGCCTTTATTGATCTTGTTGATTCTATTGTAACATTCTAAACATGTGATAGTGTGAAAAAATGGATTGCTTTTTGTGCAAAAACCATGCTTGCTGGAAAAAAAATCTTAGTAAAATATTATTGTGTTTCTCTATAAAACTGAATTGAAAAATTCTTTTCTTTTAATTGTAATAAAACCAGTGCATAGTTTCCTATTTGCCTCATGTCTTGAATATGACGTGATCACACGATTAAATCAGTCAATACCTAATAACTTACAGTTGGTTCATGATTTGAAGAATTATTAATTTATCAAGAAATTGTTTTAAGTAATTCTTAATATCTGGGTGGTCTTTCATTCTAGGATGTAGATTAATAATTATAGTCAGTTTTGTTTCTCGTTTCGTATCGTTTATATAGAAGTACTCACGCATTGGTGGACAATCTGCCAACTTGACACAATGTCCAGTCCCATTTCTCACTTCCCCATCAATACAGTAGCATCCAATCTTGCAAATGCCTTTGCATTCTAAAACTGGATTCAGACAGGTCTGCTGACAGCCGCCACATGAGAGAAATCTTTCGTTTGTTCTGCATAATGTTGCTACTTGTCCTAAAAGAAAAAATCCGATTAACAAAATCTCTTTCTGTGGAAAGGATACGATGAAGCGTTCCTGTGAGAAGGTCAAGCGAAGTCAAACCTCTAGGTTTGACTTGGAGAGGTGAACCACGGGCAAGAAAAAGTGCCCGTGGTCCACCCAGGTGAACTAAGCAGGTAACTACGACCGATACAGGAAAACACCGATCTCACACTAGATTAAGGCATTAAACAAACTCTTTTATGATCTTCAGGGGAGGTTTGCTGCTGAAATGGTACAACCTCATATGGTTCTGCATTTAGTCAAAACAAAATTAGACTAAATTTTGTTTAGTCTAATTTCTGGACCATTTAAATGTTTATAAATAAATGAAATAGACAATAGGGTATTGAATTTCCCAAAGTTTGTTTAGAAATATAAACAGACGTAGACGGTGTTGAAGTGGATTGTATGTCTGTTAAAACTGAACTGGTTAGCTATGACTCAGAAATTGTACAGGTGAAAATATTTAAGTTAAATTTTACATGGTGGATGGTTTTTTATTTATTTTATTAAGAATTTACACAGTTTTGTTTAATTAATCGTTTTGTTTACATCATCAGTGTGTCAAAAACCATCCATCATCCATTCATCGCCCTACGCCGCACGCGCAACATTGTGAACACAGTATTGTGAAACTATCCGGGGTGAATAATGTTGTTGTTTGTTAATATTAAAGATAATAATGTTCAAATCATATATTTCTAACCGCACGCAAAAAGTATTCATAAACGTTTTTGAATTGGACTACGTTTCTGTCAACTCAGGGGTTCCACAGAGCTCAATCCTTGCTCCCATAACTACCTACTGTTACCTACTCTTAAAAAATCGATTCTTGAAGAAACAGTTGAGTTGTTGCAAACAGAAACTTAAGCTTGTTTGCTACCTTAGTTTATATAAACATGCATGTGGAATGAAGGTGTCATTCAACGTTTTTAGTAAACAAAACTTACAGTTTTGTTATCAGAAAAGAAACTGCGTATTGTTTCCGGGATCACCACCAGACAATATTTATAAACGAATCGAATTTGCAATGTCTACTTATACGGAAGAATTTCTTTAAGTCTATCTTATTATTCCCGTTCCTATAGGAAAATCGAAAAAGGTTTATTTGTAGTATATTCCAAGTTTTTTGGTCACATTCGAATGTGAAGGTTTACAAGCTGATTATATTGAAAAAAAAGTTGCATATTATGAATTTACCAGACGCGTGCTACATATTCAAATTAGCCGAGTTACTCACTTCAAAATGTGAGCAAGTATGCCACATAATTTTGATATGTAACACGCGTCTTATAAATTCGCAACACGAGAGTTCTTCTCTATTTGGTCGGTTTGTTTACATCCCAATCGAACACACTCAAAAAAACGAATAAGTGGATAAAGTTCCTACAAAAGGTGTTATTGTTTAAATAGCTTCATTTTTTTTGCCTAATATGACCGTCCGAAGTTTTCCACCTTCACGGAGGTGCGCATAAGTGGTGGGTGAAAATGTATGCCAAAAATGGGTACTTTTGTACTTTTACTGTCATATCACGTAAAGGAGTTACAATATCAACTGTTCTTGGGTAGAGTTAAAATGCAATTAATTCTGCATAGGAAGAGACCAAGATTATTATTTTTAATCCACGCGTTCTCACACAAATGCTCATCAAAGTTGAATATATTATTCGTGTATAAGAAAAATGTGATATTTACTCTGAAATTAAAATAGATAGATTTAAATAAAAATCTATTCAACAGAGTATTTTATTTTTACACAAGGAAAATACACCATTAGAAATCTTTTTTCATTTTTTAATAGTCAGTCACAAAAACATGTGACAGAAAAAAGGATGTCGGCCAGGATTATAAAAATAAGGTTTTATAAAAATAAAAAAAACTGATGACACGCACTACAGCACTAAATTATAGTGATCTTATAACACTGGGACTACTAAGCACTCTGTTTACTGTGGGTTTGTCCCGATAATGCTTAGTTAAAATTACTAGAAAACTTTTGTTGTTGACCATACTTAACTTACACAATGCGTAAGAACTGGTTAGATCACACAATAGATATTATGTAAAATACCTGTCTGACTACTAATATCATGTTCATATATTCCATACAAATATTTGTGTCTGTTTGTAAGTTAATGAGAAAAATGTTCTTTTCACCTCACAAGCTCGGAAAGAATCTGTTTGTCATTCGAAATCTGAGCGCAAAAGTGCATTTTGTGCCCTAGCGTGGAAATAATTTTTAAAATTCGAACCTTTCTATTCTATAATTTTTTATACCGCCAGTCCTCTGAAAATGCATTAACACTTATTTCATGCCAGTGCGCCAACCTTATTTTTAGAATAATCGAACTGGCCAGCACGACACCGCGTGAAAAAAAATAAACACTTATTTAATACCTATATTATTTGCGTTTTTCTTGCACCTAGCATTTTCCTCGCTGTAGTGAGGTGAAAAGTTGTGTGTTTTGC
The DNA here is from genome assembly GCA_905163395.2 of Endotricha flammealis. Taxonomy (NCBI): domain Eukaryota; kingdom Metazoa; phylum Arthropoda; class Insecta; order Lepidoptera; family Pyralidae; genus Endotricha; species Endotricha flammealis. The sequence goes on along the minus strand of LR990869.1, from coordinate 2,044,813 downwards.
TCGGCAGCAAAGTTATTCTGCGTCTCGTACCTTTGAAACCCTCGCTACGCTCAGGATTCAATAAAAGTACTCGCGCCAAAAAACAACTTTGCAGCCTTACATAACAAATAACTATTATTTATACATACAAAACTTATTCCCGTTTTAAATAACGTTATTCCTACGCTAGGAGACGTTGGTGAATACCATACACAAATGCAATAACATAAAATTATTCTTTTTTCACATTGTTTATAAAGTAATACAAGAATCATCAATTATTTGTATGTAAGTTGTATGTATCTATTATGTATTTATTTATGCACAGCAGCGCCATCTATATCAGACTTTTGACCATATCCTACGAAAATCGCGTACTTTTCGGGATAAAAAGTATCTGTGTTAGTCCAAGGTAACAGCTACCTACATACCAAACATAAATATTGGACCAGCACAGAGCGTGAAGAAGTAACAAACATACACATAACTTTCGCCTTTATAATATTAGTAGGATTCATTTTATTTTATTGCATAATTATTGTTTTATTAATATTTTATTCGTCGTGATTTACAGGATTTACTGCACTCCCAATGGTTGACTGGTAGAGAATGCAATTAGCATTAAGTCCGGATACGCAAGTAGCGTATCAGTACTTCGTGTATTGTGGTCAATAAATTTTTGTAAATAAATAAATAAATTTTGCCTCGAATGGATTCGAACCCACGCTCACGCGAGGGTAGGATCACTACAAACGCACCAGAGAGCCATCTCTTTTTTTCTTCTTTAGTATGACAGTGACAGTTATAATTTAACTTGAACTTTAAAAATTTTCAGAAAGTCCCTGTAGGTCAAATAAATAAATTAAAATTCAGTACACACCCCATATCTCCTGTGTAAGTAGCACGAACAAACACGATAACAAACAAGTTCTCTCCATTGTGACTGTGGGCACTCTGCACTACCATAATGCTACCACCACTTTATATCTATCGGCATCTCGTTATGTCGCAGGCAATATGCGAATTAAGGCGTGGAGTAAAATGACTGAGAAGTGTAACAGTGACGTCAGCAGAGCGGCAGGTCATACGCGTATAATGCGTATGACATCACTGCTTAAATATTATTTTCACCTCACAAGCTCGGAAAGAATCTGTTTGTCATTTGAAATCTGAAGGCAAAAGTGCATTTTGTGCCCTAGCGTGGAAAGAATTTTTAAAATTCGAGCCTTTCTATTCTATAATTGTTTATACCGCCAATCCTATGAAAATGCATTAATACTATTTCATGCCAGTGCGCCAACCTTATTTTCAGAATAATCGAACTGGCCAGCACGACACCGCATGAAAAAAAATAAACACTTATTTAATATATTATTTGCGTTTTTCTTGCACCAAGCATTTTCCTCGCTGTAGTGAGGTGAAAAGTTGTGTGTTTCGCTCGGCAGCAAAGTTATTCTGCGTCTCGTACCTTTGAAACCCTCGCTACGCTCAGGATTCTATATTTGAACCACTCGCTTCGCTCGTGGTTCAATCCTAGAATCCTTCGCTAGCTCGGGTTTCAATATAAGTACTCGCGCCAAAAAACAACTTTGCAGCCTTGCATAACAAATAACTATTTTATTATAAATACGAAAATAATTGAATCGATTTAAACAAGGGTTTGATACCCGGGAAAGTAGTAGTTTTTATTCCTGAAACTAAAACTACCCTTGGTACGGAAACAACAAAAGTGATACCGGTATCCATTACTAATAAGACAACTTTGTTATTATTGATTTTATAGGCCGATGGAGGCGCGTTGGTAGTAAGATTCTAGCTTTGGCGCCAACACGGGGTTTTTTTTTCTAGGTATAATAAATATGTATTTATTTACAATATCTCGAGGGCCACGGGTTCGATTTCTGCGCAAGGCAAACATTTGTGTGCATGAACATGGCTGTTTGCCTTGGTCTGGGTGTTTTTTTATGTATAATAAATAAGTATTTATTTACAAAAAAAAGTATTTAAGTATATGCTTAGCAATTAAGTATCAGCAATCTAATACCCATAGTACAAGCTTAGTTACTTAGTTTGGGACTAGATGGCATCGTGTGATTCGTCCAAGATATAAAAAAAAAGTCCGTTTTTTGTACCCACCCGTAACCTGACTTATTTTGGGACCAGGTGGTGCCGTATGAATCCTGTAGAATTTATTAAATTATTTTTCCACTCTTTTCTTTTTTTAAAGAATTAGTAAACTAATGCTTGCAACACGATTACTTATAACATAAAATATAAGAACGGTACAATGTGTAAAATTTGTCGTAGTACTTATTAGTTCATTCGTGTGAGTCACAAAATCTCAGAAGATGGAATTATTCAACATAAAGTTTAAGTGACATTTAACAACAAAATTTCATTAAAATTCAAATTTTAATTAAAAAAATATTAATTGTGACTAATTTATGTCATAAAAATATGTTAAGGACCGCACATGTTATGCGAATAACATAAAATAACAGTTGTATTTATGATACTACCAGTCTGCATTGTAAATTTGTGAGCAATAAGGAAAATAGTTCAATTATTACATATTACGTGAATATCCATTTTTGGACGTATGAGGAAAGGTCTCTCAATTTTAAATTAAGAAACTGATTCATCTTATGATAATTGTTTTATTCAAATACGCTGTGTTTTTTTACAATAATTATTTATTAAGACAGCTAAGACCCAGGTTGTTAGTAAACAATATATCTTAAAGATAGTAATAACAATATTATGTAATGATTTTTTCTTTTCTTTTTTAATTTAAAAACAAAAAGAAAAAAATAAAAGAACATTATAATTACATACTTGTACCTGACCGCTGTATTTTTTTATTTTTATTTATGTTATAAATTTTATTTTATAAAATTCAGTCAATAGTCATCTGCAGCTTTATTTGAAACGTAACATAGTTTCTGGATATTTTCGTGAATGTCTGAATTCTGTTTAGTTACAGCGACTTATGGTAATCAAACAGGTAATATATTTTTTATATATTATGTATGTAGATGATTTGTTTTCAAAGAGGTAAGATTAAAAAGATGACTGCTTGCGTATGTTTCTATCATTGAGGATTGTAAGGACATCTTATTATCATCCCTACTAATTATTACAAACGCGAAAGAATGGTCGATTTTTACTCTTTCTTGCAAAAACGGTTTGCTTGAAATTTTGTACATGGGGTTTTTTTTTTGACAATGTTGTGCAAGCTAGTGAAGCGCTAACGGGATACGCTTCACCAGCAACATTGGTTTTACGTGGGCGAGGTGTCAACCCGCCGCACAACCCCCGAAATGCTGGAGGACCACACCCGTCGTCGGTCAGCGAGTCCATCGGACTTAGCCGGTTAGTGTAGCTAGGCTGTACTACCGACCATTCCCCTATCCGCCACCTTGGGGACGCTCCCCTACGCTGTGAGGGCCAGCGCGGGGTTGTACATAGGTAGATTATAACTTTTTTTACTTCATGGAATGCTTTTCGTCTTTTCTGTCTGTCCTGCCCCTTACGTATACCGTAACACATAGGATAATATCCCGCGTATCTCGTTACTAACCGCAGGTCATCTTAGGCTATCAAATAAAAATCCGTTCTCAAAAAAAAATGCATACTTTTGTTGTTGTGGAAATCACGTGAGCTATCTTGTGTGTTTTAAAAAAATAACAGCCCAAAATATAAATTCCTATTATTTTTATTATGTTTACTTATGATTGGCACTATAAGTCATAGCCAGCCTCGGACCAAATATTTGTGGATCATATTATGTCCCAAAAGTAGAACACCTCTGCCGTCCATCCATCAAAACCGTTGATTTTTTAACAAACACATACCCGCGGCATTACCGCACAGTCCTGTTATTCCCGTGGGAATTTCGAAAACTATCTTTATATTGTAATATGAAAATATCAGAATCGTGATGACTTCATCGTTTTTTCAGTGGTTTTATTGATCAGGCAAACAGATCTAGAAGAATAAAGGTTTTCACGAATATTTACGTCACTATTTGCCGGTTGGCGCCACTTTGGCAAGAGGTCCCATCCCAATAATCCGTGCTGTAAAAGCGTCAATGTCAAAAAAAAAACTAAAACTAATTTAGGCGCTATGACACTTTTGACAAGTTTCTGGACCTGACGTCTAAGTGCTGCAGCCTAGTGGGTGTCATTCAGAAAACCTTCATTGCAATAATGTAGAGATGATTTAACGAGTCATAGTGACTAAATTTTTCGATGGAATGCTATTGTCGAAGGATGGCAGTCGTTAAGCCAAGTCGGTGACCTTCAGGGGGCTTGAAGGGGGCTTGAAAACACTGAGCACTGCTAGTCCACATTGGAACAGCATGGCAGAGTACGTCTTCCTTCTTCTTCAATCGAAGCGTGGGATGACTATGGGTTAATATAAATAATGAAGAAATTGGGCTTCTGAGTCTGTCATTCACCGAACGAAACACATTGTTGGTTCACGCCGGAAATCTCTTAATTTCTCTCTTCCCCGATTAAGTTAGCACATTTGATAAATGTTCTACCCATAAAAAATGCGTAAAATCATAATATAACAAGTTACATTATACGTTGTTAAATTTTCATAAAAAACGATTATTATAGACAATTATAATCCAACAATGTTGCCCACATTTGCGTCAATACGCGCCGTAACCGTAATCATTGCATCAGTTATACGTAGACCCCTATCGTCACGCCATTTACGTGGAACGCATCGTGTTGTGGAATGATGTTTGAACTCTGATACCGAGGTTTCCCCGGGAGATTAATAGCCCAAGGCCTAATGTATCATCATCATCATCATATCAACCCATAATCATCCCACTGCTGGGATACGGGTCTCACTTCGAATCGAAGGGGAATAGAGTTTACTCTCCAATGCAGTTTGGCAGAGCTTAGTGTTTTCAAGCAACCTGAACCATCACCTTTTTTTTATTTATGTCATACAGTAGACAAACAAGCAAGCGGGCCACCTGATGGAAAGCAGTCACCGCCGCCTATGGACATCAGTAACACCAGGGGCGCTACCAATGCGTTGCCCACCAAGGAAGTTGGAGGAAAGGAAGGAGGAAGGGAAGGGAAAGAAGGAGGGGGAAAGAGGGGATAGGAAAGGAGTTGGGCGTCCGGATCTTTCACTCACCGAACGAAACGCATTGCTGCTTCACGTCGATATTCTGTGAGAGGGTGGTACTTCCCCGGTCGAGCTAGCCCATTTCGTAATAATTGCTCGACCACTCCGAAGACTTTGCTTAACGACTATCATCCATCGACAACAGCCGCGACAGACGACTTAACCGTGTCCTCTGATCTCTAATAAAAAAAGTCTGCCAATAAAATTCTTAAGTATTCTTTGACGGCAATCCGCGTAGTTTTAATTCTATTAGTGGTCCCTGACTGTAAAGTTTAGGGAACCCTTCCATGGGTCCGATTGAGCCGTATTGCGATTTTCAATATAAAATCAGTATCCCTCCATTAAGGTGCCATCAGGGGGCTCGATAAACGAATGTACCCTCTTTTATAGATAAGCATTGCATTAAGAAAATTGTCTCCTAGAGTGTTGGTCGGCATGTAATAAAGGTTTATTGCTTACTATCTACAGGGAATCTGTTTTGAGGGTGGGAGTTACGGGATTTCGTATAAGTATATTTTATAAATGCAGTAAATTCTATGTATTTCCTTCTGACGTTGATTCGTTGTTTTTTCCTTTTGGAAATTATTTTCATTGTATCATAATATCAAGCCAAATACATTTGTTTGTTTGTTATTCCTTCACGGCTTGACTAAGCAGCCGATCATTATGAAAATTTGTATACATATTGTCAGGAGTACAGAGCCCAACAAAGGCTAATTTTTACGCGGGCGAAGCCTCGGGCAACAGTGCTACTAGTGCTTTCATAAAGCTAAATGTGAGCGCACAGTACAATATATTATACCCATCTACCTGTTATTATTGATTAAATTAATATGTATTTGTAATATTTGTATTTAGTTTTTGATAATATTTTGTTCGAGACGTGGCTCTTAACTATGGCCACTTTTTAGGAGAAGAAGGTGGCAGACAGTCAGGTTTAGTGATCCTTATTGGCTAGAGAGCCCGACACAGACCTTCGTCGCTTCCCCAAGCAGCGGGACATGCATGCAGTAATGCATTTTCTTGATCATAAACAAAAAAATTAACTTGTTTGTCAGACTGTACTTCTAATTAATGTGACAAATGACAACATATCAAAACACGTCACAACAAAAGGTATTACATGTGATTAATTCGAAAGTGATTAATGAAAGTGGTCTAGCCGTTGTAAAACAAAAACAGTCATATCACATAGCATTTTGAAAGTTGACAAATGATAGGAAGAGCTAATCTGACCATAAAATAAAACAACATTATTACATGAACGATTTATTAAAGAGGTTTTTTTTATTGTTTAGTCGACAAACAAGCCGACGATTGTAAGTTGAGAACGGTGAGTTTCCGAGTTATAAGAAGTTAATACGCTCTGTATTTTGACTTTGCCGAAATGTATGAAAACGTGAAAGTATGTATAATCGACATATTTTCGTGTTTACAATAGTTTTTTTTTTATGCCACAAATGTGGTAAACAAAACAAGTATACGACCCGCCCGATGGTAAACATCACCATAGCCTATAGACGCTTGCAATACCGGGGGTATCACTCACGCGTTGCCAACCCTTCCAACCCAACCCCCCAAGTGGTGCCATGGAGACCTTACTCACCGTAGTAACACAACATGGCCGAGACCGAGACCAATGCTATTTGGCTACGATCTTCTGCAAAGTGGATAGATCCTTCCCCAGACGGGCAGCTACGATTTCAGCGGATGATCCGCTGTGCCATACGTCTCTTAAAATTAAGACTCTTAAGATTATAAAAAAAAATTATATATAATGAATAAATTTGTGCGCCCCGCCCTTTCCTTCATGGCAAGCAAATGAGAATCCTTACCAATCATATAAATAAAGTACTTATAGATATCAAAATAAATATTATTTATTATCCGGATGTATAGAATTTTGTTACTCTTTCACACAACGGTACGTAGTACAATTATCTATTCTGTGACAACGGATTGATTTGCTAGTAATATGACACATAAGTGTCCGAAAAACCTGCGCTATTCAATTGACAGCCTTCCAGAACAAGACAATGGTTTTCCAAAGGTCCTACCGCTGTTGAAATAAGTTTTAATTGTATTTGTATGTATATTTGCAATAAATCTTTATGCCAACCACATGGGTACAGGATTAAGCTGTCCAAAGGGTGCCTGAGGGTTGCGGCCAACGAGTGGATTCCACTAATCGCATAATTTAGGGAATTTTGGAAACAGGTTTACGTGGTTAACTGATTGAGTCCTGTGGGACATTTTGCCGCTTTGAAAGGCTTTGAAGGATTAACTTAGGTATTTATTAAAATGTTACTAAATAGGAGAAGGGTTGACACTTGTTTTATTATTACAGAAATAGTTAAAATTATGTTAGACTGATGTTTGTATTCTTCGGTGTATCCCAGTAGCCCTCTGGCCTCGTCACCTTGGGGAAGAGGAGGGGAGGCACTGTTTTTTATATATAAAAATGTCCCAGTTGCCCTATGTCTAGTATTCTGTTTTCTTATCAATAATTATTTCAAAATGGTGGAAAAAAACAAAAACTTGAAAGACACTTCTCAGTGGCCGCGCTGATTTTCGTTCCCGAGGTGATTTTTGGAATTAAAATATCTAACAAAAAGTTCACCACATCTTCCCGGCGGGGAATCGAATTTCGGTCTCCCGCGTGACAGGCGGGGATACTGACCACTATACTACCGAGGATTGAGCCTACTCCGACTCAAGAAATATTTGCAATCTTATCAACATGTCATGCAATCAATCACATAATATTATTATATCACATTATATTAAAAGTTGCGTTTACGAATCCAACATTTTCATAACTGACTATTTACAGGATACCCATGCACATCCTTCAATATTATTTCGGTCTCCTTTTACACCCTGTATAGATATATGTATATTTGTAAAGGAAATAAATTCATGTTTCCTCCCCCCTTCGATTCTTTTTAATTTCTTCATAAGTGGGAAATACATCCAAGATTGTTGTAGTCACAGTACCTACAGTGGTGATTATTTATTTATTTATTCTTTGCGTTAATTTTATGACTGTACACTGTATAGATCTCGTTTGACAACAGAACAACCCATAGCGCGACTTGTGGCGCCATCTGTTGGCCGATGAAGCGCCCTCTTTAGTAGAAAAAAAAAAATTCCCATTAAAACGACATACTTTACTAAAAAGTAGTCTGTACCCGCTAATAATATGTATGCCAATTTTCATAATGATCGGCTGCTTAGCCAAGCCGTGAAGGAATAACAAACAAACAAACTCACTTTCTCATTTATAATATTAGTAAGGATTGCACGATTGAGAGTACAATTGACGGACTTAATTAATGCCTAAAGACATTCTCTACCATATAACTTTTTTTAATAATCACTGCAGGGATACGAGTCTTCGTTCAATCAAAGTGACGTGTATCTGCCACGCTGCTCCATGGATGACATGTTTGCAAACACTGACACCAGCTACCCGCTTTGACACTAATTGCGGCCAGCACACGAAAGAAAGATCCATTGGCTTTGCGATGAGGATTAAATAATAAAGACATAAAAATATATTTGAAATGCACTATATTTCAATTTTTCAGTTGGAATATAATATTACAAAAGTTTAAATATAATTGTAATATAACCAACGCAACGAAAACCTTTAAAAGAAAATATTATTTGGACAATATTTTTTGTTTATGTGCTGATCAAACCAAAATCAAACGTTTAATAGGCTTGTTTCCAGGGTCAAAATAATTACATAATATTTAGTCCGTATTTTAGATGATAAAAAATATTGGACACGTATTTTTTCTTTTTTCGATTAAACAAAAAATAACAAAGATACAACGCATAAAAATTTAGGAGTGGGGGCCTTTGACGTCACCCCGTGCGAAAAAATGCCACACGGCGTGACGTCACACGTAACTTTTTAATGGCCTATATCTTTGTCATTTTTGGTCTAATTTACAAATGAAAAAATGAGTTGCCCTTATTTTTGAATAATCTAAAAGACGGACTAATTACATTTTTTACGGCAACTTTGTAATGACCACAATTTTTTTTATTAAATGAGATGACGCCTTACATCATGTATTGCACTATCTCGCTTACTCATTCGTTTTGGATTGCTGTAGGATTATCTCTAACAATTTAATGAGAATTTAATAAGTTTGTGTTAATTATTGCAAAGGTTTAAAAGGCAAATGTTTGTGGTCACTACCAACTGTTGACTAGACGAAATATCAATCAGCACTTAGAAAGAGACAAAAGATAAACAACTAGAACGTTAAAAGTTACGTGTAATTTAAAAAAAATTAAAACAAAAATTATTTAAGTTGTTTAAGTTTTTCTCCTTCAATAAAAAAAAAGACAATTCGACCAAGTTCTGTAGTTTATTTTTAACATTATACACTGTTTTTCAACAATAAGTGAGAAATCACATAAGCGCTCGCAGCCGCGCGTTACCGCTCGGCGACGCGCGCTGACTGATATGGACTGTGGGTAAATGTTCATCTGGCTATATCTGGCTAGACGACTGAGTTTCCTTTCAAAACTACAGATTTTGTATAAACTTATACATTATATAAGTAATGATTATATAAACTATTTTATATTTGGCAGGACAGTTTGTTTGTATTGAAGCTATTCCGATTATAAAAACGTACAATATAGATCCCTTTAAACTCGAAATATATTGTTCTATATTGGAAGTTAACTATTGCTTATGGATTGCAAATAGGCAAGGCAAACTGTAATTACATATAGCTCTAAATATTATTTACATATAAAACTATATGTGATACATTTAAACGTGTATGACAAAATAATATAATCATTTATTTTTATATGATTCTATTACTAAGAAACATTTAAAGGTAACCAAAATCAAACGAAATACATATTACGAACATATTTTACAAAAGGCACAAATAATTTAAGTATTTAAGTACCTAATTTATAATAAACTTTTAGATGACGTAAAATAGTAGCTAAACTATTTTAATCCGAAAAAATACGATGTAATGTTAAACATTATAAAAATTAAATTTATTTTAACACACATTCTTTCATTTAAGAATAAATGATATTTTAGAATTCATTTACGACGGCTTATTTCATTTATTCGTAAATGATATGAAACAGTCCATTCTTTGTAATTACAAATATTTGGAATAACATTATTTTGGACTGAATGATTTATTGAATATAAAATAGAGCCAATTTAAACTTTGCGAGTTGCCGGCCGGAATTCGGTACGAACATTAACGAATTATAGTAAGTACTTAGTTATACACTCAGCTAACTTTAAATTGACCCTAATTTTACTTAAACGAAGTTATAATATACTTAAAGTAACCTTATTTAGCCCAACTTCACGTCTTGCTTACAAGTTTTGGACATTTTCCAAGCCCTGTATCAAATGTTTAATCTTTGGGGCATGTTCTCGTAACAAAATCAGTTAAAATCTAGTTTCAAACTCACTCACTGTCTCGCTTATTTACATTTGGTATGAGCAAGATGGCGCTTAAGTTAGAATAGATCGGCTGTTTTTTGTGGAAAAACATTATTTATGTTTTATGGTACAGTCCTCTGCAAACCACTGAGATTATAGATTATATATATTAGAGGAGAAACTTCGTGCATTGTCACACTTTTTTCAGTTGCTCTGAAAACGACACTGTTTTATGAAATGATTATAAATTATGTGTCTCGCTAACAATTCTAACCACCCACTACCAATTTACAATCGTTTCGATTCGATTTAGGCCCAAGCCGATTATCCCTGATCAAAAGTTAACTGGATTCCTAAATCCGGTAATAGGATTGATTGATTCCGTTTGACTGGGCTTCATCTGTTCAGTTTTCCATTATGTATTCTCTTTTTTGACTTAGTTATTCTGAACAGAGTAATTTTACCGACTGTTTTGTTTAGCTGCTGTATATCATAAAAATGATGTTGGTACCTACTGTATTTTTCCCTATTATTCTTGAAGAGAATGACAAAGATTGACGGATTGACCATTTGACATTACACAGACAATATGGATCAAGATCACAATCAGGTATCTTGATCTGGATTGTCCGTGTAATAGCTGCTTTGGTGTTTGTTCTTTTATTTTTTGACAATAGCAATTTCGTGGAATTTTTCGTATCTGTCCGTTAGGTTAGCTGCACTCAAGATTTAACATAACGACTCAGAATTAATATTTTAATGTTTAATGTATTTAATAATTTAAAAAAACTGTCCAAAAACTAGTAAGCAAGCGGTGATATTAGATATTCACACTTTATAATACCCAAAACCCTTGATAGAATAGCAAGCTACAATATTTTTGGCACGCTAATAAATAACTAAATTCGTTTTAGTCTACAACTATTTTTTCTTACTGCTGACTAACTATTTGTTAGCTATGTACATAGGAACAACAGTATGCATTCGATCATGTACTTAACAATATGTACATTATGTATTTACACAAATATACTGAAAAAAGATAACCTAAAAATATATTTAATTCACACAAAACTATAGGACGAATAATGACATAAAAGCTTACACCGTCCTGAATAACCAAACATGTATTTGGTAAGAAAAATAATTGCCTATGCCTCTGTGTCTGTATATAGCGACGTCAAGTCTCCTCACTTCCTAGAGGAATTAGGATGGCTCGAGTTAGGAACCGGCCCCTACTCTTCGCACGGAAAAAGTGCACATTAGCTGCCTATTTGCGGTCCGCAAGATAAAAAGTACAATACTATCTATAAAATTAAGTAATTCGTTAAATCAATGATCTTTTCAAGAAAATATTGACAGAACATAAAATGCTGGGTAAACACTGGATTAGAGCTTGAGATTAAACCCTATAAAAAACTGTAGCTCATGAATAAGATACTAATGCACTAGAATTTTATTTCATGAAACTGTATAAACTCAAGCTCATAGGAAATAATCACATATCGTCACGAAATCTTTTCTCTGTTTAGATTTAGGTTTAGGTGCCAACAGGTAGCATTGGAGACGTTTGGGGGAGGCCTATGTCCAGAAGTGGACTTCTTGTGGCTGAGATGATGATGATGAACAGGTTTAGTGCACACCCTGACATGCTTCAACTACATGTTGGACAACATAAATGATTTATTGATCACTTAAAGGTGGAAATATTTTTGAATGAAAATTTTCACCTGCACCAGGTGGGATTCGAACCCACCACGTCCTATGGAAATCCGGCCGAGTACTCTTTCCAACTGAGCTTCCAAGGTTAGTAATGGGCGAAATGAATTACTATAATCTGCGTAAGTCGCAGAGGCGCCATCTACCTGATCCACTTAAAAGTTAACAAAAATATTCAAGAATTAGAACCAATGTCACAGACACTGGCTAACACAGCACGGTCTATGCTGGCATACTCCTTCCCAGAACGTGGTCTCGTCACGTGCCTATCAGCAGAAACATCGCACGAAGAAAAGGACGACACTGATAGGGATTCCATGTAGTCTGAAGTGTCTGAGGCACCGCTTGATGTACTCTTGTTCGTGAGCTGACTGTGGCGTGCGGTGACGTCGGCATCCACTAGAAAGTAATAATAAATATTAAGAGACGGGATATTCATTGTCAATTCACACTTATCTCACTGTTCACACTTCGCAAAGTTGTAACCCAACAACAAAAGACATGCTTTGTATCCGTACCTTTTAATAACGGAGGATCAATAGACAATTCATTGGTTAACTAAATACTATTATCATTATTTGTTAAAGAGGCTGCAGCCAGATGTTCTCAAATACAGGTTTTGGCTTAGTTTAGAACTCCATATTTCCCAGAAATTACACCTATTCAATGTTATAGCTGTTATTTACATTTGATTTGTTGGAGATAAAATAAATATTTATAATCAAATACTTTAAAAAAATGTACTTACATGTATGTCGTTTCCGTCTCGTAAGTGTATCAGCATCATATGAGTTAGACTTTGTCAATGCTGATACTTCTTCAAATTGGAAAGTCAGATTCTTCAATGGATCTGACGAATTTGATTTCATTATCTGTAAATGTACCGGTGTCAGACTTTTTCTCATCTGCTTACTACATTTTAAATGCTTCTTTGCAGACTTTGAATTTGTTATTGGCATTTCGAAGTCATTGAAATCACCCTTATGGTGCTTCAGTGATCCAGTTGAGACTCCAGAATCGTTGGAACTTGAAGAGTCCCTATTTTTATCAGATTTACTCGGCACACTCGAAGACCGTCTAATTTTGACTGCGTCTCGAAATCGAGCCACTAATATATTTTCACTTTTTGTTTCTGGAACCTTAAATACTTTATCTGTTGTTTCCGAAATTTTTAATGTCTTAGGACCCTCGTTGATGCGATCACTTTTCGGTGCTTTTCTTAGCACAGTTGGTGTGAAGCATACTTGACTGTTGATACCAAAATCGTCATCGTGTCTTTTGGTAAAATCAGCTGAACTGGATCTTCTTGTACTTACAGTGCTGACTGTATCTGAATGTTGAGTAGGATCAGACACATGACTTATCCTGCTTATATTATCTGAGTAATTCTTATTGCTGTTACTGGAAATACTAATTTCTAATGGCTCCATATGCATATAATTCAGATGATCATTACAGCATTCTGTTGATGGATGTACTGTATTCGTTGTTGCTGTGGAAATGTCATCATCATGTTCAGGTATGTCTTCTAATGCATCTAATTCTTCTTGACTGAAGCCGGCACTTCTTAGAATTTGCAATGAGTTCTCAAATTGTTCTAAAGTCGTGGAGAGATCTACGTTAGCGTAGTTTCCGTAATCTATCTGTGGCGCTGCCTTTTTGGTAATAGGGGTAACGTTAACGTAATTAGAATGTGATTCTACAGTTTCATTGTTATTTATACTAGTATCACAAACGTTGTTGTTATCTGTTGTTTGGTTGTTGTCTTCATTATTGGTTTCATTTAATTCTGAACAATTGCACGATTGACCATTAATAAGACATTTTAGTTTCTTTGGTGTATCGTAAAAGCTTGCGGGATCTGTGCTGCCGTCTACTGGGTGCTCCTGAAACGTAATCATAAGAATAGTGTTTAGAATGGAGTTTAATTAAGGCAAAACTAGAAAATATACAGACAGAGCACAATATGAAGTACCTTATTTAATTAACAAACAACATAGAAAAGTAAGTATAATTATTTTAGCTATCCTCGCCGCAATATCTAAGATAATCCAATTTGTTTCCAACTAGTCCTTTCTGCTGGGTTCTGATTCTGATGAACCTGTATCTAGATTAAGCCACGTTTCTATGTCCCCAATTTATGGATTTCAAATATAAATTATAATTACCTGTATAAGAGGCATAGGTGTCTTAGGTATATCATAATTTTCATAAGGTCCACTAAAAGACTTCTTCCTACAGCTGCAAGGTTTTGGCTGTTGCCAGCATTGGCAACCAGTCTTCGCTGGCACCATGGGTGTACAGCAGGCAACAGGGCTTGCTCTCTTTGAGTCGAAACTCTTGTCCAAGTGGCAAGAGCTGCGTGGTACACTGTATTCCGAAGCGCTGCCGCTGGATCTGGAGTAAATGGACGCTCGATCGGAATCTGAACGTTTTTCCATGATATTATCCATTGTCCAAACTGGTGACATCACTGAGCCTGGCGTGTTCATTGTTGATGATCTGAAAGGAAACGAAAGATATACATGAATAATCTTTGACGTTTTGTTTACTGTCTGTTTAATCTTTATTTAATGAAAAAAAAAATCGACGTTTGTTTTGCACATTAGAGATCTAGAATTTATTATAAAATATAATTAACGTGATATGACTCCAAATAGGTCACAGTTATAGTGGTGACAGTTATAATATTAATTCTGAAAGTCTGAATGATTATGACTATCAATGAATATTTGGCTTGACCATAACTTTTAGATGAATAGAAATTGTATGAGTATTCAAAATTTGAAAGGTTAAACTAAGAAAAGTCTGTCAATTTGATTGCAATCGCTTCATGTTAAATTGAGTTTCTTCATCAAATCCTTTGCCAAATCTCAAAAAAACGGGATAACACTAAAAAGAAAAATACCATTAACATACCTTGTCAGATGACTGATCTTTCCGATGCAGCTGGAGCACCTTGGAAGCGAGGTTGGCCTTCTGAATTTCTCTTCACCATTACTATCGATACTAGTGTCTAAGTCAGACAGACAGTGCATTGTCTGACTGGCCGGGCCCGCCCATGATGGTGACACTGATCGTAGTGATGGATGGAAGCAGTCATCCAAACAGGAGCTGGTGTCCGAGAACCGTTTGTCAAGAACTGGGGGGAAAAATAAAAATTAATATCAGAAAGTCTATCAAGAAATCCACAGACTTCCACCTTACAGAAGATCGTAGCCAAATAGCATTGGTTTCGGCCATGTTGTGTTCCTACGGTGAGTAAGGTCTCCAGAGTTCCACTTGGTGGGGTTAGGAGGGTTGGCAACGCGTGACTGACACCCGTATTGCAAGCGTCTATAGGTTACGGTGATATTTACTATCATTAGTTTAAAAAAAATGGCTTTGTTAATACAACACAACTATTGAAAACCGCGATACAATATAAATTGCTATTTGGACAAGCTTTGTTGCGAATCTTCACAAAAGAAATCTAATTTACTGAATTTGTATTTTATTAATCTTGGAAATTATATCTTTGATGAAATAAGAGGCGCTTTACATAAGGGTCAATAATTTTATCAATATTTCGGACTGTAATTATTCAAATAGAATTATTCAAATGTGAAGTTCAAAGAACAAAGTTCTTAACTGTAATTGAGTTATGAATTTAGGGATCAATATTATATTTCGTTAGAAATTTAAACGGAGCTTTGGGAAATACTATCACAGATTGGTTTCATAAATTAAAATTTTGCAGGGTTAAAGATCATGGACTGGTGAAAGTTAAGGGAAAAGAAATAGGTTAAAAAAGAGATGACGTAGACAAGAAAATGAAGGTATCTGAGGTGTCGAAATGAAAAGTAAATAAATTAAGAAAAGAAAAGGACCTAGTATCAAGCCCTGCGGAACCCCTATAAACATTGATCATCCAGTTCAAATCACTTCACCTTTTAAATTCACACAACTTTCACATTACTTTGTAAATTTTATCCTTAAAATGGCATGAGATTTAGTGAGCTTGATAAAAGAATAACATAACACATCCATATCTACATAGTTTAGGTTTGTTTAAATCCATACTCTAAATTTAAGATAAGGTCCAATGCTGAATAATTAGTTTTTAACAATCAAAGGGTATTTTTTTTAGAAACCTTATTTAGTATGTCATTGATTAAACAGTCCTTGTAAGGGCGATAGGATTCTGATTTAATAGCAAAGAAAATTGTCTGACGTTTTGGCGTTTCGCAATCTCTTCGGATTAAAAGCAGTCTCGTCTCGTCTTAGGTTCCAATTATAAAGTAACAATAGGCTCTCACGTTCGGTAGTCAAGCTTCATTATACCTTGAATAAGACTTTTTAGTTTAACTTGATTTAATTAAAAAGATATATTTTATGACAGAAATACATTTGAAACAAAATTGGTTTTTAATTATTTTGTGTCTGTCCGACTAATCTCAGTAAAGGCTGAATCGATTTTGAAGTTGCGCTGAGAGACAGAGGTTAAAGTAATGATTAATTTACGGATTGCGCGTATCCTTGTATAGAGAATTGAAACAACAAATTATAATTTTAAGATCGTAAAATGCGATGGTCAGACGACTTGACTGCCTTTTGCGGAGATTGGGAAGCACTGGCAAGTGACAGAGATGCTTGGAAGCGTAAAGGGGAGGCAAAAGCCTGGGCAAAAGCCCAGCAGTGGGAACTAAATAGCTAATGATGAGATTTCTGACTCTTTTAGAGTAGATTAATTACACAAATAATGTATTACTGCATGACGAGAAAAAGTGCCTGTAAAAAGACCTACTCTCTTATACTAGACGCCACCTAAACTGACTCGCTGTGACGATTAACGAAGTTCGAAACTGACACTTATTGAAAATTGATTTCTTTGTGCACCAAAGGCCTAAATTCACTTTGATTAGTGCAAGTGCAGGTGATTAGTAACTGAAGGTGAATCACCCTCAGTACCAAAAATTCTACTACCTAAATCTTTTGCATCGTATTAATTGAGGGTGAATCATCCTCAGTTACTAATCACCTGCACTAATCAAAATGAATACAGGCCTTAAGTAATAAGTGTCAGATTCGAACTTCGTTAAACGTCTGCGCGAGTCAGTTTTGGTGTAGTATAATAAACGCTATGAATCTCTTGTGACCTACCTGACCCACTCCTAGACGCAATACTGAGCCTCGACTGGGCATCATGGCTGTACACGTTGAGCAGATCTGTCAGCTCCCTGCCCCCATCTGCAGCAAAGATGTAAAGACCTTCGCCTTTCCCACACCGAGTGCCACCCTCCACGCAGAACCGTTTGTCCACCATACCGTAGCGCCTGTTGAAGAAAAAGTAAATTTAATCAACCTGATAAATTAAGTACTTATTATGTCTAAACTGGAACAGAATAGCCTGCAGAATATTGCACTGACATAGCCAGCACAATCCTGTTAGTTGATATATCGCTCGCTCTCAGTTTTTATGAACTATCACATCTATAAGACACGATTTATTTCCATCTATCTTCAGATCAGATCCGAAATGCTAAGCAACTGCGGATCTGCCTTGAGGTGCGGTGGGGTGTGGCGCGGCGGGAGGTAACGGCAAATTTGAGGCGAACGGGTAATACAATACAGTATTTTAGAATATCTAGCGAAATAAAATCGTACAATTTCAGGCAAGTGTTCAAAATATTTTTTTTTTGTTTGCGTTGCGATACCATAAGATACCATAAATTTATATCCAGATAACATAAAAAAATTGTACCTTCGCCATTTGTGACGTGCTCAAAGATCTTTGCCTTAAGATTCCGTGTAATAATTAAAAGATACAATCAAACTTAACTCATAACAATTGTGTTAATTAACGAATACGGCTAAATTAGAACTAATAGTACAATTCCGTTTGTAGATTTGGGGCCCACCCGCATTCATTTAATTAATTTAGAAATGGTTATTAGTGTTGATGAACTATGATGTATCGTTGATGGTACATGATTGATGAGAGAACAGAGGAATATTATTTGTACTCTTGCTAATAAGCTAAGGTATGCAAATACAGGTGTCTCTGAAACCCAGCACGGGCACCAGCTCTCCACAACTAGTCCTGTGCTGTATACTGTAATTTATTCATAATTGTAAATTTCCTATGTGTGGTGTTGAAATAAATTATTTTTATTAATATTATTCATTTGTAAGCTGTCACGTCTAAAGTGGTATATTAAGTGGATCAGTAGAGGTTAATTTATGAAAAATGAAATTATCAAGAAGCTATTTAAAAAAATATTTTTGTCTGATATGTTCAAGATAGAGCAATTTACAAGATCAAGCAGCGGAGTTGTGACTTAGATGATGATAATGATAATTTGTTTTTACTCCAAAAGTAGTCACAACTATTTGGATATTTGCATTTTCGAAATATCTATGGATATAATATGTAATATATATCCATAGATATTGTATACTAAATACTACTGTACTGAAGTGTACTGTATAATAAATAAATAAATAAATAACGAGTTTGCGTAATGAAGCGCCGAAACGCTGTTAGCTATTAATATTCCACATTCTGCAAAGAATTTGCGATTTGATTAACAAAAAGATTAAATATATTATACCACTCAGTACGTTAGGTACATTATCTCCTTATAGAGTCTAAAAAAAACAATAAACCTAGACAACATGGACCTGCAATGGACTCAAACGCTAAATGGCATGAGGCAGGTGGACAGGCACTGCGATTGCCATAAATAATTTAGGATTACGGCGACACTAACATCTCACGAGGCCCACGACTAGAATAAAGGAACGAGACGACGTTTGGGAACGATGCAAATTAAAAACAAATAAAATAAAATTTACACAATTCGCACAGCGCTATTTAGCAATATATAAACTACTTAAATGAAATCTTATTGTACACTAACAAATTAGTTACTAAAGTATAAAGTTTCATGGGAACGACTTAAGATTTGCTGTTTTTAAATTGAATTTATACAGAATTGAAATTAAGATCGCGATTTCGTTGCAGAGTGACCTAGATGGTCCCGAAATAGGTTACCGCATGTGTTATGGGTACCAGACAACGAATATTTATAAATTATTGTAAATAATATACTTATAATATTATGTACATAGAAAACACCTAGATTCGGGAAGAAACACAAATGCCATCATATTGGAGTGGTAGAGCAATTATTATGAAATGGGCTAGCTCGACCGGAGAAGTACCACCCTCTCACAGTATATCGACGTGAAGCAGCAATGCGTTTCGTTCGGTGAGTGAGTGATCCGGAAGCCCAACACCTTCCCTATCCCATCTTTCCCCCTCCTTCTTTCCTTTCTCTTCCTCCTTCCTTTCCTCCAACCTCCTTGGTGGACAACGCATTGGTAGCGCCCCTGGTGTTACTGATGTCCATAGGCGGTGGTGACCGCTTTCCATCAGGTGGCCCGCTTGCTTGTTTGTCTACTGTTTGACATTAAAAAATAAATATATATAAAGTTGCCCTGAGCAATATGGTGCCCAAGGTAGGATACTAACGCACCACCGGGAGGTCTATGTCCTCACCCACGTGATTGAGCTATTAATGCAGAAAAAGTGAAATATAATAGATTAGATCCTTCTATAACAATATCCAAATCAAATCAAATCCAGTTGGTACAACTCAATGTTGCAAAGTCTCCGAAATGTTTATGGCAATCTAAATTGCATTTTCCGAAGTCCCCACGTAAATCTGGTCTAAGACGCCAAGTAGATTGCGAATTATTTGACCACTATGGAATTTCATTTGCCACGACACCGCTGCGAAATTCGCAGATACCAGAAGCGACGGGGGATGACGGGGGATTAAATTGTCTAGATAAGAAATCGGGAGACAGATTTAAAAAATAAATGGCAGCAGACTCATCTCAATGCTATGATGCCTTCAGATTCTAATTACTGTCTCTAACATACGTACGTAGTTGCCAAAGAGTCCTTCGAAATTCTACATAAATCACACAGCGCTCCCTGGTCCCAAAGTAAGCTAGGTAAGCCTACCAGGTGGCACTATAATAATATGAATAGTGTATTTCATTTCTGGGAGGTCACAAAATCAAAAATTCGCTAATAAATAATGCTTTTAGCGCTGTCCACCTTATATACATAAATATTCTGGTCAATAAAGTTCTAAATAAATACAATTTAAATGAAAAAAATTGCTTCATAAAGTCTAATCAAGCGTTGAAAACATGGCGACAAACTTGATCCTGTATGCACCCTACCCTATTAGAATGCGCCTCCTAGCGTTAGAAATAACCTAACTGGTCAAATTTGTAAGGTCCAACAAAAGAGTTGGTGCCATACGAATAAGCGAGAACCACTGACAACTTCTTACTTTTTAGTATTGCACCATCTCTTTTGTTAGACTCAGAATTTAGCCAAGTGTAAAGGCCGTTTTACCGCTAGGAAACGTTGGTGAAAACGGGCATAAAGTTCGAACATCTTTAATCGTAATCCTCCCAGTCTTATCCAGTGGATATTTATTTCCTCGCCCCTGTCTGGCGGAGTACGGAGCGGAGCACCTCCACAGCAGATCTCTCGATTATTTTGATTTGCCGTCTTTGTTCAATAGAGATTGCAATTTGCTATACCTACACCTACCAGACTTTAATTGCTGTGGATTTTTCGTATTTATACTCAAAAATTTCTTAATTTAAAATAAGTACACTATTTATGTCACACTGCGCCACCACGTCTCAAAGTAAGCTAGGCTAGCTAGGCTATTATTGTAAATATATACTTCTAATACATAGAAAACACCCAGATTCGAGAACAAACATAAATGTTTGCCCCGAGCAGGAATCGAACCCTTGCAAGCTGGTGAAGAAGTTATCGATCACTACGAGCCGTCATTAAAACTGTTTTATTTTTGAAATCATCACGGAAGTGCCTTACACAGGAACTATTAGATTTTGTGTAAAACCGCGTTATTGATTAAGATAACAAATAAAAAAATATATAAATTTGAAGTTTCACATTCTTATCTTCAAAGGATCAAGCTGCTATCCCCCGTTTATGACTGCCCATAAAGTTTATTATCAAGTAGTTTAATCTATGGTCTATTTTTTCCCGCCATCTTACCATAGACACGTGCTATCATACCAAAGAGTTTGGTTTAGTAAAGATTTTATGTGAAAATAAAAATTCTGGTCAGTTTTAAATACAGGATACAACCTTTATGTTATATTTTTATTTTATTTTATTGTCGGAACAGTCGCGATTGTCACTCAGATAGATTTTATTGTTGGCCATAAAGTTCGCCATAACAGCCACGTGTTTAGATACGAAAGCCATAAATGAGGTGGTTTAAGGGGTTCGAATTTGGTATAAAGACAGGTATTTATACTTACGGACACCGCAGAAGACACATTTTAGGCGATCGAGTCTGCCTCGTACATAAATAGACATATGTGCTAGCTCGACCAGGGAAGTACCAACCTTCAGACCCTTTCACAGAATATTGGCGTAAAGCAGCAAAGTGTTTGGTTCGGTAAGTAAGAGATACGAAAACCCAACCATTCTCCTTTTCCCTTTATTGCGCGCAACGCATTGGTATTATGATGTTCATAGGTTCATAGTTAACCATTTTCCATTTGGTGACTCGCTTGCTTGTTTGCCCTGCGTTTTGTCATTAAAATCGTGACCAATTAAAAAGTAATAAAAAAATCAGTTTACGTATTCCATACAACAAATTTTACATCTCAATCGGAAAAAACTATTAAAAATGGACGTAGGATGCAGAGAATGCATTCAAAAATATAGTGATTACCCGTTAAAATTTAATAGATGGTGTGGCCCGAACGAGAGCAGAATAATGACTTTTATAGTTTGAATCATAGACCGTCAATTGGAGTATTAAGTTGGTAGATTATTTATAAACTGGGGTAACTTGATTTGAACACCATCTTATTTTGTGGCGTGAAGAAGCAATGGGTTTCGGTCATTGAGAGATCCGGAAGTCCTAGTTATTTCTCCCATTTTTCTTGCTGCTTTTTTAGCTGGTGAGTTTGTGTACCTACTACAAGCGGCGTGCGGCGGAGATCACTTACCATCAGGTCAACTCCTTGCTTTTAGAATTAAGAATACGCCAGTTAAGCAAGGGTTTAATACTCCTAAAGTGCTTACATACTATAGTAGTTGTCATTCTTGTTTATGGGTTTGACCGCGGCGCTTTACGTTCACCTCATTCTCCGGTAACGCATCTGTGATTTCCACGGGGAATTCAATCGTTTTTACTGCATAGTCAGGTTAAAATTGAAAAGTCTAAAACTATTTTCCTCTTATGCCCATTTTCACGTTAGTGCCGTGAAAACGGATGGTGTTCTGTTTAAATTTCTTGATATCTTTTTATATTTCATATTGAATCTTATTTTAAAACGTTTAATCTACTATTAAAATCATAAACAGTTTGATTATTAGCAAAAATCTTTTTGTCACTTATTTTTTTAATAATAATAAATTATATTTTGAACAAAGCCAAAGAAATTACCAAAAAAGAAAAACAGTATTCGTCACTTTTTATAAACGCATATTTATATTTTCCACAAAAACAACAGAGGGACACACAATGAGTTTAACAAAAATACAAGTTTAGTCTATGATTTTGTTAAAATATCTCCCTAAAATAGAAGAATGAATGCAGTGGAGCGTTTTGCATGGGTCGGTTGGGTTATTGTAGGCGGGTCACGTAGCATTCAGTGCTTCGAATAAAGGACTTCTGAATGCAGTAATGTCGACTAAATAATAGCAAACAGTACACATAAAAGATAATATTTTATTTCAACGAATTGAATTTATTTACACGCGAAACTACTGGAGGGAGTCATTTTAAAATAATAATAAAAATAAAATATGAAAATATTGAAAGTATCTTAATATATTTTAGGTAGGTATGTATTAAGTTCTCAAGCTCTTTAGACAGTCCGGTGGCGCGTTGGTTGTGAATGGCAGTCGTTATACAAATCGGTGGCTTTCAGGTGGCTTGAAAACAATGGTCTCTGAAGCAGCGTGGCAGAGTACACTCTAACCACCTCCGATTGTAGGGAGTCCCGTATCCCTGCAGTAGAATGATTATGGGTTGATATGACGTACGAGGGCGACACTGAAAGTTTTTAGAACTGGCCACTTGTAAACAATATAATTAAAAATAAGTTTAAATTTTGAAATGGAACTCTTTGCCAATATTAACGAGTATGTTTATTTTTCTTTTTCTTTTGTTTTACACAGGGAGGACAGGGTTGTTGCAGTTGTTTTACAAGGGACACTATTTTGAAAAGATATAATAAAACTAATAACTTTTATTTTTGCGCAGTTTTTGATTTTCTAAGAACTTTCAGTTTGACCCTCGTATAAGTACTAAGTATAAATACTCGTATTAAAATAATATCTAAATACGAGTATTATACTTGTAATGCAAAAATGAAATTGTATTTTAAGAATACAACATGATTTTCTGTTATTCAATGTTCCTTTTCTTCTCCATCATGTTATTTTAATATCAGTGCAATCAAGCAAAAACACTCAAAGATAATACTCGTTTTGTACTCAATAACCAAGTGGTACGGGATACAGATAAGGAGTGCCCAGGGCCGTATTTCAATGTAATTTTTAATGTTTCATTCATTTTTTTAATGACACATTATGTTATGGCCGTCTCTGTCAAACTAAAGAATAAAAAAGCGATAGCTTAAGATTTAATATAGAATTGAGAGAGGTAGGGCACAGCGGATAATCCGCTCAAATCGGAGCAGCCCGTCTGGGAAAGGACCTCCTCTTTACAGAAGATCGTAGCCAAATAGCATTGGTCTCGGCCATGTTGTGTTCCTACGGTGAGTAAGGTCTCCAGAGCTCCACTTTTTACAGGGTCAGCAACGCGCAGGTGATACCCCCGTATTGCAAGGTTGCGGTGACTGCTTACTATCAGGCGGGCCATATGCTTGTTTGCCACCTTTTGAAATTGTTATTATGTAATTTTTGACGACCTCCGTGGCGTAATGGTTACCACGCCAGACCGCCACCCAAGAGGTCCCGGGTTGGAAACCCGGTCGGGTCATGATGAAAAACGTACTTTTTCTGATTGGCCTCGGGTCTTGGATGTTTATCTATATATGTATTTGTTATAAAATATAGAATCGTTGAGTTAGTATCCCATAACACAAGTTTCAAACTTATTTTGGGGCTAGCTCAATCTGTGTGATTTGTCCGTATACAATTATTTATTTAATTATAATAAGGTTACGTTTCAAGAGTAAGCCTCTGCAGATTACATAAAAACAGAGCAAGTGCACTTTTCACTGCACATTTGCGTCAAGGAACCCTCCCCTACTGCAAAACTTAGTTAATATTAGGTTGTTTCGTCCAAGATTATTCTCAAAGGGAATCATAATCATTAAACCTCAAACCAATTTTAATGGAGTTTCACAAGTTTAGTCTTTTGAAAACTTGTATATTTAATTTAGACATTAGGAAGTTCAACCGGTTTTATGTAATGTGGAAATATAATTAACATAATTTGCGCAAAGAAAATACATAGATTTTTTTTATACCACAAACATGGCAAACAAGCATACGGTCGGCCTAATGGTAAGCCGTCACCGTAGCCTATAGACGCTTGCAATACCGGAGGTATCACTCACGCGTTGCCAACCCTCCCAACCCCCCCAAGTGGAGCTCTGGAGACCTTACTCACCGTAGGAACACAACATGGCCGAGATCAATGCTATTTGGCTAGGATCTTCTGTGAGGTGGAGGTCCTTCCCCAGACGGGTTGCTTCGATTTGAGCGGATTATCTGCTGTGCCCTACGTCTCTTTATCAAAGAAATCGCTTTTTGGCCTACTTATTTTATCTCTGTGGTGCTTTGACTTCACATGGCTTTGTGTATTGTCATATACATTATCTATACTATAAAGAGGTAAAGTTTGTGTATTTGTTAAATTGTAAGGGGTAATCTCGGGATCTACTGAACCGATTTTAAAAATTATTTCACTAATAGAAAGCTACATTATTGCTGAGTGTCATAGGTTATATAAAAAACCAAAAAATAAAAAGGCTTTTAACATTATGCCCAACAAAGTGGGCACGGGTCAGCTAGTGTTTATATAAAATTACTCTACAAACTACCACGATTTCGGAACAAAGCAAAATGACCACTGGTAAAAAAAGTCCGAAAGATAATCGGTTTCGGGCTTTTAGTCTATCAATTTTTTTATATGTTTTCACAAACAAACACCTAGTCAAATATGAAATGCCACGGAGTTTAAAAAAAAAATGTTGTGTTACACTTATTAACAATAACAAATAACAAAGAAATAAAAATCACGACGAATAATCTCATTCTATCTTTTCAACAAACCTTATTAATTTTCCTAAGCATATCCTACGTACAAAACCTTGAACAATGACACGATTCGCATCTTTTATTGCGTACCCTGAAGCAACATAGTCCCAAATACGACTCTGTACAGTCCCTTTTTCCATTAAAAAGATAGGATGATATCAAAGTGGTGCCCTAGGCGCGCACTGGCTCCAAAACGTCTGTAGAAACCTTATTTATTTGATATCGTGACCTCTATGAGATTTTCGTAGAATATTTTTTTTGGTACTGTGGAACAATGATGAACCAAACACGGGAGCGTACAGGAGCCAGACACCCTGTTTTTGAAAACCATTTCAATTTTAATTCCACATTAAGTCTTAAGGCCTTTGCCCTGCAGTGGGACATAAATGGCTAAAAAAAGTCTTAAGGCATCTCTTTTTTTCTTCTTTAGTTTGACAGTGACAGCTATAAATTAATTTGTTAACTTTGAAAATTCGTTTCAGAAACTGGCAGTTATTCACCAAAATAAAATAACGAATAATTAAAAAATCTCAACTAAAATAAAAAAACATATACACAATGTATAATGTATGAAAATGGTAACCGATAGATACAATTATTATTAATCAACGAATTATAAATACTGGTGCGTTAGTTACCGCGGATCGGCAAGCGTAGCGTAGGACGCCCTCAGACTAGGTGGAGCGATGATCTTCTCAAGGCGGCTGGCAAGAGTTGGATGAGAGTGGCCGAGGATCGTGCGCGGTGGCGTGCAGTTGGGGAGGCCTATGTCCAGCAGTGGACGAATGTAGGCTGATGATGATGATGACGTTAGTTAGTCATCTTTTAACAACAAAATGTGATACATTTTACAAATATTTTGTTTAAAGTAAACAAAATTGTGATTCGTTCCGTGTAAATCTTATTAATGTAAGCCCCCTAAGTTGGGGCATTAAGCAGGCAAGTGGAATGCATAAGTTAAGCGACTTAACGTCGAAGCCGTTAATCTGTTCAGACAACACCGATTACTTAACTTCCTTCAACTTGTTAAGTCTTATTGTCACGAGCATGTGATCAATTTACTATAAGTTTGTGCTAACTCTACACTCACTGAGGAGCTCTCGTTTGCCGACGTTGTTTTTTATGTATTAAAAAGTATACATTTACAATAATATGTCCCTTGTCTGGTATCCAGAAAACAAGCCGGGTAAGCCTAGATTACTTTGGAACCAGTTTATAATTTACTAGCTGTGCCCACGACTTCGTTGGCGTGGTTGTCGAAAACACTAAAAAAAAAAAAAAAATTTCAAGCAAAAATTAGCTCATATAATTTTAGTATATTAGTAACAATTTTTCTTACTATCTAAATTAGTATTATTAGTACTTAGCCTAAATATGGTTTTTATTATTATTTTTATTTACCGGACCGTGCCTAACACAATCCCCACCCAGTGTCTAAGTATGGGACAGTCATATCGCGCTATCCTCGTTTTTGCAACATTTTTCACTGATGCTTCGCTCCTATTGGTCGCAGCGTAATGTTATATAGCTTAAAGCGTTCCTCGATAAATGGATTATCCAACACAAAAAGAATTTTTCAAATCGAACCAGTGGTTCCTGAGATAAGCGCCTTCAAAGACACAAACAAACTCTTCAGTTTGATATATTAGTATAGATTTAGATTGTCACGAACATGGTGATCAATTTACTATAAGTTTTGTGCTAACTTTACATTCAATAAGGAGCTTGATTACATCGGCTGTGTATCGCACTATAAAACGAACACGCAAGTCAAGCAACGTCGACGCTAACCCATCAAATATCCTACTAATAAAGGCGAACGTTATGTGTTTGTTGTTATTTCTTCACGCTCAAATGGCTGGTGCCAATATTTATGATATAGGTTACTGATACCTTGGATTAACACATAGGCTACTTTTTATCCCGAAAAGTACGCAATTCCCGTAGGATTTCATCAAAAGTCTGATATAAATGGCGCCACTGTGCATAAATAAATACACGCGAACGAAGTTGCGCGAGTTTCACTAGTAATAAAATAAAACAAAAGAGACATTATGCATTGAATATCTTTTAACTCTAAATTCTTAAAATTCAGGAATTTGGCTACGATGTTGGGGCGTTATATTGTAGTGTTCTACTACGCACCGAACTGTTGTTCCTCTCAAAAAATGTTTTAAAGTAAGTAGGTATTTAATACCTTATTAATACCTATTTACATTATTCATAAGTGGGCTTTCTCTATTCATAACTTACATAATTGATTAAATATATTAAAATAAATAAGCATCACCATTTCGGAAACAGGGTACATTAGATATTGTCCTTTCCAGGACATTATATTATGTTTAACTTGTGTAATTAGTAATTACAACGATAGGTATTCGTGTGGACGAAAGCCTGGGGTGTCTCTAGTATTGTTAATAAATGAGTACTGTGACAAATTAAGATACCTCCTACAAACATATTATTAGCGTCGCTCCTAAATTAAATTACATTGGGGAGGTTTGACGGCACAAAGTAAACGCTCTTAGTAACTAATTTATTAACGTTATAATATGTATAAATAATTAGTCTTACCAATAATCAGTGTTGCCAACAGGTGAACGAGCTGTCCACCAGATTCGACTTTTAAAACCACCAGTAAACCACTAACCAAAAACAACCCAAGTTAAAAAGCCACTAAATTTGTCACTAAATCTTTTTTATTGTTAATATGAAAGAAAATAAGCAGGGATATATGAAAAACGTTTATTACTAAAATGGAACATATTAAAATTTTTACAAATCGTCATCAGATGTGTCTATTTCACCGCCACCATCATCATCAATTTCCAAGGAACGATATGATTCATTGGTGCCAATTTTTTTAATAACGTGTATTGGAATTTCATAGTCATTGCAGCATTTTCCCATCACCCTCATACCGCAGCGTACTCTTAATATGGCACATAAAAGATTTAACTTCATACGATTCCTCTGTTTATTTTTTATAATGTTCATGCTGCTAAACAATCTTTCGACGTCGGCATTGGAGTGTGGTAGTATTAAAAGAGAAATTGCAAAATTCGCTAAATCTTGAAATCTAGCTTCTCCTTGAGCATCTTTAAAATGCAACACTTCGATCCAAAACTTTTTTGTGTCTTTGGTTTCACTCCATTTCAATAAATGTATTTGTCGCCACTGATCATCAACTTTTGCAATGAAGTCAGATTTTTTATTTAATTGAGACATTATGTCGATTAGATCTTCTTTGTTGTGATTTAGTGCTTGTAGAACACTTATTCGGGAAATCTTTTTCATCAAAATCACATTTTCCGGCAGCCTGTTTTTAATTTCGTCAATCAGACTAACTACAAATTGAATACACCGATTCCGTATTGTTACTTCCTCTGCTTCTGGTAATCCTTTGTCTCTCATCTCTTGTATTTGTTTTTCAAATCGGAATCCCAAATAACATCTTTGATCCAAAAAATCACGAATATTTTGAGTGAAAATATTAACTTTATTTGTAGGTAACGTGACTTTGCTGACAAGCATATCTATCAGGTTGATCAACTCATCGCACAATTTGGTATGGTCTGTATCTTTTGACTCAAACATTTTGTTGACTCGGTTTATCTCAATTAATATTGGATATAAAAATGAAATATATGCGTAATTCATCTCGTTCGCATACATAGAGTGCAATAATTCTGCTGTGTGACACCTTTCATGGATCTTGGCTATAGAAAAATGAGTTTTTAGCTCTAGCCATTGCGTATATATTCTCGAGACTGCTGATTCTATTGACAACCATCGTGTCTGACATGCTTGAACGATTTTAAGTGGTTTATGTCCATTATTCATTGCTTTGTAGAGCTCCTTATAGACAGTTTGTCTGGAAGAGGAGCGAGCAAACCAATCATAGGTCTCCCTAATTAAAAATTCTAAATTCCTCGGTAAAAATTGCTTTGCAGCAGCAGAAATAGCCAGTTGCAAGGAATGACATAAACAACGCACTAGAATCAAATGTGGTACCTCTGCTTTCAAGTGCGCAAAAACTCCATTATTTACTCCAACCATTACGGAAGCGTTGTCTGTACCAATGCCCATAAAGTTCTCTAGTTTCAAATCGAATCGTTTAAGTGTCTTTTTTATAGCAGAGACAATACCCTCAGCGTTGCATTCATGCAGCTCTGCAAGGTCTAAATATGTAGATACTATTTTTTGATGTGCTTTACTGTAATAAATTATAACCAAACCCAAATATTTCTGAACAGCAATATCTGTAGATTCATCAATCAATAAACTGTATGGTTGATCCTTAATATCTTGTTTTAAAACCTCATTGAAATGTGATGCTAATACATTTTTTATGACCGCGGTGCACTTCGTTCGGTGTAGTTGTACTTTATCTATTTCCCTTTGATGACTATGATTGATTACCTCACCTAAATGGTCAACTACTCGTATACTCGTATGCATGGCTGTAAACAAAACAAGCCTGGCCTCTTCCTTTTTTTGACTTCCAATGGGTTCTGGTTTAATTGGTAGTTTGGGTTGCTTAGTGATAATCTGCAACAATTAACAATAATGTAACAAGTTTAAAAAAAAAAAAAGAACACGACAGCCATTTCCAAAAAAAATATAGCCTATGCCACTCAGGAGGAGAACGTAAGGATTTCAACGATACCCCATTTATCCAAATCAGTTCAGCCATTTACAACTTATGCGTGGTTAAAGAAACTCACTATACATAGATGAATTCTAAACACATTACAATCCTTTTTTGGGCAGTCGTGTAAAAAAAAAAGCACTCTGTCTACTATGCTAACACTCATCAAACTTGGTAGGCGGATTTATGAACACCACAAGGCAAAATGTTGCATTCACGGGAAGCACTGCTGCCATTTCCACAGATATACCTCTCAGACACATATTACGATATCCTCAGGAAGATATGTGGTAATGCTTAATGCGGCACCACATGGACACATGATTGACCATGCTACCGTAATAAAATAGTCGTGTTAGCTTACCTTTGTATTTTGTTGATGCTTCTTCGACATCCCATGTGATTTTAAGTCTCCATAATGGCTCCTTAAAGTGGTACCACAAAATTTGCATTTCGCTACTTGGCCAGTAGTACTTTCAATCACCTGAAGCCAGTCTTTTAAAGCAGGGTCTTGCAGCCAAGAATCCCGAAACTTTTGAGAATACTGAGGTTTCGGCATATTTTTTTCATTAAGTGACCTATCTCTCGCGAACAAAGTCAGACAGTGAATAAGACCAATTTGAGAAAGGAGAAGGTTTAGAACATAAAAAATATTTTGCTGGAAATCCCCGCTTCAACTGACAGAAAACTGCTATAAACATATTTTACGGGAAATCCCCGTGTTACTTGACAAGAAGATTAAGTGTTGCTCACATAGTAAAGTAAATACCCCTAAAATAAATTAAAAATATTATGAACCGCAACGTCCAAACTTTATACTGGCGTGATTATGTAATAAATAAATAAAAAACGAAAAAAACCTTTAGAGATGTCAAGGGACACCCGGATGGAACGGTTATATATTCTTCTTCTTATTATTATGATATCTTTGTATATATATATGTATATATATTATACAGAGAGAGAAACACGCGCACGCCGCACGGCTTACAACTATAGCAAAAACATAACCCTTCTTTGCAGTCGGGTAAAAAGTGTCATGACAACTTTTGGTCTTAATTTTTTCCGTCTAGCCCCCTTTTGCAACGCGCGATAAGGAACTTCGTTCCAAAAATTCTATTCCACAAAAACCTCCAGAAAAACCACCAGCCACTAAACGGAATATTTCCTCCACTAAAAGGGGGGTCCAAACCACCAGTTTTAGTGGAAAATCCACTAAGTCGGCAACACTGCCAATAATGTTTGTACAATTAAGTACAATCAAGAAATAAAACACTTTTTATTTTATTTTTATTTTTACGTAACCAGGGTAGATAAATAAGATTTTGTTGCGTTATTTATTTTTGTGGAGAAAAATAAACTATATTGTTATTATTATTACTTAATTGGTTTTCTTACACCATTTCTTTTACCAGTGGCCATTTTGTTTTTGTTTCCGAAATGGTAGTAGTTTATAGAGTAGATTAATCACACAAATTATTTATTATTGTATGTGATCTCTGACAAGAGAACGTGTTTATAAAAACCTATTCTCTGGGTAAAAGTTATTAAATCTCTATCAGCGATCTCGTTCAATATGAAAAGCTTTGTTTCTTTTGTATTCGACGATTGAATTATTTATTTTCAATATTATTTAGGGACGAATATGAATGACACAAACGGAATTAACGTTTAACTGTGTTTAATAAAGATACTCCAGGGAGAGGTTAATTACCAAGAAAAAAGAGATAAAACAGGATTTTAATCTTTGCACCCCTTTTTAGAAATATTCAGTTACCCCTCGGAATTCGGGGGATGCAAACATTTGCCCTTCGCAATGGTGGTATTAACGGAGTTATCTTTGTTTGAAAAAGCCTTTAGGTATAATGGTATTTTCGTGAGAATTTTTAATGTTTGCAATAAGTTAGAACGTATCTATTTTGTATTACAGAAATATGCTGAGTTTTAGGAGGAAATTAGGTAAGAGGAAATGTTTAACCTGACGAATTCAGACCGGAGGCAAGTCACACAATGTGGCACTTTTTCCAAGGGAAAACTTAACTTTGAGTAGGTGCGAATATTTTCTCTTTTATTTTTGAATTTGATGGTGGTAGGAAAAAAATATGACAATTCGAAAGTGCTTTTATATGCCTATATGAATAAAAATATTTAACTTTGAAAGTCGCCGTGAATACAGCCATTCATTATAAACAGACTGACAAACATTTTTTTTGGTAAACAGTACAGACGACAGTTGGACAAGGAGAGAAGAGGCCTTTGCCCAGCAGTAGGATATTAATGGCTAGTAAAATAAAATATTTTGGTATACGTAGGGTGTAGTAAACTCATATAAATACAGAAAAACCATCTCTTAATATACTAGATGTTACAAACATACATTTTAATATTTACATGTATAGATGACATAGTTATCTCTATTTGGTAATTCATTACATGTATATTTGATTTTATTAGAGAAAGTTTAATTCATATTGACCATAAATGTATTAAACAGTTGTAATTGGCCATTTCCCTGCTGTGCAACAAGTCTATACAAGGTAATAACGCAGTCTAAATTATACTTTCTAATGTCGAAGATACAAATCGGTCGACTTGTCAGATTAACATTGTAAGTACTTATAATTAATATAAATACATGACTTTCATTGTTCACATTGTAATAAATTATTAACTGAAATACGTCAGAGCAGAATTGTACTAAAACAGGCAAGAAATTTAACATTTGCTCTTTTAAAATGTTACAAATACAGGTAACAATACAATCCCGCTTTCAAATCCTTGTAAGTATAATACTTATAATGTCATACTAATATTATAAATGAGAAAGTGAGTTTGTTTGTTTGTTATTCCTTCACAGTTTGACTAAGCAGCCGATCATTATGAAAATTTGTATACATATTGTTAGGGGTACAGAGCCCAACATAGGCTACTTTTTATCCCGTGAAAGTATGTCATTCCAATGGGAAAATATTTTTTCTACTATAGAGGGCGATGTGTGGGATGGGCTTATTAGCCAACAGATGGCGCCACAGGTCGTTTTGTATAACATAAAATTAATGCGAGCGAAACCACGGGGAAAAGCTAGTAAAACAATAATAATTATACACATAAAATACTATTATTCGTAACACAAAAACCTTCTTGAATCACTCTATATGTATATGTTGCTGAAAACTTCAAAATCCATTGAGTAGTAATTTAAAAGATATAAACAAACGGACGGAAGCGACTTCCTTTTATAATATGTAAATTATTTCAAATTAATACGAAATATAGATAATTTTACTCGATTAGGAAAAGAGGTTCGGGTTATTAAAACCAATAAAATACGCCATTTTTCTAAAATTGAGTTCAACATCGAAAATATTTCAAATAAAGTAATGTAAAAACATAAACGTTTTGGTCAAAATCTATTTATTTTTATGTGCAACACTCTAATGGTGTATTAAAGTGGATTATTGTTTTTTAACAAGGAAGTGAAAGTGGATGAAATTTTAAATAACCTTTTATGTTTTAGTATTTTGTATAATTTGCGAAATCAATTTATATAATGGAGAAGAAAAGCATTTTTAATTTTATATGCCAAAAAATTGTACAAAAAATTACGAGAATAACTGTGTTTTTATTATTTTTCTATCTTCAAAACTGACCGAGATATATAAGTGCAAAGTTACCATTTTCGGTCGAGCCGCTGAGCGAGCGCGATATCGTTGATGACGTCACTAGGACCATATCCGCGCGAGCGACTTTGGGATTCCAAGCATTTACCCGAATGTGCCTTTCGCGCGCGGAACTACTGTGTTAATTTTATATAAGAAACAATAAAAACATGATGAGTTCATCAACTAAATATTGTATTGTGCCCCAGTGTAAAAATACGGCCACAAAAACACCCGAAAAGTTGTTTTTTTACGTGCCTAAGAATCCTAAAATTAGAAAAAAATGGATAAATGCCGTCGCATTTATCCATCTTCTCGTCAGAAGAGCACATCCATTGGGACTACAAACGTCAGCATATTGTTGTGATTGTGAGGATCAATCATTTTCTATTCTGTATTATATTCTATTCTATTCTAATGAGTCCAGGTTATAGACAATACAAAACACAGAATGAAGTATAGTTTTTACACTGAGTTAGGTTTATTTATAACAGCTGTTTACATTTGATTTAATTTTACGAAAGTAGGTAGGTATAAAAAATGTAATAACGCGGGGAACAGGGTATACTAGGTCGCTAGCAGGCGCTAGTAGACGATCTGTTGTATTGTATGTATGAAATCGAAATCATTTCCAAATAATCTCCATATCAGCCGTGATTATAATACTATATGTCACTCTCCACTTCTCCAGATCTTAAACTATCCCCAAAAAAATTTACGTCAATCCGTTTATTAAAGAAAGAAGAACAAACAAACACATTTCACATTTTATAATATTAGTATGTAGTATTAGTAGTAGTACTTTTCATTTTAACTCCGCGACTTTTAGCTGCATCAAAATCTTTATTTCTTATAAAATATTCTGCCACCATCATATCGTGGACTATGGGAAGGTTGTCGGATTGGCCTTTTTGAAATCCTTCCTCCATTTTAGTTCAAACAATAATATACAAAATACACTACATAATTAATCAGAATTATTTAAAATCATTAAAAAACACCAGAGCGCACTAGAGCAAGCAATTTTTACCCGCGAAAATGTACTACGGACGTATGAGCCGGGCGCCCCCGGCGCGCCGTATGGATGCGATGACGTCACGCGCTGTTCGCGGCGACGACGAGATTTAAAAAACCTGCGTAAACTTCCCAAGCTTATAACTTCGTTAATATTGCACCGATCGATGTGAAATAAAAACTAGAATAATGTGTATGGTGTAGACTTTTATTGTACGTACTCAAAAGTGTAATATTATAACCTTGTTATCTTCTCCATTCTTGGTTTTGTCCGCGTGGACTTTTATATTTAGTCTGACATTCACAAATAACCTGGCTTTCTATTGGTAATTTTTTTAAGTATTCCGTAGATCCAGAGATTATCTCCTATAACCTCACAAACACAAAAACTTTACCTCTTGATCTAGTGAGCTTTTTTTGTCCCAGACCCTGGGCCTGGACCTTTTTTTGAATGAACTAAGTAGCTAGACAGCTCTGTGCGAAGACACCGGGCAATTGATGGAGCATTATTAGGATAAAAATCTTTGTTCCTAGTTCTCTACCCTGGTCACTACTTTCATTGGCTCATCATCATCTCAGCCACAAGAAGTCCATTGACCTACGCCTCCCCCAAACGCCTCCAATGCGACCTGATTGTTGACTGTACATACATAATTTAAATTAGTTGTCTGTACTATCCCACTTTGTTATTTCTTCACGCTCAAATGGCTGGGCCAAGTTTTATGATATTTGGTATGTAGGTTTTTTCCCCAAAAGTAAGCGATTCCCGTAGGATTTGGTCGAAATTCTAATAGTCTTTTGCTTTGTATAGTAGATAGCGCTGCTGTCCATTAATACATGCAAACGAAATTGCTCGGGTTTCACTGGTATTTTCATAAACCCTTATCCCAAAACCTCACGTAAACAGGGAAATACTTAGGGCCAAGTTATGGGCTGTCAGTAACAAAATTAACAGCAATATCGGCCCGTCAACAGTGATGGATGAACCGAGGTACACCATCCCGATACTGGCAAGTTACGCTTTTGTTTAACTCAATTTGACGATGTGAAAGTAATTTGTGTGACTTAAAAGTTATTGAATGTTATGTAAAAATATGATTCGTTGTAATATTTTGTAATTTTATTTACTCAAGTTTTTATTTATCAATAGTATTCTTCTCTAAGTAATTACAAAATCTCATAACTTTCATTTGTGATCGAAGGTAACTATTTTATTAATCTGTGTCGAAGGACAGAACTAAAAAATTAAATAATGATATACCATCGAAATAATATTACTACGTATAGAACGGACACCGCGAACAAAATTTTTGTCCCCATACGTTGAGGCCAATAGACATCAACTCGTTTAGAAACTTGCCGACGCTCATCGTGATTGGTCCTCGGATTTATGTCAAAAAAAATATTGGAAAATGCCGTCATGTTCAATAAAAACTTGTAAAAACCGTTCAACAGTGAGGAAGAAAGATAGCGGCGTAACTTATCATCGCTAAGTATACAAAAAATTAAGTAAAACCAACCAAAACAATTTTTTTTCATTATTTTTAATGCATCATGATTGCATCCGCCATTTCTATGTGAAAATCATAGATTATCAAAAATTTATCGTACAGATGGGATACGTAGGTACTAAGCGTCAGTCAATTTTATAATATAATTTAGGTATTTCTGAATTTTTTGTAGCTTTTTTTTAACCGACTTCAAAAAAGGAGGAGGTTCTATGTTTTTTTTGGAGGTCCGCCGATTACTCCTTCAATTTTGGACCGATTTTAATCATTATTTTTTTAAAATAATATGTAATTTAAATATTGATTTTTTAAACTATATTTCCAAAATATTTTTATATACTAGGTAAAATACGTAAATGTGGATAAAGTTACTAACTAAGTAAAAAAAATAAGTTTCTAGAAAACAAAAAGATGGAAAACGGCATTTTAAATTTCGACCAACCATTTTCGAACAAATGAAATTCGGGCAAACAAGTTTCGGAGTAAAGGTACGTTACCATTCTTGAAATTCAACACAACTCCTCTTGTCTGGCATGCGACCGTCTCCTGGTTATTGCATATATTACAAAATACTACAATATATAAATAGCTTCACTATCAAAACTAACTTTAGTTTTGATTTAATCTCCGTTTATTTTTGACTAATATTAAGTTAAGAACAAAAATGTAATGTAGCTTCCTACCTATAAAGCTAATATTATACCTATTTTCTATTAAATTTATCTATTAAGTAAAATAAAATATTGTAATAAAATAAAATAATCAGTTGGATGTCCAATAGGCAGAATATAAACAAAGTGTCGCCCCTGCGTAGTAATGTCATATTCTATGACTCGGTTGGGGGCGGGGCCAGGGAGGGGCGCGCCCCTCACGGCCGAACACGGAGCCAAAATTTGAAGGCGCTGTCATTTCTATACGTAGTAGTATTATTTCGATGTGATATACCTACGTAACAAGCGGCGATGTAGCTCAAAGACAAAACATGTCTCTTGATTTGCTTTTGTTTGTCAGTGACAGCCATTATTATTTTGGATTTTTATTGTTTCTCAAAATTTTCATTTCGGTAAAGTGAACACGGAATTACGGGCCTATTCTAGGTTCATGCCTCTAACCAAGTAACCCTAGTTTTCTATTATTATTTATTGTTATTATTATTTTGTTAATCAAAAACAAAAATATATAAAATTTCTTTCATATATCACAAAGGGCTTCAATTTGAACTTCTAATAAATTACATTTAGCCCGTAGTCATAAACAGTGAAAGTTTATTCCATAGACAACCTCAAAAGGTACGTTTTGCCAACAAAATATACTCAATAATGCCCTCTGGCGGTTAAATGGTGGAATTTACAAAATTACATGAAAGCGAGTTGGCAGTCCAAGGTTTTGTGGGGAGGCTTTGTTATAGTCAGCGGCATTAATATGTTGTCTTCCGTATAATTTGAATTACTGAACTTGTTAGCGGAAGAAACAAACCCCCGACCCTGACAAAAATCATAACTGCAATTTTCTTTTTCTATAGCTTAGAACATTGTTATTTTTAATTAGATTTTGTAAAATTAACAAAAATAACTAAATATTTAGGGACAAATCACACAGATTGAGCTAGCCCCAAATTAAGTTCGAAACTTGTGTTATGGGATACTAACTCAACGATACTATATTTTATAACAAATACATAGATAATCATCCAAACCCAGGCTAATCAAAAAAAGTTCGTTTTTCATCATGATCCGATCGGGATTCGAACCCGGGACCTCCTGGGTCCGGCGTGTAATATCGGCGTCTATGCAAAATAACTAAATAACTTAATTTTCAGGACATACGATTTTATATCTACAGCATAATAGATACTACGTCCAAGTACTTCTGTTATTTTGCTTGCATTCCAGTTACAGAAATCAAAACAAACTACTCGGTGGCACGTTGGCAGTTCCCTACCTTCTTGAGGCAATTCTTCTCAATTACAGGCCATTCACGAAGTAATAGTAGAATTTTAAAAAAATCTTGCAACATTACATTTTATATTTAAGCACAAGCGCGTGTTTGATCCCGCACGGGCTAAACAATTTGTTTTAATGTAAGTGTTGGCAAACAATCATGCGCATGTATGGCATTTCTATTTGTCTCGTGTGTTTTCTATGTATTAATTTTATTACTTGTTTGGTACCCATTATACAAACAGTTTAAGTCTAACTTACTTTGGGATCATCTGTGTACGATTTATAATTTATCTGACAGTTAAGCTAACTAGAACTTATCATGAAGTAAAACCTATAAAAAATATTTTTATTAAAATAAGCAAAGGTTCTATTCTTCTGTTTGTAATTTCATTATTATGTCGGGAACATACGCGCGTGCCCAGTACAACACATTGTGGATTATAGTAAAACTGGTACAAGTTAACAAGACATAAGATATTGGCTATTTAACTGAAGGATTTAACGGTCAGTGCCTCAGTGTGTAGCCATCATTGAGCATATTCAATGTGTAGCAACGTTTGGCAAAACTATAATATAGTTAAACAATTTCAATCTCGTGTATCTCGCTATCCCGTGGACACGTAGAGAGGTAGGGCACAGCGGATAATCCGCTCAAATCGGAGCAGCCCATCTGGGGAAGGACCTCCACCTTACAGAAGATCGTAGCCAAATAGCATTGGTCTCGGCCATGTTGTGTTTCTACCGGTGAGTAAGGTCTCCAGAGATCCACTTGGTTGGGAAGGTTGGCAACGCGTGAGTGATACCCACGGTATTGCAAGCGTCTATAGGCTACGGTGAAGGCTTACCATCAGGCGGACCGTTTGCTTGTTTGCCACCTTTGTGGTATAAAAAAACCGTCGTAAAAAATCGTCTGAACCTCCGTCAAAAAGTCTACATCCTAAACTCCTATGCAAAATTTTAGCTCTTTAGATACTCAGTCTTGGCAGATGATCAGTCAGTCAGGATATTTATAAAACTTTATGACACCTTAAATGATTTAAAAAATTTCTTGTTCCGATTACTTTAACACATTGACGGCGGCCTATTTTATATTTTACGAATCATGGTTCGAAATTATATCTCTTCTTATTTAGTGTAAAGACTCGTATTGTGTCTTATAACTTGGCCCACTGCCAAAGTGTGTACAGCTCGGGGCGATACGCCCTAACTAAACAAACAGAGCCCTAATGAGCTCGCCAATGTGAAATAATGCACCTTGCCATTCTTTGTGCCTACCTGTTTATTAAATTAAACCGCCAGTGAGCGTCAAAAAGCAAAATATTACCACACACGGAAGCTATTAAGGACTACTAAATAAAAAAAAATTTTTTTTTTATAGTGGACTCCAGAAGTGAGACCCATCGGCACCGCGGACAGGGAATGCAGTCACCCATCAGTGTCATCTTGTCGGCCTTAATGGTAGTAGTCCATATGGTGAACAATGAAAACTATTACGGTTAAGTAGGCTCTACTAGTTACCGAAAAGTAGCCAACGAACTTATAAAATATTTTTTTTTTATTAAAACGCACAAAATGTCATGGAGGACATTGTACTCATCTGGAAGCAAGCGTGGCCCGACACGCACTTGCCCAGTTTTATTTCTTCTTCTTAAAAAAAATCAAGTCGTATTGAGAAAAAAGCTTTACCAAACTTTCTAAAAAGCTTTCTAACAACAGCAACAGGATGTAACACAAATTGACATTTACAAAGGGCAAAGCTCTGGGTTAGAAGTGAGTTAGTTAACACAATTTACAGAATAAGTTCATAGTTCGGTTCCGGGGTCCATTAATGAAAACTGAAGGCTGCCATCCATCACGTTTGCAACTTCTTAGTTCT
Organism: Endotricha flammealis; assembly: GCA_905163395.2. Classification (NCBI taxonomy): domain Eukaryota; kingdom Metazoa; phylum Arthropoda; class Insecta; order Lepidoptera; family Pyralidae; genus Endotricha; species Endotricha flammealis. Next base: position 2,004,507 of record LR990869.1, on the reverse strand, counting down.
GCGTTGTTTAGTTATTATGTGCAAAATAATTGGATGTGCGAGTAACAAGTAAAATTATTAAGTGGACTATGTGTGCAAATAAGATGTGAGAATGGAAAATGAAATTGATATCGTTTATTTAGTGAGTAGGCCTTTACTAACATGTTCTCTAGGTATATTTTACATTATTATTTCCGTGTTATACAGCATGTTTTACCCTACTAATATTATAAAGGCGAAAGTTCGTTACTACTTCACGGTCAAATGGCTGGACCAATGTTTCTGATATTTGGTATGTAGTTAGCTGATACCTTGGATTAACACATATGGTACTTTTCATCCCGAAAAGTACGCGATTCCTGTAGGATTTGGTAAAAAATCTGTGATAGATGGCGCTGCTGTGCATAAAATTAAACGCGGGTAACACCGCGGGCAGCAGCTAGTGTTTTTTTTTTTTTTTTTTTTTTTTTTTTTTTTTTTTTTTTTTTTTTTTTTTTTTTTAAATTTATTTAGGTTAACAAACAGTTAGCACAATGTGTATTACAATACATTTGAAAAGGTATCTAATATTAGGTCATTGTGCCACCAACACCGTTAACCACAGAATACTAGAAGATAATGAGTAGTGGTAGTGGCAGTATGATTTACAGTTGATATAATATATATATATACTTATTTAAACTATAGTACATTAAAGGTTAAACCGAGTTGTGTTAACTAAAGCGATTTTACAATATTGCAGATGTTCCTTTTAAACAAACCAACGCGTGTAGCCATAATATCTATGGAATTAAAACAATTATTAAATGAAATAACTATTCGATAAATTGGTGATCGTTTACCTGCATTAGTGCGACAGAGAGAGGTCGCGAACAAACGAACAATGTTACGGCAATGTGCTCTGTAAGGAACAGCGTAATAGAGTTGATCATTAAGTTGAATGCAGTCAAATCTGTGGTGGCAGAGGTTGTATAGAAATAGCGAATCGAGGACTAGTAGTGTGTTAGATAATTAAAACGTGACTACCACGGTTTCCTCGTGGACCAACTGTTATGCACAACTAGTTGTGCCAACAGGATTACTTATTTTGGATGGCACAACTTGCTTATCAATTGGTCCACGACAAATACGTGAAACTCACGCTTTCCGCTACACTATTTTTTATGCTACAAAGGTGGCAAACAAGCATACGGCCCGCCTGATAATTAGCATCACCGTCGCATTTAGACGCCACTCTATAAACTACCGAAAAAGAAACACACAAAAACTAATTCATTTCGAGATATAATAAAATAAAAATATAAAATAAAAATAAAATCATTTATTTTGCAAGTAGATTTACAGGAAATACTTTCGCACGTCAAAAAATTTTTTTTTATCCTACCAGCACTTCGACGTGAATGGCCTGTTGAGAAGAAGTGCCGCAAGAAACTCAACAAACAGCCTTATATGAAAGCCGATATACATAATTATTTAAAAGTAGTTTGAAGTTTTTTATACATTGCAAAATAAGTATTGTTTGGTACAGAGGAGCAAATTACTATTAAAATTATTGTAAACATCCATCCTGCCTAGGGTTGCCAGGCGTCTGGATAAAGCCGGACATAGTTAGGCTTTTTGATTGCGTGTCCGGCCAAAATAAACGGTGTCCGGCTTGTCCGGCTTTTGTTACGCTTTTTACATTTCGCAAATTTTAAAATGTTGATAAATGTTTAACTAGAATTGAATTTTAACTCATGACTTTATCTGACTGAATAATAATAAAGTAAGACTGATTTGGAATTCGATTTTATTTATATTCATTAGAATTTAACAATTTTTTCGTCGTAGACACAAAATCCTCCAAAATGTCCAGCCTTTTTACCGAAATATCCGGCAAAATTTGGCTGGTCTGTCCGGCTATTAGGTTTGGTGACCTAATCATGCCGTATGTCTGTTTGTCACTTTAGTGGTACAAAAAAAGTATTAAGTGTAAAATAAGCACCGAAGCGAGGCATTGTCAAAATCGACTTTGTACAACGTGTCGTTATTGGAAGTCACAACAAAAATCTTACAACAACGATACAAATACCTCACTAACTTTTTATATTTATCCACGGGGCGAGTCACGAAAATCGGAACAAACTAGATAATAAAGAGGCAATTCCGATAAAAATAGTCCATAAAAGTATCAGAAGGGTGTTATCCCACCCTATTATAACTCGTAATGGCGGACAGCAATTTATTTCCTTCGTAGACTTCTTTAAGGTGTTCGCCCACTAGACGGATACGACTACAACAATCATACAATTAAAAGTAGCGGTTGTTGTAAGTCTGGCCAGCCAGACCCACGGCAGCTCTGGTGAGGGCAGGCGAAGAAAAAAGCATTTGTCGACAACAAACCTTTGCCTGGCTACACCCATGGGGAGTCATGGCTAATGTATTAATTTATTATTAGCTTTTGCCCGCGGGTTCACCTGAGCCTTTTTTTCGGCTACATTTAGCATGAATAACGTATCCTTCATTGGTAAAAGAATGTTCGAAATCGGTTCAGTAGATCCAGAGATTACCGTGTTTCTGTTGTGGCGTGGCCGTGGATGCGATCCGTGAAATGACGCCAAGTCGTGGTCGTCTATTAAGCGAAGGACCTTATTTGTGACGATGTTTGGTGCAAGTAGTGTTATTTCTTAGTAAGTTATTAGTGGTTTTGTCAGGTCAATTCTTAATGATTTGTGCGTTATTGATATAATTGATATTAGTACCGTATTGTTCCTGAAAGGTTAAAATATTATGTTGTTACTGAAATAAGCAGCCTAATACAACAAAACATACTTAGTAAAAACTTTAATCCCGACTTACTATAGTTTGGAAATTCAACATTTTTTGAGCATTTTTTGAGTTAGGTTTTAATTTTGAATGGTATATGTATGATATGAAAATTGTTAATCGTCTTTGAAAACGCTGGCTTGGTTTTGACGGAACTTATTTTTATTCATTCAAAATTTCCATGATACCAAGAGCAATAGATATATGAATGAAATGTAAACATATCTTAGTATCGTACAAATATCAATCAATCAATCAATCAAATCAATCAAAATATTTTTATTCAAATAGACATTTTACAAGCACTTTCGAATCGTCACTTTTTTTTCCCTACCACCAGTTCAGACGGCAGATTTGTGCTAAGAAGAACCGGCAAGAAACTTAGCACTTGCTCTTTTAAAATGGTAATGACATAAGTTACAATTACGATAAATAAAAGTAAACATTGAAACATGATTTAAAAATTAAAATAAAACTGCAAATTATTATTTTTTAAATAATAAAGAAAAATTAATAGAAAAAAGAAGGTGTATCAATATACTGGTATACATATATACATTTTAAGATGTAAAAAGGGGTAAACAGTGTGTATATAACATATATATATATATATATGCGCAATATATTAAGTACCTAGCAGTAGGTAGACTTGAATTTAGTGTCTGTGCCGAATTGATGATTCCAGCTATTCCTATCATTTAAATAATCTTCAATTCTATAATAAGCCTTTTTGCTGAGTAAATGTTTAATGAAGGATTTAAACCTTTTTTAAAAAGAGACATTCGTCATCATCGAGTGGCGCAGTCGGTACGATCACTATTAACATCCTGTCACTTCATTCATATTTATAACAGTTTTTTCTCGACATTCAATCCAAATGAAAAATCGTCATCCCGGTCCATGTCACCCGCAACCGTGCGGAGTTAAAGCGGGCGTAAGGCCACAAATCACGTCACTATTGTTTACTGAATGTTTGCTGCAGATTGATGTTAGTGTTCATTGTTTTAGCTATATGGCCTTTTAGTGAGAGGAAATGGATGCTATTCAGTTTATATAACCTTCTATGAAAAGCATCATCTTCTTTATATCACACTAGCTTTTTTGCCCGCGAATTCTTCAGCGTGAAGTTCCGGACCCTTTCCCGTGGGCACCACATTGAATTTCGAGAAAAGCTATAGCCTATGTCACTCCCTGATAATGTAGCTACCTACTGGTGAAAGAATTTTTGAAATCGGTCCAGTAGTTTCGGAGCCTATTCAATGCAAACAAACAAACAAACCAACAAACAATCAAATCTTTCCTCTTTACAATATTAGTATAGATTCCGAAATTCCCAGGTAAAGCGGCATACACGCAAACAAAGTTGCGCGGGTTTCGATAGTTAAAAAAAAAAAATTACGAAGTTTAGTTGATAAAATACTGAGTTTATTTCAGACTGCAATCCATATAGTGTCAGTATATTTTACGTTAATACTATTTTGATAAATATACGCTAAATAATTTATTCACAAGATAATATCACAAGTACAATTTCACAAAACAAAATTGTTTTTTGATTAAATGTCTTTTCTCTATTGTCTTTAAACATTCACAAACTATATTTCGCACGTGGCGATGTGACGTTAAGATATTTTGTCACAGCATCCAGTAATTACTGTTTCATCCTTCAGTCGCGCTTCATTTACTGAAATCTCTTGAAAATAAACGGTCTTTTGTAAATTCCGTGCAATATTTCAGGGCACGAGCTCGCGACAATGCCACTGACAACCTTACTTCTTTTTAATTAAATTTAAAAAAAATGTTTTTTTATACAACAAGCAAATCCATACTAATATTATAAATGTGAAAGTGAGTTTGTTTATTTATTTGTTTGTTATTCCTTCAAGGCTTGACTAAGCAGCCGATCATTATGAAAATTTGTATACATATTATCAGGGCTTAGGCAGCCCAACATAGGCTTTATATGTCGTAAAAATATGTCATTCCAATGGGAAAATATTTTTTCTAATACAGAGGGCGCTTATGGGATGGGCTATCGGCCAACAGATGGCGCCACAAGTCGCGCTATGGGTTTTGTTGTCAAACGAGATATATGTCATAAAATTAAACGCGAGCGAAGCCGCGGGGAAAAGCTAGTATTTTATATAATTTTGTTGTGTATACTGGCTCGTTGTAATATTGCGTTATAGAAAATTTAGAAAGAAAATACAGAACTTACGATCAAGATCGAGCCGAACTGAGTATGCTTAACCGAAATCTTTATTAGGTTTAAATATTTTATGTTACTAATGGCTACATCTATCTAGACTGTCTTGTCATTGTGTGATTGTAGAAAATACAGATTTCTCGGATCTTCGTATTTAATTTACTACAAAACTGATCACCGAGTATTGGACTCACAATCAATTCATCTCATTTTGAACCCTGCTCATCCCTTTATATATTACAGGTGTTTTATATGCCGTTGTAATAAAACACCGAGAATACTTTTTACTTTTAATATACCCCCAATGTAACGCTTCATAAATAAATGAGAGAGGGCCATAATAAAGGGAAATTCAACATTTTATTCCGCCCTTTCGCCCTGTCGGCCCACTAAATTCGGTGGAATTATCTTAGTAATTTCTCAAAAACCCGAGAGACAGCGAGACCCTCTGGGACTAATTACTAACAGTCTCCAGGGTGTTCCAGGCGTTTTTTTTTTACCTATGTAGGTTGAAATTAGCTTTTAGTTTTAGTACCTATAAGTTACAGCTTTTAAAAAAAGTTAATGTCTTATTAAGTTAATGTCTAATATTAACTCAATTATTTTAGAGTTTATCGAATATGCTAAGTCTGTTGCGAAATTAGGATCGTAAAAATAAAAGAAAAACAGTAACAGATTTAAATAAAGAGACTCTATTAATCTCTTGTCATTTCTTTCCACCGTAAAAGAGTGACAGGGACAGAAAGGAAGTCAGAAAGCGGAACGGTTCAAAGATTTGAGTGAAATTCATTATCATTTCCCCTCAATGAGAGTTTTGACGACTTCTTAATGGTTTATTAAATGGCTAAAGTTATAAACACCGTTGAAAGGTTTAAAAATATTCCATGATCATTGCTTATAAAGTGGCAATGTTTTCGTAAATAAATATTATATATAAAAAATTTAATAAACAGTTCTCTCCATTGTCATAGCATTAAATTTCCTTCTGTAAGAAAAAAAATACACAAAACATGCGACGGCGCGTTGGCACCGAAAAATATTATAAATTCAATTACTCAAGCGTACAACAACGCAAAAATATTATGAAAAAGCCGGGCGAAATAGAATTGAATTAAACAAGCACAACGAGAGCTGCTCATTTCTTTAATACCAGCAACACGCTCTGGGTTTGTTCAAATTTAAATGTCAAAGTTAAGTATCACGATCAACAACTGGGTCAAACTTTGGCGGGAAATCCGCGCCCGTGCGATGGGCGGATCCGGGTGAAATATCGAGGCAATTTTTCAAAGGAGCCTACGCGAAAAAGATTAGCAACAGACTTTGTGACTCTACTGCGAAGTTTTGCGGGTAAAACTTGAGCAGGCGTTCCCTTGTAATTGGGCAAATTGAGGTGCGCGGGATCTTGGAAATCTTTTTATTAACAGAAACTGGCTTGTCGTTGCCCAAATCGGTAACATTTGGGAGTCAGCGTTGTTTGCGATGAGTTTACGTGGGCATTAACGTGTTGTTTTTTTTGATTTGATAATTGATTATCTTGTTTACGATTCCCTTTCGACTTTTTATTGTTGATTGATGGAGACATAACTATTTTCACTTTTCCATTTTATGTGTAATAAATAGAATTTAACTACTGATTGGAATCAAAACGTATACTATAAAATGTCCTAACTTATGTAGTAATTGTCTGTCACTTACGAAATGGAATCTAGAAAGCCGTATAAAGGGTGTGTAAAGGTATGTACGTACAGGATGGTTTTGTATCCCTTCGAGATTACGTTATATTTGCTCTGGGACTCGCCCCGATCGGAGAACAAACATTTGCATGCGTGAGAATATTTGTTCTCGGTGCTTCTAGCTACGATGTCATTACTTCAAGAGCTGTTATTTGATTTAAAATATAAATCTTAATGATAACGTTCCAAGGGGGATAAGTTATGGCATGTTTTATGGGAGTATTTGTGAAGTAAGTAGTTAAGTAAGTACTTTTATTTTGGGATGAGTTAGTTATGTTTTATTGCTTGATTTATAAGTTTCTAAGTGTGTGACTATCTCATTGTTATATTTGTATCTACTTTATATCTGAAAGATATATATATGTTGTTCTATTTTTACATAGTATTACCTGATGCCAGTTTAGCGAAATCCCGTTATTCCCCGGATTGATAACCGGGTTAAAAATTATTCTATGTTTTAATCTAGGTTATAAATTACCCGTTTTGATGCAGTGTCAAGAGCTGTCTTGCTCATCATACTAATATTATAAATGTGAAAGTGACTTTGTTTGTTTGTTTGTTATTCCTTCACGGGTTGACTAATCAGCGGATCATTACGAAAATTTGTATATTTCCTATATTGTCAGGGGTACAGAGCCCAACATAGGCTACTTTTTATACCGTGAAAGTATGCCATTCCAATGGGAAAATATTTTTTCTACTATAGAGGGCGCTGTATGGGATGGGCTATCGGCCAACAGATGGCTATGGGTTGTTTTGTTGTCAAACGAGGTCTATGTCATAACATTAACCGCGTGCGAAGCCACGGGGAAAAGCTAGTAAATAATATAAAACGAGCGAGATACAACTTATGATTGAAGATTTTAACTGTTTTTATTAAAACTTGACATCAATTGCAGGAAATATACGACGAGAAGAAGAAGCCGCTTAAGGCAACACATGAGTACATAGCACCATGTTACTATAAACACTATGGTATGTTGTATGCCTTGGTAATCTTAATTTAAAACCCATCTAGGATAACATTATGTTTGATTGATAGACCTCCGGCACACAATAACAGGCTCCATAATCCATTAACTGAAAACCATCTTTGAATATCCATGGGTTGTTAAACGTCATTCAAACGTTATTATAGTTTAGAACTAGAAATCTAGACTGTTAATCATATTTAGGGTTTAGAAACAGCTTTTGTGTGGTCCATTTTATATAGGTAGTACCTACTAGTAATAGGTACCTATTAGGTACCTATTACTAGTACTTTATAGGAACTAGTGAGAATGATAGGTACATACTAAATGCGCAGCTTTGTTTACATGTATTCCGCTTTCCCGTGGGAATTTAGAAAACCTATATTTAGTACAGACCTACCTTCACAAAAAAAAAACACATTGTCCAAATTCATGTTTCTTAGTACCAGTGGCTTAAAGGCTCTGCGTTGATATATCAGTCAGTCAATCAGATTATCTTTTATAAGTAATTTTATAATTTAAAGTAAAAATTGAGATATTTAGAAAAAATCCGTTTTGTACCCAGTATGTGATTTTTTTTATCAAAAGGTGTTTTTTTTTAACAAAATTAAAAGAAAAGCGAGTTTACATGGAGTAGGTATACTTAGAAATCTTTGTCCGCTGAACATATTATTTTGAAACAGTCAAATGTTGGTGCAAAACTGCGTGATTAACAGCTAGTTTCTGAAACTCATTTATAAAGTTAAAACACATTAAATTATCGAAAAAAAAGAGGTAGTTTGAGACTATACATGAGGAATTACTTTAATGAATAAAATGAATTAGAATCTGAAACTGGCTGTTAATCTGACTGTAGTGGATTAACGTTCTTTTGTCCCATACGACTGACGAAAATCCTAACTAATATTATAAATGAGAAAGTGAGTTTGTTTGTTTGTTATTCCTTCATGGCTTGACTAAGCAGCCGATTATTATGAAAATTTGTACCTACTTATACATATTGTCAGGGGTACAGAGCCCAACATAGGCTACTTTTTATCCCGTGAAAGTATGTCATTCCAATGGGAAAATACTTTTTCTACTATAGATGACGCAATTCGCAATTGCCGGCCAAGAGATGACGCTACAAGTCGCGCTTTCCGAGATCTTTATTATAAAATTAACGGCGAGCGAAAGCTAGTTTGTACATAATTGAAGATATTTCACATAATTAATAAAATGTCACTTACCTGAGTAATTTCACGTCCCACAGAGCGAGTACTTCGGGTGGACGGGATCCGCACAGCGCCAGTCTCGGCCCGCACGCGTGCAGCCGAACGGGTCCGGCGCGAATGTTCGCGGCCGTCGGCGACGATATGATCACTGCCGCGAACTCCTTGCTGCTGCCGAGGTTGTGTTGCACCTGTATATAAAGTTCCAAGTCAACAAGACTATTCAGCTGTGTGGTATTCCGGTACGCAAATCTGTGACTGTGTTAAAGGGAAAAACAGACCAATAACTACTTTCTACCATCGCTCGAGGAGTTCGATGGCGTCGCTGTGTCACTCTAAAACGAATACGCAAGTTAAGCAACGTCGACCCCAGCTAGTGTATGGATGGGTTTCGTTATCTCGAGCTTCGGAGGGCACGTTAAGCCGCCGCCGGTCCTGGCCGTTGTCAATGTATGACAGTCTTTAAGCCAAGTCCGTGATGTTCAGGCTGCTTGAAACACTGGTCTCCGCCAATCCGCATTGGAGCACCGTGGCAGAGTAAGCTCTAATCCCTTTCGATTGAAGGGAGACCTGTATCTCTGTGGGATGATTATGAGTTGATAATGAACATTGACAATTTGTGAACAAAGTTACTTGGTATTTTTATTTCTCTTTTTGTATAAAAGAAGTTCTTAGCATCCAAATCTTACCTTAACCTTCCACTGTATCAATATTTCCCTGGTATCAAACGCCAAGACAGGTACCACATCTTCACACAATATTGCCAAGGTGTTGGACTCCTTGTCCAGAGTGAAGCCAGATTCGAAGCCAAGGAACTGCTGCAGGGAGAGCGAAGCTTTCGTCTGTCCGTTCTTCTGTCTTTCCTTCAGGTCTTTGTATAACTGGATGTGGACGCAATCTGGAAAAGAAAAGAAATATGCTTAACTCGTTCTGCCCTCGTCTCCGTACGCGTAGATTTTCGGTATGGGAAAAGTAAGACCTCTGTCTCTGGACAATAACATTACAATTAAGTTTAAGAGAGGTAGGGCACAGCGGATAATCCGCTCAAATCGGAGCAGCCTGTCTGGGGAAGTACCTCCACCTTACAGAAGATCGTAGCCAAATAGCATTGGTCTCGGCCATGTTGTGTTCCTACGGCGAGTAAGGTCTCCAGAGCTCCATTTGTGGAGGGTTGGAAACGCGTGAGTTGATACCCCCGGTATTGCAAGATCTATAGGCTACGGTGCTTACCATCGGGCGGGCCGTATGCTTGTTTGCCAACTTTGAGGTATAAAAAAAAGTTCCAATTAAATAAAAAACAATATTTAACTGACACTAGAAGTATTCGTGTAACCATGAAAGCTTTCTCAGAGCTTTTTGTCTGTGTAAAAATCTCCTTGAGTCTGTCTAGAGCACGCTCATTAGTAAGGCGGTAAGGCTATGCCGTCTCATTAGACCGGGGGTATCGGGTATTTTGTGAAATTCCCAATATTCAAGCTGCACCGTTAGTTTCTACATTATGTAATTGAAATTCATTATTTAGCCATGTACATAAAATGACATTTAGCTCGTCACATGCAAAGCAACGTGAAGCCAAGTATTATTATTCTCAACAAAATTTAACCAAGATATGATATGATATATGTACTTCTAAATTAGTTGTCATGTCATTAGCAGATTTTTCTTTATTTTACTGACTTTAATAAAATAACTTTATTTTACTAATTTTTACTTTACATTAAGGAAATTTTTTTCTTCTTTGGTTTGACAGTGACAGCTATAATTTAATGTGTCATTAACTTAAAAAATGCTTTTCAGAAACAGACTGTTAATGTATAAAGAAACTGCATCTGAAAATACGCACGAGTTGAGATACCCAGAGGGGCTGTAAGCTTTGAAGTCACTTGTTTTACGTCAAGTTCTATTTTCGTGGAAGCTCACGAGCTTTGACTTTCATGAGCTTCAGACATTTTCACTAAACTATTAGTAAAGTCCTTTATCAAGTTAAGATACTACAAAGCAGCATCATGCTAACATTACAAATGAGGAAATTCCAAGGTTCGATTCCCGCAGGGAGAACATATTTATGTGATGAGCGTTTGTGTATAGAGTTTGGGTGTTTTCTAAATATTATAAGTATATATTTACAATAATATATCCGTTGTCAGACGAAGGAGATTGAAAGAAGGACACAGCTGGGCTGGGCGGCTTTTAGTAAACTCTCCGACGTGCTAAAGAGCAAGCGAGTGCCAATCTTTCTCAAGAGACGCATGTATGAGCAGTGTGTTCTCCCAGTTATGACCTACGGAGCTGAAACCTTGACACTTACTTCCAAACTTGTGCGAAAACTTCAGGTGGCGCAAAGAGCCATGGAGCGAGCAATGCTAGGCATCGCGCTCATAGACCGTATCCCAAACAAAACAATACGTAAGCGCACTGGAGTTACTGACATCGCTTTAATAGTGTCCAGGTCAAAGTGGAGATGGGCAGGCCACATGAGTAGGAGGGATGATGGTCGCTGGACGCGTAAGATTGCGGAGTGGCGCCCAAGAACCGGTCGTCGGAAGATAGGGAGGCAGCCCATGCGCTGGGCTGATGACATCGCCAAAGTCGCTGGAAAATCCTGGATGCGCACTGCCAGAACAAGACCCTTATGGCCCATGAAGAGGCCTATACCCAACAATGGGTGATGACAGGCTGAAAGAAGAAGAAGATCCCTTGTCTGGTATCCAGAACACAAGCAGGTTTAGCCCAGCTGTCTATTGGACCAGGTGGCCCTGTGTAAATTGTGTAGAACTAAAAAGAAACTCAAAATATTTAGAATAAATAGGCACCTAAGTTTATTGAAGTGAAGCCTCCTTGTCTGTCATCTCAAGTTATTCATTAAAAAAGAGATAGCGAGTAAAATTAAGTGGAATAACAAAAAGGGTAGAACACTAAGCGACATTTCATAATTACAAGGAACAAGACACGATCTTCTGAGACCCAAGTGGAATACATTTACTAATTACAACACTTTCTTAACGTGCAATAAACGACTTTAAAACTTAACATTAAAACTGATTTTCCTTTGTCACAAAAACCCGTGAATGATATTCCGTATTTCACCTATTATCTCATGAGCTTTGCCGAGAGCAAACACAATTGATTTTCAACTTTACACAATAGATAATAAACATGAAAATCATTTGTGTTTGCCCCAAAAAGGGCACATGACAGATTCCACTACATCAAAATCGAGTGTTCCATTTTCAAATTAATTCGGAACCGTTTTCTAATTGGCGCGACGTGACTCGGCTGTGTTCGGATCTAATCAGTGGATGTTTGAATTTGGAATCTAATTTGTGTTTAGAACCTTTGTGATCGTTCCGCTTTTGTATGTACGATGTTATTTAAATTAAGTTTACGAGATACTGTCAAGTCTATGTGCACAAAGTGGAAGAAACTTTGCATGGAAGAAATGCTTTTTTTATAAATTAATTTCCCGGCTCTGCATTATATTTAAACATTATGCGATAAAGAAAAGAGAGCTTTTGGCGCCAACTAGGACAGCGTCAATTAAAAAAATAATATTGATGTATTTCGAGGTTTGATTCATAGTATTGGTAGCATAAAGCAAACATTGGTTGAAGTGTATGGTGATTGGAGAATAATTATGAGGAAAGTGTATGTTGACTTCAAAATCTGTCTACTCTGAAGAAAATTTTCTATAATCTTTCTTCGGGGCGCCTTGATTCAGAGACTATTATAGTCCAGAATAAAAAATATTTTTTTAGAAATTATATCCGTGAGTACTTATCAACAATATTGACAATGAGCATGGTTTTATACTTGATCGTGTTCGTGACAGAACAATCTACACACACGGTGACAGACAGGCCACGCACATCATAAAAGGGGTCAATGCTACGCTATGATTATTTGCTTTGCTACTAATATTTGATATTCTGTGTCGATCGATCTCGAGCTTCTCCGTTCTTCGGACGGCACGTTAAGTCTTCGCGGCTGATGTCGATGTATGACAGTTAGTTAAACCAATTCGGTGGCCTTCAGCTTGAAAATACTGGCCTCTGCCAATCTGCATTGAAGCAGAGTGGTAGAGTACGAAAGAGGTTACCTTTCGATTGAAGTGATGATTAGGGGTTGATAAATTGTTATGAACTATGGAGTTAGCATGACAGACTACGCTTTAATCCCCTACAATTGAAGGGAGACCAGGGGCCCAAGTCTGCTATTTTAAATTAGGCGACCAACTCAATAGTTGGTCGCCTAATTTAAAATAGCAGACTTTTTTGCGTTAGCGTTTAGCGTTTGCCAATGCAAACCATCACCACCCAATTTTCAATATATTTCCATAGTGCCAAATTTGGTATTCTGATAAAAGTTTACTAGTATCTCAATGTATTGACTGTAGTGTCAGTGGAATATGTTAGAGGTTTTTTTTTTATAAAACTTTATTTTTATAATCCTGGCCGACATTCCTTTTTCTGTCACATGTTTTCGTGACTTTAAAAAAATGTAAAAAGATTTCTAATGGTGTATTTTCCTTGTGTAAAAATAAAATACTAAATAAAAATAGAATATGAACGGAATGGTCGACAGTTAAAAATCTAACATGAACTACTACCTATTTCAGATAAATCGCTTTTATATGAAAGATACTACCGAAAAGATCAATAGCAATTCGATAGTGTGTCAATGAAATGGCCTCGGACTTAAACAAATAAGAGAATACCAAATGCCAAAAACTATTCAAGTGACACACTATCGACACTATTATGGTGCATTTGTATTTAGCAGACTTGGACCTCCGTATCTCTGCAGAATGATTATGGATTGATAAATTGATATGGAGTTAAATATAAAAAAAATTGTGATAAAGCCAAAAATGATTGTGATATCAACAAGTAAACAAGTGACAGAATAACTTGTCGGCACCTGTCAACAGCACACCTGTATCTATATGTTATATACGCATTTAACGAGGCCAGGAAAATAGAATCGGTCCTCTCGTGTCGAAGCGAATTTTCCTAAATTTACTGCGAAATATACGGATGCATAATTGGCGAGGTTTGATCACTGTGTCTATGTAAAATGTAGTCATTTAAAATTATATTGTTTCTAGCGAAACCCGCGCAACTTCGTTTGCACTTTAAAAAGCGTCATTGACTTTTGACTTTTCGGGTTAAAAAGTACCCTATATGTTTATCCAAGGTATCAGTCACCTACATACCAAATATCATAGAAATTGTTTCAGCCATTTGAGAGTGAAGAAGTCACAAACATACTAAATGATTCCAATTCTGTTGTACATTTAACTAGACTAAACTAATTTTGACAGGATCATAGGTGTTATTGTCCTTCCTTGGTTTACAACTAGTGACAAGGATAGCAACACTTCTAGTTCTGTCAAAATTAGTTTAGTCTAGTTAAATGTACAACAGAATTAGCACCAATTTCGCTTTTATAATGTTAACTAGCGAAACCCGCGCAACTTCGTTTGCGTGTATCCCGCTTTCCCGTGGGAATTTTGGAATGTATATATATAAATATATGAAATGTATATACATAAAAACCTTCCTCTTGAATCACTCTATCTATTTAAAAAAACCGCATCAAAATCCGTTGCGTAATTTTAAAGATTTAAGCATACAAAGGGACATAGGGACATAGGGACAGAGAAAGCGACTTTGTTTTATATTATGTAGTGATGGGTTTATTCATTTCGATTTTCATTCCATCGAGACTGGATCTCTACTGAGTCTTAGTCGTATTTTAGGCGTACATTCGGAACTTATAAATAAACTCAGTTCGTAGTATTTAAGTACTTCTTCCTGTTCTTAAAGTAAAATTGACAAAGTTTGGATCACAAGCGACATGTCGCTCATACAAAATATAAAATGAGGGAGATAGCGAATGACTTTGAAAGTAGATTTTTACTGTTTTTATAACAAAAATAGGTCTTTTTAGGTTAATATATAATTGTTTGTAGCAATAATTGCAATGTTTTGCTATTACTGCTGTCTTTGATACTCTCTTATTGTTTTATTTTATAGTCTTGTTTTCTACGTTTTTCCCAAGAAAACGTTATTAATTATACTAATTATAGCAATTATTCTAGGTATCTTGTTGGCAAATCTTGACATTGAACTTTGAACAGCAATTACTAGGTTATCTAACAATGCTAAAGGTTATTTTGATGATAATATAAGACAAAGTGTCGGTAGTAAAAATGATTTTTTACTTCCATAAATTGTAACTGTTATTAAGTATTTAATTTAGTTTGTAATTTATGTGATCTTCTTGTTAGGAGTGGGTAATATCGCTTTTTTTAAATATCGAATCGAAACTATATATCGATATTTGATATCGGATTTTGAAACACTATATTTTCTGAAACTATATATTGACGGTTACAGCATGCATAGGCATACGCGCGCGTGATATACTGTTCAGAAATCGTAAATCGGATATCGGCTGAACTTGAATCTATATATCACATGAAACACTATATTGCTAAATATCGCGTTACGTCACGTAACGCGATATTTAGCATAACGCGATATTTAGAATCGGATATCGACTGAACTTGAATCTATATATCACATGAAACACTATAGTATTGCTAAATATCGCGTTACGTCACGTAACGCGATATTTAGCAATATAGTGTTTCGATTTACGATTTCTGAACAGTTTAGAGGCGACGATACTGTACGTTATTAAATCAGGCATCGGGGACTTTCGGTTGGGTTCGGAACTTCGGACACGTAACGCGATATTTAGCAATATAGTGTTTCATGTAATATATAGATTCAAGTTCAGCCGATATCCGATTTACGATTTCTGAACAGTATATAGTTTCAATATCTATATACGTTTTGTATCGCCCACTCTTACTTCTTGTTTATATTTTCAAGTTTATTTTATTCTTTTATTGCTAGCCCTGCCTCCATTTTTATAACTCTGTTACCCTAAGATTGCCTTGAAAAGATTGTTTTGAGCAATAAGGCCGCCTTGTTGCTAACACACTAGTCTGTAAGCTTTTTTGTGTTTATAGTCTGTGTGTTGCAAATAAAGCATATTCAATCTATCTATCTATTTAAATTATTTCTCCGTATAAAAAATTGTAAAACTAATTTATTACTTAGTTTTCAAATGATTTGTTCTTGTGACTTCTGAATCAATTACGTTATATAATTTATACCCTATTATGGAGAGCAAGGATACGGGGAAAGGCAAAAGAGAAGGGAAAAGAATTGGCATCCACGCTATTATTCTTCCTCTGGAACAACTGAAACTTTAATAGCAGTGCGATCAGTATTGTTTTTTCTGTCATAATAAGTGGTTTAATTAACTAAATTTCATTAGGATATCTTTAAATATGTTTAGTTGTTTTTCTTTTGAATAACAAGTTTTTTTCGATCGAATCGTCATGACTTCAACTTTATATTTGTGTTACATCGTTTTCGGTCATGTTATTGTCTCGTGTGTTTTCGTCCCGTTACCGAGGGTCCCGAGGTGCAATGTCAGCAAGAGATTTAGGTAAATTGACATGGGCGCCTGGGATTTTATTGTATTTTATGAAAGGATAGGTTTTCATCGTAACTTATACAAACAGCGTAAAATAAAACTAAAATTCTTGCGTAACTTATTTGATGTGCCAGTCTGATGTTATAGTTCGCAGACCCTAATTCAGATGATGGCTTCGATCTTCGCACAGGACTAACACTTGTTGATGATCGTTTGAGATTATTCGAGTCTGGATGTTTGTGTGGAAAGATGGATTTAAGTATTGGCATAATATGTTGGTAAAACACAGAATATAGAACGGATTCAGTTTGGGAACAATATATTCGACTCAAAGATTGTAAACCTTTATTCGGAGAATCATCGTCATCATCATATCAACCCATAATCATCCCACTGCAGGGATACGGATCTTCCTTCAATCGAAGGGGATTAGATCGTACTCTGCCACGCTGCTCCAATGGGGATTGGCAGAGGCCGGTGTTTTCAAGCCGCTCGAAGGCCACCGACTTGGCTTAACGACTGTCATCTACCGATAACAGCCGGGACCGACGGCTTAACGTGCCATCCGAAGCACGGAGAAGCTCGAGGTAACGAAATCCATCCAAACACTGGCTGAGGTCGACGTCGCTTGACTTGCGTGTTCATATTAGAGTGCGACACGCAGCGACGCCGTCGAGCTTCTTATTCAGAGATAGGTTTTTAAAAACACGTTCTCTTGTCACAGAGTAGATACGAGTATAATAAGCCCGTTCGTACACAAGGCGACGCAAGTCTCCGATACTCGGCGATTTTAGCATCCAACGACGCGAGTGTACGTACGAACCTCAATGGACTTGTATGGCGGTAGTCGCTTGGATACCAAAATCGCCGAGTATCGGATACTTGCGTCGCCTTGTGTACGAACGGGCTAAGACGCAACACTCATTTATTAATTTGTGTAGAATTATATTAAACAAATTTTTTTGTTTGTTGCTGAGATGATAAATTTTTTTTTTCATTAACTTTTCTTTAAGACATATACAGATTGAAGAAAGACAATCATGCTTCTGAAGTCTAGTCTTAAAGTAATACCATGTCATATTCATCATCATCTTTAAACTTACATTTCATTTGTTATTTCTGTGACATAAGTCTACCTTCTATCAAATAGGATAAAAGCCTACCTACCTAATGGCAACCTGACGTAAAGACTGTTATTTAAGACAACAGTCGACGTTCCTTCAAAAAAACGGAATAATAAGAAGGTGAATATAAAACACAATGGTCCCGAAATAGTGTATACGCATGAAATATGTAAAAACTTCGTCTTACACTTGAACTTCTTGTCTTCAAAACTTAGTATTTCATCTTGGGAGGATATTTTGGATAACTCACACAAGTTTGGAGCGTACAACGTCGTATCTCATGCATACTAATATCCTTTTAATTTAATAGGATTATAAACCTCCACGCTTACTGGAGCTAGGAGTATCTTTAGTATTTATGTAGCATTTACTAAATATGAATGCTAATCTTTGAGCTTAATAGCACTTAATAGTCTAATATTCATTTACAGCTTTAAATCTTTGCACTTGCAATTCAGTTTTATTCATATACGAAAGATAAGAAAGGTATAAAATGTAATGTGTAAAGTTTGATGTAGTCGAAGTATTGACAAGCTCAGTATTTTAAATTCAAAAAGTAGCAATATTGTCTAAAAAAATACGCTCGTTCATAAATGTTGACATGACAAGGGATTCCTTAAAAAAAAATTGAAATGTCGATGTTTCTATTCTATTGCTTACACTTACAATAACATTTTTTGTTTCATCATCATCATCATCGTCATCATCTCAGCCACAAGAAGTCCACTGCTGGACATAGGCCTCCCCCAAACGTCTCTCCAATACGACCTGTTTGTTTATTAAATAAGAAAATGAATCTACAACATTAAGATAAATTTTAATCGACTCTTAAAAGGCTTTAGACAGCGAAAACATCGCTTAATTATCATATATTATTACAAAACATTATAAAATAATGTCGTATTATAAACAGAACATCTGTAGACGACTTAAAATTGTTCACAAGATATATAACATATGTATCCATAGGAACTATCTTAAACTTTCTCCGGCTTACCTCAGGGGGCCCCCTTTGTTCCTTCACAGTACATTCCCGAAAGAACAACTTGTACGAAGTTTTAAAGAATGCTTCATTAAAATTAATAGACAGACGTTGAAAGCATAGACAAAAATCTAAGTAGATGATGCGTGTATTTGTATAACTGATATACAGCTAAATAACACAATATAGCTGTCACTGGTGCTAATTCTGTTGTACATTTAACTAGACAATATTTATTTTGACAGGACAAGTATTGCTATCCTTGTCACTAACTGTAAACCAAGGAAGGACAACAACACCTTTGGTCCTGTCAAAATTAGATTAGTCTAGTTAAATGTACAACAGAATTAGCACCACTGACAAACTAATAAAGAGAACAAGAAAGGTTTGAGTGTGTTCAAAATTAAAAGGATAATTATTTCATTGTCATGTTTGTTAAAATGTCTACTTTTACTCAATATAACTTCGATTTTTTGGGAACGTTTGCGTTTCTATTATTTTATATTGCTGAAACATTCATAAAATTTAATGTCTATTGGATTGTCGATTAACAGAAAATGCGTTCGTACACAAAAACACTTGCGGTATCTATTCAGATTTATATCAATAGAAAGGGAGGACAATATCAGGGCAAGCAGACATGTGTAACTCTAAACTTTTCTTTGATGTTTAAATAATTTTAATGCGTCGAATGTTAATAAAACACACGGCGATAGAAAAATCGGAAACAATCCATGAATTTTAATGTACAAAAAGTTAAAAACATAAAATGAATATTTAAATTTAGATAAAAGGAATTTGTAATAACTTCGCTGATTACTTTTTTCTTTATAAAAAGTAAAAGCTTAGCCAAAAAATACGGCAAAAAAGCAATCGTTACGTAATTGCAAAAGCAATTGATCAATTTCATTATGACCTTTAACTTCATTGAAATAAATGGCCACTTTCGCTGCATCCGTGTGTTATTACCGAATATTACTGCCTGAGGTACCTTCTTATGACTATATTGA
This sequence comes from Endotricha flammealis, assembly GCA_905163395.2. Classification (NCBI taxonomy): domain Eukaryota; kingdom Metazoa; phylum Arthropoda; class Insecta; order Lepidoptera; family Pyralidae; genus Endotricha; species Endotricha flammealis. Next base: position 1,984,974 of record LR990869.1, on the reverse strand, counting down.
GATAAAAAGATCAAAGATCGAAATTACTTTGTGTTAAAGCTATCATTTCAAGCAAACCAACGCAAGACACTTTTTAGATCTAAATGACACTTTATGGATATGGATCTTTAGCTCTTTGTTGACCTAATCTTATCAAACACGTACAAATAGGTAACTAAAGAATTCACCCTCGGGATCAAACACTTGTTCTTTAGCACTGAATTCAAAGTACCGACTGAACCATCGGGTATTTTCGGTAGAAAGCTGGCATAATCTTGTTTACCGTCCAACTTGTATAAAAATGTAACAAGATTACCTTTTTTTTCTGAAAAAAGATAAAAACAAAAGAGGCTTTACTTTTAAAGAATTATGAGTATTTCGCTTTAGAGATATTGAATTTCTTTTTCTAGTGCGTCATCCAAATCTACTTTACGTATTAATTTGTACTTTGTTTGTCATAAGAACGAATACTTCTTGATTAGTCTTCTCTCGAAAAAATTTATTACACAAGCCATCAGGGGCCTTACTCTTAGAAATAATCTCTATCGATCGGCATTGGATTAACACATTTAGGAATAAGTTGGTAAAGGATTTTCCATTAATTTTAAATTTCAGTTATAGAAAATTGAAATTAATACTTTATTAATACCAAGAGAAAGCTAGCTAATTCTTAAGTTTTCATTTAACATGAAAAAAATGACACCTATTGGCGCCCGCCGCTGCACAGAATGGGTTAAGCGGCGTGAGTGACTATTACTTTACTTGAAATTACTCACACCAGCTAACAGACACTTGCTGAAAACCTAACCCGCAGTTGACACTTTGAAACTACATGATACAATAACAATCGGTAAGTAAAATGTTATCTGGTTTGACGGCCTATTCTGTGGCCCAATTTCACACAATATCTAGTTTTGGGATGTCTTTTGTGAGACCATCGAGTTACGGTTCCTGTTGGGGTCTCTATTGATTCGAGATTGCTTTTTTTATTGTATTTATACACGAGAGATTTGCCAAGTGCTGATGGATTCCGATTCAACTTAATCTATTGGGGGTTTTTGTTTGGGAAATTGAGAATTGTTTATTTTTTCATAAAACTTCTATTTAATATTTCAATGTTATTGAAAGTAGTAATATTTCAATGTTCTTCATCATCATATCAACTCAAAATCATCCCATTGCATTTTTTTTTAATGGTCTGACCAGCTCCTGAATTATCTTATCAGCTAATCCCACTGCAGGGATACGGGTCTCCCTTCATAGAAAGTGATTAGTGGGTCTTCTGCCACTGGATTGGCGGAGGCCACTGACTAACAAATCAACGCACAGCCTAAACCTCTTGTAGAGACCTAAGACCTTTCAAGTGTGTTCTTTGTATCGCATCTAATTACAAAGTATTTTCCGTCATTTTCACGGGAAAGCGAAATACCTGCCTGCACGCAAACAAAATTGCGCGGGATTCATTTGTCTTTTTTTTTATATACCTACACAATTCACACAGAGACACCTGGTCCCAAAGTTAGCTAGGCTTAACCTTGTGTTCATCATCATCATCATCATCATCTCAGCCACAAGAAGTCCACTGCTGAACATAGGCCTCCCCCAAACCTTGTGTTATTACACTAACCGGCAAAGTCCGATGGACTCGCTGACCAACGACGGGTGTGGTCCTCCAGCATTTCGGGGGTTGTGCAGCGGGTTGACACCTCGCCCACGTAAAACCAATGTTGCTGGTGAAGCGTATCCCGTTAGCGCTTCACTAGCTTGCACAACATCGTCAAGAAAAAAAAAAAAAACCTTGTGTTATGACCAGTATAATATTCTAATAGAATAGAACTTGAGAACACTTTTTGTTATGAAATTGTTGTTCCCTTTGGAGCTCGTATGTAGGTCCGGAATGGCTGTCGCAACACGTCAATAGCACGTGACCCGGTTTCTCATTTGGGCGAACGTGTTGTTTAATCGTGATTTCTTTTGACAGCAAATAAAAACAATGATAAATAGATCAATCACATTTATTTTATTAATTTGTAACTTGAATAAATAAGAGATTTTAGTACTTCACGAGGAGTCCGATAGCGTCACTGTGGTGTGGTGACCAGATTAGTAAACTAAAAATAAAGAGTCTGACGCTAACTAATAAAGTATTATTACGAAACTTGGGCAATTACGTAGTAAAATATGAATACTACTGATAATTAAAAAATCGCGTAATTAATCCCTTCACACATAATACTTTATTCATATTTACTGCCCCGCTCATCTCTTTCATTGGCTTGTTGACCGTTCAACTAAAGATATTTTTCTTCAAAATACATTAAAAATACGAAAATACCTTTTTTTCCGATCTATTTATTGTGTTATTTTTAAAACAACAGCTTTATTCCACTACGCACTTGTACATACGTCCGATATGTCAACAATATCACATGTCAAACATGTCAGGGCTGCAGTCGTGGATGTCCGAGTGTCTGATAGCACGCGAGGTCATTACACAACAATTTCGACGTCCGTTTTCATTGATTTAATTGATATGATTTGACTTAACTGGTGTGAAATTTGATCGATGAATGATTTTTTTAAATTAATCACATAACTTTAGTAATAATTTTTTATTTTTATGAACCCAAACGAAATGAATCCACCCCACCCTATGTTGAGCAGTAGTGGAGTCCACAAGTGAGAGAATCATAAGAGGAAGGAAACACGGGAGCAGGCAGCGCGTTCCACATTTTAGTGGTACGCCACCAGGAGGAGCTGCCAAATCTTTTTTTTACAAACATGTACTGAAAAATTTTACTTCTTTTTTTTTAATACTACAAAGGTGGCAAACAAGCATACGAACGGCCTGAATCCTGATGTAGAGTAGACGTAGCCTATAGACGCTCGCAATACCAGGGGTATCACTCACGTGTTGCCAAATAGTGGTTGCGTGGGTTTCACGAGTTTATAATAATTGTATCAATTCTCATAAAGAAACTGTCATCAGACCTCCAGAATATGTACGGAAACTAGAATTATCTTAGGCTAACTGACACGATTAGATTTCTTGTAATTATTACGCGCTTTTTACACGATATCATTTCCTTCATGTTGAGAAAGTTATAATTAGAAGTATATACAAATAATAAACTCGTAAATGGTCATGTTTAACAAAATAAATATAATAATATACTCTTATAGCATTTGTTAGAGAAAGTATGTAAAAAAAAAAAAATTGTCTTAATAAATTGCATAATAGATATGCATGTGGTTTTTAAATATATTTCTAAGTAGATTCTTGCTTGAGAATTATGATTAACTTCTATATATTTTCCACATATTTCCATAATAATTAAAAATAAACTACCCATTTATCTTTCAAGCAAATCTATCAAGTAGTTTTCAAACATACTTATATGCTTATCAAACATACAAACTTATGAGTTTAACATTAATAGGATAAGATCAAAACGAAATATATTTTCCCTCTAATACATATTAGAGTAATTACTAAAACGATCTTTAATAATATCGCCCTATTTCTTCTCTGGGGCTTTGTGTTCCAAGGTCCCCTTAGGGATTGCCGGATAATTATGGATACGAAAGGTTTTTCCCCAAAAAATCTTTTGAGGGTACCGTCTAATTAAGTTTAGTTTTTCTCGTGTACCAGTGGGGTATTAGTTGTGTGTGTCATACTACGTGATTTTGTTAATATGTTGTCTGGATAACATGTTTTTCCTGTCTTATAAATATGCAGAACAAAACAAAATATTGAAGGTTTTTTTTAAATTATCGTTACTAAACATTGTATTTACATAGATTATACAAGATGACCGGGAAATGATCTAATTCCTTAAAAGTGGTTAAACTAGAGATTATTACAAATTAGCCCTTGCTATATTTAAAATTAAGGCAATGTATGACAAATATTGACAATGTGTTAACTGAAATGATGTCTGTTGAATGACATTATGGAATCCCTAACATTTCTTGTAAACATTACTACCTTTCACAACCGCAGTTGCGTAATTAATCTATTGCCCGCAATTCCTTAGGGCGCGTTCACGTCGGTGACTAAATTGCTAACGCGGTAAGGGCGATAACTCACGAACGGAACGATATCACCCGCCTCCCGTGTACGTTTAACTTTACATGGGTTTGTTCCAATTATGCCTTTTGATTCTCCTCTTAGATACCATTAGTAATACTATCATTAGTTAACTTTTAGAAGAGGTATCCATATTAATTTTATAAATGCGAAAATGTGTTTATTTGTTGGTCCTTCTTTCACGTCGAAAGGAATGAACGGATTGTGTTGTGATGTGACATGTTTTTTTTTTGAGATAAGCTAAAGTCTTCAGTGTGTCATAAACTACTATTTATCCCGGAAAAACAGCTTATTCCCATGGAAAAAAATAAATCGCAGATCCTCTGGACCACGAGGGCGAAGCCGCGGGCCGAAGTTAGTTTGTGATGATTCTAAGAGTAACGGAAGCAATAATAATCTTTATTTCTCTTAGCAAAATACACTTTGACAATATAGAGTTTAACAAAATTATTATTTTAACTTATCAATAAGACTTGGTGTCCGTAGCAAGAGTATGTTGAATTTTTTATAGGCACTTAATGAAAAACAATGTAGTTTTTTTAAAGACCCTAATGGGAATTTAACTACATTTTATTACGTAAGTACTAAAAGATATTCTGTAGAAAGCAGGAAATACGAAAACTCAGAGCGAAGCTTGAGAAGGGTTCTTCAAGAGGGATCCCATTAGGAACGGGAAAAAAACCGCGATCCCGCAGGTAAAATCCATTTTACAAGTCAATTTATTGTACTATTGTCATGAATTACCAGAAAATAATTTCATTTACAAGGTCAAAAAATAATTTTTCATAAACAATTAACAAAAGCGTCAAATCCGAAGACGCAAATGGAATAAACCTTTTAAATTATAAAGGCGTGAACAAATCATCGTAATGTTGAAATATTTTACAATAAAAGGTTTTTGGTTCCCGCCATAAAACACAACACGTCTTTATTTTGTGTTGTCGCGTAAATGTGTTTTGAACGAGCGTTTAATAAAAGTTTAAGTTGATTTATAAACAACTAGCTGTTACCCGCGGCTCTGCCCGCGTGGTCAAGGCAAAATGTCAATAATTTTTCCCATGAGAATCTCTTTATCCCGTTGGGGAAAAAGTAGCCTATGTCACTTTCCAGACCTTAAACTATCCCCAATAAAAAAATCATATCAATCCGTTCATTATGAACTATCACGACCACTAAAAGCATAGTATACAGCTTGTTTCTTAGTTTTAGTTAATTGCGAAATAATATTACACTATTTAAGTTTATATGACAAATGATTGTTGATGTTACAATGTTCGCTTCCTCTCAGCGAAAAAATTGCACTCTACATTTATGGGGTGATTTTGTTTTCTATATACTTGCTGGGGACTTCCAACTATCCCTAGTTCCCTAGACAAATTATACACAAAAAATCATTCATACATCTCATAATTTTCTTAATTGTCATCTTAAACCGGTAATATGGAAGCAAGCTGTAAAATAAACACGGAACTTTGGCTAGGTATCATCTACCTGACATTATCATAGATTTATCCTCCAAATAAATGCATAAATACATAAGTTGGAGTTCTGAGACTTCCAAATATCCCAACGAGAAGTTAATCCTCAAAGTTTCAGATTTATGGCGAGATTCGTACCTTGTAGTTTTTCCGTTAATGTTACACGAGGATTCATGTCATGTTGGAGCGCTTTCTTGTAATGTATGGATCGTAACAAGTCTTTAAGTACGTATTTTCTGGATTTGTCTAATTATCACTTACTTAGAGATAAAGGAAAACATTGAATTCGTACGGAGTCCTGTAAGAAAATACAGAACTCGAAGGTTTTCTACACAATTCATTGCATATTTTATGGGTATCAGCAAACGGATTTATTATTGTAAATATATAGTTACTAGCGCCCCGCCCCGGCTTCGAACGTAGTTGAGGCCCAGTGCCCTATTCCCGTTGGGGTGGGAGTCCTGGTTCCTCCAAGGGTGATATTAGAAATAATGGACTGTATGAATTTTAGACTGTAATAATGAGAAATGAAAATACAATTCGCCCGACAAGACTTAAGTACGGCGCGGCCGATGCGAGCGCCTCGTGGTTGATTTGTGGTAGACAGCACGTGTCCTAGTAGGGATCCCAAACTTTTTTGAAAATAAAATATAGCTAATGTCCCAACGGTGAAAGAAATTTTCAAATCAATCCAGTAGTTCTTAAATTTATTCGTTACAAACAAAACAACAAATCTTTCCTCTTTATAATAGTATAGATAATTCATAGAAACACCGAGACTGGAGACAAACACGAATGCCTTTACAAAAATTCTTTGTCGTGTGTGTAGCGTGTCAGTAGAAGTTTACAAAAATAGGTACTAGTGGTCAGTTCCATAACAAATTCATCAGATAAGCCGTTAAGCTCTTTTTGGTGAGCAATGCAATTAGATTATGAACGGTGTGCGATCACAGGCATTCCTCGGGACCATACAAATTGATGTGTTAATAGTTAATAGCTATAAAATAAGTAATAGACTGGTTATGGCGGGATCAATGCTAGGGTTGGTAAAAAAATATCACAATATCCTTTTAATTATTATTATTTTTTGGTGTGGTTAGAGCATTTATGAATTGGGCTAACTTGAATGGTGAAGAACCACCCGCTCGCAGAATATCGGCGGTAATCAGAGACGTAAATATTGACTTGTTTTCTAAACATTGCACGAAAGAGTTCACCAGATTTTTTTATTTATCAATAGCATTCATATTGTAATATGTATTTGCAAAGTTTTATAAAGATGCTTACATTATTAGCACATACATTTTTGTTCTTATTTCTTTATTCTGGTTACCTTTTTCATTGATTGACGGTTTTTTTTTCTTAGATAGATAGAATAATATGCTTTTTCACAAACAGGAAAAAATATATTAAACACAATCTTAAAGACTAATGTTATAAGCAACAAGGCGGCCTTATTGCTAAAAGCAATCTTTTAAATGTCTTTTTTATTTAAGTGTATGAGCAAAAAGGTAATTATGTATTATTAAATGGAGTCAAGATGGTATCAAACATGATCAAGGAAATATAAATTGTTCATGTCAAGGGACAATAATGCCACTAATTGAAATAGTGGGTGTCAACATTGTCAACCCTATTCCAACGAATTAGTAATGTGAGAATTCACACGCATCTTGGACCAAAGGCAATCTAACGAAATTATTAGAATCATAAAAAGCTAAATACTAGCTCTCGGGAAGTTGAGCGAATGTGCGAATGTGAAGTTAGGCACAAAGTTAGAAGACAAAGGTAAAGTGAATCCGATGTAAGATGGAGAGCTTGTCCAGACTTTATTTGCGAGAGTGTAGAAGTTAGCATTAAAAAATGTTGAGACGACCTGAATGCTTGAGATTGTCGTTGTTGTTAATTTACAACTTGTATTATGTCACCGTAAAATAGTAAAACAGGTAGTGGTGGTGTATTTTATCGGAAAATTGTCATCGTAAAATTGTAATTACACTATGTCGACGAATATTTCCTATTTCTGGGTTTGGGGCCACAAGGTAAACCTAACGAACGTCATACAATGATGCAGGTTAGCAGTATGTTACGGTTTACAATTTTACGATGACGACGACGGTGGCGTAATGGTTACCACGCCAGACCGCCACCCAGGAGGTCCCGGGTTCGATCCCCGGTCGGGTCATGATGAAAAACGAACTTTTTCTGATTGGCCTCGGGTCTTGGATGTTTATCTATATATGTATTTGTTATAAAAATATAATATCGTTGAGTTAGTTTCCCATAACACAAGTTTCGAACTTACTTTGGGGCTAGCTCAATCTGTATGAATTGTCCCTATATATTTATTTATTTATTTATAAAGAAAATAAACTACGTTATAATATAAAAACCTTTGTTTTTAGTTTTCTACCTGGTCCAATGATAGAGGTCTAGGTCTATCATTGGTTGATTACATGTCTCAACCTAAAAACACTAAACTTGCGAGACATGAAAAGAAAAAGTGCATAGAATAGAATTACCTTTACCCCACAATTTATATAAAAAAGTATAAAAGCAATTCTTTTTAGCAAATCTTCCTTATCATTAATCCTGCCCTGGGGTACTCCCATAGCAACCCTTAACCCTAATTACATTACACTTAGCGACGCAGCGTCGAACCAGCTCCTCGAAAGAGATAGCGTAATCTCACCCTGCACCGTGGAGATTAGGGGTTGATGCCCCCTTGTTGAAACATAAGGATTTGCCAAATACGTAATTTATATACTATTTTTAAGGTTGCAATTGAAGAGATCGATGGCTTCATGCGTGTCAAAGTGGAACAATGACGTAAGTTAAGCAACAAAAACCTAGTTAATATTGGATGAGTTTGACAAATATCATGCTCCATGCTTCGTATTTTGTGTACCTACCAAGGTTAGGGTGATGGCAGCGGAACAGTATTACAAATACCAACGACATCCTACGGGTCCAGCGAGATGATGATGCTCATACACCCATGCATTGGACAAGTATGGCGGTTTTCCACGACCAAACCCATCCTACATTTTCTTATCCATGAATAAGGAATTACAATCAGTCATACCATTAACGTTCCCGGAGCGATTTGATTGGTTAAACCGGTAGTCTCACTCGTGTTAAACAAAACTCCTAAATGTTAAATGTCAATGATACTGTTGCCACTGCATAATGCATGGAGACCTTGGCCTCGAACATTTACATACAATGGCTACAGTAGATCGGAATCCTCTTTTTACTCTCTATGATTGTTGACAGTGAAATAAATAAATAATAGAATAAATCATTCGCTCTTTACGGTTCCGTAGTGAACTGACAAGGAACCCTTAGGCCCAAAACAATCGGTGAAATCCAAATGTGAAGAACTGAAATTGCATTTGAGTTTCTGTCATAGACTGCTTTAATGGACCACACATGACGCAACCTTCTTGAAATCGGTTTGAAACGTGTTGCAAACTGGTTTCATTGAAATTGCCATGCAGGTAATGTAAAACAATTGAAACTCCCAATTTCAAAGGGGTTTCGTTGCAGTTGCGTTTCAGTTGCGTTTTACCGTCTATTTAGGCCTTATAGTTTCGACGCTTGATATTAGAATGCTGTAGTTTGCCATGTGTACACGTCATTACTAATATTTTTAATGCGAAAGTTAGTAAGAAGGACGTATGGATTCAAGCAAAAATGGCTGGATATATTTTTTTTTATTTGGTACACGGTGGATTAACACAGGATAGGTTTTATCCTGGATATTAGTTTAGCAACGGGAACAAACCACGGGCATCAGCTAGTATTGATTTATGTTAACAACGTGTTAGAAAAATCTTGAAAATTCCCAAAAGAATGGGACCCATAAGCTGGTAATAAAACTGTTCTGCCGCGTCACCTTAACCATGACTTGATGCAAAGTGACTTTGTTCGATCATAATAATTTTGGTATATCGCAATTTGTTTCGGGGGATTTATTAGGAGATTGATGGAGCCGATAAATGATGACTTTATTCTCTAATGGTTTCGTCGATAAACCGCTTATTTTACATAATAAAGTCTCTTTTAGAAAATATACCAAGTCAGTCTATTAAGTATTCGTTATAAACTAATCATACTAATATTATAAATGAGAAAGTGAGTTTGTTTGTTTGTTATTCGTTCACAGCTTGACTAAGCAGATCATTATGAAAATTTGTATACATATTTTCGGGGGTACAGAGCTCAACATAGGCTATTTTTTAGACGCCGGTAACAGCTAGTAAATAATAAACCGAGAATTAATGATGTTACCTGACGTGTCGACCAGGTTGCACCGGCCGGCCGTGGTCACAGCCGAATTTAGGCGTGGTCAGTTCGCCTGTAACCGCCTGTGACTACTGAAGTTCAAAAGTTTTTAAAGATTTTTTTTTTAATTCGTCGAAATATATTTTAGGTTTGAATCAAAAAATTACACATTTCACATAACATGTTAAATCGCCAATCGCCACGACTAAATCTTGTCTGCTAAGGCTCTTATAATAGTGACAAAATCAGGCAAACATGTCGACATCAAATTGTAAATTTACCATGAATTAACCATGAATGGTGTACCCGCGGCATATTTAGCGCGTAACCACATATGGGTAAATTTGACAAATGATAACTGACGGAATGGTGAATAGGAATATTTGGGTTATGTGTGTACGTGCAATTTACACAGGCCACACAGTTAGCGAATCATTTTTATAGTCAGAGAAATTGTTCGACAACATTTTAGGGTTTCATTTAAGCTACCTGCCTGTGATCTAGAAAGCTGTAATTGTGCACGTCTATAAATAAATATATAGGGACAATTCATAAAGATTGAGCTAGCCCCAAAGTAAGTTCGAAACTTGTGTTATGGGATACTAACTCAACGATATTATATTTTATAACAAATACATACATAGATAAACATCCAAGACCCGAGGCCAATCAGAAAAAGTTCGTTTTTCATCATGACCCGACCGGGGATCGAACCCGGGACCTCCTGGGTGGCGGTCTGGCGTGGTAACCATTACGCCACGGAGGTCGTCTATACATATTAACTATGCTAAAAATGGTACAACAAATCTTGAAAAAATATTTTGGAGCGCGAACGCGCTTCTACATCCATAACTACCAAAAGTAGTCGTAGGCTAGCGGTCTTCAATTTTATTACTTACATACTTTATCAATAAACATAATATCCATCTATACATATAATAAAACAGTAGATCCCGACATGTCTGTACTTTAAACATATTTGGCAAAAATGGAGAGGGAACAGTTAGAGAAAGGTAATAAAAGCGAAAAAAATTTTTTTTTTTCATTTATTGTCTGTCTGTCTGTTTGAACGCGCACATCTTCTAAGTTACTGAACGGATTTTAATCCTGTTTTCACAGGGAGATAGAGCTCGGCTTGGAGCAGAATATAGGTTTTGTTTCATTTAAATCGCATGACAGGAAAAGGAGTTATTCTTATTTGAACATTTCACGCGGATGAAGTCGCGGGTAACAGCTCGTTAGCCATATATTTCAACCTATAATCATCCCACTGCAGGGATACGGATCTCCCTTCAATCGAAGGAGATTATAGTGTACTCCATCATGCTGCTCCAATGCGTATTGCCGGAGGCCAGAGTTTTGAAGTAGCCTAAGGGCAACTGTTGTTGATTGATGACAGTCGTGAAGCCAAGTAGCTTAATGACTATCATCCATTGACAACTGCCTTACGAAGCATAGTGTGGATTTTCACGTTCAAATCCCTCCTTCATATCCATAAAAGAAACTTAAGGAAGAGCTGGGTGGGAGACCTTTGCCCAGTGGGACAGTATAAAGCTAATAATAGTAATGTTTCTATTGTATTCCTTTAATCATAGATAATCTTATATTGTAACCGATATTCGCTGAACGTCCTCACGTAAGATTTATAGCCACACAATGCTAATGGCGCCTCGAGTTGAATTCAAATACAATTCGTGACAATTTTATAGCAAGTTATTTTGTTATGTTTAGATAAAATGTGCTTATCTTTTTGTTTGATGGTCTTTAATAATTCATTTTCTGACAGATACTTTTTCATTTTGATGGGAATTAAAAGAAAATTCTTACTGTATAAACATTATTTTTCGTCTTATTAGAAAAAGAAAGAACAAGCACGCTGCCAGAAACTCAAAAAACATAAACCTACTCGTGGTGTTACCAGCGTTCGAACCGTAAGGTAATCATCATGAGTCTGGTTTGCACGCTTAATAATAAAAAAATAGATAGAACACAAACAATTTGCACCGAAATTGCTCCCCCAGGGTCAACTGACGTGTAATTGGCAATTAAGTCGAAAACAATGAGGCGATTCGCATTATTACTGGTTACTGTCGTTTTTTTTTATTGGCAATCCACACTTTTATTTCAATAATTATATTGTCATTTTCAAGTTGTATCGGTACAAGCCCACCACACATTCCCACCGATGTGTCTCCTGTGTAGCCAGGATCAACAACAGCAACCTCAGATTGACAATAAGCGATGAAGCTTATTGACGTCCCGGGGGAGAAAACTACAGCTGTCTTAGAACTCACAACGAATTTAACCAGAAAGAAGATAGTCGGAGTAGGAAGTATTGAAAGGACTTCCCTCATACTCGACCATAGATAAAAAAAACTAATAGATAGGAATTGTGGGCAATGTCTCTGGGGCCCGATTCTACTAACACAAATGCAGCAATGGACTCTCAATAGTGTCTCAATCATGTCTCAAAAGAATGCCGATAGTGTATCAGTGGAATAGTTTTTGTCATTTCTTATGGACTTATACAATAAGTTAAACATTATGTTATTGTTTAAGTCCATAACAAATGTCAAAAACTATTCCACTGACGCACTATCGGCATTCTTTTGAGACACGATCGTGACACCATTGAGAGTCCATTGGTGCATTTGTGTTAGTAGAATCGGGTCCCTGGTCGTAACATTGACGAATCTGTACATCTTATACGTATCATTTGAAAACTAACAATTTAAAATATACTTCTAGTCACAGGATTCGGTTCTTTTGAGGGCGTGGTTCGTTGACGTTTAACTTACAGACATAGTTCGCATACAATTAATAGCGAACCGCATTTCTACTGGGATGTAAAACTTCCAGTTCCCAGTTCTGTGGTTTGGACAGCATGATATTATGTTCAATTTTATATGTGATGAAATTAATCCACTCACGTTACGCGACGCTACACAATAAAAACGTAATTCTTTTATAACTAGTATAAATGTTATGTGACTACCTAGATTACAGAATAATATAGTTTTTCTTTTTATAACAGTTGAAAATATAATATGTAGTTTATTTTTCAGTTGAAATAAAACGATGATGACGAAATTTAACTTCCGAATAATGAAAAAAAAAATATAAAAAATTTAATTTTTGTGTTTCAAGTTTTGATTCATAGTATTGATAGTGTAACGTAAAGCAAAACATTGGTTTATTAAAATAGTAATTAGTCAGGAACATATTATTAAAAGTGCATAATCATGTTTAGTGCAAAATGCGCCTTCTCTGAAGAAATTTTGCTCTTCAAATTTATTCATTTTTCTTCATATTTTGAGTTCGAGACCTTAAACTGATTCGAGAATATATTTGAATATTATTTAAATTACTTACTGGTTTTTACTTGTGTGTCAAGTAAAATACAGTAATGTAATTAATTGCAAAGAATAAGAAGCAGAGGCCATAATTTAAAAAAAGTGCCTCTAGCGGTAAAATACTGAACTAGACTTTGTATAAATTTTTAACACAGGTCGGTAGCGAAGCGAGTGTGTAGTAGGTAACATGAGATCACGAACGACCGAATCAGTGATTGTAAATCCCTATTATATCGCGCAACGAATGGAATATTTACGAAACATGTAATTTGCTATGCAAAACAGCATCGGCCATACCAGTGGATACCACTATAATGTATACTAATAGTATACAGCCAGTTATAACATGAATTGGTAAATTTCTGGGTATTTTGCTACATATAGCGAAGTCGGACAAATTCTGTACATGAAAAAAGTTGAAGAATGTAGAAGAAATTGTTCATTGTCCTAATAATACAATAAATAATGACTGCTTACACCCCTTCCACAATCCCAATCTAATGGCCCTATTTATATACCTGTCCTTTTCTTTAGATATCACCAAGAACAGGACAATAAATTAATAATTTACCGGGAATTAACGCGATCATACCTTGATCACAGGCGGTTCGCCTGTGACCACGGCCGGTGCAACCTGGTCGAAATGTCAGGCAAAATCAAGGTATGATCGCGTTAATTCGCGGTTTATTATTAATTTATAATAATGCAACGTGGCGTAATGGTTACCACGCCAGACCGCCACCCAGGAGGTCCCGGGTTGGAATCCCGGTCGGGTCATGATGAAAAACGAACTTTTTCTGATTGGCCTCGGGTCTTGGATGTTTGTCTATATATGTATTTGTTATAAAATATAGTATCGTTGAGTTAGTATCCCATAACACAAGTTTCGAACTTACTTTGGGGCTAGCTCAATCTGTGATTTGTAAAAAAATAAAAAAATTGGACGTCATGATTTTTATTTATTTTTTATTAACAGGACAATAGATCAAATTGTCCCAAAAATTAGGTACGTGTGGACGGGGTGTTAAATATAATTTGTTAACTTTGAAAATGTTTTTGTGTTGAAAAGTGCCAGTGAAATATATCCTTTGAAAAATGATTTTTATTTAGATTCTACTAAAAAATATATTTTTGTACATTTATCAAATATTATGAAGGGCAAATATTTGATAGTTTGTTTGAATAGACTAAGCTCCGAAACTACTGGACCGATTTAAAAATTCTTTCACCATTGGAAAGCTAGACTATCCCCGGGGAACTTAGACTATGTCATTTTTTTTACTAGCCATCTCTTTTTCTCCAACTATCCCTCTCCGCTGTAAGACTAGCTAGTAGACTATGTAGTAGTAGGCGCTAGTATGGTATAAAGTTGTAATTACGTAATTTAACTAGACCAGACATACTTATCAGTCAATTAAAATAACTGTAATTAATAACTATCAATTTTACGATCACATCAAACTATAATTCGACCCTCTCTAATCTAGTTACCATGTTAAGCACATAAATAATACGTAACAGTAAATAACATTGAAATTAATTTCCGATCGTTCTATTCTATAAACAGCCAGTTACTCTCGAATCTGTGACCCTTGGGAATCTCGGAACTCGACCATCAGGGCCCAAGTCTCCTATTTTAAATTAGGCGACCAACTATTGCCATACCTTCGCTACCCTATTGTCATTATATTTCCATAGTGCCGAATTTGGTATTCTGCTAACTAGTATCTCAATGTATTGGCTATAGAGTGTCAGTGCAATATGAACGGAATGGTCGATAGTTAAAATCTACCATGGACTACTATTTCAGGTAAATTGCTTTTATGTCAAAGACACTACCGAAAAGATCAATAGTAGTTCGGTAGTGTGTCAATGAAATGGCCTTGGACTTAAACAAATAATACCAAATGTCAAAAAAAAAATCAAGTGACACTCTATTTATACTCTAGGTGCATTTGTATTTAGCAGACTTGGGCCCCAGGACTATCAAACTGCTCAAAACAATATAAATTAAACCAATTTTATATGTATAATCCGCTCAAATCGGAGCAGCCCGTCTGGGGAAGGACCTCCACCTTACAGAAGATCGTAGCCAAATAGCATTGGTCTCGGCCATGTTGTGTTCCTACGGTGAGTAAGGTCTCCAGAGCTCCACTTGGGGGGGTTGGGAGGGGTGGCAACGCGTGAGTGATACCCCCGGTATTGCTTACGTCTATAGGCTACGGTGACGGCTTACCGACCAGGCCGACCGTTTGCCACCTGTGTGGTATAATTAATTTATATATATATGTATAGTAATTTTTATGAAACGGTTAACAATTTTTTTTCGCACTAGAATCATTACATTTACCTGTAACATAACATTACAATGTAAACGTTAAATCAAAGTTGTGGTTTTTTATAGTACCTGGGTAGTGCGAATTGACGAAGGGCTCTTTTTTATGCCAAGTAGACAACTAGCAAGCGGGCCACCTGATGGAAAGCATTCACCGCCGCCGATGGACAACACCAGGGGCGCTACCAATGCGTTGTCCACCAAGGAGGTTGGAGGAAAGGAAGGAGGAAGGGAAGGTAAAGAGGGAATAGGGAAGGAGTTGGGCTTCCGGATCTCTCACTCACCGAACGAAACGCATTGCTGCTTCACGTCGACGTTCTGTGAGAGGGTGGTACTTCGGATCGAGTTAGCCCATTTGATAATAATTTCTTTATCACTCCAAAACCCTTACTTTTTTTATGAATTTAATATACTGTTTTATAAATTTTATTGGGATATTAATATGGTGTAAGTATGGTGGCATGGTATAAGCAAACGGGTCATTCACCTTATACGTGACAGGTGATTATTTTGCATATGACTCACGCGCTTGTGTTGTTGATCACACGCGCCGTTTTAAGCTTATCTACATCGAAGTACGTTGTCAACAGAATGGAATTTGTGTTTACATGATGACAGTCATTAAAAAATATCTTGAAAAAGTTATAACAAAAAAAGTTTTATAACTTAAATGTACATTATACATTACATACAAGCTCAATGCCATTTTCATATTCCTACGGGAATTCCGAGAATTTCTTTGTGAAGAAACCTTCACAGATCAACGGTCGAAGGGGATTAGGGCGTACTCTGCCACGCTGCTCCAATGTCATCAAGCCGCCTGACGGCCACCAACTTGACGAATTATTGTCGAAGCTCGAGGTAACGAAACTCATCCAAACATTGGCTAGAATCAACGATGCTTAACTTGTGTGTCCTGACTCGACACACAGCGACTCCATTCGGTTTAGTAAGGATTTAGAAATCCACATGTAAAAACTAGACTATATTTTATTTTGGGCACAAGTACGGTGGAACACAAAACACTACGGTCGGTTGAAAAAGATTCATTACACCAACACCGAATGCTGGGTATGAAAGTAAAAATTCACTGTCTGCTATACAAATGGTTCCGTACAAAAAAGAATGTATAACGAAGATCTAGATGAGATCATTAAACATATTATTACTTCTTAGTACAATATTGGTAGGAAAAAAAGTGACCATTCGAAAGAGCTAGTAATTTTAGTTCAATTTAAATAATAATAATTTTAAAAAGTTATGAGTTTGAGTTTTGAATTTATTAAACTGAATGAACCTTAGAGCATTAAACCAGACCATCTGGTTTAATGCTCTAAGGAATGAACAGACGTTTTGCAAAGATGAATTTGTTAGTATTTGGATGGGTTTAATCATGAGGCGCTCTATGGATGATGGAGATATATCTTTATAGTGCTGTGTGTCGCACTCTAGAACGAACACCGGTGTGTCTCCTGTATAAGCAATGAAAATATTTTTTGGGTTGCTACTATTTTACAATGAACCCTAAAATGCATGGTCCGCAAAACCACAACCCCATGGAGACTCTATCGATGAAAAACGAATAAATCCCAACTCCGAAACGACTGTAGCACAGACCGTATAGTTCACCCATGTCATATACACTAGACGTGATTTTTCTGTCGAATGTCGTCTTCGTTGCGTTATCTAGTTTCCTAATCAATTAGGATTAGACGGGGTTCGGTAAAGATATTGATTTTTATAAGATACGAGTCTAGACTAGAGAGAAAATATGACTTTTCTGAGGTTAGGTCACACGTTTTTCGAAATAAAATTTCTGTCTCTTCACAATGTTTTCTTTGATCGTCAAGAAACTGATATTTTGATATATACGTATCAGGGTTTACACGTATATATATAGGTAGTTAGTAAATTATTACAAATAATATTTTAACAAATTCCTAGTTACATTTAGGTATAAATATTTTAATTACACGATATTATAAATTATTTCTGTTTTAAATGTTACGTCTAAGTAGGTAAATAATATAAAATGAATGAATGAATCTCTTCTCTTCTTGCATTTTCTTTTTAAATTTCCAATAAAAGTTATCATGTAATTTATTTACTGTCTTTTACAGTGCAGATGTAACTCATTGCTCTGTGGTTATTCATATTTTTATTGAAACTGAGCGGAAATTGGAAAACTAATTTCATTAGCTCTCAACTTTAAAGTCGCTACTTAGTTTTAATTAAATTTATTTCATGTACTGTTACTTATTACTTGCTGACTGTTCCACCCACCGCGTCACCTAATATACATACAATATACATACACACAGATGAATAATTTATACTTGAAAGAAAATGTAAGATAAATATGGATTTTTATCTGAACGAATGATGGATAAAGAAGAGAATGAGAATGTTAAAGGAGTGAGGAAAAGAGTGAATGTATGAGTTGAAAAATGGGACGAATAGCTTAAGAGGTGACATACAGACGAGAGTTAGCGAGTCCTCCCCCCACGACGATACCCAAGTCACGCGACGCGACTGGAGTCACATAAAATCATTTGCCAAAACATGACAAATGAGAACGCACTTGCGGCAACCTTTTTTTTTTTGTTTTAAGTCAGGAAAATGCATTACTGCATGCCCCGCCGCTTGGGGAGTGGCAGGCGTATGTCGGGCTCCCCCTCTAAGCTACTTGGGGTATACCGACTAAAAACCTGATTGACTGTCACCTCATCCACCTAGATGGGTGGAGCTGCGGGAACAATAATACAACCGCTGCCCCGCCGGCGGTGGTGGT
Organism: Endotricha flammealis; assembly: GCA_905163395.2. Classification (NCBI taxonomy): domain Eukaryota; kingdom Metazoa; phylum Arthropoda; class Insecta; order Lepidoptera; family Pyralidae; genus Endotricha; species Endotricha flammealis. The sequence goes on along the minus strand of LR990869.1, from coordinate 1,966,661 downwards.
CGTCCGAAGACCCCCTTGTTGGGCTACGGCACGGTTGGCGGCGCGCTCACCTGCGGCAAACTACCAATCGAATTGAACGAAACACGTATGGAACAAATTGTTTGGGAACGATTTGTAGATGGCATTGTTTCAATTCGATTTGCACTTTGCCGTGAGAGCGATTTTTTTTCTATACGTCGTCACGCGACTCTAGTCGTGTCGCGCGACTCTAGTCATGTCGCGCGACTCGGGTACCATAGTGGGAGAACTTCCTCACTTTCCTATTTATAATTATTTATTTGATATTTATTAAGGAAATACGAAAATCAAAACAAAAGTCAACAATACAAATTAATTATCTGTGGTTTTCGTCCAAAGATATCGAAATTGACAGTCGTCCATTAAAGTGAACTGTGAAATACTTTGATCTTCGATTATGGGACTGTATCTTGGGTTAAATTTGATAAACAGTTTGTTTGATCAGTTGTCTTGTTAAATACATTGACGTGTAAAACAAATGGGTCAAGTCACGATGTAGTTACACTGTTTTGCAAAATAACGACTCACATCTAGCGTCATACTAATGGCGAATGTTTGTGAGAATGGATGTATGAATGTTTGTTTCTCTTTCACGCAAAAACTACTGAACGGATTTTAATGAAATTTGGTACACGCGTAGAACTATAACCTAGAATAACACATAGGTACTTTTTATATCGAAATTCCCATGGGAATGGGAATAATTCACGCAAACGAAGTTGCGCGGGTTTCACTAGTAATATTATAAAGGCGGAAGTTATGTGTATGTTTGTTACTTCTTCACGCTCAAATGGCTGGGTCAATATTTATGATATTTGGTACGTAGGTAGCTGATACCTTGGATTAACACATGTGGTATTTTTTATCCAGAAAAGTACACAATAAACACGATAATCTCAGGAATTATTAGTTCGAATTGAAAAATTCTGAGTCACAGTTATTTTTAATGTCAAATCACAGGAAAACAAGCAAGCGAACCACATTATGGTAACTATGGTAAGTGGTTACCGCCTTATAAAACATGACTACACAATTCCAGAGGCGCTACCAATGAATTGCTACAAGTCACATATGGAGAGGAGAATTTTGAGTCATCAATTTATGGAGGTTTTCCTATAGCCATTGTTTTTAGACTTTTATGTGCAAGTTCCACTAACTCGGCCGGCATTGTATCGCACCATAAACTATTCCAATTTACGAGTCAGTGCAAAAAAAAATCGTTGGCTATTGTGCGTGGAATTTCACCCATAGCCAAGTTCGACGCTCCCTCTACCGTTTGGAATGTAGGAAATATTTTTTTATATGAAAATATGTATTTCAATTCTAGATATTGCTACAAATCTTTTCTTGGTATTGTAAGAATTTATATATTTTTACTAGAGACACCTGAGCAGCTTTGTTTGCGTACAGCCCGACTTCCCATGGGAATATCGGATAATCTCTTATTTTCTTCAACATCCATCCATAATTTTTAGTTTTGTAAACTTTATATTATATATTTTTAAAATAAATAAAATATTTTTCAATTATTAAAAAAAAAAACTTTTTTAAAAACCCTTTCTTTTAATGCTTAAAGTTAAAAGTTGATTTCTTAATTTAAAACGAATCATCTTTTTATAATGTAAAATCAACCCCTCAATCGCCACAGTTGTCACGAAAAAGTCCAAAATAATTGATTATTAACTGACATTTATATCTAACGTTAATCTTAAACATTCCGAGCCCAATTTAGAACTAGTTTAACTCGTAATAACAAACAAGCCGTTACACATTTGTCATAGAACTTATTTTAACACTTATTATGTTACACAAAAATAATCTTTGACACTATTATATTAAAGTCTATTATGGTATAATAAAGTTATGCCATTAACCAAAGCAGTATAACTTCAAAGGACGCAATTATCTTAAGATGCATCGTAAAGTAATTTATAAACCAACGATGCTCGACTATTAATAATATTTCTATCAAACATTATTAATAAAATTATATTTTTATGACAAGACATACGTTTTTATTGGTCCATTTCTCATTCTGAACGAACACACGTGTAGTGTTATTTAAGTTTAACAGTCGATTATTTGTGAACTATAAGAGGTATCGATGAATTGATTATTGGTACGTAAAGAGCTTTTTAAGCTCTACCAAATTGATCTAGTAAGTTTTTTGATATCATTTTTAGTCTAAGAGTTAAACTTAATAATAATAAAATAAAAAAAATCGAACGTAACATGTAACAAACAAATAGACAACGAGAAATAAAATATAGTATGTATTTGAATATTGAGAACATGAAATATTATATCAACTAATTTCTTCAAACGAGACTTGTTTTGGCTTTCGTCCAATATTTTTTAAATTCGTTTGTAAAATTAATTGTTGGGTTAATTTGTAGGTGCTCGTTTTAGGGTTAAAACATAAAATTTAGGTATATATTTTTATTTTACTCGTTATATTACGACAAAAACCTTTGAATATAAAATTAGTTAAACTCACAATCTTGATTGCACGAGTTTAGTGTTTTTCCATTATGAGTGACACACTTTTTGCCAGTGAAATATAAAGATAAAGATAAAATAAATTATTCGGGGACTAGGCCCTCACAGGCACTCTGCCTTGTCGAAGTGTACAAATAATATTTATTTTATTAAATAAATCTACTCTATAAACTATCACAATTTCAGAAAGAAAAGCGAAATATCCACTGGTAAAAGAAATGGCGGAAGAAATCCAGCGAAGGCCTTTTTTTGTCATTAAACATCATATTTTTTTAAGAAGGTAGGTACAGCCCGGTGCTCGTCGAGCGTTACACTTGCAGTATTATATTGGCTCTTATGACATATATGTAATCGTCATCCATAAGTCAAAATAGCGTAGAGCCATAAAAAACAAAAAACAAATTAAATGAAATCAGTAAATGCTACATAGATAAGTGGTTAAAACTCTCTGACAATAATACCACACGGTGAATAGGGTTCAAATCCATCCATATACGCTAACATGTCTGTGAAACAAATTCGATAACTTATAGTGCGGTGTCGCATCGAAAATTGATAGTATGTGGGCGGATGCGTGCGTTAACGCAAGCCAAACTAAATGTTGATTTATTGCGCCTACCAAGAACCCAGGCTTTGCTCGTCTGACTTTAAACCATTCAAAAATACACCCAAAATATTTAGGTAAAGGTACAGTTTTGTAAAATAGTGTTGGAAATTATATTTTAGCGAAATATAGTTTGATTTTATTGGTCATTCAAGTGCGAATATTATAGAAACATATTTAAATGTAGCTCAGTAAGTTAACCCCCTCAACGCCATATGTATCGTTTTTGATACACACAAGTATCGTTTTCGAGTCCAACATGGCGCTGAGCGTGCAACGATGCCGCTAGTCGGTATTTGGATGTGTGTTTATACTGTCAAGACGCTTAATATTTTCGGGGGAACGTTTTGCTGTCGGTAGATAAAAAAAGGTACATACATTTTGCTGTCGTTTGGTCAACCACAATCCCTCACTCACCATCAGACACCAGCGTTAAAATTACTTAAAACACTGCATACAGATTTACATAGCCGTGTGAGATGACGACAATTTATTTTTTTATAAAATCGATTGATGCCTAGTTGAACGATCGTGCGAGATGACGAATAACCCATAGTACCTACTCCACGTGGCCGCACGGTCAATGATATTATCTTTAGGTCAACGTATGATTAAATATTGACTGAAATACACGTTTACTAGTTAAATGCAAACATAATTGTTTGAACTACAAATTAGATTACCGTGTCGATACTTACGCAATATTAAACTTACCGATTAAAATTAACTAGGTCGCATTTCTTTCACTTCATTTTATCGAACGTTTATTTTATTTACTTTTTTTTTCTGTGTTTTGTTAATAAATGTTCTTGGCTTGAACAGTGTTGTAACTTTGGCTAATTTGTACAGTCTGCAATAGAAGTAGATACTCTAGTACAGTCAGCTAATAAAACAGGTGTGCATTGCCGCAAATATGACTCGAGTTTTCTAAATATCGCGTCAAGGGATTTACTCAAATTTTTATTTAAGAACGGTTCAGAGAATATTTTTATGATACGGACCAGTGGCGAGGTGTCCTAATAACACGATTCCTGTCGGCTTCCCTTTTAAAAATAGTGAATTATCTAACAGCATCGACTCTGCTAATAACATGATTTCGATTCATACATAATAATGATAGCCAAACGCCTATAAAATAATAAATAGCAATATCACACATCGCTGTAATTACCGGCGGTAATTCTCGAGTTGTAGCCGCATACAGTTTTAGGAGCGGCTGTCTCTTTCTTACGCGTATATTTTGTTCCTAGCGCGGTCTCTTTCTCACGCCGATCATATGAACATATTAAAGCCGGTAGTCGCCGAGTTACGACAAGGATGGCATGTATCAGATTACGTTAGTGCGACAAAACAGAGGTATTAACCTGAGAAGTAAAAAATATACCTAGTTAATTATGTGTTTAGTGCTTGAATAATAAAACAACTATAATTTTGTCGCGTTGTAATTGTCAAACATATGACTTTTTTTTTTCAATTCACTTTCGCCGGTGCTTTCGCTTGTATTGTTGTTAGTTTTTTTAATTTGTTTGTTGTTAATTTAGTAAATTTGAATAGATTAGAGTGAATTGGACAGGGGTCGGTGTGAATTGTGTTATAGTTATAGAATTTATCGGATTCAGGTGTAAGTAGTTAATTATTTAATTTGGTTTAGTCTGTTTTGTTTACATTCGTAATGGCTGCAATTTTAGACGTGGGTTGCTGTCTCACAGACTTTTTATTAGATAATAACTTTCAAACACACAGTTTTGAAAATAAAAAAGATATTATACAGCGCGGCCGTGCTTGCCCTTCTATGAAAATAGATTATAGACGGAAAGATGGCTTTACAAAATATTTTCATTGTAATTTGTACGAAAAGTATTCGTGGCACACGCTGTTTTGGTTTTCCATATTATATCAGTGCTTTTATGTATGATAATGGATAATTTGCAACTTAGATTCAAGACTTGATATGGTATTGGGAATTCTCCATCCCTGTGGTAAGATAACACTGGTTTTTTTTGCTCCGGCTTCCCCTGAGTAAAATTTCACCCTTCGCCACTGATACGGACTAGGACTAATGAAACCCGCGCAACTTCGTTTGCGTGTATTTATTTATGCACAGTAGCGCCATCTATATCAGACTTTTGATGAAATCCTACGGCAAGCGCGTACTTACGCGTACGTATCAGCTACCTACATACCACATATCATAAATATTGGCCAAGCCATTTGAGCGAGAAGAAGTAACAAACATACACATAACTTTCGCCTTTTTAATATTACAATACAAATATTCTTTACTAGCTTTTCCCCGCTTCGCTCGCGTTAATTTTATGACATAGATCTCGTTTGACAACAAAACAACCCATAGCGCGACTTGTGGCGCCCTATGTTGGCCGATAGCATCCCATACAGTACCCTCTATAGAATATCCTATGTTAGCCTATGTTGGGCTCTGTACCCCTGACAATATGTATACAAATTTTCATAATGATTGGCTGATTAGTCAAGCCGTGAAGGAATAACAAACAAACTCACTTTCTCATTTTATTTATTTATATAACTTTATTGACCACAATACACAAAGTACTGATACAATTGGCGGACTTAATGCTAATTGCATTCTCTACCAGTCAACCATTGGGAGTGCAGAAATTCACGATTGCGGCTTAAATTAAACGAATAAGATATTAATAAAACAATAAATGCAAAGAAAATAAAATGAATAGACAATAAATACAATAATAAAATACATAAGTAATAAATATAATACATAATAGATACAACTTACATACAAATAATTGATGATTCTTGTATTACTTTTATAAGCAATGTAATATTTGTAATATTAGTATGATTTGTGGAACATAGGTACACATGAATGGTCGTATAAAACAATAAATAGTTTCACTATGTCCTGCCTTAATAACAAATAACTTAATCGATAAGATTAAATATTAGTAGGATATATTAAAATTTGACGTTAAATATAAGAATAATACTTTGAACATAATACTCATACACATAGTATGTATGTCTACTATATCATACACCAGTTCAATAAGTATATTTGTTCTTACGAAAAGGCAAACATTTTTTTTCCGATAGCAAGTTCAATACCCATTTGGTAAATATGTAAATACTAGGCATCGGACCCGGTTTAGGGTTGCCACTTTTGAAAGGAAAATAACCTATACTAATATTATAAAGAGGAAAGATTTGAGTGTTTGTTGTTTGCATTGAATAGGCTCCGAAACTACTGGACCGATTTCAAAAATTATTTTACCAGTAGAAAGAAAGCTACATTATCAGGGAGTGACATAGGCTATAGCTCTTCCCGAAATTGAATATGGTTCCCACGGGAACGAGTCCGGAACTTCACGCGGACGAAGACGCGGGCAAAAAAAATAGTATTTAATAAAAAAATATATAATACAATGTTACTGTGTTGAAAAACGTGCTCGTTTTAGGGTTAAAGCAAAAAAAAACTTTAAAAGGTGTAACTTTTCTTATTTTTTACGAAAATTTAATTTAAAAAAAACTACAGCTTTGTTTATCCATATTAAATTTAATATGTATGGAACCTTAAAAATGCATTTTAAAAGATTTTACAACCAAAAGTACTAATAGACGATCGAACCAAGTCCGGTCGCACCACCACTAGTCTGTTAGTTAAAGCATATATTCTATCTATCTACTTTTTTTTTCAGGAACGTCCACGTTCCTAATTTTTATGAAAAAAAAAAGTTTTGGCAACCCTAACCCCGCAATGACGGTTAGGTGACGCGTTATTACAAAAATACGGGAATGGGAAGTTTGGGTCACGACTGATATTAGAAAAACGTGTCGCAGTGTTGATAAGAGGTGTTATGGCTTGCTGTTAGCTGAAGGGGTTACCCCACAGCTACCCCTCGCTGGTCTCATATCATTTGACAGCAATGTGGTTCAATAGTGACCCTATTTCCGCACGGACTCAATTCCCACAAAGTAACGTGTATAGCAGATAACACTGCTATCCATAAATGCACTTCTTGTCTGTGAAAATAAAAACTATGAATTTACAACCAGTAACGCACACGACGCGCAAGAAATCCGGCGAAATCCGCATTTCAGGCAGATCATCGCCAAACAATAGATCATTTACTTCAATACGCGTGTTAGATACTTCCCTAATATGTCAGGTGATTAAGATCATTAGAAGGAAATAAGTATCAAGAAAGTAAATTAAACAAAGTAGGTAATTAGTAAATTATATATTTTCAATTAAAACCAAAACTTGGGCAGATAATCAAAATGTTTATTAAATCAATTAACTACTTTATAAACTACCACCATTTCGGAAATAAACCAAAATGACCACCGGTAAAAGAAATGGCGAAAGAAAACCGGTTATGGCCTTTTTTATCGATCAGGTATTTTAACACATCTTTTTCATACAAATACAAAATTACAATAATAATAAAAACAATTGGAACTTATCTTTAATGTCCGGCGGCCTCACAATAACTGCCGCCTAACGTTCTACCATGTCCTTAAATAACCTCGCTCCCTGCCAATCGCTACCTCCCCGCCAATCGTTACAACAAGTCAAAATAGCAATTCATTTTACTTCTAATTTTAAAATAAATTAAATAAATTTATAATAAACGTAAAACAATTTTAACATAAATTTAACAAGGATTTAAAACAAATAAATAAATCGTTAACCAAGTTATTTTCAGAACGGAAGTACGACTTGTAACATTTAACAAGTCGAACCGGAAGTGCCGAGTATCATTTAATAATTTTATTACATCTTTAGCAATAACAATATGATTCAAGATGTTATAAAATTAATTACTTAATAATTATAAAATTATCATTTGTTCTAATCCACCTGTGAATCGAAAGTGTCAAGTGGCATCTAGTCAACACAATAGCATGGACAATATTACCATCCCAATACGCGCTAACGTAGATCTGCACATATTTAAGTAGATAGTTGTGCGTTGAGTCTGTGAAAAATCTGCGACAGTCTTTCCGCAAGATATTTTGTGCGCTGCTGTAGACTCGATCGCACAACATGTCTGTCATCTGTGTTGCCCGCAAAAGCACAGCATTACCACAGAGTACTAAAGTATTACCATTTATTTATTGCAACATTGCAACGAATATACTTGTGTAGAGTGGAGCATTTAAGTCATATTGAATTTTTGTAACCTACCTGTCAGGTGTATCATGTGTTGGTTCACTCATTTTACGACGGCACATTACGACCTCTGCGAGTGAAAACCTGCCGAGGGGCCTTACCCTCGCTTTTCTGGATCCATGTTATGAGACATGAGCGAGTTACCTTTCAATTACACATTAACTACTTGACCATTATAGGTTTATTTTGACAAGCTATTTTTAGTCGAGCGGATCGGCGATTTAACCTCTTTTGGGAGCGAATTTATATTCAAATCAAATCAAATAAAAAAATACTTTATTAATACCTCGCGGGCACTTAGACACGTCACTTACGATAAATATCTGTATTACCTAAATAAATAAGCTACTCTATTGATCCTGTCTTGTTTATTAAAAAAACAAAATGGAAACAATGTAAAAGGAAGGAACTTATTTCTTACGACAAGCATTTGGCTGCTCTCGGCATATGACCGCAATTTTAACATCGATATTCTGTAAGACGGTGGTACCTACTGCCCCGGTCGAGTCCTCCTATTTAATGAGCTATACAGTTCATAGTCGTAGCTAGGCTTCTACCACTCTAAAAATTTGGCGATTGGGCGGAATTATTTTCAAAGGAAAAAAAAATAAAAAAAATCCCCTGGGCTAAATGCGATCGTTTACTCTCTTCTCTAAGCCGTAACCCTATTTTTACCGTCGATAATAGTCGCCAAGTCGCCAACACGGCTGATTCGCGCAGACGTAAAACGAAGTTCGAAACTCATACTTATAACTCAGTGCATAACGATCATAGATTTAGTATATACTAGCGTACCCATAGATCGGCTTTGGTTTGATTAAGGCGAGACCAAAAACGAAATACACTAGTTTGCGTGGAATGTGATTTTCCTTTTTGTTTGAGTTACATCCAGGCACTGCATTGGTAACCATATTTAATCACGTCTAATTAGCATCAAAACTACACCAAATAAAAACCATAAATGTTGTAAAAATAAGTAGGATTTGTTTTTTACACGACTGACGTCAGGCCGATACAGTCCGATAGCGTGTATAGGAAAATGGTCTCGCCTATCTATCTCGCTCTAACCAACGTGTATGCTATGATCAATCTCTTTTGCATTGCCAATCTTACGCTAGTATATAATAAATCTATGATAACGACAATCGATTTTCAATTGTTTTATAAACTGTGAGCCCAAATTTTGGCGTGCACCATAAATCTTGTAACTTGTACCATCCAAGTGCACGATTGAACGTTAAACAGAATGCACAGAGCATTAAACTCGCCCCCGACACACCTGAATTTGGGGGTTACTTTCGCAGCCATCCGCACTGTCATAGATGCCTGAATAAATATTTTAAACAGTTCGATTGACACGGATAGGGGTGTTCTACCCTATAGTTGAAACGTAGTGGAAAACAAAACCAATATATATAAAATGTTTTGTCCTGAATGACTGACTGATCAATGCAGTCTAAACCGCTGATCTAAAAACTTGCATCCTAAAAGAAAGGATTTCCCAAAATTCCCACGGGAAAGCGTGTTACACGCAAACAAGTTGCGGACGTTTCGAAAAATACGTTCGTTTTCTGACTTACAGAAACAGTTGCAAGTCTCTACGATCAGCGGTTTAGTCTGTGCGTTGATGTCAGTCAGTCAGTCATTAAGGCCAAAGCATTTTATATAAATAAATAAATATATAGTATTGGCAAACACTCTTTATTTAAATAAAAAAATAAATAACCAAGGCAATAACAATTTAATACTTTTAACAATTATAATTTCAAACTTAAAAATAATTAAACTAACAAAATGATGAAATATAATCAAAAGCTATAATTACAAAACTACAAATTATGAAATGATCGTTAGCAACAAAATCCGTGTACGCCCGTTCACCGTGAGAGTGCAAAGAAAAAGAGGCCCGGTAGCTCCTGGCGCCGCGTTATATGCGTTTCTCCCCGCCGCGTTCCTGGTCTTCCACTGCGTTCCGTAGTGGGGTGAGGTGTACGCCCTTTTCAGGCTAATACGGCCTCTCCTGACGGCGGTGCGTCCTCGCCCGCTGATGATGAAGATGGTACAGGAGAAGGCTCGAGAACACCCGACGCATCTGCCACTCCTGCGATCTCATCGTGGTGCAAATCATCAGACACTAGAACATAGAAATACAATCTTTTAGAAAAACTCACTATTAAGTTAACGAGTGCACGCCAGATTCATTATACACACGTGCCACACACGAAACCGCCAATCCTTCAAATCAGAAACATTGCACGGTTAAGTAAATACACATGTATAATAAATCTAGCAAGAACAGAACAACATAAAAATAATGAGTAATGAACTGAGTTTTGTGTCCAGTGTTTAGTGCATGTTATGTATTTTAAAATAGGCGCCATACAATGATACATAGAATAAATACAAAATTACATAATAGAATAATAGCACGACTTAGATATCATTTGATCCTGTGACCAAATAATATCGAAGTCCAAGAACATGGCATAGCCCGCAGGATACCATACATTTGAACATAGCCCGCAGGATATTCAGTAAATAAGTTCACAACGGCATAGCCCGCAGGATACCACACATCTGAACATAGCCCGCAGGTTATTCAGGAAATAAGTAAACAATGGCATAGCCCGCAGGATACCACACATCTGAACATAGCCCGCAGGTTATTCAGGAAATAAAAGTAAACAATGGCATAGCCCGCAGGATACCACACATCTAAACAATGGCATAGCCCGCAGGATACCACACATCTGAACATAGCCCGCAGGTTATTCAGGAAATAGAGAGTTGTCCTTGTCGGGACGTCTCCCACAGGCGTACGAGTACCACAGTACCCTGGACCCTCCATGCTAAGTATAAATGAACACTCACATTCAAAAAACGCAGTGCACACATCCGGGGTCCACTCGCCTCGCCATAAGGTCATATATTCGGCTGCCGCCTGAGTCGTTTTACCCAGCGAGCCAGCCAACAACTTTAGCTCATATCGGTTATGAGGCAGTACCTTGCACACGCTATACGGGCCTCGCATACCCGAATCCAGCTTGCCAGTAGCTTGCGCGCTCTTTTTAACGAATACCATATCGTTAAGTTGAAATGAACGCGGCGGCTTACGCCCCTCGTTCACGCGTGCATCTTGTTGAGTGCGATTGGCCTCTAACGACGAGCTGGCTCGCTGCCTCGCGAGCTCACGCAGCGACTCGCGGTTCGGGCTGCATCCCTCTAAGGCGACATCTCGCACCAGGGCACGGATGACGGGCGTCACGGCCTCGCTGCCAACCAACAAATGAAAAGGAGAATGTTTAGTTGATTTTTGTACAGTTATATTCAATGTTAACTGTATTTTCCATAAAATATCAGACCATTTATTTTGTCTGAAATTACTCTCAACGCGGATCATATTTAATATACTACGACAATACCTTTCTACTTGACCATTACTTTGGTGCATTTCAGGGGTTATCATGTGAATCTTACAACCTAACTCATTAAGCCAGTTTACAAAACTACGGCCTTCATACACGCGTCCGCGATCACACACTACTAATTTAGGCGTACCGAAAAGTGAAATAGAATTTTCAAAAATTCGCTTTATCTCGCCTGAATCTTGTCTAGCAATGGGATAAAGAAGGCAGTATTTTGTAAATGCGTCTATGATAATTACAACATATTTATTACCATTCGAATCGGGAAGTGGGCCCAAAATGTCACTATGAATGGTCTCAAATGGTACACTAGGCTTAGTCCACGACTCGATTGGTTGTAAAGGTTGTCGAGGAACCTTTTTATGAGACAAACATACAATACAATGTCGCACATACTTTTGCACGAAACTTTTTAATGAAGGGAACCAGAAATGTTTAAGTATTAATTCCACAGTCTTATCAGCACCAATATGTTGGTGCTCATCGTGGAAAATACGCAAGAGACTGAGCCTGTGGCCCTTTGGGATATAACAAAGCAACCGTGGTTGTTCCCCCACAGGTTCATAATTATAATATAAAAGGTCATTATGTTGCTTATATCGTCTAGGGTCCAAGTTACCATCGCATAGCTTTTGAAGTAAACATCGCGTTTCCTCATCAGCGCCTTGGGCTATTTGAGCCCAGTTTGCTGGATTACGGATTTCACATACGTTAACAGCGTTGCGACTTAAGTAGTCAGCATGCGATAATGCGGACCCCTTACGATACACCAACTCAAAATCAAAATCCTGTAAATAAGTCCACCACCTAGCAGTCCTAGGCAGCAGATCTTTTTTACGCTGTGTAAGCTTTAAAGAGTTACAATCCGTAATAACTTTGAAATGTATGCCTATAAGGTAGTGACGGAAATGTTGTAACGCTTTAACTACGGCCAGTGTTTCAAGCTCATAGGAGTGGTAACGCGCTTCTGCACCTTGTGTAACTTTGCTAAAATAAGCAACAGCGCTTTTACGACCACCCTCATGTACCTGCAACAACACGGCTCCGAATCCTAGTGCGGACGCGTCCGTATGCACCTCTGTAGGTAAAAGTGGGTCAAAAATGTCAAGAGTGGGTTCAGTGGTGAGACGGTCAATAATCTCTCTACGTACAGATTCCTGTACACTACCCCATTTAAATTCTACACCCTTACGCAACAGATGCGCAATACAACTGGTCTTAATAGAATATTCAGGTATATAACGCCGGAAATACCCCGCCAAGCCCAAAAACTGTCGCACCTGTTTAACGTTACTGGGTACCGGAGCCTTAACAAGGGCTTCTATCTTATGCGGACTTGGCCTAACCTGACCATTGCCGATTCTGCGTCCCAAATATTCAATTTCGTTAGCAAGAAACGAGCACTTTTTCAAATTAATTGAAAATCCCGCGTCAGTTAAAACTTTGAGTACTTCTTTCAAACTCTGCAAACCTTCAGCAATAGTTAGGCTAGGGATAAGGACATCGTCTATATAACAAAGCACTTTACCGGATTCGATAAAAGGACGCAGCGTTTTAGCAATTATTCTTTGATAAACAACCGGAGCGTTCGCGAGACCATAGGGCATTTTTAGGTACTCAAAATGCCCTTCGGGCGTTACAAAGGCCGTTTTTTGAATTGAATCCGACTCAGGGTCCAATCTGATCTGGTGGAAACCTGTCGCCATATCGAGGCTAGTAAAAAACTTGGCTTTGCCCAAACGATCGATGTGATCATCGATCAATGGCAGTGGATAGCGGTCTTTGATTGTTTTTGCATTTAGAGCTCTATAATCGACACACATCCTGTCACTGCCATCCTTTTTCTTAACTAAAAGGATTGGGCTTGAATATTCCGACTCCGATTCTCTAATGATATTTTTTTGAAGTAGATCCTGAATAATATCCCTAACGCGTAATTTTTCGTCGTGGGATAACTTATAAGGCCTATACACAACTGGGGTTTCATCATTGAGTCGAATGCGCATCGAGCCTGTTGTAACCGTGGATGTCGCGGTACCAGTTATAAAATTATCGGAAAATTCGTGAACTATCGCAATGAGCTGTTCCCTATCAGAACCTGTCAAAGGTGTATTAATAGGAGGCTGCGCACTCGATTCAATTGCAAAAACCTCATTCGCCCTCGTTATCTTATGTTCACCCTTTGTTCGCGTATATACTACCCCGTCTCGATTCAAAACATCAGTACCAATAATAATGGGGGTACTTAAACAAGAGCCAGGTACAATAAAAAAATCGATTTCTAACGTAATGTACGGAAATTCAATTGTTAAAGTGACGTAAGAAGTGGATTCGACCTCCTTACCACCTATACCTTGTAAAAGTCGATAAGAGGGTATCTTTTTAAAATTAAAATGTTTTAACATCGATTCCGACATTAAAGAGATTACTGACCCACTGTCTATCAATATATCGACAGGCACACCCTGAACAACGGCAGTAGTTATATCGTCACGTCTAAGATTGTCACATATCTCACGGCAAAAATTCACATTATTACTTCCCCTTGAATCTGAACGCTGCTTCGCAAAACAGTCTTCCATTTTATGACCCATTTTTTTACAAAATGTACAAGGTTCAGACTTAGAAACAGATTTATTAAAATTAGTATTATTTTTGAGGGTAGAAGTTGATACATTCGGAACATCGGTTTTTCTTCGTTTTGGACAATTATTTTGTATGTGTCCAATGTCACCGCACAAATAGCAATTACCTTTATACCCTCTGTTAAAACGATTATTATCAAAGTGAGAATTACGTTTAAGCAAATTATTTGGATTACGTACTCTTGTGAATTGATTGCCACGAGATGGTTTGACATAAATAGATAAAAAGGCAACAATATCGTTAGGCATTAGTTTTGCATTAGTCGCAGCCGCTCGTATGTGAGGGTCGGTTATGCCACGAATAACTATTGCCGTTATAAGCTCATCGCTTAGACCATTAACAATACGTAAACGAAGCAATGATCGTCTCGCATAATCAGCGTAAGTTGGATAGTTATCCGAATTACTCTTCATAGTTTCAAATAAAATATTAGCAATATCAATATCATGTGGACACAATGATTTAAAATCAGTTTTAAAATTATGCCATGAGCGATCGTTTGAAAACCACTCGTTTAACCAAACTCGCGCATCTCCTTTTAAACAATTAGCTATGCGAGACAAACATTCCTTATCATCCCAATTGTTCAATATACGGGCACGGTCTACCTCCTCACACCAAATATCAAAATTATTCACTGACGGGTCAAAATTCGAAATATAAAAATGGTTCGATCTTACCGGAGTCAGCGAGGATATGGCCCCAACGAGCCTGTTAGTCACCTCGGTCAGGGCGGCATCGGTACCGGAAGTTACAGCGGACCCGTGCGGGGTCCCAACCAGCTCCCTGCTCTCGTCTGCCTCGTTGAATGATGCCCGAGGCTGCGAGGCCGATGCTGGCAGTACCCGCAGCTCGCTCGCGCTGCTGGTGCGTCCGGCAACAGCCACGGCAGTCTCTGCCGTAGGGTAGTCCCGAGAGGTGCCGGCTTGCGCCAGCGGCCGTGGCGACGGCGGCGGCAGCGGCGGCGGCTGCGGCGGCATGCTCTCCAGTGCGTTGATACGAGTTAAAATCGCCTGTAGCTGATCCTGTAAACTCTCAGGCGCCGGGCGAGCACGCGTTTTACGTTTAGACGAGCTTGTAGGATCCGACATAATTTAAAACGTTATTTTTTTTAATTATTATTATTATTTTTTTTTTACTGTGAGCCTTATAACTACTATAGCCAAGATGCGAAAGCTGATAGGACAATGGTGTCCTATCCCACTTCTGATATTGGCAAACACTCTTTATTTAAATAAAAAAATAAATAACCAAGGCAATAACAATTTAATACTTTTAACAATTATAATTTCAAACTTAAAAATAATTAAACTAACAAAATGATGAAATATAATCAAAAGCTATAATTACAAAACTACAAATTATGAAATGATCGTTAGCAACAAAATCCGTGTACGCCCGTTCACCGTGAGAGTGCAAAGAAAAAGAGGCCCGGTAGCTCCTGGCGCCGCGTTATATGCGTTTCTCCCCGCCGCGTTCCTGGTCTTCCACTGCGTTCCGTAGTGGGGTGAGGTGTACGCCCTTTTCAGGCTAATAATAGGGACAATTCATACAGATTGAGCTAGCCCCAAAGTAAGTTCGAAACTTGTGTTATGGGATACTAACTCAACGATATTATATTTTATAACAAATACATATATAGACAAACATCCAAGACCCGAGGCCAATCAGAAAAAGTTCGTTTTTCATCATGACCCGACCGGGGATCGAACCCATGACCTCTGGGTGGCGGTCTGGCGTGGTAACCATTACGCCACGGAGGTCGTCAATTTATATGTATGTATAGATAACAAAAGCCGCGCAGTAAAATTATAAATTACTTTGGATTTACTATCAATATTAATCAGAAGGGGCAACGATATTAATAAAGCTTATCTAATAAACTGAAATATCGAATTATATTCATCAAGATTTTGCATAAACACTGTTTTACGACAAAGTGGGGTGGGTTTAAATTAATATCTAATTTCAGGGGTAAATCACCCCTTGTATCGGGTGTGTGGGGTAAAGACGCATAATATTTTATCAATCTTGTCTTTTGGGGGGATGGGTAATTACTCGGTGATTTATTTCAAAATTTATATACACCTGTTTCTATGCATACCAGTCTGTTTAAAGAAGATACAGATCTGATGATATATAAATGTATTCATTTTGTTAATAAAATAAATAACCTGTCTTTTAATTCGTAATATTAGTTTTAGTTTAGTTTTTTTAATACAGCTTAGTTTTTAGTTTATTTTTTAAAGAACTGTTAAATATTTAGTTGAATAAATCTCTGGTTTATGTCAATTTTCATCTCTGAAACTTACTCTTACACGTTGAAATCAGATGACTAAAGTTACCTGAAACAAAATAAAATCATAAGTATACATCTATACATACGTACATAGACTTACTTAAAACAAAATATCTAATATAACCGAAAAAAGTAGTCGGAAAAAGTGTATTCCACTTAACACCACCAATTTCGTCCCTGTCACACTTAACCCACGACAATAAATCATAAACGATAGAGTAAACATGCAAACAAATCAGGGCCTGAGAACGAGTGGTTTTCGTATACAATTGCTTTTTTAAAACAACCATATTTCATGACATCGGACTCCCCTTCCCAGTTGTTTGCGAAGACAATTCTGTGAGTGACTTCGATAAATTGACGTTTTAAAATGATTAATACGTGTGCAGGTACTGAAAAATACACAATAAAATTGTATTGTTCTTGGGATTTGTAGTGTTATTGTATGGAAAATTAATTTCACACGTAGGTAGATAGTATTGAGTGGTTTAACAAAATTAAATGTATGCAAGAGACTTTGAAAGTAAGTAAAGATTTAATTGTTTGTTTGTATGCCTGTATTGAATAAACTACTGGAGCGATTTGAATATTTCTTAAACTGTTGTGATGCTACACTATCTTTGGGTGACATAGGCTATCATATTATATTTTAAAATAATTAGGGATCTTTACTAAACTTATTCGAAGCTGGGACAGACCGCTAGTAACCAATAAACTAGAACTAAAAAAAACATATTAGTTTACAAAAAATATTATTTAGAGCGTTAAAACAAAACAACATACAGAAACATCAAATGAAATAAACAGCACCCACCAAAGGTATTTTCTAGCAAAAACGATTTCGGGGTCTTTAAATCCAGAGCGTGTACACATCTCGAAAGTTGGCAGCGAACCAGTAGCTCTCTCGGGTTGTGAGTGTTCATAGGCGGCGGTGACTGCTTAGTGCTTACCATTGGGTGACCCGTTAATTCGTTTGTCTACTATAGAATTAAAAAAATACTCAACTAACATAATAATCTTTTAACATTATGAACAATCAATTTACAATAAAATATTTGAGTTTTTTATTTTAATTTTCTCAACCTAATTTGTTTATGAATAATAATGTTTCTCAAGTAAGAGATTTTATAAATCTTTTTGCGAAATAAAGATATTTAAACCTAAAAAATCACACGATTCTGTTAAAATGAAAAAGAGACAAGAACAGCGCTTTCAACGCCAAAATACGTACAAAAAATACATCAAAAAAGACAACAAATATTATACTTAGAAAATTCGATATCCTAAAGGGCATTACAAAAAGTGACATGCAATTTTTATCAAACCGAATTTCCCCTAATATCGACCTTGCAAGTTCGGGGCGCGTCAATCAGGCTCGACCGTTTCTCGATGACAGCGGCTTTTAAAAAATAAAGTGGAATGCAAAACGGGGACGACGTCCACGGTCGTAGGTGGAATGATACAGTGTTTTTAGAGTTCCGTAGTAAACTAACAAGGAACGAGATAACGAAATCCATCCACACACTAGCTAGGGTCGACATTGCTTAACTTGCGTGATTGTTTTTATGCGACACACAGCGACGCCCATCGAGCTCCTGATACACGAATGAAATATTTTTAGTTCATGGAAGACAGTGAAATGCTCTCGAGCATTTCATTTGTTCAGCTGTGGGACGAAGTGTGACAGTTGATTTGCAAAATTTGTTAACAGATAGATATTTTTTCTGAAAAAAAATATGCATACACAAATGAAACTCATGTTATTATAAGGCTTTTTAGGTTTGTTCCTTCGAATATTCGTTTTTCATTATCTCACCGGAAGTGTGCACCCGTCGGCAACAAACCAATCTGAAATTTAAAACTCCGCTAATATTTGCATTTGGGAAATAATATATACATACATGCACAGTCGCCAAAGTAACTTTTTTAAATGTTATCATGGGTACGCCTTTGTGAATTTGAAATTAGATTTTTTATTTTTATAACAACAAGCTTTATATTGTAAACATTTTTCGGAAGATCAATATTTAAAAAGTGTAGATAGATAATCAAATACAAGATATCCTAATATTATAAAGGCGAAAGATGTGTATGTTTGTTACTTCTTCACGCTCAAATGGCTGAGCGAATATTTATGAGATTTGGTATGTAGGTAGCTGATACCTTGGATTAACACATACTTTTTATCCCGAAAAGTACGCCAGTAGGATTTCATCAAAAGTCTGATATAGATGGCGCCACTGTGCATAAATAAATACACGCAAACGAAGTTGCGCGGGTTTTACTAGTTGTATATAAAGCAAGAGATACACTGAGACGAATGTCACCAGCGATGTTGAGTAGAGTGATGTAAAGTTACCGACTTCGTTTGACATGTCTGGCGACACGTGTCGCTCGATGTCGACGACGACTCCACCGACTTGGCTTTAACAACTGTCATCCATTGACAACAAAACAACCGGGACTGACGTTTTATCATGTCCTCGAAGCACGGAGAAGCTCAAGGTAATGAAACCCATCCAAACACTGGTTAGCGTCGACGTTGCATAACTTATGTGTTCGTTAGGACGACATGGGCAAAAAACGTTGGAAACATGTCTACCAACCTACCAAAAATCTTTTAGCACGCGTTCTACCAAACATCCTGTATTTATATTAGTACCATTTATTTGGTACACTGTTGATTACACCAATTTCCACCGCACTCCCATCAGTTTCGTCATTTCGACGCATTCATAATGGCGCAATAAAATTTAAATTAAAATATTTTTATTACAGAGTCATTTGAATGAAGTTAGTACCTATCGTTACTATGGGGAAATTAATTACTGTTGCAATAAAGTGAAATGAGGTTTTATGGAGATATATAATATTAATACATAATGTAATGAAAAATAGGCTGATTGTAGAGAGACCAAACTTTGAAAAAGACGTGGGCATCCGATAAGAAAGGATTCTCCATTGAATTAAACATTGACACCAACAGACTTTTTTAAATCATATCGCTGGCAAACAAGCTGACCACCCGATGGAAAGTGATCACCGCCGCCAATAACATAATACCTGAGAAGCTACCAATGCGTTACCGCAAGAAGGAAGGAAATAGAGGGAAGAAGACCCTAATAACTGATAGTGTAGGTGCGCGAAATGTCTTATAAAGATTTAATACCAGTTCAACAACAATAACTTCAAACACCAATTGTTAGCACTTCTTAGAAAAAAAGTGGAAACAAAACAGAGAAAAGTAGGAAACGGAAATACGAACGTTTCGATTTATGAATCGGGCGAGCTAATTCGTGCGCGGCGAGATCAAAGCTTCCGACTGGCCAATTACAACGCGGCGTATGCGCAGCTAAGCGCTCCAGTTGGAATCGCTCGTCTATGGTATAATTGAAAAGCTATGGTTGGTAATGATGTATTTTTTAAAATGAAATATTGGTATTTAACAAACAATACATAGATATTTGTGAGATACTATCACATCAATAATAAGTAGGCTGAAAGATGAAGAAACCGCTGCCCATGAGAACGAAACTCCCCAAGCGGTGCGTCGCGCCGCCATCAGAGCCGTTGCACAAACAGATGGATCTTCGGACTAGTTCGGACAACCACCGTCGAGGCAGCGGAAGTATCGAAGTTCCCGCAAGCTCGGCTATCTAAGGTCAAGGTCGTAGTCAGCCAGGTTTTTAGTCGGTATGCCCCTCAATTTGACCTTACGGGGGGATAGCCCGACAGACGACAGACCCCTGTCGCTTTTCCAAGTGGCGGGACTTGCAGTACCTAATGTACATATTTTCCTGACTATGAAAACGGCTGAATGATGACAAGACCGAGGGCGGGCTGATGGATGCCGATGGATAGCTCATGGATGGCAAAAGACTAATAAATGTTCAGATAAATAATAAATTTCGGTCTGATTCTTACACTCGCTTCTCTCTTAATCCTTATACCACAATTTCACTTGGAGAAAATGTTGAAATAGTTAGGGAGTTGCGTTGTGAAACGCGAGGCGGGGTCTAAGATTTCCGTGCTAAATGCCGGACAAAGGATTCTGTGAGCTACTATCGATTTGCTATTTATAACGCATCCTAGCTGCAGTGTACAAGTAAAGCTTAAAGGAGCTTTTTGGCCAGTAGCCTAATGCGGAAAGGAAGTGAGATCAAATCGAGACTGAATTATAACCCCTTTTATATCAACTCATAATCATTCCACTGCAGGGATACGGGTCTCCCTTGAATCGAAGGGGATTAGAGCGTACTCTGCCACGCTATTTCAATGAGATCGGTGTTTTCAAGACTTCGGCTACCGATTTGGCTTAACGTCATCCATCGGCAGGCTATGATCGATTGATTTAGTTCTAATTAAAATGAAATTATTTCTAAAACATTATTATATGAACGGTACGTCAAAATGATGAGCATCCTAGGACACAGAAATGATTAAAACAAAATTGTGTACAAATGATATAGCTACATAGTCACGCTCTTATTTCCACTTGGGGTAGGATGTAACAGACTATAAAAATGTTTCATTAGGCCCCGGTCTTATGACCCACTGGAGGATCATTTCGAGTTTGGCACTGGTATTTTTGTTTTTGTAATGGCTAATAAATAAAAGTTTTAAAATAACGAAACGATGTCATTATGTCTCATTGTGCCTGTCTGTCAATACTGTATAGTCAATTAGCAGTTCAGGCGAGTTCGTCCTAGTGGATTTAATAATTATGAGCAAAATAGGCCACCCCTCCAGCCTCCAGCTCCAGACCACCTCTCTTATAAAAAAATTTCAAGCACGACATGATTCACACTTAACAAAACTCGGAAAACTCAAAATAGTGAAAGGTCAACATAACGTCATTCTCTACAGGCAAAGCTGGTTTTTGAGTTTAGATTTAGGTATATTTCGACAACTAGGTATATATATTTACCACCTCCTCCGAGTTTGATCTAAATGTGCGATGCGATGTGTTAACAAGAAAGTATGATTGGTATGAAAAACTAGGTTGAGGCGACGGACTTATAGTACTTTTAGTATATTTTTAAACAAACAAACACACAAATATCAATTGGTGTACAAAAATAAAATGCCTGCGACCATACATCACACTGCGATGTGCTGTCTCCAGGGACAGGGCTGACAAAAATAGATTTAACTGCGCCCTTGCCTTTCAAGTTGTGTGTACGTCTGTATCAATTTATCGTATTAACTTGGATGTGACGTTGCTTTTGTCATGTGTCATCATTTTGGATTGAGAATGACAACTTTGAGTTTGTCTCTTATGTTATTTTTAGGATATATTTGGTTTTTTGATAAGCTTTCAGATTTCACTTTTCACTACTGAAGAAAAAAGGAGTTCGTTTAGGAGTATGTATACTAATGTAGTGTACAATGTATGTAATGCAGATAACCCTACTACAGATATCTTGACCTTAAATTACCCTCTGATAAGAGATAAATAAATCAGTTTGATATATATTGCACAGAGATAAATAAAATAATTTACTGTATAAACTCAACGGCATAAAAATATATTGAGCCAGTCAATGTCATAAAATGTTCTACCACTTTGAAAAATATTCTCATGGGAAAGCGAATAAAGAGATTCTACGTGCGTACGAATCATTGGGCATCTTGTAATCTCGTAACAAATATATAAAAAAAAAACATTAAACTTATGAAAGTAGAACATTGACATAAAACTATAGACAAGCTATCCGGTACTGAGATTTTACGGTAATGCGGTTCAGTCACCTTTCAGTCAGTTGCGAGCGAGCGACAGAATCAGTTGTGTGAGTTGTGTCCAATTGACAAAAAACCATCTGTTAAAAAAAAAAGATCTGTTAAAAATACGACAAAAAACGACCTGTTAAATGAAAATTATCACTTGGACACCACTGCTTTTTGCCGTTCGCTCGCAACTGACTGAAAGGGTGGTGGTTTGCATGTGCACCATCTCAATTTCGCAAAATCTCAGTACCAGACAGCTTGTCTATAGTTTTATGTCGATGAAGTAGAATGAATATATCCAGAGACTAGACCTTCACAGGCACGTTCTCTAGTCATATACATATTTAATTTTAAATTAATTCTACTAATTAATATATTTAAATGAAATACAATATTTTTTTATCCTAATAGCACAGCGATTAAAAAATAATTGGCACGAGAAACTCAGTTAGCGTTTTTAAAAAAGAATATCGATTGAATTTTACAAAGACCAACCCTAAATCTCCAAGAAGTGACTAATGCGTTTCCCTTGTAACGAATTAAAAACCTACCGTGTTCCCGTCCCTAACTTTCCAGACTTTAGGCAAAAAATCTAGGAAGATTGGAATTTTTAACGCTTGAAAATTTTCAATTTTCAACTAAGCCACTATAAATTAACTTATCTGTCCGTATTGCTGGGATATGCTATAATAGAAGTTTAGATCATTCTCCGCCACGCTGCTTAAAAAAGGATAAAAATTAAAATTTGGGTTTTTTAAATTCGTGTGACTTAAGTAATTAGTAATTAAGTACAATAATAAATCTATACTCTATACTAATATTATAAAGAGGAAAGATTTGATTGTTTGTTTGTATTGAATAGGCTCCGAAACTACTGAACCGATTTCAAAAATTCTTTCACCAGTAGAAAGCTACATTATCAGGGCAGTGACATAGGCTATAGCTTTTCCCGAAATTCAATGTGGTTCCCACGGGAACGGGTCTGGAACTTCACGCGGACGAAGTCGCGGGCAAAAAAGCTAGTTATATAATAAAATAAGGATTTTTTCATTTACCTCATCGTCTAGATTTGATTAAAGGAAGACAAATAATTCTTTTAAGTTTTCTAGTTTTTTTATTTTTATTTATAACTTTTGTCGTATTTCATCAATGCAAATTGAATGTATGTGAAACCACTTACAAATATAAAACGTATAATATTTTATTCAACAGAAAATTAGGACATTTACATAAAACCTAACCATGATGGAGGCACTGAATAAATTGAACGTAATAAAGACGACCTAGACTTTTAGGTATACAGGACATTTAGGTCAGACGTAAGGTTAAAAGAATTTGTTTGTGTTAATATAATAATCTTTAAAAATGAAGCCCAGAATTAGTAATTATTAAGATGAATTGTATTGTTTTTTGATGTGATTTTAATTTCAAACCTGTATAATTTCAATTTAAAATAATTGGCAAATTTTAATTCACACACTTGAAACTATAAAATTAAATAACTATTTGGTAAGCGTACAATCCGATTTCATTTAGTCTGCAAAGAGACTGTTATTAGGCGGACCAAAATAATTTGATCACATTTGACATAATATGTCAGTCTTATACTTCATAGCGTCAATGTATTTTGTTCATTATTATGTATTTTGTTAATTGTAAAAAGTGAACTATTGTACATTCTAACTTGAATAAATATAACAATATTTGTGTAATCAAATCCGCCGATAAAAAGCTACTTTGATGAATTTTCATGAAGTGTCAAAATGTGATCTATATAGAGCGTATATAGAGCGAGATTATTTTCAAGAGTAAAGCCCCTGAGACACAGAGACTGGCCTGTCAATGTATTTATTGGAGCGATATGATCTTCAAGGAAAATATTAAGGAGCTTTATAAGTTGCTTTTGAAGAGAGACACGGGTAAAAGCTAGTGAATAAATAACTAGTTTGGTTAACGTACTATGTCTTGTTTCTCGGCAGTTTCTTAAGTGCAATCGTTTCTTTTGCCAACAAAAATAGATTGTCAAGGCGACACGGCGACACGACGACGACGGCCCGACATTGAATTATCAGTCTCAATTTAGAATATTCGCACTTTTAGTTTATACTCCCATGATCTAAACAAATAATTTATAGTTACGAAGCAAGTATTTGACGATCTCCGTGGCGTAATGGTTACCCAGGAGGTCCCGGGTTCGAATCCCGGTCGGGTCATGATGAAAAACGGACTTTTTCTGATTGGCCTCGGGTCTTGGATGTTTAACTATATATGTATTTGTTATAAAATATAGTATCGTTGAGTTAGTATCCCATAACACAAGTTTCGAATTTACTTTGGGACTAGCTCAATCTGTGTAATTTGTCCCTATATATTTATTTATTAATACAGAATAATAATATGCACATGACTAGAGAACGTGCCTGTGCAGGCCTACTCTCTAAATAAATGATTTAGGGATTAGAATTGGATTGTAAATTGTATAATCAACTAGCTTTTTGCCCGCGACTTCGTCCGCGTGAAGTTCCGGACCCGTTCCCGTGGGAACCACATTGAATTTCGGGAAAAGCTATAGCCTATGTCACTCCCTGATAATGTAGCTTTCTATTGGTGAAAGAATTTTTGAAATCGGTCCCGTAGTTTCGGAGCCTATTCAATTCATACAAACAACCAAATCTTTCCTCTTTATAATATTAGTATAGATTAAGTTAAATATTTTAATATAAAAAAATAAAACATTTAGTAATTTGTTATGGTTTTTTACCCCATTTAACTGATGCCTCCTTCCCTGTTTGAATTGCCTGTTCATTACAAACTTAATTTGCGATCTTCAAATATTGTGCGCAAACATGGTACCCTTACGTAATTAATTAAATCCCAATACAATGTTTGCTCACATGTTTACTTGTTAAATTGTATTCCAGGTTTGCACGTTAACATGGCCAGTGTGAAATTTCTTAATAGGGTTCCGTATTTTTTTGTTATCATAGTATTAGCTTTTCCCCGCGGCTTCGCTCGCGTTAATTTTATGACATAGATCTCGTTTGACAACAAAACAACCCATAGCGCGACTTGTGGCGCCATCTGTTGGCCGACACAGCGCCCTCTATAGTAGAAAAAATATTTTCCCATTGGAATGACATACTTTCACGAGATAAAAAGTAGCCTATGTTGGGCTCTGTACCCCTGACAATATATATACAAATTTTCATAATGATCGGCTGATTAGTTAAGCCGTGAAGGAATAACAAATACACAAACAAACAAACTGACTTTCTCATTTATAATATTAGTTAGGATAATATAATAATTTAAGTCAATGATGGTTCGTGCGAGAAGGAAGTGCGTAGGAGAGCTTATCGTGACCGGCAAAGTAGACGGGAAAAGGCCTCGTGGACGCAGCCCAATACGTTGGTCCGATCAGATCCGCACTGCTCTCGACTCTACAGTTTACAACGCCCTCCACACCGCCGGAGACAGAATCAGATGGAGAAAGATCATACGGGAGAAAGTGATGCTAAAGGGAGGTCACGACCCTCAGCAATGAGGAATACGACGCAAGGAGGAGGATAATAATTTTAAAATAAAAAGTTTAATAAACACATTGCCAGCATGGCAGCAGCAGCACCGGGTCGGTAGCAGGAGACGCACGCTGTTGTAGTCGCGAAGACAGCTGCGCCGCCGCAAACGATCCGCGCCGCGTTTAGTGTGATGTCGTTCATACAAATATATAAAATACAGTCTCCCGCGCCGCTCTCGACCCGCTGCCGTTAGGAATGTGTTTTATCCCTGTTAAGTCATAGGTAGTTAAAATATGATAAACCAAACAAGCAAGCGGGCTACCTGAAGACTGAGCGTCTGCTAGTATATATACAATATTCGGGTAAATTTCCATCCATCTATATAAAATTATTCTTATAAGACCCGATGAAGAATTGTTCATTTTGACGGAGAATATATTTTTTTAATTCCATTGAAAAACCTATCTAATACACTTACTTACACACGTGAAATTTATCAAGGGTAAATGTAACCAGAAAATGGGGTGAACGCACCTAATGTTGGCCATATACTATTTCCAGTAGATTGACATAAGTACCGTTTCGTTGCAGAATACAGTCTTTGGAACTTCGCAAGGTATAAATAACACGAGTTCACACATTTATAAACCCAGTGCTGAAGTGGCTGGAAGTAAAATGAAATCGTTAGTTCAGAGTTGGCCTTCGTATGCACGTTGTCCAGTCATGTTGTTCATAATTCATATTATTAAATAAGCCACTCTATAAAATACCACCATTTCGGAAACAAATTGAAATGACCACTGGAAAAACATGGCCAGGGGAGATAGGTAGCTTGCTTGTTTGCCTGTAATATGACAAAAATTTAATTATATTTGGGCTGTACGACCCCTACGACGTAGAGTGTACGTATAGTCATTATATCAACCCATAATCATCCCACTGCTGGGATACGGGTCTCCGTTCAATCGAAGGTGATTAGAACGTACTCTGCCACGCTGCTCCAATGCGGATTGGCAGAGGCCGGTGTTTTCAAACCGCTAAGGCCATCGACTTGGCTTAACGACTGTCATCCATCGATAACAGCCGGGACCGACGGCTTAACATGCCCTCCGAAGCACGAAGAAGCTCGAGATAACGAAAGCCATCCAAATGCTGGCTAGGGTCGACGTCGCTTAACTTGCGTACGTATAGTAGGCTACGCAATTTAAATCAATAAACGAACGATCCTAGTTCACATTATTCCACATTATGCCACTTTATTAATAATGTGAACCTGCACTGGAATGTATCATTCCAGTGATCAAACCAGTCCAAATGACGGGCTATTTTCAATTCCAGCTCGTCTATTCCAGCGCTACTGGAATAGTGTGCCAATCAGCGCTTTGTAATCAAGACGTAGAACAGTGAACACTGGAATAATGTGGACGAAATTATCCAGTCCAGCACCTGGATTAACTCGCTGGAATAAATAATGTGAACGAGGCAGAAGTTAATAATTTTGTTAAAGTAATGGTTCATAATCGGTATAATAAACAATTTAGTTCATAATATAAATTGAAATATTCATTACATTGTGTAATAACGTTTTATTGGCGCATAATCACTTTATTTCGCTCTTACATCATAGAATAATAATATCTTTCAGATATGACAGTCGATAATTGTATTAAGTAATCCATACTAGTAGGAATGCGAAAGTGATTCTGTCTGTTATTACGTTGAAATCGGTGATCTGATTTAGACGTAATTGAGTATGGAGATAGTTTGGACTCATGTAAAGCTATTGCTTTTAGCGATATCTAGTTTTTTTTAAATTATAGCTGTCTCTGTCAAAGTAATAAAGAAAAAAGGGATAGCTTGAGACACAATGTGGAATTAAAATTAAAATGCATTTCAGAAATTTTAGTTACCCACCTAATACCTAAGTGAAAATTGCGAACACACTCGATTTAAGGTTTACAATCGAATAATTTGCTCGAGTCAAAAATCCGAGGAATCCGAATAATTAAAATTCACTCGACTTCCCTCAATATTGGAACTTAACAATGGAGACTTTCGCATAACATACTTGAGTTGATAACGAAAATCGAATGAATTTAGAATCGAGTCACGTACGGCCATGATAAATGAGGCTGGCCGATTCTCGAATGTTTTTTACTGTAGAAAAAAAGCCGATTATTTTATCTAATCACATAGTTTTTACCGATTTCGAATACGCTTTTGTTCGGGAAAACTCTGTTCGGATTTTAGGGTTCCTTTAGTAAGACAAGGTCGCGTATTTTTTTTTATAAGTTGTAAAAGATGTCCATGTTTTCCTGGTGTCTACAGCATGGGGGATTTTCAAAAGGGGTGTGAAGAGGTTTTTACAGGATCGCAACGCGTTAGTGAAGTACCAAGAGCGTATGCTTGTTTGCTACTTTACTGGAATAAATAAACACAGGTAATTTATGACTTGCATTAAAACACAGATTCAAAAGAAATACCTATAAACATTTATGTTAAAATTTTATTGAAAAACATAAATGCTTATAAATAATCAATTGAAAAAAAATATATGTACGCAGTCATTCGAATCACAGTGGTATGCCTGAAATGTCATAATGAAGAGATATCACCAATAATAATTTTTCATTGATTATTCGAATGATTGATTCATGACTCCAATTATAGGAAACATTTTTAAATCGAGTGAAAATTGTGAAAAATGTGTTTTGAAATCGAATGGACAATCGACTAAGTATTAATTTTGTTTATTCTATGGAATTGCTTTGTCAGTATAGTTTGTTCTGTATGGGAATCGACACCTGATCCACCAGGTTCTAAGATACATCTTCGTTCGGTAAATAACAATCAACATTATAATTTCAAACAAAAACACAAAATTAAAAGCAAAAGAAAACAAAACAAAATCACATGTGTTTTTACAAAAAAACTCGTGGTGCGTCAAACTTTATAGGAATGGTTGTAATTTGCCCTTTTGTACTTTTACGAGTGACGGCCTTTTGTGCGCATTTTTGCGGAAAGGGCCCCGTGAAACAATAGCCTTAGAAGGGGCCCGAGGGCCCACCGTTTTACCTTTTCTTTTAACTTAATGAACGGAGTAATTTTGGAAATACCCAATGGATATAATGATTGGTTTTTTATAAAGGAATTTGTGATCGAATTTTAAAGGAAGACAAAGGATGATTGCGAACTTAACTGGGTTTCTTTCGCCATTTCTTTTACCAGTGGCCATTTTGCTTTTGTTTCCGAAATGGTCGTTTATAGAGTAGATTTTATTTATAAAAATCAATATTATTTGTACACTCTGACCGACAAGAGAAAGTGCCTGTGTGGGCCTAGTTTCTAAAATAAATGTTCTTGACTTATCAAATAATCGTTTCATCTATACATATAAAATTCAAAGTCCTGACTGACTTAACTATATATCAACGCACAGCCCAAACCGCTGGGTCTAGAGATTCCAAATTTGGACTGTAGGTTCCTTACGACGTCGAGGGGTGTACTAAGAAAGGATTTTTCAAAATTCCCACGGGAAAGCGGGATATACGCAAACGAAGTTGCGAGGGTTGTACTAGTTTTTCGAATATAAATGATGCCCGTGGTTTTATTCGCCACCCGTTAACCCGTTTGTCCCGGACTGATATAAAAACGATCCTATGTGCTAATATGTGTACCTGTGTACCAAATATCAAACAAATCTATAAAGTCCTTTTGACGTGCAAAAGTAACATACATTACATTCACAGATTAATCTGAATTTTTTATGCGATTTAACGGATTTAACAATGTAGTTTCATTGTTGAATACGTGACAAGGAAAAATTAAATTTCGCTTTGTTATCGCAAACATTTGAAGTTTTCGCCGAAGGCCGCTAAAAACCTTGAATACTGTATAGCCTTTGTAGACACATTAGAATATATTTTACATGTGTCATGTCTTTTTATTTCTATGAACTCAATGGCGTCGCGTGTTTCGTACTCTAAAACGAACACCCATCCAAACACTGACTAAGATCGACATTGCTTAACTTCACCGTCGATTCTAATCAGTCTTTGGATGGGTTTCGTAATCTCCAGCTTCTTTGTGCTTCGGAGGACACGTTAAGCCGTCGGTCTCGGCTGTTTTCGATGGATGACAGCTAAACCCAGTCTGTGGCCTGCAAGCTGCTTAAAAACATTGCTCTCCGCCAATATGTATTGTAGCAGCGTGGCAAAGTATGCTCTAACCATCGATTAAAGGGGATACCCCTGCAGTGGGATGATTATGGGTTGAAGTAACCAATAAATAATAAATAATATAATTATAAAGAGGAAAGATTTGATTGTTTGTTGGTTTGTTTGAATTGAACAGGTTCCGAAACTACTGGACCGGTTTCAAAAATTATTTCACCAGTAGAAAGCTACATTATCAGGGAGTGACATAGGCTATAGCTTTTCCCGAAATTCAATGTGGTTCCCACGGGAACGGGTCCGTAACTTCACGCGGACGAAGTCGCGGGCAAAAAAGCTAGTAAATAATATATTAGTAAGTTAGATCATAATACTAAAGTGTTTATTCATGCTTTCGCTTAAAGAAAACAACGTCGAAAGTTAATTTTTGTAACAATATTACAATAACCAAGTAAAATAATACAGATGTTTGTGAAAACATTTCAAACTTTTACCCTGTATGAAAGCGAAATCTAGGTCTTATTTACATAATACTGTATTCTATAATACAAAACGAATGAATAGTTTAGATGTAGGGTACGTTTACCATGATAATCACTGGTAGGAATATGTTGACATGACTGCAAAGATGTTAAATGTGTAGATAAGTTGTAAACGGTTTGCTTGCAAAATGTTGTTGATAAAGAATTTCTACTAGCAAGATTATTTTACTCTTATTTAATTTGTAATAGTGCTGCTATATACGAATTTCTAGACTTACAAAAATTATTAATTAAAGAGAGGTAGGGCACAGCGGATAATCCGCTCAAATCGGAGCAGCCCATCTGGGGAAGGACCCTCCATCTTACAGAAGATAGCCAAATAGCATTGATCTCGGCCATGTTGTGTTCCTATTAACTACGGTGACTAAGGTCTCCAGAGCTCTACTTTGGAGGGGTTTCGGAGGGTTGGCAACGCATGAGTGATACCCCCGGTATTGCAAGTATAGGCTACGGTGACGCTTACCATCAGGCGGGCCGTATGCTTGTTTGCCAACTTTGTGGTATAAAAGAAAATTGTTAGCCCAAATATTCGTTAATTACCTACAATAAGTAATCTGAATAAATATTTATTATTTTATTAAAGAGATGAAGGTGGATTGATGTGGAAAAAAGTCGTCTACGATAGGATCGAGCAATGGATCCAAGTGGAATGGACACATTCGGTCCATTTAGCTGATTGTTATTTTATTTTTCTGCTGACAAAAACCTTTATTTGATAACTTTTAGTAGGTACACAGGTCTTCTTTTCGAGTCAATGACTACACACAGCTCAAATCAGATTTGCCCAATACCTGGCAACAGCAACACCCTGATCGGTTGTCATCCCGAGTACACTCTGCTGGGCACGTTGGGCAACCTATTAAATGTGCCATATCTTGGACTGGGGCTCCACAGTCGCAGTTGATGTGGTATGGATCAATGAAGCCTCATTGGGTCAGATTGTTCCGACAACGGCCAACTTGGGTCCAAGGCCTATTAAGCGACTTCCAGATTGGCCATTGTAATTCATGGCCAGGAGCTAGGTGTTCAGCAACTGTTAATGAATGACTGGGTACACAGAAAGACAGATTACTTATTGGATAGGATTTTTATTCCGTAAGTAAATCATTCCGGGAACAACAAGATATCGGCAAACCCGCGGGCGTCAACTAGTAGTGCAATATTATTATGGTTAGTGTAAAATTACTAAAAGTCATAACACCTTTATGCGTATAGGCATAACGGCTAAAATTAAATTGAAAGTCATAATAAAATTATAGCCACTTTGAACTTTATGTGTTAGGTAATAAAGTATATGAAGGGTTATGTACAAACGTGACCGATGCTATGTAACGCGGTATATCTTGATAATAGATATTGCAATGTCGTGACCGGCACGTGTATGTATATAACAATAGTTTTATGTAAGCACTAAGGTAGTATATTATGTAAACTTTGCTAGAATTTTAGTCTGTAGAAATTATCGCATTCCTTAGGTCACTTTAATATAGTCGAAGTGACTTCATTGTACTGCATTTTATTGTGTTGTCGTTTGTATGGGAATAGAATAAGAACATTTAAAGTGATTTACATAGGTGTATTTGCGGTGGATGACATAGGGTCGTATTACTCGTATCATACAAGGTGTTAATTTAGTCAGTTGCAATATTTGAATAGAAAATCGTAAGAGGCGTAAATAAGTCGTCGGTGCTATTTTAAAAGCCGTAAACAGATTCTTGTATTTTTTTTACTTACAAAGATTTGAACGAGTTTTGCAATGTGATCGAAAATTTTTCCTAATTTTTCTGCGGCGTTTCTTTGAAGCGGCAGTGACCACCGCCCACCGCATACTGAGAGGCGGGTGTCGGCGGTGTCTCACACGGAGTGATTTCATAACATAAAATGTATGGTGTGCCATGTGCCATAAGGGCGGATTTGGATTTTTGTCAAAAACATTAAATGTAAGTTTATTATAATGTTTTTTCACATATTCGTGATCAGTATCAGCAGTAGATTCGCCTCCAAAAATATTTCAACTGTACAAAACAACACAATGTATTAACCAAAAAAATAGAGATCCTTACAAAAAACTAGAAACTAGGACGGGGCGCTACTCGGCGCTAGTAATTTATATTTTGTTGGCACACGCCAACCTCATCGTGTTCTTTAGACAGTATTTACTACAAGATAGATAGAAGCCTTTCCACTCTCATTATTCGCCCAACTTCAGTCAGCTATGAGTGTAGAGGCAGGATTACAATATAAGTCTTCAATGTTGTGTATGAGTGACCCTGTTCCCCTGAATTATGCTTGTCAGCGGCCACATGTGGTTCTACCTTAAGTATATCACACATTAAACCGTTAACTTCCAAAAATAGTTAACTAATATAAACTTTGATCGACGATGAACTGTTTATATCTATATTTATACTTGAATGTTTGTCTTATAAGAACTTTGGTTAAGTTTAAAGTTCTTAACTAGTATCTTTTTGGTTCGGAACGTAATTGTGTTATGAAAAACATAAACAAGTGGTATTTTATATTTATTTTCTTGTACAGTCCGCGGCATAAATGTTATCACTTTAGTGTCACATTAATATTAATTACATTTTCACTCAATTGATGTCAATCCGAGCCGTGTGGTGTGCCATGGGTGTCGTAAAAGGCGACTAAGGGATTATAGTAAGAAAAGAATGGGCAGCAGCATTCTTCAACTAGACTGGATTACCAACTGAACTGCGCTCGCCCACCCGCCTGCCAAGCGTGGCGAGTATTGGTAAAGCGCTTTGGTCCAAGGCGTTTGGAGGAGGCATATGTCCAGAAGTGGACTTCTTGTGGCTGAGTTGATGATGATGATGTCATTGAAAGTCAAAGAGCGAGACAGCGTTTGAGATTAGACTAGATTTTAACTGTTTTTATTAGGAGAACCGAACCGCTGGTGTCAGTGTTCTCAAGCTATTTAACTAAATAAAATGTTATAATTTTTATTTTGAAAATATATAATGTAGTTTCAAAAATTTCACCTCCTCAAGAATGGTTAGTTGAACGGGAACAACTTTAAAAAAAAACGAGCGGGTGACCCTGATGTCAAGCAAATAGCAAGGCATCATTGCGAACGCTAGTTAAAACACAAAAGAAGCACTGACATTTCCACGAAATTAAAAAAAAGCATTGCCCGACCAATGGGCGACCCCTTCAGCGTCCCTTTGAAATACTCATGTTAAGTGTACTTCCGTCTTTCCTTCCAACCGTAAAGATTTACTGCTACATAAACTAAAAAGACGCCATGTTTCTCAAAGAGTGTTTGTGTCTGCACTATATCCAACTTTCTTTCTTGTAAGCTGTCAAATTATTTTATTATACACGAAAGTTGAATAGCTCAGTGGATAACCAGCCTATATTCTGGTATTTTTTTTATGTTATACCGCAGCAAACAAGCAAACCTGAAGGAAACTGGTAGCCGCCGAAATAATGAAGAGTAGAGAAAAGGATTGACATAAATCTTGTGCAAAAGTGCGAAGAGAAATCGTAATTATTTTCGTGTTTCATTTCCATCGATAGATTTTCACGGTGGAAATCAATCAATGTAAATATTATATTATATACTTAATTAAATGCGCTACGTGCAGTCAGCAAATGAAATAGATAACCAGGGCCGTAAATATGATTAAAGTTTACTAAATATAGCTTTAAATGATTTACTCAAATTTTTATTTATCAAAAGTATTCTCATTAAGTTAATGTACTTATTTAATTTTTGCATTTCAAAGAGATTTTTTTTTTCATTTGTTAACTATAAATATACTTGACCACTCCTTCTGGTTTGTTATGTATTCTGAGTAATACATATCCCCGAAAATATTAGTATCTTGTGTAACCGCGGTTGACAGTATGTTAAGTAAAGTATAGTTAAGTTTAAAGTTATAACCATGGCCTTATTTGGTTAATACTAAGTTAACACATAATCTGTTTAGTAGTTGTGTAACCTTGTGGCGTCGTGTATGCTAACGAGCCGCAAGGTTGCCGTGAGAAAGGCAAATGGGTTTTTATAATATTGGAAAAATACGCCAATATGTGTATTTAAGAGAGGTAGGGCACAGCGAATAATCCGCTCAAATCGGAGCAGCCCGTCTGGGGAAAGACCTTACAGAAGATCGTAGCCAAATAGCATTGGTCTCGGCCATGTTGTGTCCCTACGGTTAGTAAGGGCTTCTGGAGCCCTTACTGCACATGGGAGGGTTGGCAACGCGTGAGTGATACCCCCGGTATTGCAACCGTCTATAGGCTACGGTGATGTTACTATCAGGCAAGCCGTACGCTTGTTCGCCACCTTTGTGGCATAAAAATATAATATTACTATCAATTATATTACTTTCTACTCTTGTATGTGTATTGAAAATAAAGTCTATCTATCTATCTAGCTGTAAATCTATTATTCTTACTACAATAGGCTGATAATACATAAAGATAATTATGCATGCAGAATCAGATTAGGTCACAACTGCATAGCCTAAGACCAGTTCAACCTGTTCAGAACAGGTGGGAAATCTAAAGGCCTGGTGTGCCAAACATCTGGCTTAATAAACATTGTAACTTAACATAATGTTTCTGCAATATCAGCCTTAAAACATAGTATTATAAGTCACTTTTCTCTAACATCAATTTTTTTTTTGTTTACTTTGTAAAATATGCTTTAAAGTCTTCAAATAAGTGTTATTTTAATTTGTTGCAAAAATTTTCGGGAATTGCACACAGTGTGTTGAGAGAAATTAGCACTTAATGTGAAAGTAGTATGGTGGATTTTTGAATGATGTGTGTAGCCAGGTGAACAATGAACAATTTTTGTGATGTAAATAATATTTAAAAGTAATATAAGTGAATTTAAACAATTTTGGTGTACACCTGTTCCTTAAAACAGGTGTTATTTACAGCGGCATAAATATTTTGTCACTTTCGTACCTTGTCACTTTTGTATATCATTTTAATTGGTGAAGACATTTGAGTCAACATTCCAACAATAATTTTATTATAGTGACAAGGTACGGTCACGGTGAGTACCACATGGGAGGGGTTGGGAGGATTGGCAACGCGTGAGTGATACCCCCAGTATTGCAAGCGTCTATAGGCTACGGTGACGCTTACCATCAGGTGGGCCGTATGCTTGTTTGCCAACTTTGAGGTATAAAAAAAAAACTTTTCAATATTGTATTTTTAACCTACAACACTATTACAAATTCTTCTACAGAGATTTTATTACAGACAAACTGCTGGGAACACAATTACTATCTTTTGAGAACTTGCAAGTTATTTCGAAGTTACTGGAGAGCACTGAGTTAAGCTATTTCGAAGTTAGTCTAGTTAAATTATCACTAACTTTACTGTAAAGAGCTTAACCATCTATACATATAATTATACAGCGCTGGTCAATTCTCATAATTAATTGCTTACTTACAGTATTATCGATTAGATAAACGGCAAATCACACGACTGTTCAGAGATAATCGAAAAAACTCGAGGACATCACTATTACATAGGCGTACGTTACACCCACATCCCTAGAAACGTCATTCTTTTTTTCGTGTGTATTCGGCAATACACGCAAAGATGTATTTTATTCAATTTTATTAGTTTTTTCTATTATTAAGACATTATTAAGTCTTAAATTATGTAGAAGAAGAGGAGATAAAAAGAAAATGTGTTAAAATCGAGTAATGGAGGAATTCGACGAAAACAAGACTCACGCGCCGCCGCCCGCGCCGCCGCTACGATGAAGTAGGTTGATATATATCCAATATCTATATAATTTCAAAGCAAAATGGTGAGTTGTTTTAAAGTTGAACTCTCAAAAAGAGAAAAAATAATAAAATCTCTTAATAATTTAGATTTCCTAACAATTCGGCCGGCGACCTGGTAAGAAAACAAAATGGCCGTTCATTTTGCAATTAATTTTTTAATAATTTGTCGTAATGTTCCTTTAAATTTGTAATGAACAAATTTTTTCTATGGGATTGTTGCCTTTAGAAAAAGTAATGATCGTTATCCTTTTCCCAAGATGTGATGCATTGCATATTCATTTGCATAATATTATTATAAATAATGTCAAATCAAGGCATTGTGTGTGGCTCAGTGGTACCTACGTTCCATGCATCAATGGACTAACATCATTCCAAATATCAGTGATCTTAGTATGTAAACCACATTCAGCTAAACAATTGTTTGATGTTTGACCAAAAACAATTTGGTCTAAGATGAATATTATGAATACATTAATAATTATTGTACTTCACAATTATTGTGTTAGGTACTAACACATTTGGAAGTTATTTGACCTTGGTAAATGGCCATTGCTGGACCAACAAGAATACATTATAAGTAGACCAATATAGTTTGGAAAACCCTTTCCATATATATATATTTTTTTTTAAATACAGAAAAACAAAGACTGGCCGCACTTTTATGTAACACATGGGATTTCTTGCAGTGACTGTCTTTACAGCTGCTTTACAGTTTACAAAATTTATAAGAGGTATTTGGCACAAATTTAAAGTTGGAAAAGAAGAAATTATTTATTAATTTGTGTACCTGCCATGAGAATTTTTTATTATGCCAACCATTATATTTTTATCCGAGATTAAGGAACTGCGAATGATTTGAGGGATCATTTCTTTCCGAATTATATCCTAGATATAAAGGATGCGTCTAGTTTGCGGGACTAGTTCCGTTCTTATTTATCATGGATTTTGGGACATTAGCGTCTGACACATTGGGGTCAGATCATGTTTCCTGTTCATAAGAATCTTGGATTTAGGGATTGCGAATAGCACAATTGGGGCTATTTCTTCCCGGTTTTTTACTCTGGATCTATTATCCAAAAATTGCAGCCATCCACAGACAGGAGGCACTAAGCTCCATGTGGTTTTGTTTGTGCTGAATACCTCTTTCCTGGCACAAATAATTAGCATTTATTAACAATAATGTATCTTAGCGATGCGTATGGTTATAATAATATTTTCTTTTCTCGGACCATTACCTTCGTGAAAATCCTTTTTCCAAGCAAGCAATGGAAAACAAAGTTGGCCTTAGTCATGTGATTTTGTGAAGAATATAATTTCAGAATTAATATAATTTATTTCAGAAAATAATGGATTGATTTCCAGAATACGAGTTGTCCTTATGAGACCATACATCATATATCAACCCATAATCATCCCACTGCAGGGATACGGATTTCCCTTCAACCGAAGGAACCATTTCTTTCACAAAATTAATTTATTTTTTCTAGCAATGCATTAATGACAATGGTGAACAATGTTTACCTGGTTATGTGAATGGTTTCTTAAAAGAACCATCTCTGCCAAAATTGTTAAAAACAATAATATTAATTTATTCCAGACCATAATGCATTAAACACAATGGCATATGTTAACCAAGGAAAGTGATGGTTATAGTTGGAGATTTATTTTAAAAATGTACATAAAAATATATTATTATGTGTTTACATGCCTTTAGTGGAGGTTTTTTGAGACAGTTACCTACTGTTCTGTCTTTTATGCATTATTTATAAAAATGGTGCTTGAAATAATTACTCTTACTGGTAAAACATAACGTTTTTTCTTTTTTCAGAATTATAGAAGCTTATAACGTTTTTTCTGTTTTCACAACGAGAAAAATGCCAACTTAAGTCAGCCTTTTGTTTTTTGGCAATATCTATAACTCCCGTCTGACGCATTATTCTTTTGCGAATTTCAGCTTGTTTGAACAAGACTTCGATCAGTCGATCGAGACTTCATATTTTTTCAATGGCTAATTAATAGCCATTGGCTATTTATCAATATATTAATTTAGTACTGGCAATACTAAATAATTTAAAATTATTTTTTCATTTGACAGCAGTACTATTATGCCAAAAACTGTTAGCAAAGACAGTTGTTGCCAAAGTAAAACGTCACGAAATTGACAGTGACATTAGTGACAGAGAAAGATTTGTTTTTTGAATAAATAAAAATAATTATTAATAAAAAAGTTATTAATCCTTCCTTTCAGTGTAAACAAAGTTTAAAGGAGCCATAATGTGTAAATACACAGTAAATATATCGCATTGTTGTGTAATCATGCAGTAATGAAGGAGTCAAGTATGCCTCAAAATTTGGGCTCGGTTTACAAAACAATGGAAAACCGATTGTTGTTATGCACTGAAGTATGAGCTAGTTTCGAACTTCGTTTTATTTTTTAGGACTGCGCGAGCCAGCTGTGTTGGCGATCAGTATACTTAACTGTTTTACATACGCTTATTGCACTTGGCGGTCTTAGCCTGAAAGACTACCTATGACAAAGCATAACGACATGTTTGTACTACAGCACAACCAGAAAGTCAGTAGGTAATGAAATTACAATGAATCTGTCTTTTTTATTAGGTACTCAACCAAACTTGCAAGATACAGTTTCAAACAAGTTGTATGAATTAGGTAGTTCCTACTTGGCAGAGAAATACATTTA
This sequence comes from Endotricha flammealis, assembly GCA_905163395.2. Lineage (NCBI taxonomy): Eukaryota > Metazoa > Arthropoda > Insecta > Lepidoptera > Pyralidae > Endotricha > Endotricha flammealis. Next base: position 1,927,566 of record LR990869.1, on the reverse strand, counting down.
GATAAGATAAGGCATCTTGTCATAAAAAGATTTTTTTCTGCAGAATAAAAATATATATTTTTTAAATAAAATTAATATATTGTGTGAAAAAACACATACTATACAAGTAATTATGTTATGGAAATGGCCCTTGTTGCTTTGTATAAGTAAAAAATATGGTTTCTTTTTAATAAGAAAGATTTTACATATGTAAAATTCCTATAAGTAGTTACAAATACTATGAATCTTATGGAACATAGGGTGATACCTATATACTTTGATCATTTTGTGATGATGAGCGTCAGTGTATATTCAAGACAGGTTGTAGGATACTGGTGTTAAACCTTTTGTGTAATAATATAAATAATATTTGCTGTGATTTTATATATGCACTTACTATAAACCTATTCTATTAAGTAATATATATTTATTGTTGAAAAATGGTTGAATTTATACATAGTTGATACTAAAATACTATCATATTCTCTATGTCAACATGGTTTATCCAGTAATTATGTTGGTACTGTGAATAAACAAAAATAGAATTAATTAACTACATTAAAACTATAGTTAATATAGTACATATATTCATGATTGGAATTATCCTGACCAGTCTTGAGTTTATAAAACTGTTAATGATTGAACAATATTAAAATTGCTCAATTCTGTTGCTTTCTGATTGCATAATATTTATGTATGTACTTTTAATTTATGTTTCAGAACTAAGCTATGGTACAGTTCGCAAAACAAATTGATGAACTTTGATTTCTTAAAACTACAATTTAACTAATGTGGTTTATTCTAAAATAAACAAATGACTTTCGAGTATTTGACACAATTAATTTATCAGCTATACCTTAGCTGGTATAAGATCTTATCTTGTATAAGCATTGTCACCCAAAGAAGCACTTCAACCCTTATGTTGCTGAGGGTATGAGATAATGTGATTAAAGCTTGTTGCAAGTTTTACAATTAATCAACGGACAGTATAACAGAAAATAGTGTTTTTTAAGTTTGTACTTTTATAATTAATATTTTTTGATTCAATATAAGTACAGTAAGAAATTACTGAACCTGTCCAGACAAGGAAGGACAATGGTTATTGAAATTTCCATTTCATATAACTAAAACTAGACTTTCGAATCCTGCATTGAATTGCTTTAAACATTGGGGGGAGTTCAGTGAAATGTGTATGCAGGTTTGAAAGATCATCCAGTTGCATTGATTGATTTTTAAATTTAAAACAAATAGGTATATTCAAAGATAAATACCTAAGCAAGAGATTTTTGTACTGTAAAAATCAGTAGGACTTTGTAATAACTTGTCCTTTTACTTTAAATTCACTATGAACTGACTCATCTAGTGTGTTAATTCTTATCAAAGGTTGTCCACTTTTCTAGAGAAAAACTATGGGCATGAACTTTAAAAGTAGAACATTTAGATATATTTTACACTGCATTTGCATGGTGTTTAATTGAGATCTATAATATGACTGTAATATCTGTATTGGTTTTACCTATCTAGTCATCAATATTAATATGGTTTAAGAAATCTGTTTCTCATGAGAACTTAAATAATAATATGTTCACTTACTGAGAAACAAATATTAGTCAGATGTTTTTTCTGAAACTGTGAACCAAAATGGACATTTATTCCAAACTATTTGGAGTTCGTACCTACCTATATTTATTAAAAAAAAAAAAAAAAAAAATATTTTTATTTTCATGCCAACCCTTTTTTGGGATAGGTAGGCAGAAATACAAAGGGAAGATAAATATTATAATTTTCTGTTTACTACAGAATCATCTTCAGAACTGGTGTGCATACCATACCTATAGGTATTTGGGGTTCTGGTTATAATATTAAGGACAAAATGGGCAAAAAATCCAGATGCTCTAAACATCTACTGTAAGTAAGCAATTAATTATGAGAATTGACCAGCGCTGTATAATTGATGATTAAACGAACTTACCTGTACGTGAAGTTCTATCATAATTATACTAGCTGTTCAATTCTCATAATTAGGTCCCTCCCAAGTACCCCTCCCGTAAGTGTATGGGATACACAAATCTGTATTTAGCCCACATTGTCCGAGTCGGGCGTAGACAGAATAGTATTCTCTGTCTACGGAGTCAGGAGTACTTTAAACAAAATGACGTTTCTAGGGATGTGGGTGTAACGTACGCCTATGTAATAGTGATGTCCTCGAGTTTTTTCGATTATCTCTGAACAGTCGTGTGATTTGCCGTTTATCTAATCGATAATACTGTAAGTAAGCAATTAATTATGAGAATTGACCAGCTAGTATAATTATGATAGAACTTCACGTACAGGTAAGTTCGTTTAATCATCAATAAAACAGTAGACCCCGATATGTCTGTACTTTGAACATATTTGGCAAAAATGGAGAGGAAACAGTTAGAGAAAGATAAGAAAAGTGAATTTTATTTTATTTTATTTATTGTCTGTTCGAACGCGCACATCTTCTAAGTTACTGAACGGATTTGTTTCATTTAAATCGCATGACAGGAAAAGGAGTTATCCTTATTTGAACATTTCACGCGGACGAAGTCGAGGGTAACAGCTCGTTAATGTAATATAAGGAATCTATCTATCTATAAACATGGTGGGACACTGTAAATTTTTGGCGGTGAGAGCCCTACGCTCCCGCAACAGTCCGGTGTCTCAGAAAAGGGTGTTAGTACACCCGAACTGAATTTTTCAATTATTAAAAAAAAAAAAAAACATGGTGGTCCGAGTTATACAAAATCTACATACAAATTAGCCCCTATCAATAGGGGCATTGAAAGTGAACGGTTTCCGAGATTTTGGTAAGGTTAGTTAGAGTCAATTGAGGGAAGGAGTTGGAGTTGGAGGAGGGAGTTGGGATACCTCCACGCGGTCCACCCTGGTAACGTCGGCGAGTAATTCCTTAGTTTCTGGACCCAACTCTGGAATTATTGCCGACGGCCAAATTCCCGACGCGGTGGGTCTGCTCCCCGTGCTCCTACCTTGGATGGAGTACGTGGGATGCGGACAAATCCGCTCCCCCTTGCATCCGTACTGGTGCTGGGGGTGGAGCGACTGAGGAGACAACCTCGTTAAAAAACAAGAGGTGGAGCCGGCCGCGCTTGGCTCGGCCGGCTGTATGATGAGCGGTGGTGGACTCGTTCGCTCGCTGATCCTCCCCAAAAGCGTCTTCGCCCCGACTGGTGTCCGGGCCTACTCCACCCGTTGATACCGGGGGCGACCTCCGTATGGTGGAACGCGGAGGCCCTACAGACACTGGGTCTCGCCAACCCAGACACTGCGGGGGGCGTTAAGGGTTGGGTCACATGGGCGAATGAGACCACCCTGGAAGATGGAGTGCGCGGTGGCGCAAAGTGTCACAGAGTCCACTAAGTACGTAGTGGACGCTGTGGCACTTGGAGTGGGCGCAGGAGGCGCGGTGGAGGAAGAAAACCTCGTTAAAAAATTGAAGAAGAGGGGCCGGCGGCTCGCTGAGCCCGGCCAGCGGTCGCACGTTGTTGCGACCGCAGAGATGGAGGGGACCCTTGCCCAGCCGAGACGGCGAGCCGGGGAAGGCCCGTCGTCTTGAGGGGGCAATGGTCCTCGGTGTCGGCAGTGCACCTGGATGCGGTGTGCTGCTGACGCGGCGTTCCGGGGAGAGCGGGTCCGGCCAGTTTAACTTTGGCCGGACGGCCCTGGCGGGGTCGCGGATGTATCACAGTACCCGTGGCCCCGTCACTTAGGGGGCGAGTGGCATCCCGTCAGTTTTTTAGTGGTAAGTCCCACAGTCCCCACCGCATATTCCCCGGGCGGTGGGGCTGCTGCAAAGCATTTTTCTGACGATAATATAAAAAAAAAAAAAGGTAGTGTCAATGTTTTTATGCCACCTAACGGTCACAGACATGGCTTAAAGACTGATATCTATCGAAAACAATCGGGATCGACCGCTTATGTACCGTCAGAAGCATAATATAAAGCTCATTTGAAAGAAATCTGCAGCTATCTTGGAACGAATCCAGAAAGATATTAAACAGAAAAAAAATCGTTTATTTTTCATGCACATTAGCAGGAAATATTTTTTCACGTAAAAACAGATCAGGAATATGAAACGAAAGTGACAGAAATGGATGACACAGTAAAATCAATGCATACAAATTTGTACAATAATTATGCTTCAGTTGAAAACAAAGTATTTAAAAAATATTGTGACACTCGTTCGCTTTTAAAAATGGTCTCGTTAAAATAATTACCAGGTAATGAGGCAATATGGCCGCTGAAAGCGGAGTAAAAGCGGCCAAGTGTGTGCCGGAATCAGTGCAGTTTATGGTTCCGTGGTTTAAAAAAAAATAGACACGATTTTAGTAGACAAAGGTATAGAAGAACTCAGATGAAGTAAGACGAAATGCCCACAATTTTTCATTTAATTTCGCGAAAGTGTGTCCTGCATTACATTTAAGAATTATACACTACTATGTACATAATTAATATTTATTTATAAAACATCCTGACATGTTCATGCACACAAATGTTTGCCCTGCGCAGAATTCGAACCCACTCGATCACCGGGGCCCTGTCATAGAGGAAAAGAAAATAAAAAAGAAAAATTTGTGTCAAATGATGTGCCCTTTTGCGTGCGAAGAGTGGTGGCCGGATTTTTAGTCCAGCCAACCTAGTTCCTCCAGAAAACTGGCCAGAGACTTGACGTTGCTGAGTGTCTCCCCAAAAATTGTCTGGGTTTCCTGGCCTGTGTCTTTTTAGCGCATGGTAAAATTGTTAGTACAAAATTTTAAAGGATATCCCAGAATAATAGTTTCATTTCGCAGTAGAACCCTGAATGACAACAAGAGCAAGTGCAAATTGCATACATTAAGCAGTAAAGCAGGTGTGGGAACAGCATCTGCTCGCCCGCCGCCCGGCAGTAAACTTAAAACCAGATTGACGTGAATTTTTAAATTTTTAACTTGAAATATTTTAATTTTATACAATTTTTTGCAAGCAAATTAGCCACTCGTGTAGTTATACTATACTATACTATAGTAGGGGCTAGCGAAATTGAGAGAGACAGAGTATTTTCAACGGACAGAGGACGCGCATTTGCGGAGAGCTACTACGAAACGTAAATCCGATACTTCGGCCGAAGTATCGGAAGAATTTTAACTACTTATGAATTAAAAGGTTTTCTCATGGTTATTTTATTAATTCCTTGATTGTATGCATGAAATACCTTGTACTTTATGATTATTGTATTCGACGTTTAAAATTTACGTTTCGTAGTAGCCCTCCAGGAAGGCGCATTTTCGGCGCAGTTGATCCTGTACACATTTACGGGCGTTGGTTGGTTACGGATGATGGATAATATTACGAAATATATATTTTATCTGTATTGTCTAGAATAATGAATATAGCTATAAACAGTAAAGAACCAATAAAATAATTTATTTCGCAACAAACAATATTAAAATTTGAGCGAAGACAATAAAATTACATTTACAAGAGAAATTTAATCAAATAAAATTCACGACATCATTTCGACATAGCGCAATTTCAGCAAAATGAAACAAGAAATTTAAAATTGATAAGTCTAGCTTTTATTACAGTTAGTGTTTGAGTTTGCTGAATATAAATAATATTTTTAACTAGCTGTCCTCGTGGTTTTTACTATGCGGTATGGGCTAAGGCCTAAGTCCCCAACCCCTCTTCAGAACATTATAAACAAAAATTTAAAGTACCCCAATTTCATCCCACTTTTCGCCAATTTATGGGGTGATTTCTGGATTAAAGACTATGTTCTTTCTCGGGTCTCCTACTATTTGAATACAAATAAGATAAAAAAAACGAAATAAAGAATATTAGTGGCGGATCACTAAAACTATGAAAAAAAAACGAGTTTAAATTTAATTTTGTTTGTTTGTCTTTTTTCATTATTTTTTTGTTTCATCAAATAGGTATGTGATGAGCTTCATGAAAAACTCTTATGGATGAAAAATTAGCTTTTTAATTTTATTTTTTTATTTTTTTTTATTTTTTACATTTTGAGTAGACATTATGATTTATGATATTTATTATATGTGCATATCTACGATAACAGTTCTTGAGATTATGTTATCAGATATAGATCTGTTGACGCAGGAAAATTCGAAGTAATACAGTATGTACCTATGTCTATCCAGTTCATAATAATAATGTCTTTTTTTTTAATTCATAGGTACTGTTAGTATTATAATGTCAAAATGATTTTTTTACTTGACGTGACACAGACAATTCATCATCATATCAATCAACCCATAATCAGGCCATCATTGCAAGGTTATGGGTTTCCTTTCAATCGAATGGGAATAGAGCGTACTCTGCCACGCTGCTCATGATAATATGAAAAAATAGTCTACCTGTCAGTTTCTTCGACTAATCTCATAAACGACTACACAGATTTTGACGAATCTTTCGCTGGAATGTCCTTATCGAGGAGTACCTGTTACTATTTTTTGAATTCCCAGGGGAGATGGTCACTCTTTATCTAATTAAAATGTATAATATTGCTAAAATGTTAATGTTGATTCGTAAAAAAAGAATAATAATTATATCCCACGTTCTGTTTTGTAGAAGAAAAAACAGTTATTACTTTACAACAAAATGCGAAAAAACTAAAACCTTCGAGGCCCCACCTGTCGACGAGTCAACAACACTATAAACACATTTGTACTGCGCTAGGGATGGGACATCGACATCGATGTAATTTAATACTGCAATGGTAATAAAAAGTTACGTGTTTTGTTTTGTAATTTTACCGGTTAATTTATAACATTTCACCGGTCAATCTCCAACATTTGACGTGTCTCTTCAACCACTCGACATTGGCGGAATTTTATTGTAATGTGTTTAAATAAACACATAAGGAAGAAGCCCTAAAAAACCCTTACATCTATGTATTTAAACGTAAGTATATATTTTGTTTACACGGCTATCTGTCTAGAGAATGTGCCTGAAAATGCACTTTCATAGTAAACACTTTCTCTTTGCACGATGTGAACCTGATATCGGTTAATCAATTGATGTAATGAAAATGGTAAAATCAAGATAAAGACCCTGCTTCACCACTTACCGAGAGGTTCGACAAATATGTTAACATATTTTTGTAACATTATTCTAACATACTTTTATTGACAGAGAAAGTCTGTCAAAAATCCCACAAATCCTGTTACTTTTCTGACAAGCCAATCAGGCCTTACAGAATTAAAAGATATTTATTTGACGACCTCCGTGGCGTAATGGTTACCACGCCAGACCGCCACCCAGGAGGTCCCGGGTTCGATCCCCGGTCGGGTCATGATGAAAAACGAACTTTTTCTGATTGGCCTCGGGTCTTGGGTGTTTATCTATATATGTATTTGTTATAAAATATAATATCGTTGAGTTAGTATCCCATAACACAAGTTTCGAATTTACTTTGGGGCTAGCTCAATCTGTATGAATTGTCCCTATATATTTATTTATTATTATTATATTATTTATTATTTGCCTGTAAGTGGTACAATAGTGAGTAGTTCATTAAAACTTAGTATCCTTGTCGGATTATGAGAGGTAAGAATATAATAATTTTAAGTAAGTAAGTAGATAGGTACTACTATTTATTTTTAATTGTTGGCAGTAGTTGTTAGTATTTTTTAATTACTTTATTTGGACTTAAGCCATTACTATTATAATGTAGAATTTTATCGATAATACGAGAGCACGTCACTAATCTGTAACTACACACAAGTCGTTATCATTTTGGGTTTCCGTGTTGCGACGTGTGTTAAAAAAATGGTTTAATTTCACGTATTCAAAACTACAAAGTAAGTTGCAAAACGCTCCTATTTGCATATAAATAAGAGTGCAATTTGTATGGCATTAGTATTAGTGTTAACAAAAATATTAAAATTCGCAAAGCACCGCTTTCCAGAGCCGTTTTAATTTGATTGTGTTGTGATAAACTTTAATTTACGTGTTTTTACGTTGGTAACAAATCACTGACAACTTGTATATTATTTTTTGGTTGTCTAAATAATGTGCCATATTATGGCCATCTTCTATTCTTGTCCAGTCTGTATTTTGCCAAACCGGACAAGGATAAAATGTAAGATGAAATCATTATTTAGTTAGCCGACACATGGATATATGAACATTACTGAGGAGGTGGAGATGTATAGAGGTCGATACGTGGAGAAACTATCGCACTATAGCAATGCATTGGCTGTCATGCTCGTGGACAACTCTAATGTGGTCAAACGTCTAGAGAGACCACATCTGCTGAAGAGCAATTAAGGGCACTGGCCCCTTCTCCTCCACCCGCCATAACTTCACTCATCTCATCCGATTATGTTCAAACGAATGATGGCGGATTGAAAAAAAAAATGTTAGCCGATGGAAGGGTTTGCCTGTTTAGACTGTAGCGGTTGCAAAAAAAACATGTGAAAGTTAATGACACCTTTACGTTATTGAAAGATTTTAACAGGGTCGGCAACGCGTGAATTATTCCACTTTCCACGGTGGTGTTGTCCATCGATAGGCTACCGGTGACCGGTCTTACCATCAACCAAACCAAACAAAAATCCTAGAGTATCCTAAAAAAATCTTTCTTATTTTTCTTTAAAAAAAATCATACATTATTCAGACCATCCTAGTAGGTGTGGCATACATACCGACCGTGGTAGGTTTGACGACCTCCGTGGCGTATGGTTACCACGCCAGACCGCCACCCAGGGGTCCCGGGTTCGATCCCCGGTCGGGTCATGATAAAAAACGAACTTTTTCTGATTGGCCTCGGGTCTTGGATGTTTATCTATATATGTATTTGTTATAAAATATAATACCGTTGAGTTAGTATCCCATAACACAAGTTTCGAACTTACTTTGGGGCTAGCTCAATATGTATGAATTGTCCCTATATATTTATTTATTTATTTAAAAAAAACATATATTATTCAGACCATCCTTGTAGGTGTGGCATACATTCTTTGTTAACAATAAAATACATTATGGATCTAAAAGATATCAACTCAACATTCATTGCATTTCTGTACACCAGAAATGATTATAATTGCATATCAGAGCACATACAATTAGCAGTTATCTTTGCCCTTGGAGTAATCATTATAAATTACTTCTCAGTTCACAATACCTCTTTCAGCGACTTTGTCTACAAAAATAATTTCTTTATAAAATTACTAGCGCCCCGCCCCAGCTGCGCACGGGATTTTGTAAGAACCACAAAATTTTTTTGGAAAATAAAGTACCTAGGTACTAGGGTATAGAGAACCGGTACTATCTCAAGGAACCGGGATTTTCGGTACCGGACTATGCTGGAATTATGCAGTTTTCTGCAATTATGCGAAAAACCAGTTATCAATAAAATATCCCATGATTCATACAATGGTTCTGCATCGATTTTTCATGTCATAAATCAAATCTTTTTGGGCGACATTACCCAAGTCCTGGGGGGGGCAATTCACGTAACAAGAACCGATTCTACTTCGATTCAACGACAATGTCCCGTTCAATTTCTATTTTGTATGAGCGAGACAGCGAGTGTCGTTGAATCGAAATAGAATCATTTTCTTTCGCAAAATTGCAAAAAATGTTAATGAGTCAATAACTTAAAAAATGCGTATCACAAACTGGCTGTTTGACTGCTAAAGCAAATAAAATAACCCTGTTCAAATAGGACCGTAACCCAAAACCCCGGATATAAGTGTGTAACCCGTATAGCTTCCCATCATTCTATCAGCTAGACAGACGGTCAGACAGACAATCGGTGCATTCATCGTAGGTCGGTGCACTGACATCGAGTGGATGCACTTAATATGGTTTCTATATGGTTTATTTTGTATCGTATGTAAATTGATTTTATTTTATTAGCTACTAGCTCCTACCCACGGTTTTAGCTTGATTTTGTATGTACCTGGATCTGTATTTTATTTATTCTTATAAATGTACTTATACATTGTAACAAACGAGTGAAAGAAAAAAAATTGCTAAATGACAAAAAAAGGCCGTAACCGGGTTTCTTTCGCCATTTGTTTTACCGGTGACCATTTTGCTTGTGTCCGAAATGGTGGTAGTATATAACGTAGTTTATTTTCTTTATACATATATACAAATTGTAAATGACAAGAAAAAGTGCCTGTGAAGGTCTTATTTCTGAAATAAACGATTTCATTTCATTTCGGTGTAACACTACTGCTTGTTCTCCGTGCTTCTGGCTCGTTAAGCCGTCTGTCCTGGCTGTTTTCGTTTGACTGTCAGTAAGTCAAGTCCGTGGCTGTAAGGCAGCTTGATAACTCTATAGCCAATCCACATTGGAACAGCGTGACAGACTACGCTCTAATTACCTTGGGGGACCCGTATCCCAACATACATTTTAATTTTAATGAGAGGTAAGTGGCGGGACATGCAGTAATGCATTTTCCTGACTTTAAACAAAAAAAAAAAAAAAAAGGGCATAGCGGATAATCCGCTCAAATCGGAGCAGCCCGTCTGGGGAAGGACCTTCACCTTATAGAAGATCGTGGCCAAATAGCATTGGTCTCGTCCATGTTGTGTTTCCAGAGCTCCACTTAGGGGGGTTGGGAGGGTTGGCAGCGCGTGAGTGATGCCCCCGGTATTGCAAGCGTCTATAGGCTACGGTGACGGCTTACCATCAGGCCAACCGTATGCTTGTCTGCCACCTGAGTGGTATAAAAAAAAAAAAAAAAACATACGATCAGCATTTCAGAATGACCAATCGAGAAGAAATTCCCAAAAGAAACTGCGTTACTCACTAAGTCACTTTATTGAGTACATAAACACATACGTGCTTAGTATATAGACTTTCCATTCGTTGCTAATAGCCGTGAGAACTATAGTGTTAGAGCGAGACAGATTAACAACCTCTCACTCGCTACTTAATGTCATAGATTCTTGTGAGCTGATGTCAGCTGATTCGTAGTAAAAGTCAGGTTCATGTTTTTGCAACAAAGATTAGAAGCCCGATATAGACGTGACTTTGTTTACATGCGAACGATGCAATCGGAAATTCTTTAAGTGTTAAAAACTCGTATTTTTCTAAAAAAAACCTCATAGAAAAGAAGTTTATAGGATCACGTCATTATCCGTCTGTCTGTTTTATTAGCAATCTGAAACAGATAAAAAATAAAAACACAATCAAAATCTGTTCATGTTCCATTTTTCATACAATATTTATTAAACCTATTTAAAAATACAATAAAATAAATTGATCATACTGGAAGCGTTTGGTAGGCTTACGTCCAGCCGTGGACTTCTTATGGCTGAGATGATGATCAAAAATACTTGACTGGTAGAGAATGCAATCGTGTATCAGTACATTGTGTATTGTGGTCAGTAAAGATATATAAATAAATAATTAAATAAACAAATTTAAACCTCAAATACTTGCGATGTAAATCGTACCTAATATTCCGTTTAGTTAATCTACATAAAATTGTCAAAGCGCAGTGAAAACCTCCAAATAAGAACAGTCAGGTGCTAAGTTTTGTTTCAAACAAGCGTCCATTAATATTAATGAAATGCTAATGTGTTCAACTGCGTAATTAAAATAAAATGAAATAAGCGGGCAGATTTGCGGGAATGAAAATTCACTAATTAGAATTCTGTCTAATAAAGTTGTTCTAGGAAAAATAATTTTATACATAGATAACCTATTTCATGTTTATTTTACTAGTGAAACCCGCGCAACTTCGTTTGCGTGTAAGTACGTACCTATTTATGCTCAGTAGCGCAATCTATATCAGATTTTTGACGAAATCCCACGGTAATCGCGTACTTTTCGGGATAAAAAGTACCCTATGTGTTAATTCAAGGTATCAGCTACCTACATACCAAATATCATAAACTAGTTTTTGCACGCGGCTTCGCTCGCGGTTAATTTTATGATTAAGATCACGTATAGTGCGACTTGTGGCGCCATCTGTTGGCCGGCAATTGCGAATTGCAGCGCCATCTATAGTAGAAAAAGTATTTTCCCATTGGAATGACATACTTTCACGGGACAAAAAGTAGCCTATGTTGGGCTCTGTACCCCTGACAATATGTATACAAATTTTCATAATGATCGGATGATTAGTGAAGTCGTGAAGGAATAACAAACAAACAAACTCACTTTCTCATTTATAATATTAGGTTAGTTAGGATATTGGCCCAGCCATTTGAGCGTGAACAAGTAACAAACATACGATGACGTCAAAAATATATTACAACTAGCGAAAGCCGCGCAACTTCGTTTGCGTGTATCCCGCTTTCCCGTGGGAATTTCGGATAATCTTTTCTTACGCCTATGTCAACAAAAAACACATCTTCAAAGTTTCAAGTCTCTGCAATCAGCGGTTTTGGCTGTGCATTGATTAATCAGTCGGTCAGTCATTCAGGACAAAGTATTATTTAAGTATTTATTATATTTGAGCGAGCAAACTGTGAGCACAACCTGTAACAATGTCAAAATGGTATTGTTTCTAAGAGAAGAGAAATCCTTACAATACTCCGTCTAATTTCTTTCTGATTAAATTCGTAGTGAGTTCCAAGACAATTGTAACAATGCGTTCCAAGACAGCTATAGTTTCTCCTGCGGGACGTCAATAAGTTTCATTGCTTATTGTCAAGCAATGAAACTTATTGAGGTCCCGCAACGGCGACCTCAAATTGTCAGTCAATCTGAGGTCGCCGTTGTTGATCCTGCCTATACAGGAGACACATCGGTGGAAATGAGTGGTGGGCTTGTCTCTGAGAGACAAGAATACATAAATAAAATTCATTATCTCGCATCTGTATCTAGTCTGGCTGTTTTATCTATGATTGCATGTTAGGTGACAGTTATTAATGTGTCAAGAGCAACTCATTACGCTATTCTTAGACGAAACTTGTCTTGAGGTGGCATTGTGTGCCTTTTCAAGCGTTATAATAATATGTAAACTTTAACTATATGCATATACATCGAGGAATTCGAGAAGTTCGATGGCGTGGCTGTGTGTCGTGCACCAAAACGAACACAAATTTTGATTTGTAATTTGAAAGAAAGAAAAAAAGGTATCATCGTCATCATCATCTCAGCCACAAGAAGTCCGCTGCTGGACAAAGGCCTCCCTCAAACGCCTCCAATGCGACCTGCATGCAGCGGCCTGCATACTGTGACTTTTCTTAGGTCGTCTGACCACCTTGTAAGCGGGCGACCTACTCTGCGCTTCCTGGTACGCGGTCGCCACTCCAGAACCCTCTCGCCATACCCGCCATCGGTTCTGCGCGCTGCCTACTGCCACTTCAGCTTGCTGATCCGTTTGGGTATGTCGGTTATTTTGGTTCTGCTACGGATCTCCTCATTTCTCATTTTCTCCATGGCTCGCTCGGTGACAATATTATGCATACACAATACAAATAAACAAAGTACAAGAATATTAAAGTAGGTGAGTACAATATGACACCGAAATGACGCCTACTGAGTATTCTCAGCTGAGGCGTCAGTTAGACACCGCGACGCTGGTCATCCGTAGGAGTCTTTGAAAGTCTACACTAAAAATTACAAACATTTTGTTGGTAAGTCTTCTCAACTGTATATCCTTCTAGTGATTGAAGTAACGTTAGGAAGACCCCATTAGTAAAAGAAATGATAAACTCCTAATTTCTTTTACTAATGGGGTCTTCCTTACACGTTAAACAATCTCTTATACACATCTTAACAATCACAATGCAGTCTAATTAGTCTGTTTACGGTACTTTTGTGCGAATTTCTTTTTACAATAATAAAATTCTTGAAAGTTAATACAAACGTTCCACTTGTGAAATCAGAAACAAAATTATTCTTGACAATAAATCCCGTTATTTCTGTTTCCATGGGAATTAGATACTAGGCGGCAAAATTTCATTTTGCGTCTGTATAAAAAATTAATGATAAAAGTACTATACGGGACGCAGACCGGACGGTCACCCGAGGTATCGCTGGAGCGACAAGATGGAAGCCGACCTGCGCAAACTTCAAGCTACACAGTGGCGGGATGTCGCGTAGAACCGAAGACAGTGGCCAGCTCTCATATCGAAGGCCAAGACTCACTTTGGGTCCCTGAGCCAGCGGAGCAAGTATAAAAATCTTTGGGTTCACGATTTTAAGTAGTTTCGACTGTGTCCTGATATTTATTTTGTTAGTCAGCCTGTTCATATACATAGGTATGTTATATAGACAATGTTGTCATGACAACTGCAATTACTTAGAAGTTGCAACTTGGTCGTTCGCCTTGGATGTTTCTGAGAAATGAACGATGATGTCACATGAGGCCACGGGCAGACACGCTTCACATAATACAAAGAGGCTATCTTGAATCAGCTAATACTTGGTGGCGTGGCGCCTCTCTCTTATCCATCTCCAACATATCAATCAATCCATAATCATCCCACTGCAGAGATACCTACTGGTCTCCTTTTAAAGGGGATTAGACTGTACTGTGTGTGTAAAAGAGGTAGGGCACAGCGGATAATCCGCTCAAATCGGAGCAGCCCGTCTGGGGAAGGACCTCCACCTTACAGGAGATCGTAGCCAAATGGCATTGGTCTCGGCCATGTTGTGTTCCTACGGTGAGTAAGGTCTCCAGAGCTCCACTTGGGGGGGTTGGCAGGGTTGGCAACGCGTGGGTGATACCCCGGTATACATACGGTGATGCTTACCATCATGCTTGTATGCTTGTTTGCCAACTTTCTGGTATAAAAAAAGTACTCTGCCACGCTGCTCCAATGCGAATTGGCGGAGGCCATTGTTTTCAAGCCGCCTGAAGCCCACTGTCTTGGCTTACGGCTGTCATTCATCGACAATAGCCGACGGTTTAACGTGCCCTCCAAAGCAAGGGGAATAGGTCGAGATAACGAAAGCCCTGGACGGACCTTATAATCCGTGGTTAGAGTATACATTGCTTAACTGGCGTGTTCGTTTTAGAGTGCGACACACAGCGACGTCATCGAGCTCCGTTTGCTTGTCTGCCGTATGACATAAAAAAAGTATATTAAAACATTATGTACATTAGTATTATTGTATACAGAAAATGATTAATGGTATATAATTATTCATACATTTCGCTATGTTCCGCGTATAGTTCTTATACACTTTCACTCACGAGAACGCTATTGTAGAAACATATACAGACATTAAGGTTTGAGATTATGTAACGTACCTTTTATGGGATAAGTGTAATAGCTACATAGATTTATATTACAGTGTTGTATTGTCTGTTGTGAAAACCCCTTGACCAATGTAGTAAACAATCTTAGCACGTCTTTTTAACGAAAGGCAATTAAAATTATCATTCACACCCAAATAATAATAATATAGTTTGAAATGGCATTTAACACAACACTCTTATTATTCTGGCGATTTATCGATTTTACACATGGATATTTGAATAAAAAGACACGCTAAGATTGTTTACTACATTGGTCAAGTTAAGAAAAACAGGGTTTAGTATGAAAGAAAGAAAAATATTTTTATTTGGTGCTATAAAAACATTTACTTAAAACTATACAAAAAATCTTATACATAATATCATTTTTAGGGTCCCGTAGTAACCTGACAAGAAACTTCGTGTGCTACCCGCAATTAGTGTCAGCTACAGGTACCTAATAGCTGGTGTTTTCAAGTCACATAACGGTCACAGACTTGACGACTTGACAATTGAATAGGAAGAGTTATTAAAACCCATCCAAGGATTGACTAGAGTTTTCGTTGCTTAACTTGCATGATCATATTACTTTGACACGCACAATTTGGCCATCGAGCTCCTCAAACAAAATGTCAATGAAATAAAAAAAATGGTTTTCAAAAGTAAAATTTAGTCTTTTTTAATACTACAAAGGTGGCAAACAAGCATAAGGTCTGCCTGATGGTAAGCATCACCGTAGCCTATAGACGCTTGCAATACCGGGGGTATCACTCACGCGTTGTCAACCCTCCCATCCCAACCCCCCCGAGTGGAGCTCTGGAGACCTTACTCACCGTAGGAACACAAAATGGCCGAGACCAATGCTATTTGGCTACGATCTCCTGTAAGGTGGAGGTCCTTCTCCAGACGGGCTGCTCCGATTTGAGTGGATTATCCGCTGTGCCCTACTTCTCTTAGTTATAAAAATCGTTTAAAAATTTAATTCAATTAATAATATTTTTAATCGTTATTAATGTTTTAACCCTTCAATGGCTCTATGTGGCTCTATGTCGAAATAATCTCATAAGCTTTTAATAGAGACACTTAAACAAAGATACAAATTAAAGTTACACGACTACATAGCCGTTTTGTCAATGTAATCTTAAAATAACATCTTACAATGTTATTTTAAGTAGTTGCTTAATTTTCGTACCGCGTAATAATTTAAACTCAAATCATTTATTCAGAGCTTCAGAGACTAAGCCTTGACAGGCACTTACTTTTATAATTAAGTAAATTAATATTAAATAATCTATTTTTTATGCTACCACCATTTCGGAAATAAGCAAAATGGCCACCGGTAAATAATAATATGTATATCTTTATTTCAAGCAACAGGTAAAAGATTACACGGGCTCATATTATAAATACCTTACAGACTAACATACATATTATATTACTTATAATTTTAATAAAATTAACTATTATCACGTAGTGTCGGCGACGTGTAGCGTGTATAAAAGTTTTAATAGCGTAACCCGCGCAACTTCGTCTTCTGTGTCCCGATTTCCCGTAGGTATTTTGGAAAATAATTTCTTAACAGATACCTACGTCATACAAAGAATACACCCAAGTTTCTGGTCTCTACAATCAGCGGTTTAGGCTGTGCGTTGATCGTTAGTCACTCATTCAGGATAAATAATTTTATATTAAACTAGCGAAATCCGCGCAACTTTTTTCGCGTGTATCCCACTTTCCCGTGGGAATTTTGGAATGTATGATACTTAAAAACCTTCCCATTGAATCACTCTATCTATTAAAAAAAACCACATCAAAATCTGTTGCGTAGTTTTAAAGATTTAAGCATACATGTGTGTCCCTAACACAGACGCAGACAGATAGCAAAAGCGACTTCATTTTATTCTATAAATAATAAATAAATATATAGGGACAATTCATACAGATTGAGCTAGCCCCAAAGTAAGTTCGAAACTTGTGTTATGGGATACTAACTCAACGATATTATATTTTATAACAAATACATATATAGATAAACATCCAAGACCCGAGGCCAATCAGAAAAAGTTTGTTTTTCATCATGACCCGACCGAGGATCGAACCCGGGACCTCCTGGGTGGCGATCTGGCGTGGTAACCATTACGCCACGGAGGTCGTCATGTAAAGAAGATGAATGAAATTAACTCAAAAACTCGCAATACCTTCCACGCATAATTTATCGCGAGCGAAGCCTTAGAGAAGAGCTAGTCTAGAATATATGAGACGTACAAATGTTGCAGATATTTAAATTTACACCTACGACAGTAAATAATGTCTATTACAAAATTATTACTGCTTCAAATGAATGATTGCGTATTGACAAAAAAATATGACTTTGATGTTGACCTAAGAAGCATTATGAAAATAGCTAACACACTTGTGTATGTAAGTATAGAATCGTCATTAGGTACAGTCAGCGGCATAAATATGTTATCATTTTAGTACCTTGACATTTTCTTCAGTCTTCAAAAATGATAAGCTAAAGTGACACCATATTTATACTGGTAACTGTTCATGATAATTATATAAATGTAGTCAAGGGAATATTGCATTTCTACATGTTTTTTTTTTTAGATCAGTTATATTCCCAGTGACGGGCAAAATCCTCAACATATATAATGTAACTTCTTTGCTCTCCAAGGTGATGGAGCGGGTTATCAATACCCAGCTCCTTGGTTACCTCGAGGATCACCAGCTGATTAGCGACCGTCAATATGGCTTTCGTCATGGTCGCTCAGCTGGTGACCTTCTTGTGTACCTAACACACCGGTGGGCAGTGGCCATCGAGAGCAAGGGCGAGGCATTGGCTGTCAGTCTTGACATAGCTAAGGCATTTGATCGGGTCTGGCACAGGGCTCTGCTATCAAAACTTCCGAATTACGGTATCCCCGAGGGGCTGTGCAAATGGGTTTCCAGCTTTTTGTCTGGACGGAGCATCCAAGTCGTCGTTGATGGATGCTGCTCCGATACCAAGGCCATCAATGCTGGAGTACCAAAAGGTTCAGTGCTATCTCCCACGCTGTTTCTTCTGCATATCAATGACATGCTGAGCATCCCCAGTATTCATTGTTATGCGGACGATGACGACGGGAGATGCTTATTATACTGGCCGAGCAAATGCCTCTCGTTCCGATGTGTCGGAAAGCCGATCTAGACTTGTGTCAGATATTGAACACTCCTTGGAGCTAGTTGCTCAGTGGGGCAGACTTAATTTGGTCAACTTCAACCCATCAAAAACACAAGTCTGCGCATTTTCAGCCAAAAAGAATCCCTTCGTCATAGCTCCGCAGTTCCAAGGAACACCCCTCTCCATCTCAAACAGTATTGGGATCCTCGGTGTCGACATTTCAGACAGCGTGCGGTATCGGAGTCACGTGGAAGGCAAGGCCAAACTTGCCTCGAAAAAGCTCGGTATACTTAACCGGTCCAAACGGTACTTCACCCCAGAACAGCGGCTTTTGCTGTACAAGGCACAAGTGCGGCCTCATATGGAGTACTGTTCGCATCTTTGGGCCGGTGAAACTGCTGACTTGCTCAATCCTCTTGACTCCATTCAGAGGCGTGCCGTAAGACTTGTCGACAATCCCATACTATCCAGCAAGTTAGAACCACTGGCTGATCGAAGGGATTTTGGCTCCCTGTGTGTGTTCTACCGGCTCTACAATGGGGAATGTTCCGAGGAACTTTTCGATCTGGTGCCAACAGCCCAATTCCGCAACCGCACCACCCTCCGTGGGCTGGATGCTCATCCCCACTACGTTGACCCTCTCTTGGTGTCCACGCGAAGGTTCGAAAGAACGTTTCTTGCTCGCACTATACGGTTGTGGAATGAGCTCCCAGCCTCTGTGTTTCCTTCGGACTATGACTGTTTAAAAGGTATATTAGAGGTCTCGACAGAGGTAGGCAACGCATTGGTAGTGCCTCTGGTGTTGCTGATGTCCATAGGCGGCGGTGACCACTTTCCATCAGGTGGCCCGCTTGCCTGTTTGTCTGCCGTATAACATTAAAAAAAATATATATATATAACCACAAATTGCTATTCAAGCCTTCATCTTCCCACTTATAGTGGTAATTATTATGTAGAAGTCATGAATATTACTTATAAACCACATGACAATTTTGATCAGCAACATAGCATAGCTGTATTAACACATAGCGACATAGAAATAGCAGTTACCGAAAACAAAAAACGAAACATAAATGAAACAACATAACAGCAAAAAAACAAAAGCCGCAGACAAGACACAAAACACACTAGTGTAAAAATATGAGCAACAAATACAAGAGACGGCAAACTCCAATGCATGGTCCTTATTAAAAAAGGGTCAACATTGAACAAACTTATGTCAGTTAGACAGTAAAGTTCAGATTGAAGCAAAAGTATGTAAAACATCCTTATTTTATTACGAAACCTTTCTTTCAAGTTTAATACAATGAACTTATCTATCGACCTAAAAGTTTCCTCAGAAATCCCTAAGGGGGCAGATACAGAAAACACTATACGAACAACTTTTACGATGCCCTTTGAAATTTTGATATGTTGCTAAGCTGTAATAGAATTGGAGTTATCTTGTATCTCTTTTTATTTATTTAATTTAAAAAATAAATGTATAACTATTCGTTTCAAATAAAAATAGGAACGTGAGGAAGAAAAAGTAAGCGGTAAGTCCGCCTTTTATACCCAAATATCATTCATACACTCTAAAATATTATTCTAGAATCTAGAGTGATAAAATAAAAGATAAAAATTATTTATTCAGATTACATAGCCAAGCACGCTGGCACTATATCTTGTCGAAGTTTACAAATAATATTGATTTGTTTAAATAAATATACTGTTTAAACTACCACTACTTATATCGAAAACAAAAGCAAAATGGCCACTGGTAAAAGAACTTAAAATAAACGATAGCATAAATCAATGCAAAAACAACTAGGTACTATAGTTAAAGTTGCACTTTTTTCGTTAAGAACTGATTGCTTCAATTATGAAAATTGGCCACACATTTAAAAATCCCTTTTGTTATTGGACCATTGCCGAAAATTGGGGAATGGACCGAATAGGAATAATCCAATGTTCATAAAATCTAAATTTTCATCAATACTAATGCTTGGATAGTAGACTAGTATCGAAATGTCTATCTGTGCTCGAATAATAGACCAATCCAATGGGGAATTGACAGTTAAAAAATTCAAATCTTACAATCTAATTAGGTACTTGGAAAATACTTTATTTTCATTTTATTTGGGGGTCTTACAAATAACACGCAACAGAACTAGGATACTACCTAATAACTAAATAATAAAAGTAAAAATGAATAATACCTATTATTTGCATGAACTTAAACAAGAAGGCCTGTAGCGAGAACTTGTTGATGTAAAGGCGACTTTATGGCTGACTTGCTGGGTGCCTAGTGGGCTAGTGGTAACTCCATTTTAAATACTCTTACTTTGTGGATATTATATACACCTATAAATATGTTTATAGTTGTTCTCGTAAAAGCCTTTACCATTACACTAAAGTAACAGTTTTATGGTGACATGTATGGGGTCAAAGTGAACCCTAGTAATAAATCTGTAGGGTGAATTAACCTCCTGCAATTTGAGGGTTATCTTGGCTTGGCTGACTCTGGCTTGAGGTTAGAACCGAAGCTGGTATATTGGGTACTTTAAATCAACATATCAGTTTGTATACTAACTACTATACTAAACTCCCAATTCTCCTGGCGTGTGCAGTCATAAAACGAAGTTCCAAACTCATACTCATCACAGATTTTTTTAAACTACAAAGGTGGCAAACAAGCATACGGTCGGCCTGATGGCAAGCCATCACCGTAGCCTATAGACGCTTGCAATACCGGAGGTATCACTCACCCTCCTAACCCTCCCAAGTGGAGCTCTGGAGACCTTACTCACCGTAGGAACACAACATGGCCGAGACCAATGCTATTTGGCTACGATCTTCTGTAAGGTGGAGGTCCTTCCCCAATCGGGCTGCTCCGATTTGAGCGGATTATCCGCTGTGCCCTTCCTCTCTTTAATGTGATTTTTTGTTGAGTATAGCGTAACCCGCGCAACTACATTTGCGCATGTCCCCCTTTACCGTGGAAGTTTCAGAAAATCCTTTCCTACTAACGTCATAATGCTTACCTACGTCATACAAAGAGCACACACTCCAAGTTTCAGGGACTATCAGCGGTTTAGGCTGTGCGTTTATCCGTCATTCAGAATAAAGCATTTTATATATTTATAGAAGATACATGAAAGTAAGAGAAGTAATAGGGCAAGAGTTAAGAAAAGATGGATGGAGCGTGTGAAGAATACGTGGAGAAGGAATTTTACGGTCGAGATGACAATTAATGATACATAATGGAAAAGACTTATATGCTGTACCGACCCCAGGAAAAGTGGCATAAGGGTAGGAAGATGTCATAAGTATGTCATCACTTCAGCACCTTGTCATTATAACATAGTAATTTATTTATCTATAGACCTTTTTGGATGGCTGCAGCACACATAGGCTGTTACGTGTCGTGTTCTTTTTCTGTACCCGCTATGTTCAATTTGAATAGTGTCTTTTGTAATAGTGTATGTGTGTTAAGTTATATCCAAATAAAGTTTTATTCTATTCTGTTCTATTCTATAGTGTTCTTATTGTCTCTGGTCTCTGCCAATCCGCATTGGAACAGTGTGCGGTCTAATCTCCTTCGATTGAATGGAGACCCGTCTCTGCAGTGGGATGATTATGGTTTGATATGATGATGATGATTCATATTGTACTAATTATAATTACAAGGTCTATTTCGATTTAATTACAAAGTTTCATAACGATATTTTACATTATTAGCGTCAAAATCTTTGTTCTTAGTTCTCTACCATCCTCACAAATAATATCGGCGTAAAGAGTGGTTTCTTAGATATACATAATTCAACATTTTCTTCATAATTAAAAAAAAACTCATCTTTATACACTCCTGTAACCACAAGGTTGTTAGAAGGTTACCTACCTGGTTACATAATTAGTAGAAATTTTGAACTTTAATGCCATGAAAATAAAGGTCGTTACATTGTTAAATTAATGTCAATGTTCTTAGAAAATGCGTCAATTCTCATTTTACCTTTGTTCTCTGTCTCGCTCTGTTTAAATGATAAAATATTGCTGTCTCACTCATTTTTATGGCTGTTCTGTTAAATAATAAAGTCCTAAGGATTGTTTTATAGGTATTTTAAGGTTGATGACGTCATTCCAGGTATTCAGGCTGTTATCCTACTAATAATATAAATGTAAAAATACTACATAATATTTGAATTTTAACAGTTGAGTTTGAGTTGTACCACCGCATTTAAAATTTTAACAACCTCAAACATTCTCTTTTTCTTGTTCTAAGTTTTAGTTGAGGAGAAACTACAAACTGTCTTATATTCATAATGAAAGACAGAACTGTTGTATTGAAAGGTCATACCTAAGGACCTTTCAATACTTCATTTAGTTCCAATATGTAAACTTGGCCCAAGATTTTTTTTATACCACACAGGTGGCAAACAAGCATACAGTCGGCCTGAAGGTAAGCCGTCACCGTAGCCTATAGACGCTTGCAATACCGGGGTATCACTCACGCGTTGCCAACCCTCCCGACCCTCCCAAGTGGAGCTCTGGATACCTTACTCACCGTAGGAACACAACATGGCCGGGTGGCCGGGACCAATGCTATTTGGCTACGATCTTCTGTAAGATGGAGGTCCTTCCACAGACGGGCTGCTTCGATTTGAGGGGATTATCCGCTGTGCCCTACCTCTCTTAAATTTTTGCTAGAATCCAAGTAATAAAAATAAAATTCCTATAATATTAGTCATTCGCGGACTGTCTTATTTAGATCTCCAGTGAAATGCAATGATGGTGCCTATGGTTGACTGGTAGAGAATGCAACTAAGCATTAAGGCCGCCTATTGTATCAGTACTTTTGTATTGTGGTCAATAAAGTTAAATTAATAAATGGTGTTCTAACTAGTTTGTCATGGTAACAAAATGGTTGTGTGTTTTATCAGAATAAAATGATTTTGTGCACGATTCGTGTTTATTTCATATCGATTTACATTTTAAATCAGAAGATTATTTGGAGCTTTTCTATCAAGTATATTGGAATGATATATAATGTAGGAGGTAAAAGCATTACTAAGGAGTTTTTTTCAAAGTAGAAAAAATACTTTCCCTCGCAATGTAATGCCCTAAATACTTACTGTATTTTCTTTTACTTATCTTCTCACTAAGTTAAATGGGGTCCTTTCCTTTACCGACTTTCAGGAAATATATCGTTTCCTTGTTTAATGGATTTTTGTAAATATATAAGAAAGTATATTTACTTGCAAATAATTAATGTGAGTGGAAAAAAAATGTTTTTTTTACCTGCAACTGGGGATAGTTTCCGCATGACGCACCATCGGGATTTCCACTGTAACAAACAAAGAAAAATATAACATTATTAAGAAACGAGTCAGGTACAGACAGCTGCAGGGAACCTGACTCCCCCCCCCCCCCCCCCCCCCAAACGAAGCAAGAATTTAAGTTATCTCATGTAAATGGTGCTAATTCTGTTGTACATTTAACTAAACTAATTTTGACAGGAACTAGAAGTGTTGTTATCCTTGTCACTAATAGTAAACCAAGAAAGGACAACAACATCTTTATTCCTGTATTTAAACGAAAACTGATAAAAATGAACATTTTTATTACGTCTTGTATGATTCGATGAAATTTCGTTGAGATCTGGAAGAGGGGTGAGGGAGGATGGGGGCAGGTTTCCTTTCACTGCAGCTGTCTGTACTAACTGTTTCGTCGGTATTTACCAACCAACCTTATTTAGAATTATTATAACTACAGTAGAAAATATGCTTATTTTTATTTTTTATACCACAAAGGTGGCAAACATGCTTACGGTCCGCCTGATGGTGAGCGGTCACCGTAGCCTATGGACGCTTGCAACACCGGGAGCATAACTCGCGCGTTGCCGACCCTGTAAAAATCTTTTAATGCCCCTTTTGAAGAACCCCATGTTTTAATCTAAAGGAAAGACCTCGGCGGGGATCTCATTCCACAGCCTTAGCGTTTTCGCGGGAGGAAACTCCTGAAACCGCGCTATTTTTAATTTCCCTTTCGATTTCAATGAGATATTATAACGGAATAAAAAGTAGCCTATGTCAGACTCTGCTCTGTACAACTGACATACGTATACAAACATATTCTTTTGACCGCGGCTTCGCCCGCGTGAAAAATATAGCCGATGTCCGAATCCAAGGTAAGCCATCATCAACTTTCAGCCAAATTGGTTCGGTCGTTGTGCCGTGAAAGATCGACAAACATTCAAACTTTCGCCTTTACACAAAAAACATGTGAATATAACGAAATGTTGCGCACAGTAATGCTATATTTCAAACTAAAGTCTACCCTTTGAAGCACAAAGCGCCAAACTTTTAAACCCATCCAAATATTGACCGAGATTGTAGTTGCTTAACTGGCAACTATGGCTACACAAATACAACAGTTGAAAGCCACTCGCCGCAGCGTTAATAAAATGCCTTGTTGCCGTCTCTATCTGTCGCGGTTCGCGCAACAGCGCACAATATTGTAGAGTAGGATGTCCATGATAATTAAAAGTAGACGGATATTCCTAAAATATCTAAACTCTTGTGCCTAATCAAAATATAAAAAAATAAATGATATTGTAGTGTAAAATGACAAAAGGGTCGTAACTAGAGTTTCTCAATTCCCGGGGTTATTGCAATCCAGGGACTCGGGAACGAAAAATATGTATTCCCGGGAATCGGGAATTTATAATAATATGCATTATTACGTTTGAACTCCTTTTTGTAAATTTTATGTTATAAAATACGAGCGGACAGGCCACGCGTCGACGCTGCTGACCGACACCAAAGGTGGGAAGCGGAATAAAATAATTTATTTATTTATTTATTTATGATTAAAAGTTACAAATAAATCAACTCAAAAACCTTGTTGTTACAAGGTTTTTGAGTTGATTTATGTGAAAACTTATTTTGTGCAAAAATGAAAATACTGTTGTATTTTCATTTTTGCACAAAATAAGTTTTCACCCATGAATTTTCCCGGGACCGGGATCGATAGTTTTCCCGGGTATTCCCGGGATCGGAAACCCGGGAAAGAAACCCTAGTCGTAACTGATTTTCTTTCACCATTTCTTTTACCAGTGGTCATTTAGATTTTCAAATCAAATCTTTAATAAAAAAAATACTTTATTCTTTAGGCCCTCGCGGGCACTTAGACACGTCACTTACAATGAATCTTTATTAAATAAATAAGCTACTGTATAAACTACCACCATTTTGATTCCGAAGTGATAGTATCATTAGTGGTACATATATTATGGAGTAATTACTGTATATTTTTTATATGTACTGTATATGTACTCTTGAGTCGAGAAAAAGTGTCTGTAAATATCTACTCTGTAAATAAACGTTTTTAATCTTTGAACCTTGCGAAGTAGAGCGAAAATGCGTAAGTATTTTATCAAAAATTTACAAAGTGCAATAAACTTGATTGGTAACAAAATGGATTATTATTTATTACGATTGTTTGTTAATGCCTAAAATAATCTAAACATTTCTAATCTTTTTTATTGATCGCAGTAGCGTGAATTTTTAATACTATTTTATCAGTAGGTATACATGCAAAATCAATTATCGATAGTATTATAATACTAGCTTTTGCCCGCGGCTTTGCTCGCGTTAAATTCAGGGTAACAGGGTTCCCCTTACTTCCTACCTAAAAAACTGCGAAAAGTCCCATACAAAATTTCACCCCATATTTTAAGGGGTTGGGTGCAGATTCCAGAAAAAATAATTATGTACGTTTTTTTTGTTAGCCACAAATAGTCCGCATACCAATTTTTAGCTGTCTACCTTAAAAATTGCGGAAAGCTCCATACAAACTTCCACCACATGAGTAAATAAACTGACGGAACAGACACTTCACTCCATACAATAGCGCGCGCCGAGGACACGCACAAAGCATGTGTACGTGACGAGCGCTTTGAGGACACGCAATACACGCGCCTCATGCTTGTGTGCGTGTCCTCGGCGCGCGACGTTGTATGGAAGTGAAGCCTCTGTCCGTCAGTTTATTTACTCATGTGCTTCCACCCCCCATTTTAGGAAAGTGGAGGATTAGAAAGAGACAATAAGTAGCCTATGTCACTCTCCATCCCTTCAACTATCTCCACTTAAAAAAACACATCAATTCGTCGCTCCGTTTTGCCGTTAAAGACGGACAAACAGACACACACACTTTCTCATTTGTAATATAAGTATGGATATTTTTACATTACACTAATCAACCTTTTTTCGTGTCTATCCTGCAACTTAAGTTTTTCTTGTAAAATACTTTTTTTGTCAATCTCTACTTCATTTGTCAATGTCATTTCTTTGTCTGTCTATTCTGATATTGATTTATTTTTGGTTTATAATGCTTAATGATTCTATTATTTCGTTCTAAAAACAATAATTATTGTATGTCACTAATTTTAACAACGATTACCATTGATTGATAATAAGCAGTGAAGCTTATTGACGTCCAGGAGTAACAACAGTTGTCTGCAACTG
Organism: Endotricha flammealis; assembly: GCA_905163395.2. NCBI lineage: Eukaryota > Metazoa > Arthropoda > Insecta > Lepidoptera > Pyralidae > Endotricha > Endotricha flammealis. Next base: position 1,900,726 of record LR990869.1, on the reverse strand, counting down.
CAACTCACAACTAAAACAAGAAACATATTACTCGCAGTACGAAGAAAATCCTTACGTGAGCAAAATCATGAACACAATAGTCGACTTAAAATTATCGTGTTGCGATGCGCACAAAGCGTAGTTGGCCGACACCCCTCCCGCTCGCCCGCCACCTTTTAGTTGCGTCGTGTACGCGATATCGACCGCACGTCAGTCGCTGCGCCACTTTTTCTAAGCACAATGAAGAAAATTGGTGAAATTGACGCGGATAAGTTGATTGCCGCTGTGAAGCCGCGACAAGCATTGTATAATAAAGACGACGCAATGTATTACAGTCACAAGAAACACAGAACTAAGATTTGGTATGATATATGCAAGGAACTATTCGACAACTGGGAGCAACTGTCCGCGCAAGATAAAGTTGAATACGGTACGTATGACTTAAACAATAAGATTCAATTTTATTTGCACTTTTTTTTGTTAATGATTCTGTCGCGGTTTACGTAATAATGTTGAAAAGAGATAGAATAACGTCGTGTTTTTATCAATGATGATAGATTGCTGTCTGTGAAGGGACGTGTAAAGTGCAATTTAGCATTAACTGCGCAATAGATAATGATGCTTAATTATTCATTTTATTTTGTTGTGATTTCTATATTACAGATTATGAACAATAAGTAAGTACCTACTTTCAGCCCGTTTCTGAATCGCATTTTTATTCTACATTATGTGGTCAATGTCTCTTTTTTTTTCATTATTTTGAGTGAAATATGACAGCACTGACAGCCATAATGCGATGTGTCATAACTTCTTAAATAGTTTTGAGCAATTTACCGTTAGATAAAAGTTTCTTTATGTATTAGTTGAACACTTTTTATTGTTTTGCGTTTTTTGCTAAAGTTTATAGTTTCCGAGAAAATCAACTTTGAAAATTTTGGTTAGGTTAGGTTAGGACATGAACAACAACGCGAGCGTGCCGCGGCAGCGGCCGTCGAAGCGCCAGAACCAAATTGTACGCAAGGGCGATATTTTTTCTAAAATATATTTTTGCGCACCCTTTCCTATAGTCTGACCAAAAACTTTCGTATGAAAGCACAATAAGATGTTTACAGTTTTAAAAAACTTTTTAAACTTAGCAAACTACAACTCCAAAACTACTCTAGATGAAGTGGATGCATTCCTCCGAAAATATTTCAAAACTTGCACATATCAATGTAAACGTGCGTTTCCACTGGCTAGTCAGATTATCTAAATCTATTTAAACTAATATTAAAAAGAGGAAAAATTTGTATTTTGATGTATGTATGTGTGAGTATGTTTGTTTAACCGCTGGGAAGATACATTATCCCCGGGTAACCTAGGCTATAATATATTTACAAAAAAATTATTAAATCCCGCGCGAAGCCGGGGCGATCTGCTAGTACTCAATAACTTTATTGTATAGTCAACAAAGGAAAGTAGTAGAAAGGAAATACTATTGTTAAATAAATTGTCTAGTAGGTAAATCCCTTCACGCAATGTTTTTAAAATCTTTAATCATATTTATGGCCCTGGTTAACTCTTTCCCTTGTAGTCTGTACTGTACAGTAAATTGACTTAAGATTAAGTAACAATACCACATTACTATACCATATTACAATTTCTTATTAAAAACAAATTGTAAATTTAGTACCTACCTACCCTACATGCATAACCTACATACATACCTTATTGTGCAATTAAAGAACATAATTGCGCTTGTAAACTGTCAAGCTTATAACATAATTTAAAATTTTATATTTGTATGTACGAACTACCAGCCTGTAAACGATTAAGTACTTTATTTTATAATCTATGCCTATAGAAACAGTTTTTTTATGCCACAAAGTTGGCAAACAAGCATACGGCCCGCCTGATGGTAAGCATCACCGTAGCCTATAGATGCTTGCAATACCGGGGGTACCTAACGCGTTGCCAACCCTCCCAACCTCCTCCCTAGTGGAGCTCTGGAGACCTTACTCACCGTGGGAACACAACATCGCCGAGACCAATGCTATTTGGCTACAATCTTCTGTAAGGCGATTTTAACACAGCAAAATAATATTATAACTTCTTTACAGGACACGAAGTACAAAGACGATGGAAAGGACTTCGGACATGCTTCACGAGGGAGATAGCGCACCAAAAGAGAGAAAGGGAAAGGGCAGAAATAAACCTACCATTGAAGAGGAGAAAAATATACGAACATTTCAATCAGATGCAGTTCCTCATTGATCCAGATGCTGTAGATGTTAATAATGACGCCAACATGACAGATTATGTTGGTGATGACTCATCAGATGATGATCCTTTAGAAAATGATGTAAAAACTGAACGTTTTGATGATCATTCGTCAGCATTAGCAGCAAACTCAAAAGATCTTATAATAGAATTCAATAGAGAAAATGAATTCCAACCAAATACGTATAGGAATGGAACGGTTGAAGAAAAGATTCTAGATATGATTAAAGACATGAAACAAGATGAAATTGATGAGGACAAACAGTTTATGCTATCTTTAGTACCTAGTTTTAAGAAATTGAATGATAAGCAAAAGTTTGAAGCTAAGATTGGTATGTTAAAAGTGTTAAAGAATGTTAGTTTTCAAGAGGATGATTAAACTACATTGATAAGGGACCATCTCCAGGAGCGAGAGAATCGCTACGAGTCCGAATGAAATTCGCCTTGTGGACACACGTTCTAAGACAATGTATAGAATTAGGTGGCACGATGATATTATCGTCGCGATTCTCTCGATGATGGTCCCTAATAAAAAAAGGGAACTTTGACAGCCAGTTTTTGAAATATTTCAAGTTAATGAAAAAAAACACAGAAATTATAGATGTCACTGTCAAACGAAAGAAGAATAGAATTTTGTTGCAAGAAACTGTTTACAAATGTGCTGAAATTCTTGCAAGTGAGTAAGAATCAGTTTTATCCATGTCGGACACGCAAACTTATAAACAGTATTTGAATTTCAATAGATAATAAGATAAATAGCAGAGACTTAACTAAAATACGTTTGAGAAACTGGCTATGAGGACTAGATTTCGTGATTTTGTTAAATTGTTAAGTTAGAAGATTGTAGAAAAACTTCCATGTTTAATAATAAAACCATCTTTATTATAAAACTTTCATTTCTCTTTGCTTCTTATAAAAAGTACAATGTTGTTTAGGAAATAAAGTATTTAATTTAGAATTTTGACTTTTTTTTACTGAATGTTGTATCAGTACCAGACTGGTACTACCAGTTTTCACAGAAGTGGAAGTGTCTGTGACACCAGGAGTATAAGTCCAGGGGAGTCCCTAAATTATTTCACCACATTAACAGGAAGAAAGAAGGAAATAAAGAGAAAGGGGAGAAGTTCCGGTAAATACGTAACGTATGGAAACGCAAATTTAAGTTCTGCATCCAACAAAATACCGTTACGCAGCACAAGTGTTCAATGAAGTGAAGTGGGCAGCTTTACCATCGGTGCCTTGTATCTATTTTTGCTAGAAATCAAAACTAATAAAAATGAAATTCCTATAATATTAGTCATTCGCGGACTTCGATCGTATCTATGCAAACATTCTGATTCATTGCAACTTCCGTCGTTTAATGTTATTGGATATGGATGTGTTCTTTGAATTTTTATTTCTTTATTGTTCTTTTTAATATGAAGTAGTATTTATGTCACATCTGGCTATCATCATAGACCTTAATAATAATGATTATTTATTTCAGACAACAAGTTCCATAAATTACAATTCATTACATTAAGATCTACAATAAAATTAACTTAAACAGATGATTGACGTTCTAGGACATACGTCGTTCTTTTTATTTTGATTATTCGTTTGTTACTTTAGTTGTTGTTTTATTAATATTTTTCCTATTTTCTGAAGAATCGCGAATCTTTTTAGGCAGACAGTAATCATCTGGAGGTACCATAATATACATGGTGACCAGGAAATGGTCCAATTTCTTAAAAGTGGTTAAACTAATGCTCATTTGTAACAAATTAGCGCCCATTGGGAGGGTGTAGATTTTTTTCAAAATTGTTTGCCGTCTGACCATTCAGTTGCGTCCCAGTTGGTCAGCGGATAACGAGGGATAATTAGAAATAGTGAAGCCAATATTACGTAGACCATGTATGTACACATGTACGCGCATCGGCGTCGCATTCGTGCTACATTGAGCTCTTTGAATGTTAGACCTCACGATGATGAATGATTGGAACTCCGCGATGAAAATGTAAAGGTGCTCCTTCACCGCGAGCATTCGCGTGTAATGTGACATTTTAGATTCGAATTTGAGCATTACATTACAATACTACATCCCTGACTGCTGAGCGTTCGCCTCCCTCACTGCTGTAATGCTCGAATCTCAGTGTTACATTACACGCGAATGCTCCCGGTGAAGGAGCACCAAAATACGCGGCGTAGTCGCACTTTCTGGAAAAGGTCTTACCATAAATGGTTATACGTGCATAATTTCTCCTATCAACGATATGACATATTTTCCTGACTCCGATACCTTATCAGAGGACAGATAAGCAAACAGCATTTGGATAAGCAACATGGCGCTACCGATGTTAATACTAGGAAAGATTGCGATATCAAAATAAATATCTTACGTACTTGACTTCAATAAATAATACTTTTTACTAAGGTGCCACTGGTTTATAATAGTTTAAATGGTTTTCCTACCAATTTTTTAAGGAGCACAAACATATTAATGTAGCCACACCTGCTAGCTAATTAATAAGCTAGTTTATTAATTATAATTAATACCTATGCTAGCAGGCTTCTTTCTTCCTGCTAATTCTGTGTAATTTCCTCGTAGATTTTGTAAAAACTTAGAAGTAAGTACTCTAGAAACGTTATACTTTAGTATTTCATCATCAGTTTTAACGTGGTAATTTTTGTTAGATTCAGTGACCCCCCCTCCCCCACACCTCTCTATCTGCGAACGACCATTAGAATTTTACATTTCAAGCCTTTATCAATTTATGTTTCTAGATTTCCTAGTTTGTAATCTATGTGCCTATAAATGCTGATAAGTCTGTCGGTTTTTCTAAGAGTAGGTAGATAGAGACTAAATTATTCATTAAATTAAAGTTAATTTTCTCATTTTGTTGTTTACTCTTGCTACCTACATATTTATTGTAAATAATATAATTGGCTGCATATATCGCAAATAAGTTTTATTAATCCACATTTTTTGAGAACTATGGATTTTGTTATTAATAAAAATACCTTTTTTCCATCACGAAACTTGACAGTACCCTCGATAATCGAGGTGGCCGGACTGGAGTCCGCCATCTTGAAAAATTGCCGTCACGTGATGCGATCGCAGCGCCACTGCGCCGTCATTGCGAACTAACACATCACCAAGAATCACATTCACTTCACTGCACGGTTAATCTGTAACAAAAAATAAAATAAAATCATTCCTACTTCTTTTTCACCGGTACCATGGTACAGTCAGTAACAAAAATAGATTAACATTTTAGTGCAATTTCAAACCAAACTGTCGCATTGTTAATATAAACAAATGCTGTCAGTTGTTGGAACCTTTCCTAAGAATTACATACCTATATAGTGCTAAAGTGTACAGTCAGACAGTTTAGTTTTTTAGTTAGAAAACCAACATTTTATTTGCTATCTAATTGTTCGTTAAGTTAATCTTTAAAAAAGCTGGACAAATGACGTGGTTTTCACTGGGAGATAAACATCTGTTACAAACAATAAGTAAGCTAACTTTATATCCGAAATTTTAATGATAAGGTATAGCGCGCACGAAGTCGGGTGGTCTGCTGTGCTAGTTTATTACGAAAATCCATCAGTAACTATGTTGTGGCTAAGTCTAGGCGTGGTTCTTTAACAAAAAGTGCCATAAAATTAACAAAATGCAAAGTCACAAGACTAATTAATTTGTGTCTAGTTTTTGTTAGAGGTTTTTGGCAGACTTGAATTAAATTCGCATTAGTTGATAAAAACGCTTAATAAAGAGCTTCATGTATTATTAAAAAGATAAACCATGGATTAACTAAAACCTGTTTTGTCACTGTCATTCTTGAGAATTAATTGCGTGTATGGATTTACTAGATTTTTTATTTATCAATAGTATTTATTATTGTTCTATGTAATTAATTACGAAGTTTCATAGCGACGCTTAAATTATTAGCATAAAAATCTTTGTTTTTAGTTCTCTACCCTGATCACCTCTTTCATTGGTTGACTGCACATAAATGGTACGATGTGTAAAGCTTGATGTGCTCTTGACTTTACAACAGGGAGTTAATTCCAAAAGCGGGTTAAAACACAAGCAGTTTTGAAAAGTGTAATATTGAAACGGCGAACTTGTCTTTTTAAACTCAACATTGCCCAAACTTGTCGTATTACATAGTTTTTAGTAAACAAGGCCCAAAACAAACAGCCTTTTAGCTAGTCAATGTTGATATTAACAGAATGACCGGAACAAGTTTCAAAATTAAAAAAGTTTGTAAAACGATATTTTGTACAAAAATTTTTGGGTTCAACATTTTTTTTTAATGCTTTTTAATGAAATTAATCTGTTGTGAAATCGGGATGTAAATATTAATACACAATATCCATAGCGTCATCTGAACCCATGTTAAGCAAATGATACAAGCCTTACATCCTTTCTAATAAACGTAAGTGTAAGTATGGACGTCTGGATATGTGGATGTTGGTTACTTTTTCACACAATAATAACTAGACAGATTTGCTTCAAATTTAGTACAGTCAAGAGCAGCTCGACCTTTTCATATCGAACTTTGTACCATTCTTAAGTTCTATGTCATAAGAGCCAAAATTACAAGGGTAGTTTATAACCTGGATTAACACATAGAATCTTTATTCCGGATAACAGTCCGGGAAGAGGAAAAATGTAAATAGGTTCCTACTTATTCTTCTTCGTCATGCATGACGTTAAACTGTCACACACTCTTGGAAGAGGTGTGATGGTCAATTCAGGGTTCCTCTACACTAATCACTGGAGGCTTGAATTGGAAAAATTATACCTACGTAGACAATTAGACAACATGTATCATATTTTACTCTAGAATAAAATTTTCACGACAACGTGCACAAAATCTCAAGTCTCGAATAAACAAAATGTATTCACATTAATAATAACAATACATTAATATTAATGTCTATCCATTGATCCGTGCCATTTATAATATTTATATTGCCCAGGGGTATTACATTGAATCGCCCAATTGCCCAGTATTGGACCATATGGGGCTATTTGCTAGACGGATTAATTCTAGGGCGGGTTTTTTTTTTGGATGGATATTAAGGTGTTACATTTATGGCTATATTTTTGAGGGGTCAGCCTCTTTTATTAGAAAAAAAAATTATACAGGGGTGGCCAACTTGAGTAAATGCAGGACTCACTGTTTATTAAGCAATCCACGGGTGTACCAATAAATTATTAAAATGAAACAAATATGGTTTTATTTAAATTAAATTATAATAAATAATTTATTATTATTAAAATAACCGATACTATTCCACTGCTGGGTAGAGAGCTGGGAGCCTTTCCCCCCAGTTTTTTCGTGGTCCTATTTTTTTGACCTGTTATTATGACAACGAGGGAGAACTGTTCCCCTAGAGATATTTTGTGCAGTAAAAATAACAATTTTGAAATTATTTAATACTAGCGTAATACGCGCAACTATGGTCGGTAGTACAGCCTAGCTACACTAACCGGCTAAGTCCGATGGACTCGCTGACCAACGACGGGTGTGGTCCTCCAGCATTTCGGGGGTTGTGCGGCGGGTTGACACCTCGCCCACGTAAAACCAATGTTGCTGGTGAAGCGTATCCCGTTAGCGCTTCACTAGCTATAACGCAATAAATTTGCGCAACATTGTCAATAAAAGTGCTATATTAAATGACGGTTGTATATTAAATGAATAAATAAATAAATAAAAAATAAAAAAATAATAATAATAATACGCGCAACTTCGTTTGCATGTATCTCAGTTTCCCGTGGGAATTTCAGAATGTATTGTACCTTTCTTCTTGAATCACTTTATCTATACTAGCGGACCGCTCCGGCGTTCGCGGGGTTTTAATAAGCTTCACAAATTTTTTTGACAATATAATATAGCCTATGTTACACGAGGCTAATGTACCTTCCTAACGGTGTAAGGAAAAAGACAGACATAGAGCGCTACTTCATTTTATAAAGATTTGTAACTTTATCAGTACCATTTTAAAAGAGCAAGTGCCAAGTTTCTTGCCAGCTCTTCTTAGTACAAGAAAATAGTGACGATTCGAAAGAGCTTGCCTTTTATAATAAAAATATTTTGACTTTGACTTTATGCCCTATATTGTAAATACAATATTTGCGGGTAATGTAACATCGTACGTAACTTCCCCGAGCCAATGGTGCGTGGCCCACGGAATCACTGAACCATTTTCAATAGACTTTCACTGACGCGTGGCTTATCACGAAAAATTTTGCTTTCCTTACTATTTAAACGTCATACGCTTCATTACTAACATGTTTCCTTTTATCTTTTGATATTTTATTTACTTATTCTTAATATAGACCTACCTGAAGGCAGGTATACCTTGTCGAAATGTATGAAAACGTTAACGAAAATACTCTACTCGAGTTTTGCATCCATCCATATCAACCCATAATCATCCCACTAGCAGGGATACGGGTCTCTATTCAATCGAAGAGGTTAGAGCGTGCACTGCCACGCTGCTCCGCAGATTGGCGAAAGCCAGTGTTTTCAAGCCATATCATCCATCGGCATGTTTGCCCCAAGCGGGAATCAAACCCACGCCCTCTCGTGCTAGGTGGATCGACCATCGCATTACCGTGCTCTGTATAAATAAAGATAATATCACACTCATTAATATTTTAATTAAATTCGATATAATGTATAACTAACCCCTTATATTAACGCCGTAATTCATCGAAAGTTATTATCCGGAATTATGAGGTTATTCCAATACACAGATTAATTGATAGGAACAGAGAGATCATAATTAAAATCTGTTTTCTCTTTCCACATGTTCCAATGCTTTATAACGCTAATAATTATCGAAGTGGTAGGCTGAGTTTGATCTTAAACAAATCGACTAGAATTCTGTGTAATTAGTCTAAAACATAAAATATTATGTTTTACGGCATTCAAGGTGAGTTTTACAAAATGTTTTTACAAGTCAATGATACGTTGTTGTTTTATCTTGACAATGACAGGCAGGCAAACAAGCGAACCAACTGATAGAGAACCGGGAAATCCCGTACCGAAAATACCGGGAATTCCCGGTTCTTTTATAGCTGTAAGAAAACCGGGAATTCAAATACAAGAACCGGGATTTTCGGTACTTTCGTTTTTTTTATTATTTATTCAATTAACATAACACCAGAAAAAGGAATAGGAAGTATTGGGATTCCGGATATAGAAAGAAAAAAAATAATGAAATTCTGTGCGAGGATAGAGCCAGCCCAGTTCATAAATGCAATTGCAATTTTTATAGGCATTATAAATTTTCCTCGTAAAATATCTACATCATATTGAAACTAAATAAAAAATTGCATGATTTAACAGTTACAACAAACAGACGGAGGGAAAACAAAGACAATAATATTAGTCCAGTTAACGAATGACTCAAAGGAATATAGAGTGCGTGAGCAACCTAAGCGATTTCTTCAGAAACCTAATCAGGATGCTGAGAAAATATACTAAAAGGGTCTGACATCTAGGAGGTCCTAAGCTCACGGACGCTACAATACTAATACTTACTATAAACTAATTTGTTGATTGGATTATAATTATTATCAGTTAATGCCTTGTACATACGTTGCTGATATAGATTTTGAGGTTTAAATAAAACATCAACACTATCAATGACTGCGCAACAAGCAAAAAAGCCTACCATCTCATAACATTGTAAACTAAGAAACATCTGCTTAACTTTTTTTCTTTATTTTTTTGATACAATATTGTCAATTTCGCACCCACTTTGAGGAAAGTCTGTATCGAGATAACGCTGTCTTTGTCTACCTCCATCTGCTACAGACACAATGGACCAATTGTTATGGCAGATGGCTAGGGGTGGCACGCTTCAGATAAGAAAAATAAATGATAAATATAATAGACTTTATACTGTGTGAATTCAACTTGCAAAGTCAATTTGACAATGTTTTCATGTATGACAATATTGATTAATTTTATTTATTTGATTACTAGCGAAACCCGCGCAATTTCGTTTGTGTGTTATCTAGTTTTCTGTTAGAAATTTGGGAGTTTTTGTCCCGGATATCCTTACCCGACCGACCTCCCGACCTTTTGTACGCGTCCATTAAATTTAAGTTTTAAATTCTCATTGTAAGTGAACTTTGTAGATTCTTTTATGAGAATAAATGTCTAACCGTATATCAGTCCGGATATCACAACGGGATTTCACGGGTAGAAACGATCAAATTTTGTTTTTAAACAAATGCATTTTACTCAATGTTTAAGTGCGAACAGACACTTACATAACTGATTATAAAAAAAATATAAAAAAATTACATAATTACTGAAATAATTTTATAACAATATTTCAACCCTACTAACGAATCCACAAGAATCCCGTTGTCCAAGCATTATTATCCCGGGACACCTGTCCCGTCTCATGTCCGGGAAAATAACAATTTCAAATATTTTTGCTGAGAATTCATTATAAATTGCTCACGTAATATTTTAACTCGATGTTTTTTAAATGTTTTTTTCAATTATCTCTCTCTGCAGTGGGTGTATTTCGTTACGAGACATTTTGCTTACTTGGTTGGTAGTTGGTACTTTTTTTGTCGAAATATGATAATATTTGACGACCTCCGTGGCGTAATGGTTACCACGCCAGACCGCCACCCAGGAGGTCCCGGGTTCGATCCCCGGTCGGGTCATGATGAAAAACGGACTTTTTCTGATTGGCCTCGGGTCTTGGATGTTTGTCTATGTATTTGTTATAAAATATAATATCGTTGAGTTAGTATCCCATAACACAAGTTTCGAACTTATTTTGGGGCTAGCTCAATCTGTATGAATTGTCCCTATATATATATTTATTTATTATCGTCTTGTCAAGTTCGACCCATTTAGGGTTGTCGGATTGTCAATTTAAAAAAAAAAACAAAATTGCTGTTTCTGTTGCTAAAACTGACTGTATGACGTGTAAATTTTGACTAATATACATCTAGTTTTTAAAACGTATTTCTAAAGGGATTACATTAAATTGTAGCTGTCACTGTGAAACTAAACAAGAAAAAAGGAGATAGATTGTGACTAGCTGATAGAGTACTAAATAAATAACCACTATACAAATAAGAAAAACTAATTTTGAAACTGTAAACCCACAAAAACACATCCGCCATATGCCGCGGTATCAAATTATATTCTCAAATGTTTAATTTTTTATACAAATTTAAACCTAATTCCCTTACATTAAAAGTGGCTTTGTATTACTTTTTGTGGCTTCGTTGCGTGCAAAAAATCATTTGTGTATAGAGGTTGCACCGCGATTTCTATCTGATGTTAATAGTAGCATGTTATTATATCATTTAAATAAATAATTAGATGTTAGTATGTCATAAACAATCGTCGATGATACTGCATAAAAACATACGTATCTACTACACTAATATTCATTGATTTTTATTCATAGTTGTTAGGCAACTAGCCATTCATATTTTGAATTATATTTTTTTTTTAAACTTTCAAAAATCAACTAATATTCATTGTCATCATCGTCATATCATCCCAGGGCATGAATACGGGACTTTCCTCCATCGAAGGGGATTAGAGCGTACTCTGCCACGCTGCTCCAATGCAATGCGGATTTGCAAAGCCCAGTGTTTTCAAGCCGCCTGAAGACCGCCGCCTTGGCTTAACACCCATCGACAAACAGCCGGGACGGCCTCCGAAGCATGGAGAAGCTCGAGTTAACGAAACCCATTCAAACACTGGATAGGGTCAACGTTGCTTAACTTGTGTGTTTATTTAGTGCGAAACACAGTGACGCCATCGAGATCTTATTTGTAAGGTTGTAGGTAGGTAATCTCTGAATCTACTGAGCCGATTTTAAAAATTATTTTACCGATAGAAAGCCAAGTTACTTGTTTTATACAAACTGTAAAAAACGCAATCTGTGACGCCATTGGTATGTTAGCAATCGTCGAAGAATAAATTACACAATATTATTCTAAGAAATCGTATCAAATTCGTCTAGACTCAATACAGTTTAAATATTGTCCATTGTTAAAGAGAAATAAATAACTAAGTAACGATTACTTGCAATATTATTATATACTTATGCCTGCGGATTTTTTCGTAGAAACTCTTTGTTCCCGTTATTGATAAACTGTTGACATAAAAACTAATATGTATTAATCCAGGTTGTAATCGACCTGTGTTGAACTTCAAACAAATCTGTCAAGCTGTCCGCGTAAAAGTGTACCAATCATTCACACATCTATTCATAATTATTTACAAACTTTAGGACAATAATGTGCGTTCAATATTTCGCGACAATTTTATTCTGGGTAATATTTAATTAACTGTCAGAGATATTGCCAGCATTTAATATGATTTTGGCCTTTCCAGCAGTGGACTTCTTGAGACTGAGATGATGATGATGAAATGATTTTGACCAACCAAACTTTGAAAACAACGTTTTAAACTATGTAGTGCAGGCATTAAGACGCCTTATAAAAATTTACAATATGGTCGCATTGTCATTTTATCATGAAAATCGCACGCCACGTTGTCATAAATTAGTTTCACAAATGGCTTCGTTATACCTCTTTGGCCACTCAATGCTAATTCTACCGGTGCATACCCTGATTTAGTGGCGGTTAAATTGCGCCCGGATCGGGGTTAACGGTAACCGCATAGATTTAATTGCAACTAGTGTGTTGCTTGGTGTAACTTATTGTGTAAAACTTTGAAATTTGAATATGCAACTCAATAATTCTCACTGAAAGATGTTCACAGTCAACCAATTAAAGAAATGGCCAGGGTGACAACCGATGAAAGAGACGAGATAAAGAATCCACTGATCTTGGCCTTCATCTACGAAGGACGTACACGTACGTCGCCTCGAGGATAGCAGGACCATCTTTAGGATGATTTTTGGTTGCAACATCCAACATCCTAGTGGACACATGTGGCTCTAATAAACAAAAACCCCGTTTGGTAACAAAGAAAAGGACGGAGCTGACAAAAGATCCGCTTACAAGATGTGCAAGCGATTTTTTTCTAAAACGGTCCTCCTATCTTCGAGGCCACCGTACAGTCAACTAATGAAAGACGGAACTAAGAACAAAGTAAGCATCGTCATGAAACTTGTAATTATGTAGATATTAATACTATTGATAAATAAAAAAAATGGAAATCCCTTCACGCAATATTAAAAAATAACTTGAAGATATGTATTTTCAATTTAAATAGGGGGTTTTTGTTTGGCACAGAACCGAGTTAGCTGGCGTACAATAAGAGAAGGTTATGCTCAGCAGTGGGCAGAAATGTTCATATTTACGGCAATCTTGCATTTGCTGACCGTACAAAGTCCTCCAAAAGCGGATACGTGTTTAATTCGCGTATTCTAGATCGTCACGCACGAACACCATCATGTTCTCAAGTGTTCAAAACTAGCTTAGGATGGTTCAATGAACTTACAATTAAGCTGGCATCGGGCCATGTTACCGTAAATACATTAAAGTGATGGCACTATTATTGTGATAGCGTAATTCTGTAATAAGCATGGAAGCCGTAAAATTTCGTAGTCTCGCTCCCCACTACACCTCATTAACAGATATTGCAAAAACAGAGTTCCATTGTTTGGCACATGTCATAGGAGACTGGGAAATTCAGGCGTTTATGCAAAGACTATGTCCTTTATTTCACAGGCTCTTTATTTCGCTCGCATATAAGATCCAAATATTATCAACAGCAAATATTATAACAATTTAAAATTATCACGAGATGACACTACCTACGTTTTATTTGTCACTGGCAGATTAAATCTCGAAAGTTCTAGAATGTTTAGTGTCTTTGATGCTTTCCTGCAGGTCTTCAGATCTTGATGGGCTGGTTAGTCTTAGTGGAAATCTTGTGAAGGATATGGAGATAAAGGATCTTCGATTTTTTAATCGTATAATAAAGTCACTTTGACACGATTGGTATAAAAAATATTGAGGTTTTGATGTTTTACTTTCTTTTGGGTACCTGCTAAAAACACATATAATAATATTTTGTATGGAAATAATCGTTATATAGATGTCATAATAAAAAATAATCATAGCAAAAACTTGGACACTATTGAAGTTGACAACGCGACCAACTTGTAAATTATTGACTTAAGCTTATCATTTTCAAATGTCGTAACAATGACATATCACAATAACTAAAATTATATCCGAATGCGAAATGTATTGTCGCTTTTCATTGTCATTTTTCATGAAGACAAAATCTCACGCTCCCGCTTATGACTTGGTCGTACCTATTACACTGTAGTACGATTTGGCAACCGCGCCAACCCACAGGAAAATTAGACTAGACTTCACCATTATGTATGCATTTCAGCGGCGTACTTGGAGTTTAAAGCCATGTATAATTAAATGGACCATTTGGTCTTTTTTTGCAGACAGTACATTGTTACAAGAGTTATTACCTTTTTGCTTGCTGTCTTTATTATAAGCCCACAGCGAGAGTAGCTTTGTAAATTGTGCTGTATCGTTGACGTGCGATTTTTTACTGAAGGTTTTACCACAGGTTTTATTCCTTCCAATTAGATCCATTGGCTCGACTCCACAGTGGATTCTAGGACACTTTTATCCTATTTCAATGTAATTTACTTCGCTCGCGTCTTGCGTGGGTATCGTTTTCAATTGATATGCATTATATTTTCAGGCATAAATAAAAGTGTTTATTCGGACACTAGGCCCACACAGGCACTTTCTCTAATCAAACGTGTACAAAAAATATTGATTTGTGTGTGCGAATTAGCATGGTTTTATATTTTTACATTTTTTAACGGGGATAATTTTGACTGGAGAGTGACATAAGGCTACTTTTTTCCCACGTGATAAAGAGATTCCCATGGGAAATATTATTGTCATTTTCTTGACGCGGAGGGAGCCGCGGGTAACAGCTATTTAATAAAATAAATAAGTTCAATAAGCAACAATTCACCATAAAATGAAAATAAAACAAATGATAAAAATTATTAAACATGTCTGGTTGTTCCCACAAGACATGTTTTTGTGACATGACATGGGTCTTGTGAGACCCATCCCAGACAAACTACAGGAGTGCCGCGTGCGGTGGTACGGACACGTTATGAGGCGACCATCCGACCATGACCAAGAGCTAAATATAGAAACCAAACATCGAGGACGAGGAAGACCCCGAATCACATGGATATCCGTAGTAAATAAGAACCTCAAAGAAATCCAAGCTAACAAAGAGACGACCCAGAACCGAGCTGCCTGGAGACGCATGATACGGAGGGCAGACCCCAAATCAAAGAGCCAGGCAAAGAAGATGTCTTGTGGGAGCAACCACTGCAACATATCTATTGCAGTGCCGGTTGAAAGGGCAGTCCCACCTGTCACCTAAGTATAATTTTCGAGCTGGCCCGCACTCTGTGCACAAGCGACGCGCTCCTCTTACGCATAGTAGCGTGAAAATAGTAATTAATTTATATAATATAATTAAATTAAGAATAATAATAAAAAAAATAGGATAGTTTTTATAGTTTAATTAGTTTTTAAAGAAATGGATAATATTTATTTGTATATTACCTGTTTCATAATACATCAAATCTTTCGATTCAATCTTTGTGGAATTGGACAAAGAAATGAGTTATCTAGACATTTTTTTTAAACAATTACTGACAAAAGCCGAGTATTAATTGCTATAGAATCTTATTATGTGTTAATTGGCACTATCATGTATCTGTTCGCGTGCTGTTTTCTCGTAAACTAATCCAATCTTATCTAATTGATGGTTTCAATGAACTGTTCGTGAAAATTATCACTTTCAAATTTTAATTAGTAAACGAAATTGTTGGAGATAATTACGATTTTAGTAGTTAGACTTCTCAACTGACCATTCACGTCTGAAGTGTTAGTAGGATAAAAATATTGTAAAAATAAGTTAATAAATAAATAAATATTTTTGGACGAATCACACAACGCCATGTAGTCCCAAACTAAGCAACTAAGCTTGTACTATGGGTACCACTAGACTAGATTGCTGATAAATACTTATTATACATAGAAAACACACAGACCAAGGCAAACAGACATGTTCTGTTCATGCACACAAATGTTTGCCTTGCGCAGGATTCGAACCCGCGGCCCTTGGGATAAAGTGACCATTGCTAATCACTCGACCACCGGACCTGTCGTAATTCTTGTAAATCTATTTGCAAAATATTTTTTTAATATTTTTTTTACTTATTTAATTTTATTTTATTCGGCAAACCATTATATTCCATTAAAAAGTTACATTTTTTTTATATAGTATTGGCATGAGGAGCTCGATGGCGTCGCTGCTGTGTCGTACTCCAAAACGCAAGTTAAGCATGGTCGACCCTAGCCAGTGTTTGGATGGGTTTCGTTATCTCGTGCTTCGGAGGGCACTTTAAGTCGTCGGTTCCGGCTGTTTTTAATGGTTAGTTAAGCCAAGTCGGTGGTATTCAGGCGGCTTAAAAACACTGTCAATCCGCATTGGAGTTGCGTGGTAGAGTACGCTCTAATCTCCTTCGATTGAAGGGAGACCCGTATCCTGATGGGATGATTATGTGTTGATATGAAGATAATATTTGTATAGTCTCTGCCTTCACCATCAGATATTGCAGGCGTGAGACCATAGATTTATATACTAGCGTACCCTATAGATCGGTTTTGGTTTGATTAGGGCGAGACCAAAAACAAAATACACTAGTGTGCGTGGAATGTACATGTGTGCAAGCAAGTTATATAATTTTGAGGATTTTCCATTTAGTTTGAGTTACATCCAGGCACTGCACAGGTAACCATATTTAATCACGTCTAATTAACACCAAAACTACACTTAAAAACCATAAATTTTGTAAAAATAAGTGGGATTTGTTTTAACATGACTGACGTTAGGGCGACACAGCCCGATAGCGTGTATAGGAAGAATGGTCTCGTCTCGCCTGTCTATCTCGCTATGATCTATCTCTTTTGCATTACCAATCTAACGCTAGTATATAATAAATCTATGTGTGGGACTATGTAATGAAGCTATGTTCATAGGATGCTAATGCAATGTTAGCGCGACAAATGCAATTCATTGCGTCAGTGCACTATCCATAATTCATTTACGTAACATAACCGTTGATAATATTGTTTTACGGGTACTCCGTAAGATTGTTACGGTTTTGTAAAATATAATTATAACAATTATTTATTTTTAATTGCACATAAAATAAAGATATAAAAATTACACTATAAAGAGCGTACAGATGTGAGCTTACTTGCTTATTATGTTTAGACTTGCGTCTATATATTTATTGATACCATGTTTGCGACTTTTTGTACTTTGCTCATGTTAATAACTGAGATATCAATATAATTACAATGTCAAGATGTGCATGATTGATACAGGGTTTTTACAATAGGTTTATAGACAGGGTTTATGCCACACGTATTCAAGAACCGTTATTTAAACTTGTCTTAAACGACATGTTGTGCAGAAAACAATCTATCTTGTACTAATTGTTATACATACTAATAATATGTTCGGTACAGAAATGAGGAGATCCGTAGCAGAACGGTTTAACGAAACACCGTTTAAGAACTCTTTAGTTAGACTAATATGGGGTTCTTCAAAAGGTGCATTAAAAGATTTCTACAGGGTCGGCCAGAAGCGTTCATAGGCTACAATGACCGATAACCATCAGGCCGTATGCTTGTTTGCCACCTCAGTTGTATAAAAAAAGAACGAAAGTACAAAGATTAAGCAAGCTGAAGTAGCAGTGCACATAGCGGGCAGAACCGAAATTTTCTGAAATAAACGATTTCATTTCATTTCAACCGATGACCGGCTGGGGCAAGAGGGTTCTGGAATGGCAACCGCGTACCGAAAAGTACAGCGTAGGAGCTACAAGTGGTCTGACGACCTAAAGAAAGTCGCAGGAAGCCGTTGGATAGGCCGCTGCTAACCGATCATGCTGGAGACGTTTCAGCGAGGCCTATATCCAGCAGTGGACTTCTTGTGGCTGAGATGATCATGATGAATAATAAGGCGGAAGACAAAGTTGGATCCTAAGTAAATAAGTTAGAAATCTAGCAATTCAGCCATAGAATCCATAATGGGTTTCAATTTACCATAACATAAAAATTCAATTTCATTTTCAAAAAAAAGCAATAAAAAAGTGATAAAAAACTTAAAATCACGAGTCACTTGTGAAATTAATTGGATGCCGCTCAAACAATCATACATTCACTCAATTATCCACGTATGTGAAAGTAAATTAAAAGTGTACAAAGATTGTAATTATTAACCAGTTTCAACATTTGCACTGGAATGCAACAAAAACCCCAGCCAGTGGATCGGCTTAAAAGTCTTAATTTAAAAGCCTTAGATATTACTAGGGGACAAAATGTTACCTCAACATGACGCGCAACAGTAACGTACACTCCTGCATGGCGCGCAACTCATTTCAGTACAGCTAACATGCCCCACAACATTGTCCCTGAGGCTCTCGTTAACCAAACCCGCGGTTGACACTAATTGCGGGAAGCTAACGACAAGAACAACACTTATGATGGCATTCAATAGAAATTTATAGAAACTAAAATTGTCGCGGCACACGTCTGCTGCTGCGTGTCGGCTACCAACTTCTACCTTAACGGCTTTTACGTTGCTTCACTTTCGCGTTCATTCAGTTAACTGAGAACTTACTTAACCCTTATTAAAAGAATCTCTATTTTGACGACCTCCGTGGCGTAATGGTTACCACGCCAGACCGCCACCCAGGAGGTCCCGGGTTCGAATCCCGGTCGGGTCATGATGAAAAACTAACTTTCTCTGATTGGCCTCGGGTCTTGGATGTTTATGTATATTTGTATTTGTTATAAAATATAATATCGTTGAGTTAGTATCCCATAACACAAGTTTCGAACTTACTTCAATCTGTATGAATTGTCCTGATATAATTTAATTTATATGTAAAATGCTTTGTCCTGATTGACTGACTTGGCGGATCAACGCACAGCCTAAACCGCTGATCGTAGAGACCTGAATCTTGGAGGGAGGGTGTGTCCTTTGTATGTATGTAGGCATCTAATAAGAAAGGATTTTCCGAAATTCGTACGGGAAAGTGAAAACATATTATTATACGAAAACGAAATTGCGCGGGTTTCGCTAGTCTAAATCAAACTGATGGTAGTGATCTTGTAGATCTATTCAACAAGAGGCAATGCGATTTAATGGATGCGGGTGTGACGTCATGCAAGCAATGACCTTTCTGTGACGTTGGTTTGTAGGAAATACCTGAGAGGTGAACATTGGATTCGCAGGAAATATTGTGAATAATATTTTCCTTCACACTTTGACTGTAGAGCCGATTATTATAAAAGTATACGTAGGAAAGGGACATATCTCAAAATATTTAATACATTTCTGTAAATCTAGTCTCAAGGCTTAAGCCACCTTTCTACTTGTGTTATGTGTGTTCAACACGCTGTATTGTTTAACCTTTCTATGAGCAGTACCGAGCCGAGATACATACATACGTCATAAAATAGGCAACATTATGTTTCTGTCTGTGTTCTGTGTAGATGTGGCAAACAAGCATCTGATGGCAAACAGTCACCGTAACCTATGGGCGCTTGCAACACCGGGAGACAAAATTCGCTCGTTGCCAACCCTGTAAAAAGTGAAGCTCTGGAGACCACAATATAGCCGAGACCAATGATATTTGGTTACGATCTTCTGTAACGTGGTGGTCCTTCCCCAGACGAACTGCTCCAATTTGAGCGGATTATCCGCTGTGCCCTACCCAACCTCTATTTTCTTCTGTTCTCTTGGAATACCACTTGTTTTAAACGGACAATTTGTAGCTAGATTGCTGCGATCTTGTGATACTACACAGAGCAGTTGCTGGACAGAGTCTGCTTAGGCACTCCAGACTTGCATTTCGGCCTAGGACGACACTAGAAAAGGAAGGTCCAACAAAGTACGTGCTTATGGTGATAGCGTTATACTTGTAATTTTAAACAATTAACTATAGTAAATCACAATACATTAACTTTTTTTTTTTAATTTACTGCACCCTTTACTGCCCAGTTAAGGGACAGTAATGTTTATGGGTCGTTAAATCACTACAGAGGCCCTAAAACTAACAAATTGGTTTAACTAAATTTAAGTGTGTGTAAGGAATTTTAAAGTTTACAAAGTGATATGTTCACAATAGGGTTATTGCATGTAAATTATAGGTTTACGCTATGTTAGGGTTTTATTAAATATATAAGTTTATGATGTCGTATTTTGAGTTTTATACCTTTCTACTTTTTTTTTTCTTTTCTTTATTTTGTACCACAAAGGTGGCAAACAAGCATACAGTCGGCCTGATGGTAAGAATACCGGGGGTATCACTCACGCGTTGCCAACCCTCCCAAGTAGAGCTCTGGAAACCTTACTCATCGTAGGAACAAAACATAGCCGAGGCCAGTGCTATTTGGCTACGATCTTCTGTAAGGTGGAGGTCCTTTCCCAGGCGGCCTACTCCGATTTGAGCGGATTATTCGCTGTGCACTACCTCTCTACTCCATGGATTTTTTACAAGAAACGCTTATATTTTAAAAATTCCCATAGGAACATGTACTTAGAGCGTTAACTTAGTATATATTAAACTAATTCTTAGACTAAGCGCGTCATTATTTGCAAAAACAATACAGTTTTTGACGTAAATAACCTTATTGTTCATGTGAAAATTTTGAAGGTCATCGCCCCATTGTGCAGTCTGTTACAAAGAGCGACCTTTCACAAACACTTCATACTAAGTTATATTATATTTACTGTACGATTTATTAGAGTTATTCACGTTTTTCTATGTCAGAGTGACTCGACGAAGCGCGCTTTTTTGGCAAACAAACATGAAATGATTCTGGATTAGTAAAGGAGGTAACACACTGTGTCTTATGCCTGTTTTCACCAATGCCTCCTATAACATAATGTCATCAAATGACATACAAATTGTTCCAGTTAGGTTATTCCAACCGCTAGAAGGGGTTGGTATAAACGGGCATTTGTGTAATACTAAATAAAATCGCACGACAAAAAAACGCATTCTGCTTTATACCGATATTCTATGAATTTCTATGAGAGGGTGAAGGGTGGAGATCCAGACAACCCAGAGGGGAAATCAGACCTATTTTAGGTTAGGTCACAGGTCCAAGAAACTAATTTCTTGGACGTGCTGGTTTCACGATATTTATGCACCGCCTCTCGCCGTGCAAGTGATAATAATTAGAAATATGAAAATCTCGAATTTAAGTGTCCCTACAGGGATTTGAACCTGGAACCTTCTGTTATAAAACTGGTTTATTATTCACTGAGCTATCACCATTCTTTCTTCAATCGTGACTTTCGCGTGAAAAATGTCGGTCGTTATAATACGTTGGCGTTATTGAATATCTGCAAGTCTCAGTATGCCATCTCCCTAATATGTCGACTGGTCTGTATTTGTGTTGGATATTTTAATGTTAATATGAACTCATTGATTTCGGTCAATGAAATTCGGGTTTTATCAATGAATATTTATTAATTATTCTTTGTTGGGAAGAAACTAAGAAGCAACCAACCTCCTATAATGGGATGAAAATGGGGTCAGAATTTAGCAACCTTTCTTAAGCCCACCATTCACACGCAGATTGGTCGGCCATCGGACTAATCCGCCTGTGTATGGAAGCGACGAACCGGTCCGCCAGACTGTCAAATGGGTTGGCGTCGGGCTCGCAGGTCCGCGGTTGCGAGCCGCGAGCGCCTGTCGAACCCCACATGCCATACTTCGAGTGGAGGGTTCGTGGAGGGTTCGTGCAGTGTATGGGCAACGCCGGATTGGTCCGCGGTCGGGTCCGGGTTGCGAGTCGGGTCCGGGTTCGTGTGGTGAATGGTGGGCTTTAGCTTTAATAAAAACTTCGAGCTTCGGAAGGCACGCTAAGCTGTCCTGACAGTTGTTGATAGGTAACAGTCAAATAAAGACAGTGACCGTTATGTGACTTGCTAATTTGCGGGAAGCACACGAAAAGATGACTGATTACAATAACAATATTATAAGTTACGTTTAAGTAAGTATTTCAAATGATGATGTAATACGATGCAATTTTTGTTAGTTCAATATTAAGTGGTTAGAATGCGTCCTCCGGAAACACGTTTGTTGAGTTCAATGTCGGCATTAATTGACATTGGTTAAGCATTTCAATGCCACGAAGATAGTAACAGACAGAACTAAAAATATTTATTATAATTTTAATGTATGGTATTGAATTTCGTCGTCATCATCTCAGCGCCTCCCCCATACGTCTCCAGCATCATGCCCTGTTGGCAGCGGCCTGCATCTAGCGGCTTCCCGCGACTTTCCTTAGGTAGTCCGACCACCTTGTCTAGCCGGCTTACGCTGCGCTTTCCGATTAGGCTTGCCAGGTGTCCGGCTTTAGCCGGACATGTTTGGCTTTTTGCGGTCGCGTCCGGCTAGATATGTACGTGTTTGGCCTGTCCGGCTTTTGTCAGGCTTTTTGTCAGAGTGGCGATTCGTACGCCGATGGGCGGACGAGCGTCCGAGCGGACAAGAGAGCAAACTGTTGGCGCGCGTAGGGTTGCCAGGCGTCCTGATAAAGCCGGACATAGTTAGGCTTTTTGATTGCGTGTCCGGCCAAAATAAACGGTGTTCGGCTTGTTCCCGCTTTTCTTAGGCTTTTTACATTTCGCAAACCAGCGAGAGCCGAGCGAATTTAAGAAGAATTTAAAAATGTTGATAAATGTTTAACTAGAATTGAATTTTGACTGATGACTTTATTTGACTGAATAATTAGACCGATTTGGTATTAGATTTTATTTAGGTATATTCATTAGAATTTAACAAAATTTATTGATAATAATCAAAAAAGCTTGATTTTACATTAAAATATTTTCGTCGTACTGAGACACAAAATCCTCAATAATGTCCGGCCTTTTTACCCAAATGTCCGGCCAAACTGGCTGCTCTGTCTGGCTATTAGGTTTGGCGATCTGGTAACCCTATTTCCGATACGCGGTCGCCATAGATCCAGAACCCTCTTGCCTATGAAAGAAAGAAAGAAAGAAAGAAAGAAATGTTTATTTGCGTATCATATTAGGGTACAATAATTTGGTGTTACATAAAATAAATAGTTCAATTCCTAATCAGCCATTAAACATAGCATGCAAAAATTATAAATTTAAATTAACATTAGGTATCATTTGAATTAGTTACATATTACATATTATCACAGTGTAGGTATACCTTGCCTTCTAAAAACAAACAGATTATAGTATTAAAATTGTCATAAAAATAAAGATACAAGGAACTCCAATATGCATGATTATTGCTGAAAGTCAAGAAATTCCTGTACGTTGTAAAAATTTTTCTCTAAAAGCCAGTTAAATAAATTCTTTGAAAACAACCGGAATGTCATTGCTTTTATATTGTTAGGTATTTTATTAAATATTGCTATGCACATGAAGTAGCAATTACTCTTAATTTTTTTGCTTCTCGGTAAAATATCATTAACCAATCTGTGACCATTCCTAGTGCTTCTGGGATAAAAATCACTTGCTTGTGTAAATAGGTTGTAATTCAGCTTGACAAGCTTAGCTATTTCAAAAATGTATAAGCAAGGTAGGGGCAAAATGCTCAGCAAAGTAAAAAGCGGTTTACATGTGGTTCTGCGGGGAGCTCCACAAATTGCTCGGATACATTTTTTTTGTGCTACAAAAGCTTGCTGAACATCCGTGCTATTACCCCAAATTACGAGACCGTAACGCAGAACTGAATCTACGTAAGCATAGTATGCCGTGAGAGCTGCATGTCTGGATACTGTTTAAGCAAGCTTGTATAAAGCAAATGAGAATCTATTAATTTTATTACAAACATGCTCCACCTGTTTCTTCCAGTCTAAGTTTTGGTCAATAATTAGTCCTAGAAAGCGTCCATTACTTATATTATTCAAATTATGTCCATTGTACAGGATATTTAAATTATTCAAATTATTAAAATTTATAAAATATGTCTTATCGATATTGATTTTCAAATTATTATTAGTGAGCCAATTTATTATATTAATTAAAGTATTGAGTATGTCGTTTTTATGATCATCAATTTTAAGGCTTTTGCTAGTTGTCACAACTACTGATATGTCATCCGCAAATAAAATACTTTTATGTTTAATTGTATTTGGAAGATCATTGATATAGACCAGAAATAGTAATGGCCCAAGAACACTTCCTTGGGGGACACCATAATTATTTTCTTTGTACTCAGATCTGTAGTCTTTACAAAGCCTGGTATGTTCTAGTCGAGTTATTTCAACACATTGTTTTCTATCAGCCAGGTATGATTGGATCCATTTTAGTGCATTGCCTCTCACGCCATAACGCTCCAATTTGTCCAACAATGTAGGATGTGAAACGAGATCAAATGCGCTGGACATGTCAAAAAACAGCACTGTAGAAAAGTTTTTCGCATTTAGACCTTGTAGGGTGGTGTTTACAAGGTTAAAAGTTGCCAAAGTCGTGGATTTTTTCTTTTGAAATCCATACTGGTTGTTGTATGTGCCCTGATCTGAATAGCTCGCTGGGTAGCCTTAACCTTGAGCAAGGGAAACTTTACAAAATAGTTAAAATATTCAATACGTTTTTAATCAATATCGTTATCGATCGTAATTCTAACATCTTAACCACAGATGACTTAATACTTCGTTCTTAACGCCAGATTAACATTTCAACACACGATCACAAAAACGACATTGAACATCGCCGTATTTGAAACCGGTTTAAACGGAAGATGCAAAAGATGCCGGTATGGACGATGACATTAAAAAAGGTGTAGATAGATCGACAAATTGAAAGTTTTTGGGAAGATAAAAAAAGAGTTGCATGTCCAGAATGGAGCAGAACTGCAAGAGATATAAAGTGGAAGTCTTTAGAATTTCAATTGAATGATCTTCTAATTGTTGTGTGATAATTTGACAGCCCGATGGTGCGTTGTTGTCTAACCTTCGGCCGGCCGCAGAGAGCGCGAGTTCGATCCCGCTCGGCATTTATGTTGTTAACTTATTGTATGTTTTATTGTTCTCGAGTATGGCTGTCTTCTATGTAAGTATACATATATTTACAAAAATATATCTGTTGTCAGCTACCCATATCACAAGTAGGTTGAGCCTAACTTGTAGTTTGTTTAATGTGTAACTGTTTTGTGTGAATGTTTCTGTCTGTTTGTATGTGTAAAATGCTGTTGTTGTCTTTCTTCTTTCTTTCTTTCTTTAACTTACTTTGTGATCACGTGGTGCTTTGTGATTGGCTCGACCGGGAAGTACCACTCTCTCATAGAATATCGGTGTAAAGCAGCATTTCGTTCGGTGAGTTACCTATTATGTTTTCGGAACCAATTCGAAATCTAACCAATCTAGACAAGATAACATCATTGACCGGTATGAACTAGTTTTACGACACAGGTGGCGCTGCCGTCAAGTTTTACCGCCCTTTTTATTAAAATAACCTTCTTACTAGGTGCTTTTTTAATATCCTATGAAGTTACTTAGGGAAATTTCCAACTTCGCTTGTTACCCACCCTTACCGATTCTATGAGAATTTTAAAAATAAGAAAGTAGTAAAAAAATTCGCCATTTATTTTTCCAGTGGTCATTTTGTTTCCGAAATGGTGGTAGTTTGTAGAGTAGCTTATTTATTTAATAATAATTAATACAGAGTATAAAATCATGTATATAGCTTCTGCCCGCGGTTTCGCCCGCGTGGCCTACTAAAAATTTGCATATTTTTCTTTAGAAACAAATTCCGGTCCGGCACGGCCCGGTACGGTACGGTACGGTTCCTTCCGGTCCGATCCGTTCCGGTCCGGGCCGAACCGGCCAGCCCGGTCCGGTCCTACATGCCAAATTTGGAATCTCTAGACTCAGCGGTTTGGGTTGTGCATTGATATATAGTTAAGTCAGTCAGGACTTTGAATTTTATATATATATGTAGACTAGAGAAACCCGCGCAACTTCGTTTGCGTTTATCCCGCTTTCCCGTGGGAATTGAAAAAATCCTTTCTTATCGGTTGCCTACATCACACACCCAAATTTCAGGTCTCTACGGTCAAGACAAAACATTTTCATATGTATACATGTTTATTTTTCTATTTAAATACTTCTCATTACAATCTTTGGAGTGGGTGTTTATGAAATAGGCTAGCCCGACCGGTGAAACTCTTACAGAATATTGACGTGAAGCAGCAATGCGTTTCGTTCGGAGAGTGAAATATCCGAAATTCTTGTTTGCCACCTTTATTGTATAAAAAAAAATCTAACTCCTTCCTTATACTATTTCTCGCTATATATCCTGTCTTTTCCTGTTATAGGTCGGCAACTGGTCAGGCACCCTAGAATCTATGTGCTCCATAGTCGACGGTAATCACCTAATATC
The DNA here is from genome assembly GCA_905163395.2 of Endotricha flammealis. Taxonomy (NCBI): domain Eukaryota; kingdom Metazoa; phylum Arthropoda; class Insecta; order Lepidoptera; family Pyralidae; genus Endotricha; species Endotricha flammealis. The sequence goes on along the minus strand of LR990869.1, from coordinate 1,874,012 downwards.
AAATGATCCATATTCCTGAGCTTGTTTTCCAACCACTTCCGTAAAAAAAATGTATAAGTATATGGGTATTTCAATACTTACAACCTCAGCCTACAACCATCCCTACAACAACACTACGAAATAATAGAGCGAGTCGACGTAATGATATTTCCTATAAGTGAGAAAGAGACAATATAAAAATGCCATTTAACCATTGACCAATTTAACTTGACCCCTGTCAAATATTATAAAATTTATACTTATTGTTTATTATCGATGAATATGATTCAGTCCGCTTTATACATAGTTAGAACTTTAGCTGTTTTCCGAGATCACAAACCGAATAAATAGTACGACGACATTATGAAATCATTTTGTTTGAATATTCACAATTTATATAAATATTACATGACAGATGACACACTTCACTTCACGGATGTGTCAAAATGAAATGTAATTGAATCAAAAGCACTAAGGAGTATGAGTATTGATATCAAATCGAAGAAAATTACCCACAAAATACATATTTTTCAAGAATTACAATAAAATAAGAATCACGTCTTCCATCAATTCTCATAAACAATTTTTATGCAAAATTTGAAGTAGATTGGACCAAGGAATCAAGTTGTCCCATAGTAACTTTACCCCCCTTTTTCACCCCCTTAGAGTTCGAATTTCAAAAAATCCTTTCTTATCGGACGCCTACGTCATATAATAGGTCCACCTGCCAAGTTTCAGATTTTTACGATGAGCGGTTTAGGCTGTGCGTTGATTCTCAGTCAGTCAGTCAGTCAGGACAAAGCATTTTATATATATAGATATTTAACATGACGAGAGAACATTCCTAAGGCCTACTCTCTAAAATAAAACATTTCATTATTAGGTTGAAAACTTGAAACAAAGGGTTTGGTGGTTAGTTGCTCTTTGAGAAATACCTCACTCACACTTCCTCGTTTTGTGGGCAGACAAATTGCCGATAGGGAATCGATCAAATCTTAATCGAGTCAGGAAAAAAAATATCTAGTAAAATAAACAGGTTTTCAGACATTTAATAAATCTTTGAACGGTAATGATGTCATTTTGTATTAAAGAAATCATAGGATTAAGTTTAAAACTTGTCTAGACTAAAAATAAGTATGATTTTATTGTTGCAATAAATTCCTGTCATCTAACACTTTGAATTTTTTTATAGCGTTTCTGCTTTATTTATAATGGCTGTCATTAGAATTAAATAATATCGAAATGTTTAATTTTAAACTCTGCACAAATGTTCGAACAATGAATTAATATTTGATGACCTCCGTGGCGTAATGGTTGCCACGCCAAACCGCCACGCAGGAGGTCCCGGGTTCGAATCCCGGTCGGGTCATGATGAAAAACGAACTTTTTCTGATTGACCTCGGCTCTTGGATGTTTATCTATATATGTATTTGTTATAAAATATAATATCGTTGGATTAGTATCCCATAACACAAGTTTCTAACTTACTTTGGGGCTAGCTCAATCTGTGTGAATTGTCCCTATATATTTATTTATTTAATATAAAGTGAGTAAGTGATTAAAATAACTTGTAGTACGCCATCGAAATAATATTAGGTACTTTTCGATGTAGTACGCGCCAAAATTTGGGCTCACTGTTTATAAAACAATTGAAAATCGATTGTCGTTATGAGGAGTGAGTATGAGTGCCGAACTTTGTATGAATTCTGCGCGAGCCAGCCGTGTTGGCGACTAGTTTAGCTTGTAATGTATATTATGTTTAATACTAAATTGAATTAAAATAAGTAATATTGTAAATTAGATATCCATACTTCTTTACATAATATAAAAAGAAGTTTGAAAAAAAAATAATAAAAAAAAAGTAGTCGCTTTTGCTGTCTGTCTGTCCCTATGCTTAAAACTACGCAAACGATTTTGATGTGTTTTTTTAAATAAATAGAGTGATTCAAGAGGAAGGTTTTTAAGTATAATACATTTAAAAATTCCCATGGGAAAACGGGATACACGCAAACGAAGTTGCCCGGGTTTCACTGGTAATATTATAAATGCGAAAGTGTGTTTGTTATCCTTCTTTCACGTCGAAAGTTAAAGAAGAGATTGTAATTTTTTTGGTTGATAGATAAAGGTCTGGAGGGTGACATAGCTGTTATCTATAAAAAACTTTCCCACGGAAAAAAATAGAAGACCACGCGGGCGAAGCAGCGGTAACAGCTAGTAAGTTATAATGACCAAATAAAATATTTTACTTTCTTTGAACACCTGATATTTAGACATAAGTGTATTGGTGCTAATAAGTACATTTAACCAGACTAAACTAATTTTGACAGGACCAAATGTGTTGTCCTTTCTTGGTTTACAATTAGTGACAAGGATAGCAACACTTCTAGTCCTGTCAAATTAGTTTAGTCTAGTTTAATGTACAACAGAATTAGCACCATTAAGGCGCTGTCTCACTGCTGCGCACGAAGAGGCTACGTACGTGTGTTAAGCTTTGCTTTGCAAGAGGATGTACGTGATTGTTTCCACTGCAACCCACGGACACGTTAACCATCAAGTGACGTCATTGATACACGCGTGGCTTGCTCAACATAGCTCAACGCTGTCAACGCCATGCACGCAGTGAATGCGGTACACAGCTTGTTCCACAAAGCGTGCACATCGCTGCGAACGCTGTGGAAACGTAGACCCACGTAGTCATCCACGCAGCTGTAATGTGCCACGTGGCCCACGTGTTCGTGCACAGCTTGCGCAGCAGTGGGACCGCGCCTTTATGCAAGTATTCTATGCGCACAAAGTTGCATACAAAAACTAGTTATTATAGGAAATAAACAATAACTTTGTTCTAGATTCAACAAAAGCCTTAGACTAAACGGATCTTATTACTCGATTGCGGATGTAGTATAATGTTAGTTCGTTCATCGAGTAGGTCAATTTATAGATTGATCACAATACTTCGAGATTGCCTCTTATCATTGATTATTATGATAATGTCACTCACAGTATTATAATTATACAATATGAATGTTATAGACCAATTATTATATAATTGTTTTGTATTTATAAATTCTATATAATTCACAATGCCACCTGGTCCCAAAGTATGCTAGACTTGTTAAAGTTACCAGACAAAGGAAATATGGTTGTAATTATTTACTTATAATACATAGAAAACAGCTAGACTCAAACAAACATAAATGTTAGCCCCGTGTACCCCCCCCCCCCACTAGTGAAATTAAAAGCAAATCACACACTAGTGTTATGAAAATTTCACGATCGCGATTTTATAGAAGAGTCAGCTATCAGGTATATTACGACTGGTCTCCCGATGAAATCCTGTGTCTTCTCATAATAAAAACAATTAAAATCTAGTCCGTTATCTTGCTCATACACTATATAAATCGAACGATATAGCTCTTGAGATCTAGACTAGATTTTAACTGTTTTTATTAGGTTCGAGAATAGAGGGTCTATTCTGGGTGTAGGAGTCAAAAAAATTACATTCGTATTAATTATTTATGTGTACATATTTTCTAATTACTACTTGCTCGGTTCGGTGAAGGATAACATTGTGGGGAAACGCGTACGACCAAGAATTTATGTTTCGAAACACGTGTGACCTAACCTAAGTAGTAAAGGTTTACCTACATGTCCGACCCAGCTGTACCAAGTAGAAATCAATATCTTCGGAAAATCTATTTATTTAGAAAGATAACATCCAAATCCTAAATATCACGTTCGCTGCGTGTGGAATTGACGCTTCGTGTAAAATTGTGTCTCAGCCAAATCTTTATTCTTAGGCATCCTCGTTCATTCCTAATGGATTTAAAAGGAATTAACATGTCTTCCTTGTGGAAGAATAATTGAATGAAACTCTGACGCTCTATGTAAAAATTTGTATTTTCGTCAAATCCCAGTTCTTAGATATTCCCACTAGATCGATGTCCCCACCCAAATCATAATGGATTAAAAAACAGAATAACAGATAAGATAGAATAAATTAATGAAATTCACGGCTAACATCGAATTCAAAACGAAAACAAAAGAAATTATTAATTCAAAACCTATTAATTTAAAGTATAAATTATATTTTTGTATGTGCCAAGTAACTTTTCTTCACTCTTCGAAGTCTATAAAGATTTAGTATCTTCTCCAAATCGTTATTTTTAGGTACGCTTATGACAAAGATTAATATCAAAACAGACTTAGTAGCTGACTGACTAGCACTCAGAAGCTGTAATTAATGATATCCAATACCGACTTACCAACCACAAAGGTTTTGTGGTTAGGATGTTGAATGCAGAATGTTATAATATAGGGTAAGCAACGTATATTTTTATACGACTAGGGGTCTGGGGGCAACTCGGACACTAAAAAACTTTAGTGTCCGAGTTTGTACTTTAAAATTGTGATTATTATGTAGGCAATTCGGACAATTTTTGTAATTTATATAAAGTATGTTTGTAAGATGAAGTTTTGAGTAGCTCGATGTCGTCGTTGTGTGTTGCACTCTAAAACGAACACGCATGTCAAGCAACGTCCATCCTAGCCAGTGTTTGGATGGGTTTCGTAATCTCGAGCACGTTAAGCCGTCGTTCCCGGCAGTTTTCGATGGATGACAGTTCGGTTTCATCCAAGCACATACCTCTGCCAATCCGCATTAGAGCAGCGTGGTAGAGTACGCTCTAATCCCATTCAATTGAAGGGAAACCCGTATCCCTGCTGTGGGATGATTATGGATTGATTAGTGACGCATATTTTTTACTTAATACTTTCAATCCTATTCTTTTTTGGAACGAATACACTGAATTTCTTCGAATCTAGCTAAAAGGTTTCAATTCTAAGAATTTCGCTATCCATATCATAAAAACCTTACGTGAGGTAGGATGACGTCATTTGTAAGTTAGACTTGGGTACAGACGGCAATGCAAGTACCTAGGTAACCATAATGTACTATGTCAAATGGATTGTTTAATGTGCTGATAAATATTGTTCTCTCAGATGTGTAGGTAGGTAAATTATGTATTAAGAAATTTCACCTGCACCAGGTGGGATTCCAAGGGAGAAATTTTACTTTCAAACATATTTTCAAAATTAAGAATGACTAATTGAACTTTATGAAACAATCATTAAATTAAGGGTTAAATATTTTATTTAAACTTAAGGTACCTTCACAGACAATATAATACAATTTCATTATTTATAGCACCACGCCACCAATATTCAAAACAAAAATTAAGCCCGCAGATAAAAAGAGTATAAGTATGAAAAACAAAATAAAATCGTGACAAACTTGTCACGCTTCTGTGGTGCAAGCGGGGAAAAAAGTAAAAAGATTGTTTCCTTCAAGAAACCAGTGGTTAAGAGAATGACAAAGCAATATTGTGTTACCTACCACCTAAAATATTTTTTTTTAAGTAGTAATTTTTTTATTCAAATAGGTCTATCGAACAAGCTCTTTCGAATCGATTTTTTGCTACCACCTGCTAGGTCACTTCACTCTGCAACGAAATCGCGATTTCAATTTCAATTCTGTATTTTAATTTCAATTTAAAATTATCAGCAAATTCATATCTCTTGAAATCTTATACTTTACCACAGAAAAACTACTAGTACTACGTAACGTAACTTTACTAACTAATTTGTTAGTGTACAATCCGAAATCAATTAGTTTAGTATTTAGTGAAAACTAGTATAGTCTCTCAAGAGTACCTAAACTTGACAAATCCAATACCTATCGCTCAGGATTGGTTTCAAGAGTAGGCTAGTCATTCAGACATTCGATTCGTACAGTCAGGAGCACGTTGAGCTTTTCACTTGCACTGCTTTTTACTTTTGGCTCTTATGACATAGAACTTAAGAATGTTACAAAGTCCGATATGTAAAGGTCGACCTTCTCTTGACTGTACGTACAGTACAGACAACAGTACTAAGAAGAACTGGCGAGAAACTTAGCAATACTTGCTCTTTTAAAATGAAACTCAATAGAATTAAAATGTTCACTTAGATATTTTTATTAGTCATACGTTTTGTAGCTTATTTATATAACAAAACTTTATCTGATAAAGCTATCTGGCACTTATCAGTAACATGTAAAGCAATAATCTCTAACATAACTTGTAATTTCAGGAACCTGCAATCGAGTTAGATACCTATTCGAGCAAAACGTTTAGTGAAAACGAAATCATTCAGTGGTTTAGCAGTTACCATAATAGACATTACTTTTATTTGACACTAGTGAAAACCGCGCAACTGCGTTAGCGTGTATTTATTTATGCACAGTATCTATTTCAGACTTTTGATTAAATTCTACGGGAATCGCGTACCTACTTTTCGGGATAAAAAGTACCCTTTGTGTTTATCCAAGGTATCAGCTACCTAACCTACGTACCTAATATCATTAATATTGGCCCAGCCTAAAGGATTTCTTAGCCCAGACTTAATGTGTCATTAACTTTAGAAATGACTTTCAGAAACTCAATAACTGTCTGACGGATGACAGTTGCGGGAACCGGGTCAAAGAGTACCTTAGGGACGACTTCCGTTTTAAATTAAATAAATCTACATCCCAAACAAAAGAACTAAACAGGTAAAAATGTGCTTAATAATAACATTTAAAACTATTTGAACAGGTGAACAAAATCATGAATTGCTTGTAACTACATTTGTAAAACAATGGGGGGTACTTTAACAATCACGTTTGCTACAGACGTCCAAAACAATTTAAGTAAAATAATGATGTGCAAATCATTACTTTTAATATGGTCATTGAAAGAGATAGCAATAAATTTATCGAAGCGTGAGGCCACGTCTTGCCAATACTTAACAATAGAATGATAAGGAAAAAAAATACCAACCGTAAAAAAATCCGCTCACTTGATCACTAACTACCACTACCTGATAACTTTGCAACATTCCAAAAATGCACTTTAACTTGTTACTAAACCTTAGAAAATATTATAACAAACACTTTTTAACTGTTTCACATCAACACAACAACGTAACACTTTCGCAAAAACGCGAAAAAAGTATTTACACTGTTTTTATTTCGAAAGTTACCACGCAATTTTGTTTAGCGTTGACGCACATCCACCTCACTCGAATGCCCGGCGGTGACTGACGCGCGCGCGATTTGTACGTGCGAGTGAAAGGTCAAAAGATATTTTTGAATGGTAAATCATTGAGAGCGAAAGAGATAGGATGAGTGGAATGGAATGAAGTTGGCGGTTGTGCTGGCGTTATGACCGACAGAATGACCACATGGCATGGTACGCATTTGGTTTTAGTACATTGCACAAAATACGATTTGAGAGTTGGCGCGTTTTTGTTGCCTGCCTGCCGGGCCACGTGTTTTTGATTTTATGCTCTTGAAAATAACTTGAGTGCTTGCGCTAAGTAGCTATTCTTGTTTATGAAAACCACTTATTGTACTATAGTTATAAAAAAGTAGAATATGGTTTGTTGCAAAAAAATTATCCTAATTTGTTATAATTTGATTATAGGGTATAGGGATATTAGGGTATTTGCCAACTTTTTTCGAAGACTTAATTGAATGAAACTTTATGAAACACATTGCTGCTTCGCGCCGTTATCTACTACTACTAGCTTTGTTTTCCTAAGAACTGTTTTAAGACTTTTGTCTCAGTTTGATATTAAACAAAATATCCCTAGGCAGGTGTTTAAATCCACGCGGACAAACATTTCAACCTCGAATTTGTAAGTGACCCATCTAAAACAGTTGATCGAAGATTTATCAGTAAAGTGGCTCGAAACTTTAAAAAAAAAGGAAACAGCTTAAAACTTAATCTGGAATTTAAAAAAAAAATGCGTTTCAGAAACTGCTTGTTTATCCATTAGAATAATATAGAAAGGATTATGAATTCAATACTGTCATCAGGCCACATGAAAAAATGACATAAACCATTTTATTGCATATTTCGAATCTACATTTTTTAATATAAAAATATAACGTGAAATACGAGCGAAACATACCTAAATTATGCATGGCTTACGCATTATCTTGGCCCCGTTTCTAAAGCCAAGTTTTTTTTTGCGTAAAAAAGGCATGTAATACAAGCAAGTGAGATGAAATTGATTAAAAACTGAATGCCGTAAAATTCTTAAATGTATTACTTTCATCTTTAGGCTTTTTACACGTTACTAGCGCATAGCGCCCCGTCCCAGCTTCGCGCGGGTTTGGTAAGGCTCCAATATTTTTTTTCAATATAATAATAGGTTATGTCACTCGCGGATATAGTAGCTTCCGAATGGTGAAAGATTTTTGGAAATTGGTCGAGTAATTTTTGAGTTTAATCGTTACAATCAAAAATACAAAATTTACCTCTTTATCATATTAAAATAAATAAATAAAAAAAAAAAAAAAATAATTTCACCAACAAGATTTAAAACTACAGCTAGATGCCGAGACCTCCTATTAGGCAATATTAATGCCTGTGCCAGGAGATCCCGCTCTTCCGAACCTTATTTAATTTTGTGCTACAAAAAAAAATTATAATATGAAAATATTAGTAGGTAAGTGTACTAGCGATAGTTGCGCTTTCGCTAGTACTCTTTTAATCTGTCACGTTTGGGTGTATCCTTTCCTGTGGGAATTTCGTAAACACCGTTTTCATCCTACGAAATATAAAAAAAACACGCTACTGCACTATCCCTCATCCAGGCCAGCTACTTCAACTATATGACTCGCTTCTTAGCACCCCTTACACTGCGTCGGCTGTTTTTTCCATACTCCATTTTTCTGTTAATGATCAGTTGGACCTCTGGATGGTCATGGTACTCTCAGGTATCTATTAGTAAAGATAAATTAATGTTTGATTAATTAACCTTTCAAGTTAAAGTACATTATTTTATCCCTACTTTAACTATGTATTAAGTATTTTAGGTTCTACCTTGATATAAACACATACAAAGAATAAAGATATACCTGCTTATAGTTTTTTTTTTCATTAAACAAAAAAGGTAAGGCAATTTTCTTATGAAACATTCGTATACGTTACAAAGAGAGCTAAGGGAAAGTGTAAGAAATCTCGCTATGAATATTATAAAGGTACGGGGGTATGGAAATTTGCAAAACTGCTGAAGGAAAGTTTTATACATTTTTTTTTCTTGTTTTATTTCACCCCTCGTCTACTCGTCGGGCGATCTGATTTTTTCGAATTTTCGGGTTACGTCGTTTTACGTGAGCTGCATTTGAGTATTCGAATTTTATTTGATTATTGAGTTCGGAAGTGAATGGATTTATATTTTGATAAGGTCAACGACATCTTCATTATCCTTAAAGTTTTATTGAGATTGTTTGCAACGCTTTTATGTCTTACTTAACATATTAGCTGATTTTGATCATCGTGAATCGTGCGTGGGATCATAGAAATTATAATCGTAGAATTTAATTAGTATAAGATAGCATAATAAAAATAAAGAAAGATACTATCAGTCTGTTGATAAGTACGAACTAACAATGTACAACACTAATTCGCTCACTAGTGACGCGCTGCTCAAAAGAACAATGTTCAACTAGCTTCAAAGCCCTTTGCGACAAAGCCTAGCTCTTATAGAAGTCTGGAGCAGATATGCTCATGAGCGGAGCGGGAATCAAGTAAATTAAGACAATCTATTTTTACTTATTTAGTTTGACAGTCAGAGAAAGAAATTTAGAAAGAAAAAAAGCACGAGTTGCACTCCGGGAGCGCCGGCAGAAGTGAAAACTTAAACATCAACTTTGTGCATTTTTGAATATTTTGGAATGGCTATAATCTTACGCTTTTTCGATCAGGCTACGGATCTGACGCGAGTTTAACATTTTTTACCCATCTAAAAAAAGTACCAAGAAGATAAAGAAGTTTTCACTTCAAAAAAGGTTTAATCGGTGACAATACACACACAAAACAAATATAAAAAAAACACAACAAAGTTAAATACTGGAGTACAATATAACACGGAAAAAGCGCCTTCTCAGCATAAGCCGAGGGGTCAGTTTGAAACCACGACACGTCTTCCGTAGGCGCAGGAGCCTTTGAGAATCTATGATTTTAGGTACGTACGTGTTTAACTTTTAAAATGGCAACTCATCAAATGTTTTACTTAATATTAATCTATACTTATTAATATAAGTCGTTATATAAGTTGCTGTTGTCAACAACAACAAATATAAATAATTCTCTTCTGTTTGTTGTCTTAACAAGCGCGGTAGATTTTTACGTTCAATTACCTCTCGTATCCAATATATGAAACTCATGGCAGTTGGAGAGGCCGTTGCCCAGCATTGGGACAGTTTAGGCTAATAATAAAATATTAATTTTAAAGTAAAAGAATATCCAAAAAAGTGGTAGTTAAAAGAAGGCATTATTTACTAAGTCCTATATGTAAGTGAACAGCTTTTTGCTCGAGCTTTTCAACGTTACTTGACTGTGCAGCTCGTTTGAACGCGAAATGTTTACTTCAAAACTTCAGATAGTTCAGCTATTTTATAAAAGGTAGTTACTTACCGAAAGCTTGTTTCTTTTATTTAACTTTTTTCGACTTGAAGAAAAGTTGTTCAGTCTATGAATAATTTTGGTTAATCTCTACTGAAAGGAGTCTTATATTTAAGAAGAATTGTAAAACTCGCATGTATAATATACGTATAGTATAGTATACTTTAACAAAAAAAAACCACAAAGGTGTGGCACAGTTATCGTAGCATATGGACGCCTGCAATACCGGGTTGCCGACCCTGTAAAAATATTTTGAATCTATTAAAATAATAAATATTCTTTGACGAATCACACAACGCCATTAGTCCCAAACTAAGCAACTAAGCTTGTACTGTTGTTTTGAAGAACCTCATATCATTAATTTCTAAATTCATATAATTTTTTTGCGTTCATTGCTTAAATTAATAGAGGAAAAGCTGCAAGGTTCAGCCTAGTGTTGTAGGATGATGGTATAGTGTTTCAATGCGCGTTCTAGAGTAGTTTCGAGTGCCCAGCCCTATTGAATTGTTCTCAACGCAGACCACTTCGGTTGAAGTATACTAGACTACATTTTTAATACACCCTATAAATGCAGCTATGTATTTGCATATTATGTATGTTGCAGTATTGTTTCAAATATTTTTTTACTAACGAAGAGAACACATTAAATCTGACGATGTCATTTTCGAATTAGGAAAGCTAGAAGAAAAGCGTGAGAGTTAAAATATTGTGTTAAATGACATGATGATTTTGAAATAAATACATTATTATTAGTTAACTAGCTAATGTTCGCAGTTTCGGCGACCTCCGTGGCGTAATGGTGACCACGCCAGATCGCCACCCAGGAGGCCCGGGTTCGAATCCCGGTCGGGTCATGATGAAAAACGAACTTTTTCTGATTGGCCTGGGTCTTGGCTGTTATCTATTTAGTATATGTATTTGTTATAAAATATAGTATCGTTGAGTTAGTATCCCTTAACACAAGTCTCTAACTTACGTTGGGGCCAGCTCAATCTGTATGATTTGTCCATATATATTTATTTATTTGTTTTACCCGCGAAATCTCGTTGTTCCCGTTCCCGTATTGATATCCAGGATTATAATATGTTAATCCAGGTAATATACTACCCTTATACGAAATTCCAAGCAAATCTATCAAAACGTTTTTGTGTGAGAGTCACAAACATTCACACTTACAAACTTTTATATATTTACCAGCTGTTACCCGCGGCTTCGCCCGCGTAAAAATTTTTGGGCTTTGTACTCCTGACAATATGGTATACAAAATTGCATAATGATCGGCTGTTTAGTCAAGCCGTGAAGGAATAACAAACAAACAAACTCACTTTCTCATTTATAATATTAATGTGATTAGTAAGGATAATTTTTTTTTTGTGCGCAATCCACTCCAAGTGCTATTCATCATAAACTTAATAAAAACGTATAAATAATTTAAAATACGCCTACGTAGGAAACTATTTTATTTATGTCCGAATGGCGAACACAAAAATAAGGTTATAGGCTTGGAGATGATATCTACAATTTGGCAGTAAACAGATAAATAGCAAAGGGGGAAACAAAGAAGTTTTGGTCATAAACAACACATTAAGGGCCATAAATTACTTCCTCCTATAAGAAAAATAAGGGTGATGTCTGTCAATGATTCTCAATTCATTCGGGATTAACCCACCATGGGATTTTGGCGCCAACTCGACAGTTTCAACTTAAAAACGTGATTAGGCTGGTTCACACATATCAGTGAGTAAGTCACAGTTTCCGATACAATACCGGCACAGTGCAAAATATTCTTTCATACATTCTCTATGAACGTATCCCCTGCACTGTGTCGTCACTGACACTGACAAGTTAAAAGTTTAAAAATAATAATTTCTGTGTGTTTCAATGTTTGATAGATAAATTATTCTTACACTCAGGAAAAAGTACGTTACAAAATCTTACAAACTAGTGTATAGGCACCAAGGCGGCCTTATTGCTAAATACAATCTTTTCAAGGCAAGGTTTGATTCATAGTATTGATAGTGTAATGTGACATTATTATTACTTATCTAGTTGAAGCCCGAAGGTTTACCCGAAATCTCGTTGTTTCCATAATGATATACGGGATAATAACTATCCTATATCTTAATTCATGTTATAAATATAAATATATATAAAGGGACAATTCATACAGATTGAGCTAGCCCCTACGTAAGTTCGAAACTTGTGTTATGGGATACTAACTCAACGATATTATATTTTATAACAAATACATATATAGATAAACATCCAAGACCCGAGGCCAATCGGAAAAAGTTCGTTTCTCATCATGACCCGACCGGGGATCGAACCCGGGACCTCCTGGGTGGCGGTCTGGCGTGGTAACCATTACGCCACGGAGGTCGTCTGTTTTAATCTACCGGTGTGTATAAAATTTCAAGCAAATCTGTTCAACGGTTTTTGCATGAAAGCGTAATAAAAAAACATCCAAAAATACAAACTTTCGCGTCTATAACATTCCTGAGGTTACTATCCCATTCTTTATAAGATAGGAATCAGCAGGTGACGAGCTCCTACGATTTTGTGGCTTTTGGTGTAGAAACGTTAGGTCCGTGGGGTATCAGTGCTAAAAAAATAAAATCATTTATTTGCAAGTACATAGATTTACAAGAAATACTTTTACACATCAATTTTTTTTTAAATCCAACTATTGCGTTGTCCTTTTTTAGGGACATCTCAAAAAGATTGCGACAAAGCACTGGTGAACCAAAGGCTGGCAGTTATTTCACTCAACGAATCTCTATCGACATTCAGCGAGGTAACGCTGCTAGCATTTTGGGTATCCTGCCACGCACGACACGGACCATGCCTTCAATCATCCTACAGCAGGGATACGGGTCTCTCTTCAATCGAAGGGGACTAGAGCGTACTCTGCCACGCTGCTTCAATGCGGATGGCAGAGGCCGGTGTTTTGAAGCCGCCGGAAAGCCACCGATTTGGCTTAACGACTGTCATCTACCGATAACAGCCGGGACTGACGGCTTAACGTGCCCTCCGAAGCACGGAGAAGCTCGAGATAACGAAACCCATTCAAACGCTGGATAGGGTCGACGTTGCTTGACATGCGTTGCGTGTTCGTTAGAGTGCAACACAGCGACGACGCCATCGAGCTCCTCCGAATTCGAGAATTTTTAATATTAGTTTTAGTTAAGTTCAATTTTAATGTTATGAAGAATTTTATTTTTTTGTTGTTCAAATTTTAAACAGAGATAGGATAAAATATTATCACAGCATCTTAGAACAAACTCTAATGATATACGTAAACCGAGTGTGAAATCTAATAATATAATTCATAGTTATGTTAGGCTAATGAAACCTAATTACAATTGTACTATTAATCAAAGGGACCCCAGGTGGTTGTCGGTAATAAATTGTTGAGGTCACTACGAACCCCTAATTGTGGGGTCTATCAAACCCACCCGTGTGACACGTGCCTTAAAGAGCATATGTATTGAATTATTTTATTTTAACACAAACAATAAGCACATGAAACTTAATAAACATAAAATTTATTACATAAAAACGAATTAGAAAATATTTTTATTAATAATTACTGAAAAATTTTCTGAGTTGTACTAGCTGTTACCGCGACTTCGTGCGCGTGGTTGTCAAAAACACTATCGCGATATGAATAATTTTCCACGTTTTTGCAACATTTTTCACTGATGCTTCGCTCCTATTGATCGCAGCGTAATGTTACCAATATAGCTTGAAAGCCTTTCTCGACAAATGGACTATCCAACACAAAAAAATTTTTAATTCGAACCAGTAGTTCCTGAGATTAGCGCGTTCAAACAAACAAACTCTACAGCTTTATATTAGTTTAGTATTAGTTTAGAAAAGATATGAAGGGATGATCTTTGAAGGAAAAAGTCTATCGGTATAAAAAGGCTCATTATTCTTAAATAAATTATGTTTTTTTTACATTTCAATTACTTATAATTGATTTTGTTTTCGTTTGGGGGGAGGTCGTCGTATGAATTACTGTGAAAGTGGAGCTTGTATTAAAAAAACAGTGTGGTTATAATAGGCCCTAGGGGCTAGGGCTCCTTTTTTACTATGGAACCCTAAGAAGAACGTAACTATGTAGTTTTCGTTCCTTTCTGTCCCAGAAAATATCTTCCCACGGAAAAAAATATATAACCCTGTTTCTTTTAACTTGACCAATGAAGTAAACAATCTTAGCGTGTCTTTTTATTCAAATATCCATGTGTAAAATCGATAAATCGCCAGAATAATAAGAGTGTTGTGTTAAATGCCATTTCTAACTATATTATTATTATTTGGGTGTGAATGATAATTTTAATTGCCTATTTTCGTTAAAAAGACATGCTAAGATTGTTTACTACATTGGTCAAGTTAAAAGAAACAGGGCTTACACAATTCTTTGGCACTTCGCCTCGACTACAGCTAATAATGAAATAAACCAGAGCAGCTGGAATATTGACAGCTAATAAAGTAAATTATCATTGTAATTAATACATTTCTTATCCGAAGTCCCATAAATAAGGAGGATGTGCGTACGCATAGACATTTACACCAGAAATAGAATTGTCTATGGCAGGATGCATTATCGTTTATCGAAGTTTAAATTTAGAACTTCCATTAGGTAACGTTGTTGTGTTGAAAACAATAGTCTATTTTCGTAGTTAATTAAATTCCTTTGTTTTTTGTTTAACGTATTTTAAAATTTAATCCCATATTAAAAGCTTTACGTTTCTGATAAATTACGGTTAGCATTTTGTTTTGACAAATCACACAGATTGAACCCCAAAGCACAAAGTAAGTTCGAAACTTGTGTTATGGGATACTAACTCAACGATACTATATTTTATAACAAATACATTATATACTTAGATACATCCAAGACCCGAGGCGAATCAGAAAAAGTTCGTTATTCATCATGACCCGACCGGGATTCGAACTCGAGATCTCCTGGGTGGCGGTCCGGCGTGGTAACCATTACGCCAGTTCTGCCAGTTTTTTATGTCATACTCATACAGCCAGGCCAGACAAATAAGTATGCTGTCTACCTGATGGAAAGTAGTTACTACCCGTCCGCCTCAAGTTTGCCGTTACCTCCCGCCGCGCACACTCCACCGCACCTCAAGGCAGATCCGATAGGGTAGTCTGCATCGCCTTTCCAAAGGCGCTACCAATATATTACCTGCTACGAAGTAAGGAATAGGGAGTAAATGGCGAAAGGAAAGGAGTTGGGCTTCCGATATCTAACTCATCAGACGAAATTCTTATAAAATACTGACAAGGTGTTGAGCCAATAAGATATTGACTTCCATCTGTTATAAGGTAAAGTACCTTCGGGTTGCCCAACTAGCAACCCGAAGGCTAGGACGTAGCCCATCGTCTGTAATTTGCTGCTTTACGCCACTATCTGTGAGATGGTGGTAGCTAGGGTCTTTTATCTCATACTCTCCACCATTTTAAAATTTAAAAAAGGGCGAATGGATAATTCTCGATAAAAATAATATCCTCGATATATGTATAAACAATCAATCAATCGATATTGTACACTTCAATCTTACTTCAATAATAATAATGCGTTGCAGCCCTCGCTAGGGGGCGACACAAATTATGGGACACGTGTCGACAATATCCTGTTTTTGTCCGTTCGTCTGTCACTCACGAGTCACAACCAAAAGTGGCGGACTTATTCTGGATAGGGTTTTAATTGCAGTCGAAAATGGTATTTGAAATGTTAACAGACTTGAAATTTACGATTTAAAAGAAAAAAAAAAGTGTAGAGAAACATGTTTCAAAAACAAAGTTTTGTGTATGTGTTTTTGTTGAATGTTTTCAAAAAAAATCGCTTTGGACCCGGCTTTAGAGTGACGTCACGTAGATTCATGGTGGTGAATCATAGGGCAGTAGCGACACTCAAAAAGATTCCTTAATATTTTTTTAACAAAGCAAAATCGTTTCGAGATCGTTAAACGTTACAGAGTAACTCAATTTTGTGAAGCAGTTGTGATACTCAAAAAGATTTTTTAAAATAACAAAACCAAGCAATATCGTTTCGATATCTTAAACGTTATAGAATAAGTCAATTTCGTGAAGTAGCAGCGATTGTCAAAAGAGCCAGCCGTTCGGTTCGCATTGTTTGTTTTTGTTCCAAGTTAATTGTGTTTGTGTGCTTGTTAGTTCGTATCGTGGGTCTATGTGCCTCGATTTTGGTTTTACCAACTTTTGTTCAAAGCAATTGGGTCAGATTGTTGAGTTTTAACAAAATGTTACCGAGTTGAAGGCCTATCTACTGGAATTTTCGCAGTACAAACATTTGTGCCTATATTATAAGTGTAAAGGGTTAGATGTTTGCATGTCCAGATATTTTTATGCGTAGATATTTGAAAATGATAAATGTTTATTACACTACAAACTATACAGTCTATGATACCCGTATCATCCCACTGCAAGGATACGGGTCTTCGGGGATCAGGGCCACCGACTGTCAGCCATTGACAACAGCCGGGAACGGCGGTTTAACGTGTCCTCCGAAGCTTGAGATAGCTAAACCCATCCAAACACTGACTAGGGTCGAGACACAGCGACGCTATCGAACGGCCCGAGCGCACACTATACGCACGCACATATTTGTGTACCAAACAAGCAAATCTGTACAGCCGTTGCTGCGTGAAAGAGTAACAAACATCTATACAATATTCAATATACGTAGTAGCTCAGCAGTTCCAAGGAACACCCCTTTCCATTTCTAGCGGTATTGGGATCCTAGGTGTCGACATTTCGGATAGCGTGCGATTTCGGAGTCACCTGAATGGAAGGCAAGGACAAACTTGCCTCGAAAAAGCTCGAAGTTCTTAACAGGTCCAAACGGTACTTCATGTGTGTGTTCTACCGGCTTTACAATGAGGAATGTTCCGAGGAACACTTCGATCTGGTGCCAACAGCCCAATTCCGCACTCGCACCTCCCCCCGCCGCCGCCGTGGGCTGGGTGCTCATCACTACGTTGGCCCTCTGTTGGTGTCCACGCGAAGGTTCGAAAGAACGTTTCTCGTTCACACTATGCGTATGTGGAATGAGCTCCCAAGTCCCAGCCTCTGTGTTTCCTTCGGACTATAACATGGGACTATTTAAGAGGTACATTAGAGGTCTCGTCAGAGAGTCAACGCATTGGCAGTGCCCCTACTGTTCCTTGTTATAAGTAATATCTACACAATATGTCATTATCTATGGTTGAATAAAAATTTTTAGTCTGTGCCATTCGCTAACACGAATACGTTGTTTTATTTATTATAGGTTATGGGCCAACGCTCAAAAAATCGCGGTATTGAGTCGTTTTAACAAGGATTTTGCAGTAAAGCAAGTGTTAAAAGACAGTATTCAGTGCGATTTAGTTGTGAACCGACTGATCATATTAATTATCGCAGTGTATAAGTGTAGAAACTGTTCGTCAAAATGGCTACCAACTACCTTATCAATGTGCCGAAACTAAAAGGACGCGATAATTATTCGGAGTGGTGTTTCGCTGCAGAAAATTTCTTAGTTCTCGAAGGCATGACGCATTGTATCAAGCCAGAACCGGAAAAAGAAATAGCAAGCACGGATGACGAAAAAACTAAAGCCAAATTGATTATGACCATCGACCCGTCGTTGTATGTCCACATCAAAAGCGTTAAATCGTCGAAAGAATTGTGGAATAAACTACAGCAATTATTTGATGATAGTGGCTTTTCACGGAGAATAAGTCTTTTGAGAAATTTGATTTCAATCCGGCGAGATAATTGCAGTTCGATGACGTCATATGTGACGCAGATTATCGATACAGCACAGAAATTAAGTGGAACAGGATTTGAAATAAATGATCAATGGACAGGGTCATTGTTGTTGGCTGGATTGCCTGATCGTTTTGCTCCAATGATCATGGCAATTGAACATTCAGGCATTTCCATTACGGCAGACAATATTAAGACAAAATTATTAGACATGGAGTCGATAGATTACAACGAGAGTGAAATGAACGGTGCTTTCGTCAGTCATTCAAATCATGCAAAGAAAAATAAGAATAACTTGTCTATGGCCAAGAAAAATTGTGATGTTGGTAGTACTACTGTTCCGAAGTCAAACACCAGGGCGGTGAAATGCTACGGGTGTAAACAATACGGCCATTATAGAAATCAGTGCATGAATAACGGAAATAATTCAGCAAATATGAAAAATAAAGAACGAATGCAATCAAACGCATTTAGTGCAGTATTTTTAAGTGCTAATTTCAACAAAAATGATTGGTATATCGACTCCGGGGCAAGTGTACACCTAACAGCAAACGAAAGTTGGGTTATGAATGCCAGATATGAACAAAATAAAGGAATTGTCGTAGCTAATAGTGAAAAGGAGACAGTATTATGTTCTGGCAATGTTAAAATAACGACTTCAACTGATGATTGCGAGTACGACATCGTGATAGAAGACGTATGCTGTATACCATCCCTGACTACTAACCTACTATCAGTCAGTCAACTAATTAAAAAAGGAAACAGTGTGTCTTTCACAGATAAAGGCTGTTGTGTTTACAATAAAAAGCAACAGTTAGTCGCTACAGCAGTATTGGTCAATGGGGTATACAAGGTAAACTTGGTATCCCAGGAGTATTTGGCTGCATCAGCTGTGTCAGGTGTAACATGGCATCGCAGATTAGGACATGTTAATAAGGACTACTTAAATAAAATGAAAAATGCTGTCTTGGGAATGTCATTTGATGAAAAAGTAGAAATAAGCAAGGCTTCTTGTACAACATGTTGTGAAGGTAAACAGTGTCGCTTACCATTTAAAGGCAGTGGTCAGAGAAGCAGTAACTTGCTAGATTTAGTGCACACAGACATCTGTGGCCCTATGGAGACTACATCAATAGGAGGAGCGAGGTACTTCTTGTTATTCGTCGATGATTACAGTCGCATAACATTTGTTTATTTTCTGAAGCACAAAAATGAGGCTCTGAAGTATTTTAAGATATTCAAAGCACAGGTGGAAAATCAAACAAAAAGAACAATAAAAGTAATAAGAAGCGATAATGGGTTAGAATATTGCAATAAAGAATTTGGTGATTACCTCAACAGTACTGGTATTATCCACCAGAAAAGCAACCCATACACCCCAGAACAAAATGGTTTATGTGAAAGATTCAATCGCACAGTCGTAGAAAAAGCAAGATGTCTACTGTTTGATGCAAACCTGGGAAAAGAGTTTTGGGGTGAGGCCACAAATACGGCAGTGTACCTGCAGAATCGAACTGTGGCTGCTGCGTTGGATAATAGAACGCCATATGAACTATGGACTGGCACAAAACCAGATATCAGTCATATTAGGATATTTGGTAGCACCGTCATGGTACATGTTGCTAAACAAAAGCGTAAGAAATGGGATAAGAAATCTATGAAATGTATTCTTACAGGATACCCAGATAACATAAAGGGATACAGAGTCTATAATCCAGAAACAAGGACTGTGTTTACAAGTAGAGACGTGGTCATTGTTGAGCCAGAAATCAATTCTGAATGTATGATTCAAGTGCAAGACCAGAATGTTGCTTCAGTGGGGGATGAGATTAAACCAGAACAACAAGGCCAGAAGGTAACAAGTTTTGAATCAACATCTAGTCTTGAGGATAGCTCCAACAGTGAAAATTATTATTCCTACGATGACGACAATGATAAAACATATGTTCCAAGTGATTATGAAGAGTCAGAGAGTACACTTCAGTGTGAAAATGAAGATTTCATGGACAGACCCAGACGAACACGGAAACCACCAGAGAGATATGGCATGTCGAATCTTTGTGTAAATGTTGAAACCTATGATGATGGGGCAGATTTGACATTGCATGATGCTTTAAATGGACCAGAAAAGAAACAGTGGATGTTGGCCATGCAAGAAGAACTACAGTGTTTCAAAGAAAATGATGCGTGGGAATTATGTGATAGTCCACAAGATGGTAGGGTTGTACAGTGTAAGTGGGTGCTTCGTAAAAAATATGATAGTGATAACAAAGTTCGGTTCCGTGCGCGTTTGGTTGCTAAAGGTTTTTCACAAATAGAAGGTATAGACTATACAGAAACATTTTCTCCTGTTGTGAGGCATACTACATTGAGGTTACTATTTGCATTGTCAGTTAAGTTAGGTTTTGACATTACTCACCTTGATGTAACTACAGCCTTCCTGAATGGTGCTCTCGATGAAACCATTTTTATGCAGTTGCCAGAAGGATTTTCCGAGCAGACCCATGAGGGTCAAGTACTTAAATTAAAAAAGGCAATCTACGGGCTTAAACAATCTTCGAGAGCATGGTACAGGAAAGTGGATGAATGTTTGTTAAGTATTGGTTATAGGAGATCTAAGATAGAACCATGTATGTACACAAAAATTAGAAATAATTTGAAGACTATTGTTACACTTTTTGTGGATGATTTTTTTATTTTCTCAAATGATTGTAAAGAAACAGAATATTTGAAAAATGTATTAGCTAGCCATTTCAAACTTAAAGATTTAGGTGAAATTAGAAAGTGTCTTGGTGTCAATGTAAGTATCAATAAATCTGAGAAAACTATCACATTGAACCAGTCTGATTATATTGATCAGGTGTTGCATAGATTTAACATGAGTCAATGCAAACCCATTCAGACTCCTATGGAAACTAAATTGCATGTATCCAAGGGGGAAAACTATGTTGGAAAATTCCCATATCAGCAAATTATTGGTTGTCTAATGTACTTAGCAGTTCTAACCAGACCTGATATTACTTATACAGTTGGATTTTTGAGTCAATTTAATAATTGCTATTCTAGAGAACATTGTGCACATGTAAAGCGTCTATTGAGATATTTAAAATTAACTAAAAATTACGGTTTGAAGTACACTGCTGATGGAAATTCAATATTAGAAGGATATGTAGATGCAGATTGGGGTGCAAATGTTATAGATAGAAAGTCATATACAGGATATTGTTTCACTTTATCTGGTTGTGTAATTTCTTGGGAAACTAAAAAACAAACTACTGTAGCCTTGTCTAGTAGTGAGGCTGAATATATGGCCATTACAGAAGCATGTAAAGAAGCTGTTTATTTGAGAAACTTACTATATGAAATTACACAAAATTTGTATACCATTGATTTGTTCAACGATAATCAGAGTGCACAAAAGCTAACTATGAATCCAATGTTTCACAAGCGTACAAAACATATAGACATTAAGTTTCACTTTTGTAGAGAATGTGTAGTAAATAAAATTGTAAATGTCAAATATTTGCCTACAGCTGAGATGCCAGCTGATGTATTCACAAAAGCTTTAACTGTTATGAAACATTATAAGTTTATGGATGTGTTAGGCATTCAAAGATTGTAACATATATATTTTTTTAATTTATATTGTTAGATATAGTGGGGGTGTTATAAGTAATATCTACACAATATGTCATTATCTATGGTTGAATAAAAATTTTTAGTCTGTGCCATTCGCTAACACGAATACGTTGTTTTATTTATTATATTCCTGATGTCCATAAGCGACGGTGACCACTATCCAATCAGGTGGCCCGCTCGCTTGATTGTTTGCCGTATAACATAAAAAAAATACATTACAAATGTTTATAATATTACAGGAAGGATTAAGTAAACTTCAGGCTTATCCAAATCAAAGTCAACATCTTGCAATGTACCGCTAATGCAATTGCCGTGTCTTACCTTTTGCGTCTGTCTGTCTCGGGAAACTCGTAAACAACCTGCCATCTTTGAAAACAATTACCTCTTTACGAAAATATCTAACAAAATAAAGAGAAAATATCTTAATTCTTAAAGTTTTTTGTAATGTTCATTAACGCACAGTCAACATTTTAGAAAATACTCACTGAAATATTTGAAGTGCAAAAGTATTTAATAAAAATCTACTTGCAAAATAAATTTAATAGATTATGGTGCTAATTCTGTTGTACATTTAACTAGACTAAACTAATTTTGACAGGACCAAAGGTGTATTGTTGTCCTTCCTTGGTTTACAATTAGTGACAAGGATAGCAAACTTCTAGTCCTGTCAAAATTAGTTAGTCTAGTTAAATGTACAACAGAATTGGCACCAGTGATTCATAAGCAAGGTTTATGTATAACTAGCTGTGCCCGCAGCTACGCCCGCGTGGAATTGGACTTGTGACTAATTAAGTAGTAAAGACGGATTTAACAGTCTCCTATTACTGTAGTTTTCCCCGAGACGTCAGTGTTCTTCATTGCTCATTGTCTATTTGCTCGCCGCTGTTAATCTTGGCTACCTACTGTGTACGAATCCTGTTGTTTTATTATTTTAATAGCTGTTACCCGCAATTCCGCCCGCGTGGTCAAGCGAAAATGCCAATAATTTCGTTCCCGTGGGAATTAAAAAAAAAAAACAACTTTATCCTTGTCATGATCATAAAGGGAATCTCTATTAAAAAAAACAGCTTTTCAGGTTAAGCGCTTCCGATAATACACGCGTTGTCTAATTATTCCTCCTTATTATTAATCCTGTGGGAATTAAAAAAAAATCCCATCTTTATCCTTGTCTACTTTATAAAGGGAAGCTTAATACAAAATCTAGGAGCTCTAGGTTGAGCGCCCATGATAATACACGTGCAGTCCTATTTTTTCGTTCCCGTAGGAATAAAAAAAATCCGACTTTATCCTTGTCAACATTATAAAGGGAATCTCTATAAAAAATTTCAGCTTTCTACCTACCTTTGAGCTACCTTTCAATAAAGAACCTTAATGCTGAATTTCATTTGAATAACTTCAAAAACGGCAGTTTCATACTAACTTTGCACCCCAGTTTCACCCCCTAAGGGATGATTTCTGAGAAAAATATTTTACTCGTGTTTCATGCCCTTCAATAAAGAACCTTAATACTGAATTTCATTCGAATAACTTCAAAAACGGCAAACTTTCATACTTACTTTGTGTCCCCGTTTAACCCCATAAGGGATGATTTTTGAGAAAAATATTTTACTCGTGTTTCATGCCTTTTAATAAAGAACCTTCATGCTGAATTTCATTCGAATAACTTCAAAAACGGAAAAGTTTCATATTAACTTTGCACCCCCGTTTAACCACCTAAGGGATGAATTTTGAACAAAATATTTTACTCATGTTTCATGTTTTTCAGTAAAGAACCTTCATGCTGAATTTCATTTGAATAACTTCAAAAACGGCAAAGTTTCATACTAACTTTGCAACCTCGTTTAACCCCCTAAGGGATGACTTTTTAGAAAAATATTTTACTCGTGTTTCATGCCTTTCAATAAAGAACCAGCATGCTGAATTTCATTCGAATAACTTGAAAAACGGCAAAGTTTCATACTATCTTTGCACCCCCGTTTAACCCCCTAAGGGATGAACTTTGAAAAAAATATTTTACTGATGTTTCATGCTTTTCAGTAAAGAATCTTTATACTAAATTTCATTCGAATAACTACAAAAACGGCAAAGTTTCATACTAACTTTGCACCCCCGTTTCACCCCCTTAGGGGATGAATTTCCAAAAATCCTTTCTTAGTGAGCACCTACGCCCCCTAAAAGGAACCCCCATGCAAAATTTGAGACTCCTGGCACTTGTAGTTTCGGAGATTTCGTGATGAATCAGTCAGTGATTTTCTCTTTTATATATATAGATAACGCAGACGAAGTTGCTCGGGACTCGCTAGTAAATTATAAATACAAAAGGCGGTCTTATCGCTCGATTTCATCCAGACAACCCAATAGAAATGGAGATATAAGTATGTGCTTAAATATTTGTTGCAAAATAGATTTTATCTATTACCTGTACTAGTACATAACAGTAGTATTAGTACATGGAATTATGTATTTGTAATCAGTATGTAAGAATCCTTATCGGTTGAAAACGCTCTGGAATGTGAGTTTATAATTCTCCATGGCGTCTAGGCGCGCCGGGTGAATATATTAGCATAATATAATCTCCAGTAAACCTATTAATCTGAACTATTTGTAATACTAGTTATGGCCTGGTTTTACACGGTTGCAAGGATATATTTTCGTAAATAATATTTAACAGTATATAACAAAATTTACTGAAAAATAATATTTAAATTCTTTACATAAATAAATTGTTCTGTAATTTGTTGCCATGAAAAGATTTCTTTCAGTAATAAGGCCGCCTTGTTGTTTATTCAAATAGTCTAATTTATCCTTGTCTTATGTTGTTTCTGTATATTATATAAAATATATAAAGGGACAATTCATACAGATTGAGCTAGCCCCAAACCAAAGTAAGTTCGAAACTTGTGTTATGGGATACTAACTCAACGATATTATATTTTATAACAAATACATATATAGATAAACATCCAAGACCCGAGGCCAATCAGAAAAAGTTCGTTTTTCATCATGACCCGACCGGGGATCGAACCCGGGACCTCCTGGGTGGCGGTCTGGCGTGGTAACCATTACGCCACGGAGGTCGTATTGCAAATAAATCATATTCATTGATTCATTCATACATCGTAGTCAATAGTAGTATCGTAGATTCATTGCTTCTGGTCAATCTGAGGTCGCCGATGATCCTGGCTTTACAGGAGACACAGCGGAGGGAATATGTGGTGGGCACGTCCCACGCACGTCCCTACCATAAACAGGAACATCATCATGAAAAGTCAATCACGTGAAGGACTACAATATCTACTATGCAGTAACAAACAAATTAATTATCGCAACCCGTCGACATAAACACAGCATGACTCCGAATTAACTAATAAACTACAAGTTAATCAGCGGTCAATGTCAGGGGGGTTAATGGTATGTCATCCCACCTCCCTAATGTCAGGTGATCATGCAACACATGACATGTTATCTTTTGGTACAAGGCCAGGTCACAACATCTGGATTTTAGATAAAAAAAACTGTTAGACTGTATTGTATTGATTGAAACTAATTCAGTTTTTATTTAATTAGCAGAAAGATAATTATTACGAGTGTATCATATAGGTGCATTTGTAACTCGCCTTTATTGTAGCTCGCCTATGTAGCAACTGGTCTACAAATGAAATCGTTGCATTTGAAACTCACCTAGGTAGCAGCTGGTCTACATTTTTTTTTGCAATGTTTTTGGGATGGATTAGAAATTCCTTTAGGATTATTATCGAATGTTTAATACTACCTACTACTGCAAATATTTTCTATCGACGAAACTAACAATTTTTGAAACTCATTTTAAATCTTATTCTCTATCTAGATAGATAGAATACGCTTTATTTGCAAGAATAAAAATTAAAAGGAGTTTCGGAAACTGACTATTGATACATAGATATCAACTCGGTAATTTCGTTGACTGACGCACATGCAAGTGAGGGCTATTTGAGTATAGTTATTTTTGCTACTCTGCTTTTCTCTTTTAATTTCTTTTTTTTTTCATATTATTTTTCGATGTGGAAAAATATTTGATGTGCTTTTTTTAAAAAGGCTAACTGTTGAGTTTCTTGTCGTCTCTTCTTCTCAACAGGCCATTCCCGTCGGCAGTGCTATTAGTATAATAAATATTAAGGTGCAAAGTATTAGCTGTAAATGCTAAATAACTGATTTTATTTATCAATTAAATTATCTAAGTGTAAACATACTAAAAATATCTCCCATTTTGGGGTTATTTCGTACAGTTAACTGGGTCACAACTGTTGGTCAAGGTACATTAAATTCCCCATAATTTAATGTACCTTGACCAATAGTTGTGACAATGTTGTGACATGTCATATGTGATACCCGAATGGGGTTGCCGCAGATAGCTCAAGTTTTTATTCACTGCTAACGATAAGGTTAACATCAACATTTTAGGCAATAAACAGCCAGTTTTTGAAACGCATTTTTATAGTTAGACTAAAAATTATAGCTGTCACTCAAATTAAAGAGGTAGCTTAAGATTTAGCAGGTTGCAGACCAAGAGCTTAGCTAAGTCATTTTTTTTTTGGGACAGTTCATACAGATTGAGCTAGCCCCAAAGTAAGTTCGAAACTTGTGTTATGGGATACTAACTCAACGATATTATATTTTATAACAAATACATATATAGATAAACATCCAAGACCCGAGGCCAATTAGAAAAAGTTCGTTTTTCATCATGACCCGACCGGGGATCGAACCCGGGACCTCCTGGGTGGCGGTCTAGCGTGGTAACCATAACGCCACGGAGGTCGTCCATTGCTAACTTAATTCAGCTTAGTTTGCATAGCTGATTAGATTTTTCAAACTTGGGTGCAGACCACAACGAGTAATGTATGTTAAAGTAACTCGAAACTAACTTAGCTTGGCTCTTGATCTGCAACTCGCTTTAATGAGGGATTAAAATGCATTTTAGAAACTGAAGGTCAATCATTAACGTGTCTGATTGTAAAAGCCACAAACTGATTCGTCAAACTTCGCCAGCATCCCCCAGCTTCATGTTTTAATGCGCTTTCGATAAAATACCGATACAAAATATTTTTCCATCGAAATTTTCCTTTTATTTCTGATCCATGGCCGGAATACTTGCTATAAATTATGGCAGAGTCAATATTAGCGGCGGTCCGATTTATAGCTCGTGCTTTGACAGCTATGGTTTGCGTTGAGCATTTAATTTTTACGAAGGAGATACCAAGAGGGACTATCTTAGCTGCAGTTATAAAAAAAATCTTTATACGACTCTCATACATTTCTGTTTAAATTTCTTGTGAATTTCACAGTCTCACTGCTTGTATATCTTTGGTGAAGAACAAAAGAAAATGGCCCAAAACGCAAGATCTACCTTATTTTGCTTGGTATCAGGTCAAAAAATAGATATTTTTAATTTGTTTCTAATACCCGACTACCTGTAATATCAGCGTGTCATGGCTTCTTACGTGGCAATAGCTGAGCAGAGATATTAATAAAAATTTTGACAATTTCTGTTACTCGTTTTGAGTATTTGTTAAGTTTGTCCTTCTATCAAATTAAACAGTGATTAATTTCTTTCTTTACTTTACGTAAAAATATATCAAATATCAGTATTGTTAGGTTAATCGCGGGTAGCAACAGTACTACCCCCGCCACGAGCCTATATAAGAGCGAGGTGAACCGTTTGCCGGACATTTGCCTGCTGTCATCCGAACGGTGCACATCGCTCTCGGCGCGTTGTCGGTATCGTTTGCATTTATTATTTGTTAAGGTCATTTGTACTTGTTATATTTCCGTTAATTAAATAGTCGTATTTTTGTTTATTTGATAAAACCAGTGTTTAGTAAATTATAGATGTAAGATTGGCGTTTTTGTAATAAATTCGATTATTAAATTGTTAATTTTAGGTTTGTTTAAAAATTGTTTTTTTTTTAAATAAAATTCTACTTCTGATTCTAATATCAGAAGTGGGATAAATCAAGCACCTTAGCCCACTTTCTGTAACAAAGCTCCAATCTTACAAACTAGAATTACTCTGGTGATTAAGCGCTGGTATGTCGGATCGACAACGAGTTTCGTGTAGCCAAACGCGCCGAGACGAGTGCAATGATAGGTTACGTGTTCGGAACGACTCGCGTAGGTCGAGGAGTAGGTCACGTTCACGTAGTCGCTCACGCAGACGGGGCGATTCGCGTCGGGCGCATAGTAGATCGCGTAGTCGCTCACGCAGACGGGATTATCAGCGTCGGACGCATAGTAGGTAGGTCTCGTGGAAGGTCTCGCCGACGGGACAGAACGTGCACGCCCTCCGTGTCGCGAGAATATCGAGATAATGATTCGTTGATGCAAACAACATTAAATTCTATCTTGGCACGCCTAAATACATTAGAAAATAATCGTTCTAGTAATATGGCGAATAATATTAATGGTGAGAACATTAGCGAGTCACGTTCGATATCCTCGCGAGCGATTATTAACAGCGACGCAATAGACACTCACCATGAGGTGATCTTAGCTCACCCATGTAACGACCCTCGTGAACTTAATTTAAACAATGACCCTCGAGTAACTGACGCTGCTAGTGTGGACACTTCAGTGCGAAATGATTCCTCGATACAGCCTGCCCATAAAGCCGAGGTATCGGAGTCCACTCGTATGTTGGCAGAGGCAATTAAGTCACTGAATTCTTCACACTCGCAGAATTATTTCGTCTCCAATTTTGACCCTGCTTTACACGACATTGAGGTGTGGTGCGATGAGGTTGAGAGAGCTAAAATTTCAAATAATTGGCAGGATTCGGAATGTTTGTCGCGCGTGTCACATTGTCTCAAGGGCGACGCTCGTACTTGGCTTAGCGAATGGATAACTAATGACCGCACCTGGTCTAGCTTTAAACGCGAGTTTAAACCGTTGTGTCCGAAAAAGTTAGATTATGCCAATATCCTTTACGGGGCAATGAGTACCTCTTCGGATAAGTTTATCTCTTATGCCGAGTATGCGCGTCGCACCTTATTAAGGTTACGAATTGTTAAGGGCCTTAGTGAAGAATTAATGGTGTTGATTATCATTCGGGGTATAACAGACCCGCAAGTACGTGCAGCCGCGGCAAATGCCGGTTTAACGACGGAAAATCTTATATCTTTCCTTTCCATTTACACCAAACCTACTCGTGTCAGACCTGATTTAAGACCAAACCATAATGTACAGAAAAAACCGTTTCACTCAAATAACTCCGGTAGTTTCAAATGTTTTAACTGCGGGCAGACTGGGCATAAAAGTGCACAGTGTCCAAAAAAATCTAAATCCGATTTATACACAAAAACTAATTCCGAAATGCCACATAGTTCAAATAAAAATGTTCAGTGCGGTTTTTGTAAGAAGTTAGGTCATGGTGAGGACACTTGCTTTGCCAAAGAGAAGTCACAACACGTGTAACGTGCTCGTATATGTAGATGACGTGCTAATTATGAGTAATTCTGTTGAGGAAGGAATTAAGTTGCTACGGCAAGTACTACAAACTCCTACTGAGTCCGGATTTTCTATAAACTTGCGCAAATGTACTTTCCTTGCTACCGAAGTAGAATATTTAGGCCGTCTAATTAGTGAAGGACAGGTAAAGCCGAGCCCACGTAGGCATTGGTTAATGCCCCGGTCCCAAGTAACGTAAAACAGGTTAGACAATTTTTGGGTTTAGCCGGATACTTCAGAAAGTATGTTCCAAATTATGCTACTGAGACTTCTGCTATTTTCATGCTAACAAAGAAGGACGTAAAATTCACTTGGGGACCGGAGCAGGAACTAGTGCGTCAGAATATCATTTCACGATTAACTAGTAAGCCCGTTTTATCCATCTTTGACCCCTCGTTACCTACGGAACTGCATACCGACGCCAGTAGCAAAGGCTATGGTGCGGTCTTAATGCAGATATCCGCTGATAATCAGAAACGCGTAGTAGCATATTTTAGCAAGACCACACAAGGCGCCGAAAGCAGGTACCACTCTTATGAGCTGGAAACTCTGGCGGTCGTGAGAGCGTTGCAGCACTTTTGTCATTATTTAATGGGCCTTCATTTCAAAATCATCACAGACTGCAACGCCCTCAAGTCCACGGAAAAGAAAAAGGACCTGCTTCCACGCGTGGCTCGTTGGTGAGTCTATTTACAAGACTTTTCCTTCGACATTGTATATCGAAAAGGTGTCATGATGTCCCATGCTGATTACCTTAGTAGGAACCCTCCTGTTCAAGTTCTCCAAATTACTAGGCCACGTAACTGGGCACAAATAGCCCAGCACGCTGATAGTGAAACACAAAGTTTCACGCAACAACTTCGAGACGGCCGGTTGGACTCTCGGCGAT
This sequence comes from Endotricha flammealis, assembly GCA_905163395.2. Lineage (NCBI taxonomy): Eukaryota > Metazoa > Arthropoda > Insecta > Lepidoptera > Pyralidae > Endotricha > Endotricha flammealis. The sequence continues at coordinate 1,843,748 of LR990869.1, read as the reverse complement.
ATAGCCAGATTAATGATGTCCTTTACTACCGTTATGATCGTGTTGGCGAGGAGCCGAGGCAGCTCTGTTTTATACCTAAGGGTTACAGACTGAGCTTGCTGAGGATTTTCCACGACGAGCACGATCATATTGGTATCGAGAAGACGGTAGACTTGATCCTTAGACATTTTTGGTTTCCCGGACTTCGTCAGTTTGTGACTAAATATATCAATCACTGTTTAGTATGTATCTCGAACAAACGTGTACCAAGGGCACTCTAGCCCATATGCTCTTGGGAGAAGCCCGACACTCCTTTTCACACTTTACACATAGACGTGTTGGGTCCCTTACCGGAGTCCGAAGGGTATAGATTTGTACTGGTAATGGTGTGCTCATATACAAAATACTGCCTATTATACCCGATTTACAGACAGGACGTTAGCGAATTAAAACGTGCGTTTACGAATGCTATTTCACTTTTCGGAGTTCTTAAACTCATAATAACCGATCGCGGACGAATGTTCGAATCTACCGATTTTACTAAATTTTTTATCCGATATTAGTTGTGATATCCACTACATTACGCCCGAAATGCATCACTCTAATGGGCAAGTAGAAAGGTATGTACGAACTGTTTTAAATATGATTCGTATTGAGACTAATCACAAGGGTGCCTCTTGGTCCGAACAGACCTGGAGACTTCAACTCGTTCTCAACATGACTCTTCACTTGTCACTTGTTCGTGACATTACTCTCGATCGTTCCCAAAACCAGGAAGCGTGGCGAGAGTTGTGTAGAGCCAGAGCTAACGAGTTACTGAACAAAAACCAATCACAGCAGGATACTCGTGTGAATCGTCAACGACGTGCGCCTCGTACGTTCGCTGTGGACGACTTGGTATTTGTAATAAAATATTCTCAGTCAACAGGAAAGCTCGACTCCGGCATGCGTGGGCCTTATCGCGTTGTGAGAAGCCTGCCCAGCGACCGCTACGAGCTGAAGTTACTGAGTGGCTCATATGGCAAGACGACGCAGGCGGCAGCCCAGTATATGGTGCCCTGACGTGGTGAGTGGTGCCCCGAGACGGGCGCTGCTTTCTTCGAATGTGAGTTGAGCCGATTAACGTAGTGCTGAATTGCGTTGATTTAACTTATCATAAAGGGTGGCCCATATGATCTGCAATCACGATAGGCACACTGTATTTACACATAATTTACATATTACACACAAACAGACACGTACTTTTATACTTATACTCCCTACACTTATCGTCCCTGTTCGCTTATCCTTGAAACAGCTGATGTGATAAGTTAAATCATACACATTGCACTGAGGGCTCGGTATACGCGTGTATTGTACACAGTGTTGTGTAGTTGGTGTGAGAAACGACCAGAACTTGGCGCTTCTGTGTTATGTGTGGCTCTCCAGCAGGGAGATTCCCAGTGTGAAGACGTTAATGATTTCGTCTTGTTGTGTAGACCAATAGACGCGTGACCATAGTGTTGCCTCCGTCTGTGTCTGGGGTGCCTGGCACCAGTTTGTGACAGCAACAGGGGACGCCCTTTGTCTGTCTGGTGAGTTCACAGATGCGGCTCCGACCAAGGTCAAGTCCTCGCATAGTTCGGAGTACGCAGAAGCCTTCGAATTGGTTTGTTAAAATGAGAGCTCTCAGTGTTATTGTTTTATAACTTTTTTATAACTTTTACACGTTTGGCTTGATCGATCAGTTTTTAATGAAATGTTTTTTTAGTTGGTGAACCTGAGGATTCTGTTTCGAACCTCGCAACCACAGAGCGTGACGCGGACGAGCCTGTCGCGCGCGTAGCAGGCCCGTCTTCAGAACCACGTGAGGAGTTGGTGTTACTCCGCCACAGGTCGAGCACCCCGCTGACGCTTCAAGAGGTCGTCGAGGACGCCTCCACGTCAGGAGAGGCCGTGTTAGGTTAATCGCGGGTAGCAACAGTACTACCCCCGCCACGAGCCTATATAAGAGCGAGGTGAACCGTTTGCCGGACATTTGCCTGCTGTCATCCGAACGGTGCACATCGCTCTCGGCGCGTTGTCGGTATCGTTTGCATTTATTATTTGTTAAGGTCATTTGTACTTGTTATATTTCCGTTAATTAAATAGTCGTATTTTTGTTTATTTGATAAAACCAGTGTTTAGTAAATTATAGATGTAAGATTGGCGTTTTTGTAATAAATTCGATTATTAAATTGTTAATTTTAGGTTTGTTTAAAAATTGTTTTTTTTTTAAATAAAATTCTACTTCTGATTCTAATAGTATTTATTACTGGAAGGTTTGTAGACTGGTATCTCCTGTGTTTTTGATGTCGGTTGCAAGATCGTTCGACGCAACTTAAATCTATTGCTTGGAGACATTATGTTTTCTTGTGATGGGTTGAGTAATACATAAAGATATTAAAACAACGTTTAATTCTATAAAGAACAACAAAGATTCGTAGTTAACAAGTAGTTTTTGATAATAAAAAACGTGGAAAAATAACAAATCACTCGAAACACGGAAAAATTTACGAATACCATAGTGTGTAAATCCTGCGATTCGAATAAAATATATTTCAAAAGGTTAATCTGTGCATTGTGTCTATGTATTGTAAGAATTAGTGAAATATTCTATTAATATTCTATATTCACTATTTTATGAACTGATTGTTAAGTAATGTTTATTTTCTATTTATAGTTTTCTTTGTTTTGACGTTTACATTCAACGGTGACGTTTTAAGATATAAAATATTATGCGGGTGGTTAGATAAAATAAAAGAACGAACGTCTCGTTTGACAGTTGGTAAAAAGAAACGTCACCGTCGAATGAAACGGACTCTTGCTTGAAATGTCGACCTGAATAGTTGATATTATGAATAAATCGATAAATAACCAAGTAATCATTGTTTAATTTTGTGAAAACTGAATTGATCTTTCAGTATTACAAAAGAATTTCTGTATTTTTTTCTGTCTATGCCAATAGAAAAAGACCTATATTGACAGAGTCTTTCTTTCTTGCCATCCCAGTGTTTTCAAGCTGCTTGAAAGCCACCGACAATCATTCCTTAGCTTGCGTGCTCGTTTTAGAGTGCGACATACAGAGACACCATCGAGCTCCACATTACAGTACCATTACTTTTAATTAATAGAGATCATACGCTCAAATCGGAGCAGCCCGTCTGTGGATGGACCTCCACCTTACAGAAGATCGTAGCCAAATAGCATTGGTCTTGGCCATGTTGTGTTCCTACGGTGAGTAAGGTCTCCAGAGCTCCACTTGGGGTTGTTAGGAGGGTCGGCAACGCGTGAGTGATACCCCCGGTATTGCAAGCGTCTATAGGCTACGGTGATGCTTACCATCAGGCGGGCCGTATGCTTGTTTGCCAACTTTGTAGTATAAAAGAAAATATTACTTTTAATTATTAAGTACTAACACAACATAGTTTTTATCTGTATACGGTTAAGATATGCTTTAAATCTCACTCAACCTGATTGTGCTCCTCACATGAAGATGTTAGACATCATTTTCTCCGCCATTTAACTTGTCAGAGCAGTACCTTTTAGCGCAGGAATGTGCACTTGCTGTACATGGTACATAAAGGTGCATTTTATAGAATAGTTTTAATGTCTTAAACCGTCGGGGGAACCGCTAAGTAAAAATTGATTACTAGCTGACAATTTGATATCTACTGTCTATTAGTTAATAGTACCTACACAGTTATGTTTAAACGTCTATAGCGGTCCCCCGACGTGATGACGCTTTGGAAGTAGGTATTATGACTAACTACTATTAACTAATATAAATATTATATCATAAAATTAAAAGGTCGAATAGGGGGTACATAATAATTATTTATTTACTTTTTAGAGGTTTTGAGTCGGGGGTTTTTTAAATTTTAAATTTAAGTTTTATTTGGCGTTTTTTATAGTTTCGTTCCTATTTTATTCTAATCCCTATCCGTTTCATTTGTACTTTAGATATGTATGAGAGGTATTGCGAAATATGTATGAGGGTATTGTGAAATATGTATGAATGGTATTGCGAAATATGTATGAGAGGTATTGCCAAATATGTACGAGAGGTATAGTGACATATGTATAAGTAAAAGGTATTGTGAAATATGTATGAATGGTGTTACGAAATATGTATGAGAGGTATTGCGAAATATGTATGAGAGGTATTGAAAGTACTCGTCAAGACGTATCAAACGAGCCCAAACTCGATGGGGTTATGTCTTTTAATTACTGAGTACCTACCCATGACCATCTTCCAGCTCCACCATCAGATCAGCTACATAACTGTTTTAACAAATGTGTGTGACCAAGAGTAGGTCGAGCCTCGCTCGCTTCGCTCGCTCGGTTTTTGATGGTCACAAGCCAAACCTAACCTAACCCAGCAACGGCTGAATATCATAGATAGTCATCCAGCTTCATCATCAAATCCTGGTTACCATCCTGCACCAAAGTACTCGTCAATACGGATCAAACGAGCCCAAACTCGATGGGGTTATGTTATGTCGTGTAATTACTAAGTTCCTATGGCCACCTTCCAGCTCCATCATGAGACCCTGGTTACCATCTGGCACCAAAGTACTCATCAAGACGGATCAAACGAGCCCAAACTCGATGGAGTTATGTCGTTTAATTACTGAGTTCCTATGGCAACCACCCAGCTCCATCATCAGACCCTGGTTACCTCTAGCACCAAAGTATACAGATACACACGTCAAACTTATAACACCCCTCTTTTTAGGTCGGTGATAAAAACACAGCGCGATAGCAATAAACATTAAGTATGACGAGCGAAGCCGCAAGACCAGCTAGTGAATTATACCTGAAAATGAACTATTCAATGAGACCATTCCTATGAACCCAAACACGATACATCTGCTGTAATTTGACGATGAGTTGAGTATACTGCAGGTTCCAGATGATGCTGCAGCATCAGATCAAGTTTACCATATTCTTGCAATATCATGACAGTAACAGTATACCAAATTTCAAATCGATCTAACCGGTGGAAGTTGCTCATTTCCCTTCATCAAATAGAAAAAAGCTGGTGATCTTCAAACGGCTGAACAGATTTTCATGAATCATAGCTAAGAACACTCCCGCACAGGTCACCTTTCAAACAAAAAAACTGCATCAAAATCGGATCATCCATTTGGTTGCTACGATGCCACAGACAGATACACAAATACACACGTCAAACTTATAACACCCCTCTTTTTGCGTCGGGGGTTAAAAATGTTAGTAACCTTGCAACAGAGGTTTATCTGTTGACGTTTCTACACTTTCACTTTAAGAATTTTAAGAACATACTCTTGTTCTTATCAAAATCATAGTATCCAGACTGCCAATCTCAATAGACCAGGAAACGTCGCTACAAGGTCGGCAACGTACGAGTGATGCTCCCGGCGCCGGCGTTGCAAGCGTGACTACGGTGGCTACGGTGACAGCTTACCATCAGACTTAACTTAGTGGTTAAAAAACATGATAACGCCAGAAAGATTTTATTTTATTAACTTTCTTATAACAACATGTGCATATAACTTAACAGGAAAGAGGTGCGAACCAGTCGCGTACGCTCTGTCTCGTTTCTCTAATGGCGCCAGTAAATGGGAAATGTTTTTCTTGTGATGGTAGACAAGACTTGTTTTATACTTGGCATTGAATATATTGATGTAATTTGACTTATCGTATATTTATTGCGGAGTATTTTCTATGGAAACTTTTCTTTTCTTATTCATGCCACAAAGGTGGCAAACAAGCACACAGCCCGCATGATGGTAAGCATCACCGTAGCCTATAGACGCTTGCAATCCGGGGGTATTACTAACGCGTTGCCCACCCTCCCAATCCCCCAAGTGGAGCTCTGGAGACCTTACTCACCGTAGGAACACAACATGGCCGAGACCAATGCTATTTGGCTACGATCTTCTGTTAAGTGGAGGTCCTTCCCCAGATGGGCTGCTCCGATTTGAGCGGATTATCCGCTGTGCCCTACCTCTCTTTGAAAAATGATAGCGTAAGCAAGAGATCTCGAAGACGCTCTCCGACTACATCATATCAAACTCTCATCATCCCACTGCAGGGATCCACTGTCTTCAATCGAAAAAAAATAGAGCGTACTCTGCCACGCTGTTTTATAAGGCCACCCAATTGGTTTAACAAATGTTATACCGAGATCGATGTCATAACGTGCCCAAGCGCGGAAATAGTAAATTATACAAATCTATTTAAATCTAGTATAATAAATATTCACTTTTTATGACATTTAACACAGTCACGTCATACAAGGAAGCTTGCAAAAATAACTAGGTACATATTTAAAGCTTTGTTGACCAGGGCGCGGCATTCATGAAACAGTGAGGTGACGCAATACTCCAAAAAGGTTTAGCATGATACACAAAAATGTTAGTAACCTTGCAACAGAGGTTTTCTGTTGACGTTTCTACACTTTTACTAATAGGTTTAAAGTCACCACTTATTCGAGTACTAAAACTAATTACAATATAAGTAAGTAATTATATTAGTCGTGGCAATCAAAACACTGAGCCACAATACTTATAATAACAGTGCAACAATAATTCTAACAATACACCAATAATATACCCTGGATAATATTTTTGGAGGTAGAGCATTCGAGCTAGCCTATTTCATAAATACTCTACCATCCAGGTGAATATAACACATGGAATAACAATTCAAATGCGTTTCAAAAACTGGATGTATTTCTATTGTATTGTCTGTGCATTGCAAATCATCATTAGATAAGGCATATTCTATCTATCTATTGCATTAATATGAATTAATGAATTAATTAAAATTAAATCTACCATATCAGAACACATTAACGTGTAATAGGGACGAAGAGTGCCATTTTAACCATATGTCGGGACTCGGGACAAGGGGATATTATTACTCATTTGTGAAATATTAATTAAAAAATTTAATTTTAAGGCAAAATTAATAATACTTTCGTTCCGCTTCTAGTCTCGCGTGATGATTGTTATCATCATCATATTATTAATACGGATGGTTTCTGCCTATCAGTGTTTCGGTATCGGAGAAAGTTCCTAGTTTGGGACTAACGGGCCAAGCCCACCACATATTCCTACCGTTGTCTCCTGTTAGACCTAGGATCAACAATGGCGACCTTACATACAGAAATGAGACTTATTGACGGTCCGGGGGAGAAACTACAGCTGTACAGCTTACAACACAACGTGTTTTCGAATAGATGGCGCTGGCGTTGTGTTATTTGTAATATAATATTTTTTTCACTTCCCATGCTCAGAAAATGCTTATTTGCGCAGGATATAGGCTGCACAAAATCGAATTTTGTGCACAAGGGCAAAAACGTATCTACTCATAAATGTATCTATATTAAGGCAAAGGAAATGAGCCATACTGCCAAACACAATAAAAAGTTCAGAGATAGAATTTGTTATTTTATAATATTTACTTTAATTTATTTGCCATATGTGTTTTTTAAGTCATAAAAGATATTAAAATTTAAATTAAAGTACGGTAGGTTATTTAATTAATTTAAGAAAATTATTTTATTACAAAATTAATTTAATAGTAGGCTGTATAGGTCTGTAGCCCAAGCCTAATTTCATTGTCGTAACATTTTTAAAAAAAGCGGCGGGAAACCGGTCTTGTTTTTCGGTGCGTTTATTAATTTATTTCCTCGCAATCGAAGTGAAAAGCAGAGTTTATAACTCGTCCACAAAACCATTTTTATCCTCGACATTACTATCAGCACTGCAAAAAGTCTCGGATAGAAATGATTCGTTTTGTGCACTTGTAGTAAAATCTACTATTTATAGCGCCATTCGTGTCCTAGCGACCGCGACACACGACCCACGGCACTAATTTGGTATGAATGGCGACGTGAATTTAGTCAGTATTCATAATTTTATACTAAGCAGTGAGTCGTGTGACCCAAATTCGGTCGCGCGTCGCTGGGATCCGACTATTCCGACTGCTACCAGTAACTATTATAATGTAATGTGTGGTGTTACCTTTAGCCGCTAAACTATTTAACTTAGCTTGTCGTTGACGAATTCAAATAGCAGAACAGAATATTATAATAGCAGTGACGTGTTTATCCCCTACAATGTTGTAGGTAAAAAAGTAACCCAAATATTAAATTGGTTTCGGATTTCTAAACATCTGTTTATTTTCTCTATAATTTAACGAGTTATTAACTAAAACCGATATATTAACAACTATAAACCCCTCTATAGTAATTTAATACTTTAATCACTATTAGACGGGGGTGGATAGTGTTTAGTCGTTATGATTTCTAACTGTATTAAAATAAAGTGCATTTTTATATGAATTAGAATTTCATGATCATTGTTTGTAGTTGAAAAAAATATTGGTCAATTGCATTGAAACAGATGGGAAAACAGTAAATGTCAATTTTTTCAATTAATTAAAATGTCAAAAGTGATTTGGGAAATATAAAATAAACTTTTCTAATGATGATTTGAATAGAGCTAATATGAAATATTTTAAAAAGACCAGGAAGTACACGTACCGTACCACCCTCTCACTTAATATCGCTATGAATCATTCAACAAAACATCAAATTTTATTTGAAAAATGTTCAGACGTCAATTTGGTCAATTAATTCATGATCAATTCATATTACACCACAAACAGTATCTGAAACGGTTTTGAATTCTATTTCCAAATTATACCTTTTTTCTTTAGTTTGACAGTGACAGCTACAATGTATCGGTAAATTGCTAAAAACCGTTTTTAAAGAATAACTTTAAAAACGGTTTTCAGCAATTTACAGATAGGACCTCCTCCTTGTCTATTCAGTAACCAATTTTGTGTTGTCAATATTAATGTAAACTTTATTACGACCAAATAAGAACTATTTTCGTTTGTTCTGTTTACAGATGTTTGTACTGGGTAACCACGCATCCTTAGGGAGCTTTTGCAAACATGTGTTCGGAGGATGCATTTGTTATTACAGGGTTGCAATGTGGTAAATCGTAATCAGGGTTTGTTAATGTCAGACCGAAATTAGAAAACAAAGGTTAAGATCTTATTTATAACGTTAGCCAAAGGCACTCTTGCACAAAGGCATAGAATAAGTAATAACCCGGAGAGTGGCCACTCTACGCCCCGCACCGAATCGCGTTACATCAACCCCAGGCGGGTATCGTGGCGGGTGCAGTCGCAAAAGTGTGCGTTTAGTGAACGAATGTGTATACGTGTGCGCATACGTGTGCACGTGTACAGACGACATTGGCCTATGTAGTAGAAATAGGTAATTATTTCACGCGCGTTGTATGGAGTGTCCTGGCTGTGACAAAGCTATATAACGTTATAGGCGACATGGACGGACCGATGGCTCGAGCAGTTAGCTATTAATATTCACGGACCGCTCTTGCAGTCACAGTCAACAAGTTGAAGCTGTGACCGCACGACCGCCCGAAGCGGTTCAACTGCTCGATCCGTGAATGTGTGGTGCATGTAGAAGACTGTATTGTAAGTAGATTGAAGCAGTTTACCCTGACTGCTTCAAGCAGTCCGTGCATCACATAGGTACTAAGCTAAAGAGGCTACTGTTACTGTCAAGTCAATGCCAGGCGACGTTTAAAAACTATTGCAGAAGTAGTTGCTTGATGTTCTGTTCACAGGTTTTTGTAAGTTTTTAAGTTTACATCTATAACCAAACGCTTGTTTACCTCATCTGTGTACATATCAGTTATAAAATTAACAGCCTCTTATTATGCAAATATCAATTAAAAGTTCAATAGAATAAATTTAATCCGGAAATCGGAACAGGAAGCGCTCATCAAAAGCTTTTTGAACGTATTAACATTTTGTATTAGATATTGCAGTGAATAATCAAAGGATTTCTACAATCGAGAGGGTCTGATGGACCCTTAACCCATTTGTTGAAAGGACACAGTGTTAGGGTCCGATGGACCGGTGCGTTCGGTCGTAACCGACCTGTCAAACGCACAAATCTCAATTGGTTAAATGATATTTTGACAGGATCTCAACTTTATTTATTTAGGTCAAGCTTTGGCAATAATTTCATGAATCTTTGAAAGCTTATTTTACTGGTATGTAAAAGCTGCGTAGTCGATATTATTGTAAAAAGCGCTCCGGGCAGATAATGTGAAACATTTTTTTTATCTGTTCTTGATCATTACTTTAATTCTTTATACCATCTATACATATAAAATTCTTTGTCTTGAATGACTGACTGACTGATAGTTCATTGCACAACCTTACTTGTTTGAGACCTGGAACTTGTGTTCTCTATATCCGATAGGCAAGGATTTTCTAGAATTCCCTCGAACGTGAAAGCGAGATAACACTCCAACGAATTAGCGCTGGTTTCGTCAGTTGTTTATAAAAAAAAAAAAAATTTTTTTCACCATAATATCCTACTAATATTATAAAGGCGAAAGTTGTGTGTTATATTTGTTACTTCTTCACGCTCAAATGGCTGAGACAATATTTATGATATTCGGTATGTAGGTAGCCGATACCTTGTATTAACACATAGAGTACTTTTTATCCAGAAAAGTACGCGATTCTTACATAGTAGTAGTTTTATTAGTAATTTATAACATCGAATTTTGTATGAGAAAATGATATTTTCTTATGAAATTAAATGAAATCGTTTATTTCCGAAATTAGACATTCACGGGCACTTTTTCTTGTCATTTACAACTTGTTTAAATAAAGAAAATAAACTACGTTATATTATGAAAAAGCCATTTAGTAATGGGAGTAGGTTCTCAATTATCTAACCTTAGTTCGCAATAAATAATATAAATTGGAAACGACTTCAATATATTCTCGTTTCTCCAAACAAATGCATGCAGTTAATAGCATAACATTAGTTTGAGATGAGCACATTCCGTCTCCATATCAAAGACATCGTCTGCCTCGATATTAATAACGTCTTCCTGCAGCCTGTCTGCAGTTTGTTGTTCGTATTGCACTAGAACGTTATGGTCTTTTCATACCTCCGGTGATAGAAACAGCGAAATATGTTTTTGGAGTGGTAGAGCCAATTATTATGAAATGGGCAAGCTCGACCGAGGAAGTACCACCCTCTGACAGAATGTCGACGTGAAGCAGCAATGCGTTTCGTTCGGTGAGTGAGAAGCCCAACTTCTTCTCTATCCCCTCTTTCCCCCTCCTTCTTTCCCTTCTCTTCCACCTTCCTTTCCTCCATCCTCCTTGGTGGGCAACGCATTGGTAGCGCCCCTGGTGTTACTGTTGTCCATAGGCGGCGGTGACCGCTTTCCATCAGGTGGCCCGCTTGCTTGTTTGTCTACTGTTTGACATAAATAAAAAAATCCATAGTTATCCATACTATATTTATAACCTGGGTAAGTGCATATAGGGCCACGCAGGGTACCGTCTAACGCAGATACGGATTTGCAAATTTTTGCTTTGCTAAGTTATGTGTACGTTTAAAGGTTTAAAAAAATATATTTAATAAGTTCGTCGCTTATTACTCGCTAACTACACAGTAGACCAACAACTTAACCGTGATAGTTTTCCTTTAGGATCACTATATGGACAACTACCATCATTTTTGTGAAATTTCACATCAGGTTTGCAGGTACACGGGGGTGGAATGGGTGCTGTGACCATGTTAAACAAAAATTTGCAAAGGTATCATTGTATCAAAAAATGATCTTGTCACTCCCCAATGTTTTAATATAGTACCTATAAAAAAAATGTGTTATTCGTTGGAGAATAAAATAAAGTCTACAAAACCTTTTAGTTAAACCTAGAATGATCTTTGTTTAATTTATTCTTTATTACACATAAATTAAAAAATAATAATAATACAGTAATAGATACAGTGTACAAAGGTGAGCTTATCTCTTTAAGAGATTTCTTCCAGCCTACCCAATCGTGTGTCATACATGTTGTACAAGGGCGGTAAACAATTTATGTATAAATATTTAAATGTTTATTAATACGATAAGGGTTCGGGTTTCAGTTAGTGACAATATACCATCAAACGCTAGTGATAACTCTATAATCCCATGTAGGTTTATTGACATAAAGCCATTGGTGAGATGTACCGTTGGTATTTATCGCAACATATTATTTTTACAAGCTAATAATTTATAAGGTGCCGTTAAGATACTCATTTACTCTTGTGGTACTCCATTGTATATCTATAAAAGTGATTTGATTTGTTTGTTTGCATTGAAACTAATAGACTTTAAATAGTTATTTGTTATGCAAGGCTGCAAAGTTGTTTTTTGGCGCGAGTACTTATATTGAATCCTGAGCGTAGCGAGGGTTTCAAAGGTACAAGACGCAGAATAACTTTGCTGCCGAGCGAAACACACAACTTTTCACTACAGCGAGGAAAACGCTAGGTGCAAGAAAAACGCAAATAATAAAGGCCAGTTCGATTATTCTAAAAATAAGGTTGGCGCACTGGCATGAAATAAGTATTAATGCATTTTCAGAGGAGTCAAAAATTATAGAATAGAAAGATTCGAATTTAAAAAATTATTTCACAAAATGCACTTTTGCGCTCAGGTTTCGAATGACAAACGGATTCTTTCCGAGCTTGTGAGGTGAAAAATTTTTTTCACAGTTGCAAAGGTCATCTGCCTCGTAGCAAAAGACCGGAGTTAGGTCAAGCTATTTTGTCCATTAAGAAAAAGCATCAGGCTCCACACCATCACGACATGTTGTTTGTAATGTCTGTAATTGATTATTATTTTTATGCCAAACAAGCACGTAGGTCTCCTAAAGGAATGATGTTACCACCACCGTCTATGACCATCAGTAATATGTCAATTCAATTCAATTCAATTTAATTTATTTGCAAACGAAGGTACAAACAGCAGTTGACAATAATGTAGGTAGGTACATTAGGATCCTCCACATTTTACCTTTCGGCGTGCAAATTAAAAGTACATAATATAAATTTACAATAATTCTTATCAAATAACATTCACATAATTTTATTAAGATATAAATAAGAGCATGAAAAAAAATAATATACGAATTAAAATAATTAGATCAGATAAATGATAATTAAAAATAAGATTTTATGTCAAAGCTAGTGAATAGTGCGAAAAGTGATAGGAAAGACTTTAGGCTTCTGAAATCTCTCAATTAGGGGACATTAATGCATTTCTGTTTAACGCTGATATTCGAAATGAAATGTAATGAAATCGTTTATTTCAGAAATTAGACCTTCACAGGCACTTTTTCTTGTCATATTTTTACAATTTGTATAATGTATAAAGAAAATAAACTACGTTATTTACTACCACCATTTCGGACACAAGCAAAATGGCCACTGGTAAAAGAAATGGCGAAAGAAACCCGGTTACGGCCTTTTTTTGTCATTTAGCAATTTTTTTTTCTGTTAGAGGGTGCTACTTTCCTGGTAGAGGTAGTAACCGATTTCAAAAATAACCAAATTCAGTTTTCCAATAGTAAAAATAACCACGTATGAAACACGTGCAACTGACATTGCGGTCAGCATGATGCATTTGTGCATCTAACATCATTAATCACCATTCGGCGTTTCTGGAGTGTAGTTAAATATAATTCCTATCAAATGAATGCGTTTCGTAAGTACCGAGTATGTATCCCTTATTTATTTCTGACAGGAGTTATAAAGTCCATGAAGAATCCTTTCGTTGAATTGGTCGCGTTTCATGCGTCGACAATACAATACATAGTCGACGCACAGAGTAATACAGAGGGTTGACTCCCGACTAAATGAAAAATTTATACCTATTCTCATAGGGTTGACACCTTTGGCTCGGTATTAAATTCAATATAAAAATAAAAACAACGTTTATAATAAAATGTTTTATTTAATAATCAAATTTACAATGTACTTATCTATACTACTATTATAAAGAGGAAAGATTTTGAATGTTTGTTTGTGTTTGGAGTGTGTTTGTGTTAAAATTTTAAATTTTGTTAAGTACCCGTGCGAAGACGGAACGGGCTGCCAGCCGGCCTGCTTAATAAAATATGTTTCATAATGCTATCAATTAAACGGTCAGCATTTTCAAATATTTTTTTGTAAATAAATTATGCATAGAAAACACCCAGATCAAGGCAAACAGACATGTTCATGCACACAAATATTTGCCTTGCGCAGGATTTGAACCCGCGGCCCTTGGAATAAAGTGACCATTGCTAGCCACTCGACTACCGGGCCTGTCTATAAATGAGTGACCCGAAAATATTTTATTTTATTGTTTCGTTTTAATTCCTTAATATTTCTTTTAATTGTGTAGTACACCCTCAGTCTTATGAAAAGTTTCTTTAAATAGTCGACAGCGAAACATGTACATGGCATCTGGAATATTATTTATATATAGGTTTTTAATATAGGGTTTGAATAAGATTCATAATATTAAAACTAAACTAAACATATTATTATAAACATTAATTTTATTGAACCTAAAACTAAAAACCTATAATATAAATAATAGGTTTATAATACAAACATTTGTAATAAACATTATTAACATTGTTTAAACATTTGGTTCTATGTAATTTAGGTAAGTATACAATACTACTTATTAAAAATAGGTAGTAGCTGTGATAGTAAGGTAGTAGGTACTACCGTACTTACAACAATATTCAAAAATAATAAAATTTCGTAAATCGTAGTTACTTACTTCACATCATTTTTAGGGTACGATAAAAAGAAATGTCCTTGTCCTTTTTTGAATTGGCCATACAAACACTACACGAACTTGGCATTGTATGCGTCACAGAACGTGCGGCGCGGCGTGCGAGCGGCCGGCGCGCGTCCCTGGCGTTAATACGGAAACTGAGCCGGTTCAAACCAGTTCTTACCGCGGTCGGAGCGTACGAGACCTCGTCGGTGAGAGCTCACGCACACATCGCCGTTCTATGTATGCGTATACCTATTCTGGACGGTTGTTTGAAGCCAACCTTCTGTAGTATTCTGTGGTCGACGCACGAAACGCGACGAATTCTATGAAAAATTTTGTTTACCAAAAACTGTCGACGCACGAAACGCGACCGATTCGCTTTTGTTTCCGAAATGGTGGTAGTTATCGATGGATGACATTCGTTAAGTCAATTCGGCGGTTTTCAGTCGGATTGAATACATCGGCCTCTGCCTGAGACCCGTATGTCGTATGGATGATTATGGGTTGATAGAATGCGATATGCGGTGGGGGACTGGTCTGCTCACTCTTGTCAGTACTGACTTTTTTATTTTATTGTAGATTTAAGTCTTGTTCATTCCACACCATTGCGTATAACATTCCGCGTATTCTTCTTATAAATTTTAATGTACTTATACCTACATTGTAACTAATGAGTGGAAAAAAAAAGGAGAAAAAAAAAATGTACAAAATGACAAAAAAGGCCGCAACCGGTTTTCTTTCGCCATTTCTTTTTACCGGTTGCCATTTTGCTTGTGTCCGAAATGGTGGTAGTATATAACGTAGTTTGTGAAGTGTGAAGTTCTGTGAAGGTCTAATTTCTGAAATAAACGATTTCATTTCATTTCATTTCATATAGATACTAAACTGTAAAAAAAACGTTCGGTAAACTGAACAAAGGAATAACACGTCGAAAACGCTTCCAATGTATAATACCCCCATTTCAAGTGTCCGTAACTTTCACCGATTTACATGAAAAAGGGCCTTCTTTTTCATTTATCAGGATAACGGCGAAATGCCGATAATTCGGGAGGGTTAAAAATGGTGGTAATCCGACACTAACCATTGAAATTCAAATGAAGAGGCCTTTTATAAATCATTTGAGTTAGCTTCGTACCGCTTAACCCTTCCCAGCGGTGTAGTGTCAGCAAAAAAGGAAAGATTTTGAAAATTCTACTATTACCTAATGTAAATAGAGAAGTTTTGGATAAATCTCAGAGTAATAACATAAAGAGGGAGTGCCCCTGCACCCCTTTTGATACACCCCAACTGGTGCCAGTCTGGCAACAAAATCCGAACTTTGCCGAACCGCTTCCTAGTTGTCGATGTCAAAGCGCGCCAGACGTGTCTCCCGAAAAAAAAAAATGGCGGTTTGTGCCATTAAATCGTGTCACAACAAGTCTGAAAAACAAAAGAAATGTAATGATATCACTTTTCACAGGAAAGCTTTAAATATTTCATAGTAACTTGTAGTTAATTATGAAAAAGAAATAGTACGATTTTAGCGTATTATTTTAATGTTCAATGTGCTTGATTGTGATAATAGTTTCCCATTTTAACTATTTTTATTGCTTCGACTGATTAATTTTAAAACAGTTGCTTCTGCTACTGATATTTACGTAGGTATGTGACACGTTCTCTAATGGAAGTGGTTGTGAATTTACGATACCATATACCTACAATTTTGTTAGTCGAAAGTTGAGAAATTTAAACGAACTCTATTTATTTCTCCGCTTTTTGGAAACTACACCTCTATTGGTCTATTGGCAACATTACGCAAGTGTCAAGTGCATTCCAACGACATGTCATCGAGTGTTTAGCGATTCACTTTTGACAGAGCGATTGTATGAACACCCTCCTTCTATAAAGTTATTAATCTAAGGGATAAATAATATTTTTTACATAATTCACAGAACTGCGAACAGACAGCGGAAGTGACTGAATTTTATACTTCTTCTTCTTGCGTCTATTCCCCAATGCTGGGGGTCGTGACCCATCAAGGCATCAGCTTATCACGCACGATGTTCCGCCATCTCTTCCTATCTTCTGCCGCGTGTACCGCTTCAACAATGCCAGTGTCAAGTGTGGTGCGGATCAGATCGGTCCAACGCATCGGGCTCCTCCCTCTCGATCGTTTGCCCTCTATTTTTCCTGTGACGATCAGTTTTTGGAGGTTGTCACCGGACTTGCGGGCTATGTGTCCAAAGAACTCAAGTACCCTCCGTAAGCACGTATTGGCGAGCCTTGGTTTCTGTTCGATTTTGAGCTCCTTGAGAATCGAATTGTTGGTCCGATGCGCAGTCCATGGAATTCGGAACATCTTTCGCCAGCACCACATCTCAAAAGCGTTTATGCGTTTCCGGTCAGCGACTTTAAGCGTCCACGTCTCAGCCCCATATATGAATAGAATAGAATAAAACTTTATTTAGATAAAAACTTAACACACATACACTATTACAAAAGACACTATTAAAAATTTACATGGGTACAGAAAAACAAGAACACGAAGACACGTAGCCTATGTGTACTGCAGCCATCCAAATAGTCATTTTGCAGAGGCTATCTTTAGAGATTGAGTTTTATCTCTAATTTTTAGTATTATGTTTGTCTAATTATTATGTTTATAATAAGTAGGTAATTGTTTTCAGAATGAAAAAATAATAATCAAAAAATTTTATTTTTTTAAAGAATCTGATTTCACAACTTGTCTTTAAACATCTGCACCTAGTAATCCCACCCTACCCGGGGTAATTTTCAAGAAAATTACATAGACCCTATTTTGTAAAATCAAGAGTTTTTAGGCTTTGAACTTAATGACCACAGATTATAGAGACGGACGGAGCCTAGCGTAGAGGGTGCGTTCCATTTTACCTTTAAACTTATATGTGATGCCAGCGAGTCATAAATCCGGGCTGAGGGTCCATTAGCTCAGTGTAATCTTGAACTTACAGTTAAGGGAGTCAAGCACTGATATTCTGCCATGACCTGTGATAAAATGACCTGTGGTAAAATAAAATATGAAAATGGAAAAGACTAGAGTATTGACGAGGGTCATTTTTGTCTTGTTACTGATGTTACGATCCTTGCATATATTATCAAGCCGAGCCATGGCACTCTTGGCCATTGCAATTCGTCTGCGAATCTCCTTCTCACAAGAGCCAGAGTTGCTAATGTCAGAGTCCAGGTAAACGAAGTGGTTCACAGTTTCTAAATTTAATGTTCCACTGAGCTCTAGCTTAGAAGCACGATCCACTACCATGATCTTGGTCTTTTCTCTGTTGATGGCCAGTCCCATTTCCTTGCTGTGTTGCTCCATGCTATTTAGGAGTTCGTACATCTCAGCCTCGTCTGAGGCGAAGAGGATGGTGTCATCGGCGTAGCGTAGATTCTGGATCTTTGTGCCATTGATGGTGATCCCACCGCTCCACTCTTCGCAGGTTTGGCGTATGATGTGCGCCCCGTAAGTATTGAAAAGTATAGGGGAGATGATACATCCCTGACGCACTCCCTTGCCAAACGAGAAGGGTTTCGACATCGCCTTATCAATCCTTACTGTCCCACGGCTATTCAGATACAGACCCTGAAGCAACCCGATCCAGTGCCCAGGAACTCCCATCTCCTGTAGAACCATCCACAATCGGCTCCAGTCCACGCAATCAAATGCCTTACTGTAATCCACGAAGCACATCATGAAAGGCATATTGTGATCGTAGGCCCTTTCGATGAGTTGCCTGACACTCAGTATCTGCTCGCGCGTGCCCCTACCTTTAACAAAACAGGCCTGCTCCTGCGGGATTTGCCAATCTAGTTAGTGCCTTAGTCTGTTGTTAATTAATTATAATAATGAATTTTATACTATGTAAACATTATACAGGCATTATAAATGATAGTTCATCATCATTATTTCAGCCACAAGAAGTCCTACTGCTGGACAGAGTTTCCGGCGACCGGGACTACCATTATCCGGGGACCGCGGTGATTTATATGTAATAAAACTTGAACGATCGATTTTCTTATTCATTTATCGCGGTTACCCAGTTAATGGCGGTCCCGGTCGCCGGAAACCTCCTGGATATAGCCCTCCCCCAAACACCTCAAAATCTAACCCAAATGACAGTTATTATTTTTAAAATTTAGACAGACAGATACAGAGAGCAGTTTTATTGTAAGTAAATTTAAATTTTTTTTTGCTAACCGTACAAAATTGTTCGGGAGGCATACGGTTCGGCACACGCCTATTCGACGCTATCTATACCCACAATGGAACAACACCGGCATTGTATAACTAACCTAAATATCTATTATGGGGTTAAATAACAGTCAAGGGTGGTGTAAAGGCGATGTCCCACTGCTGCGCACGAAGAGGCTACGCACGTGTGTTAACCTTTGCTTTGCAAGAGGATTACGTGATTGTTTCCACTGCAACCCACGGACACGTAAACCATCAAGTGACGTCATTGATACACGCGTGGCTTGCTCAACATAGCTCAACGCTGTCAACGCCATGCACGCAGTGAATGCGGTACACAGCTTGTTCCACAAAGCGTGCACATCGCTGCGCACGCTGTGGAAACGTAGACCCACGTAGTCATCCACGCAGCTGTAATGTTCCACGTGGCCCACGTGTTCGTGCGCAGCGTGCGCAGCAGTGGGACCGCGCCTTTACTCTTGTGTAATAGAAGATTTTGTATTGTAAAATCTTGTACTCGTTACGATCAATGCACAGCCTAAACCGCTGGTTGCGGAGACCTGAAACTTGGAGGGTGGGTTGTTTGTATGACATAAGCAACCGGTAAGAAAGGATTTTTCGAAGTTGCCACGGGAAAGCGAGATACATGCAGACGAAGTTACGCAGATTTCGATAGTCTTTAGATATATAAGATTTGATTGATAGATAGAATAAGCTTTATTTGCAAAACACACAGTGATACAATAAACAGTAAAAGTAACAAACAAAACAAGAGTATATGCAACAAGGCGGCCTTATTGCTCAAAGCAATCTTTTCAAGGCAACCTTAGGGTAACGAAATTCTGTAATGGAGTGGGCAGGGCTAGCAAAACACAGTAAACAGCAGGATTGATTGTTTGTTTGCATTGAATAGGCTCAGAATCTACTAGACCGATTTGAAAATATCTTTCACTGTTGCAAAGCTACACTATCCCTTGGTGACATATCCTATATTATATTTTAAAAAAAATGAGATCGATATCGAAAATATAAAACAACTTGCTACAACTGCCCGCGGTGTCGCGTTTAATTTTATTCACAGCTGCGCCTTCTATATCAGATTTTTTACCAAATTCTACGGAAATCGCGTACTTTTCGGAATAAAAAGTACCCTATGTGTTAATCCAACGTAGCAGCTACCTATATACCAACTATCATAAATATTGGCTTAGCAATTTGAGCGTGAAGAAATAACAAACATACACACAACTTTCGACTTTATAATATTAGTAGGATTTAATCAATTACCCAAATTCCATTTGCATTAAGATCTCTCATTATTCAATCGTATATCTAAAACGATATGTTTATTTAAGTAAAAAAAACAGTTATTCCCTAAAAATACAATAATTATCCCAAAAATAGGGATCGGCAATGAAACCAATGGCCATTAACCGACCATCTGGTAACCCCCATACTGTTTACCCCACAGAATGTGACGTAAAAAAATTGTGGTAAAAAATACCCGAACAAGTATATATTGCTATTAAGACTCATGGGTTCCTTATATTAAATTAAATTAAATCATTTATTTCAGCGTAGGCCTGCACAGCACAGGCATGTTCTTTTGTCATGCTGTACATAATAATATTATTAATAAATAAGCGTTTGGCAGAAAACCATAGACTTTGCTAGTGACGAATACTCTATCAGCTAAGGTTAAGGAAACTAAAAAAACCAAAATGACCACTGAGAAAAGAAATGGCTAAAGAAACCCAGTTATGTCTTTTTTGTCATTCATTCATATTACAATGTTTTGAGAATATATTACTTCTTCTTCTTTTCGTGTCAGTGACTCAAACAAAATAAAATTCCTACACCAAGATGTTCAGCCAGTGAGGTGGCATTATTCGTGGCCTCCACAAATCTGTTAAGGCACAGTCAGTAGTAGGTATTCAAAAATATTCAGAATCGGTATTAATACACAATATTTTTTTATTCCCTGAACTTAAAAAAGTATTATTACAATATTTTATATTTTTTTTAAAAATGTTATTTCAGTTCAACTGCCATTCTTATTTTGAAAATATTATCGATAAAACAAAAATTGAAAGAGCTCTCGGCCGGATTTCGAAAGGACGTGGAATCGAGTCCTATCTGGGTCTGGGGTGTTCCCTTGTGAGTTCCAAGACAGCTGTAGTGTCTTCCGGAACATCAATCAGCTTCATTGCTTATCGTCAATCTGAGGTCACCGTTTGTTGGTCCTGGCCCCTGGCTATACAGGAGAGCGGTGGGAATATGTGGTGGGGTTGTCCCGTTGACTGTGTATATAGGCGGCCGTTAGAACTTTCCATCAGGTGGCCGCCGGCTTGCTTGTTAGCCTGTGATATGATATAAAAAAAATATGATTCGGTATTCAATAAATAAACCAGTAGGCTGCAACATCATACATAATAAACTTTGCATGGTTTTGTTAAATGATTCGTGGAACCCTAAAACAGTTTACTATTTAGGTAAAACGATTTTTCGATATTCGAGCTGTGACATTCGGACAAATGATATTCTAAATGACATTCTCTAACGAAGCTGTGTGTGCTCAAATGGGGCTTGTAATACATGCAATTTATTCTTACAGATTTATTTTTATTTTAAAATATTTTTGGTTTCGGGAGAATTTCAGGTACTTTTTTTAAATGGTAGATCCTACTAGCCTGAACTGGTAGTAGTGTGGCTGTGCGGTCGGTGCGCGTCCAGCCTATGTCTGGCCTGGCGCGTGCCGTCCCCTAAATAAGACTGTCTATCTTATTATGTCAGTTAGAGATAAAAATGTTATCGTGAGAATTATAATAAATATAAGCTCAATTTATTTCATCCATCTTGTGTCTTTATAATATAAATACCACCTTACCACAGTAGCTCGTAAAAGGGCTGACTCGACCAGGACAGTACCGTCTCACAAAATATCGACGACGAAAAATCTTACTGGCTTTGATTACGAAAGTAAAGCCGTGTGTAATGTTTTTTTTATCCCACAAAGTTGGTAAAGTTAAGCATCACCGCAGCCTATAGACGCTTGCAATACCGGGGGTATCACTCACGCGTTGCCAACCCTTCCAACCACCTCAGGGTTGAAAGGGTTGGCAACGCGTGACACAACATGGCCAAACCCAATGCTATTGTATGTTTATGATAAAGGTTGTAGAAGACAATAAAAAAATATTAAAGTCAAAACATTTTTGGAGAGGTGGATCACTTATGAAATGGGCTAGCTCGACCAGGGAATTATTATACCCTCACAGAATACCGGCGTAAAACTACAATGCGTTTCGTTTAGTGAGTGAGAGATCCGAAATCATTCTCTTCCTTGTAACGCACAACACATTGATATCATCGTTTGAACTGATGCTCACAGTCCGGCTCGCTTGTTTGATATGACATAGAAAGTTTTAAAACAATACATACATTTTTGGAGTAAAAATCTTTGGACCTCCTGCTCACCTCTTTCATTGGCTGAATGTACTATGTTATCGACCGTAAGTAACCCCATTTTAGTCATAATTCAAATACAACCGCCTCTATAATGCAATTACCAATTAACACAGTAATTATCTTGTTACACTGATAATAATACCAGATGTATGTTTACACGACCGATCGATCATGGGTTTTCCCAGTCCTTTTACAGATCAATGAAATACACTGGTGCTAATTCTGTTGTACATTTAACTAGATTAAACTAATTTTGACAGGACTAGAAGTGTGCTATCCTTGTCACTAATTGTAAATCAAGGAAGGACAACAACACCTTTGGCCTGTCAAAATTAGTTTAGTCTAGTTAAATGTACAACAGAATTAGCACCAATCGCCCAGATTGGGGGCTCGCACCTCCGTCCTCGGTCTAGTCTAGGGCTTCGATTACAACAGAATTAGCAGTAATGTACGAGTAAGCATAGACAGCAATAATGCGACAACACTACCTTTTCGTCTACCGCTTGGTTTCAGCAATTATTTGGCATTAAATTACTGCCTAAATTCTCGCGTGATTTTTTGTCGAAACTATTTTACCCAGATATGATTTCCCGTGAGGTGATCCGAATGCTTGTTTGCCAATCTCTTCTGTACGAGAACTTGTAAAACAGAGACAGTGAGTAAATTTCGTTGTACACCATTGAACATATTGTTATTGAATCTTTTGAATCTGTGAATCTTCTGACCCTGTTGAATATTTTTGCAATTACTTTGTAAAGGATGGTTGGAGTTTTTTTTTTTTTTTGAAGAATCGCACAACGTCATCTAGTCCCAAACTAAGCAACTACGGATAGGGGAATGGTCGGTAGTACATCCTAGCTACACTAACCGGCTAAGTCCGATGGACTCGCTGACCAACGACGGGTGTGGTCCTTCAGCATTTCAGGGGTTGTGCGGCGGGTTGACACCTCGCCCACGTAAAACCTATGTTGCTGGTGAAGCGTATCCCGTTAGCGCTTCACTAGCTTGCACAACATTGTCAAAAAAAAACTAAGCAACTAAACTTGTACTATGGGTAGATAACTGATAAATATACACAAATATTTTTTTGTAAATAAATTCTTATTATACATAGAAAACACCCAGACCAAGGCAAACAGACATTTTCATGCATACAAATGTTTGCCTTGCGCAGGATTCGAACCCGCGACCCTTGGGATAAAGTGACCATTTCTAGCCACTCGACCACCGGGCCTGTCAAGATTTAAATTAAAGGACTATTAAAAGAGTAACAGGACCTAAATGGATAATTAAATAAAAAACGAATGTTAATTAGTTTTCAATAATATCTTTGCAATTAAAGCCTATGTCCAGCAGTGAATTTCTTGTGGATGATGATGATAAATCTTTTAAATGATGACCTGGATGTTATATCTAGTGCAGTGTATAAATAAGTCCTCTTTGACCTGTGTTTTACCGTGTAGCGTGACAATTATGCATTTAATTTTTAAAAAGGTTTTCAATTATTAATGGAGGATTTTAAAAGTTTTTCAATTGCAATATTGCAATTAAGCACCTAAAGTTAATTAAGAAATTAAAAGAATAATTGTATTTTCAATTATATTACATAATATCATACCCCCTGTATATTTCATTAAAGATTTTTCAATATCGCGTGAAGGGATTTACTAGAAAATTTGTAATTACATACACAGTACAATATGAATACTATTGATAAATACATTACTTGTATAGCATAGTAAATAGTGTTTTTTTATTTTCATCAATCATTAAAAAGCAACTAGGTGCAGTGTGATTTTGTTAAAGTTACATTTGTGTTATCTGTAGTGCAACAAACATAGGCTTGGTTGTAATTTCGCTGCGTTCATTTGCCTTATGAATAATTTAGTTCCCGGAGGAGAATAGTCCTTGTTTTATTTTTACAGGGAATATGCATTGTTGACTATTTTTAGGGTTCCGTTGTAAACTTTGAGCTTTATTTAAGGTTCTGTTCATGGTACTTGTAGGCCGTATTATTATTTTGTTCGTTGTGATTCGCGCTAACGTAAAACGAAGTTCGAACTGACACTTATTACTTAGGACATACACCAATCGATTTTCAATTGTTTTATAAACTGTGAGTAGCGTTAACGTCGACACTAAGGCTGAGTTGCACCATCTTACTTTAACAATAACAAACAACGAAATTTCAGTTAAAGTACCGGTTAGGCTAAAAATGAGTTGCACCAGTTGACAAATACTTAAATGACGTCATAACTTTAACCTTAACCATAACCGCTCACTTTTCGCTGGTTAGTGCTATTGTTAGTGTTAAATTATCCGTCAAACTGTCAAACGCGTTGAAGTAAAACAAACACACAAAACTGTCAAAAAATTGACACGATTGGACTGCGCTAGATGATGATGCCATATTTAAAAATGTTACCCCCAACGAATTTGGGGTAAATCACACCTCATTTGACTTGCAACACTTTTAACTTTAACAAAGCTAATGAATTCGCCGGTGCAACACATTTTGCTGTAGCCGTTAATGTCAGCGTTACTGTTAGTGTCAAATTTAACACAAACCTTTACTATAACTTCTAATATGGTGCAACTCAGCCTTATAAAACAAAATTTCAATAATGACAACATAATGAGAATATTACTTTGCACTCATCTGCCAGCAAGCAAATCGTAACAAACGGGTTACCCATAAAAATAATACTTACAAGATATTGTTCTACCACTTTGTTAGCATGGTTACTTACTAAAACATATTTTTCTTTAACAACAAAATACCTTCAGTAATTCCAGCGTGTTTCCGATTCTAATAACAAAATATAATGAAACTAAAATTCAATATCAGCACAATTTTAGTTTATCTAACTGGTGCTCGTAAATTGGTTAAAACTAATCTTTATTGCTCCTAGCACCCACATGCGGCACCGTTTAGATAAAGCATGATAGATTATTCAATGAACTGCTGAATTTCAATTATTAGACGCTCGAATTTATTAATTAATGTTGATCAAAGTAATTAAATAAGACCTAAATTATTCATTTATTTGAGCCTCTATTTCATTATTTCATTGGACATAAACTCTACCACACAGGCGCGTTTTTAACGGTCGATAATATCGCATACGTTATTGAGATAATGGTCCCGATTCCTTGCACACAGTTGCGTTTTTATCGTCCGATATTTATTACGAGGGAGCGTCTTGTACTAACGTTATTATCGCAGGTGTGTGTACGGTCGTTTGCGTCCTGACACAAAACGTTCTAGAACTCATATTGGACAATCGCAGGACGGAGAAAGGCAGCATCCTACTTCCATAACGGCGTTATTATCGCAGCAGTGTGTTACTCCATGGCCATCCTAATACAAAATGTACTGAAAACAGATATCGCAATAACGCATGCGATATTATCGACCGTTAAAAACGCGTCTGTGTGGTAGAGGCTTAATAGTGTTAAACATAAATTCGGTTTAAAGAAGTTTATTTCTCATAAAGACATAGTACAAGTCACATAAATGAGAATTAACAAAACAAAAAAGTAAGTAAATAAAAAATTATACTCTTTTATGTAAATTTTTTTTTTCATATTTTTTTCTTTTTTTATACTTTTATCTTGAATATTATTATTTTATTTTTTCCTTGCTATTGAATAAATTAAGTTTTTGTAATGTTTGTATTTTTAATTTTGTAATGGCTGTTATCGATAGAGTCAAGTCAGTGGCTTGAACACACTGACTTTCTCCAAGCCGCGTTGAAACAGGGTGGCAGAGTACGCTCTTATTCCCTTCGATTGAGGGATAACCAGTGTTCATGCAGTGGGATGATTTGATGATAATGTTAAACATTGTGGATCTCACTTTATTTGTGTGTTTTTTATGACCTGATGGCCAATGGTTACCAATGCGTTTCCTGCTAGAAAGAATGGTGGAAATAGGAAAAAAGTGATTGGCGTTTCTAAAACTTGTAGAACGAAATGCATCGATGCTTCGCGTCGATATTCTGTGAGGTAAACATTCATCCTCGAAACCGTGCATCCACAATGCAGTTACTAGATCAACGTTTCCAATTGTTAGTAGGCAACAATTGATAACAAAAAACAAAGAGAAACTAGCAAAAGTTGAAGAATGTTACCTAGTGTTACCGTGTTGCATTGTGTTGCTCCACAAAATTTAACTGCAATGCACGGTAAAAACAAAAAATCCACTTGAAAAATGAGTTTCATTATCTCGTAATACTTAAAAATATCTGTTAAACGCCCAGACAATTATCTATCTAGTGTGTCACTTCATTCACACGACACTTAATAAAAAGTTTAAAAAAAACACCGTTAGAATGATGAGGGTTGAGTTTTTGTATAGTTTTGAACGTAAAAGCAAACAACATGGCGACAGGAATATTAAGATTAGCTGTATAAAACTAGTAACAGTTCATTCTAGCAATGTATGAGTTTAAATTATTTCATATTATTTTAACATCCCTTGAAGTGAAGTGAACAGTGAAGTGCACCTTAACAAGTTAGAGCGACTCGTGAACAATGCGATCCGGTTTGTTTTCTGTCTCCGCAAATACGATCACATATCGTCTTTCCGATCGCAACTTAAATGGCTCCCCATACGTTTGCGTAGACAACAAAGGTTGCTCTGTACTCTCCATACGGTACTCAAAAATCCTCTGAGTCCACAGTATTTAAAAGACAAGTTCCAATACATCTGCAACACACATGAGCTACACCTTCGATCTCATAATTCACTCGCTCTGGCTACTCCTCGTCACCGCACTTGTTTTGTTTCCGAGTCCTTTTCACTTCAAGCTACTCGTCTCTGGAGAAAACTACCTGTGCCCTTGAGGACAATTTCTAATAAATTTAATTTTAAAAGGAAAGTTAAAGCTAGCCTTCTCTCAACAATGCAGTAATTGTCGTCAACGTAGTCTATTATATAATATTTTGTATCTATAGTAAGTATTATATTAGTAATGTATTCTTATGTGATATTTATTTATGTGTGTATTGTGTTTAGTTTATGTAATTATTAGTATTATGGAAATACATTGTTTTTTTTTTTTCTTTTTTACATCTAAGATTTATTGTAAGTATGTCATATAATTTAAAACCGCATTCGCGCACTTCCCAAAGGTTGACTGGTAGATAATGCATTTAGCGTTAAGTCCGCCTTTTGTACCCAAATATTGTGGTCAATAAAGTTTAAATAAATAAATAAATATATCCCTTAATCACTCACTACAGGAATACGAGTCTCTCTTTAATCAAAGGAGATTAGAGCGTACTCTGCCTCGCACGTTGCTCCAAAGCGAGGTAGGGCACAGTGGATAATCCGCTCAAATCGGAGCAGCCCGTTTGGGGAAGGACCTCCTTACAGAAGATCGTAGCCAAATAGCATTGTTCTCGGCCATGTTGTGTTCCTACGGTGAGTAAGGTCTCCAGAGCTCTCAGACTTGGGGGGTTGGGAGGGTTGGCAACGCGTGAGTGATACCCCCGGTATTGCAAGCGTCTATAGGCTACGGTGATGCTTACCATCAGGCGTGCCGTATGCTTGTTTGCCAACTTTGTGGTATATAAAAAAAGCGGATTGGCGGATTGACGGATGCCAGTGATTTCAAGCCGCGTGATAGCTAGCGACTTGCCTTACATCGACTTGGCGACTAATCATCCTTTGACAACAGCCGGTATCGACTGCCTATCGTGCTCTCCGAATCACGAAGGAGTTCGAGATTTTCTAAACTCTTCCAATTATTGATTAGGGTTTTCGTTGTTTATCTTGCGTGACTATATTTCTTGGTATTACCTTGGATTCAGGCTTGAAATGGGCCCCCCACATAAAAAAAACTTGAAGCAGACTAAGTTCTGCTGCATACGCAGTCAGGAGAATTAGGCAAATGACTGATGTACCGACAGCGCGTCTACTATATTTTAGTTACTTTCATAGTATCATGTCGTATGGCATATTGCTGTGGGGTAAAGCAGCCGATATTGAGGCAATTTTTATTTTACAAAAAAGAGCTATCCGCTCCATCTAAAATATGGGTTCCAGAGAATCATTATGGGAAGTTTTTGAAGAAATCAATGTTTTGACCGTTGCATGTCAATATATTTATGAAAATATAATGTATGTTTCTGCGATATAAACACATTTTGTAAAGTTTAGTGATTACTCTGATGTAAATCTTAGAAATAAACATAAATTGATTCTACCTAGGCACCGGCTCGCCAAGACCTCAAAATCTTTTGTTGCAAGTGGTATTCGATTTTATAATAAACTGCCTGAAAACATGCTGAATTTGCCAGAAAAAAGTCGTTAGTCGTTTAAATCCTTCATTAAACATTCACTCAGCAAAAAGGCTTATTATAGAATTGAAGATTATTTAAATGATAAGAATAGCTGGAATCATCAATTCGGTACAGACACTAAACTCAAGTCTACCTACTGCTAGGTACTTAATATATTGCGCATATATATATATACGCATACGGTCATGAGTATGGACATGAACACTAAGCAAAACGAGGGTGCGCCATCTAGCGGCGTGTTGAGAAAACGTTGCTCCGGCAGAGTCGTGATACGGAAGGCGGGCTCGACTGAACACTTGATTATGGAGCGCCACCGAGAGTAGTACTCGTAGTCACGGAACTGTCGCGTTTTACCTAGTGTCTATTTTGTATTGAGTTATATTAAGAAACTGTACCTAATAAAATGTGTGTTGTAACAGCGATTGAGAAAAAGACCTAGACTGAGGTTTTTCTTGCGGCATTTCTTTTCCATCAGTGGTCATTCAGAAGTGCTAGTAAATTCAATAAACATTCTTTAAGTAAAACTAAAACTGTTGTTTCTCTCATATCACGACTACCCTCGATACGCCCTTGTGATGTTGAATTGCACATCGAATTACCGCTAGGCTATCCGATATATATATGTTATATACACACACTGTTTACACTTTTTTTTTCTTACACCTTAAAATGTATATATGTATACCAGTATATTGATTACTGGCCTGATTTATTGATTACGCCTTTTTTTTCTCTATTAATTTTTCTTTATAATTAAAAAAAAAATTGCCTTTTTTTAATTTTTTTATTCTTGTTTCAATGTTTACTTTTATTTATCGTATTGTAACTTATGTCATTACCATTTTAAAAGAGCAAGTGCTAAGTTTCTTGCCGGTTCTTCTTAGCACAAATCTGCCGTCTGAACTGGTGGTAGGGAAAAAAAAGTGACGATTCGAAAGTGCTTGTAATATGCCTATTTGAATAAAAATATTTTGATTTGATTTGATTAATTCCGCTTTGACACGCACAACGAGACCACCGTGGCCCTCAATATTTCACCTGGGGCCTGATTCTACTAACACAAATGCACCAATGGACTCTCAATCGTGTCTCAAAAGAATGCCGATAGTGTATCAGTGGAATAGTTTTTGACATTTGCTATGGATTTAAACAATAACATAATGTTTAACTTATCCATTGGTGCATTTGTGTTAGTAGAATCGGGCCCCAGGTGATCTGCATGCTCATTTGCCAGTCTCTCAAAAAAAAAACATCTCACACTACGTGATTTTATTATTTCAGTGAGTTGTATTTTGTCTGTGTATGGCCCTTCCTCAAGTTTCAGTTTAGTGGTGTATTGGTTAACCAAATTGTTGATTCGAATGCTATAATACGCTTTAATGTGCGGAACTGTGCGGTTCTCCGCTTCCAACGGACATATGAGCAAGAATAAAATAGTTACATAAACTAAATACACTGGGCGTCAAAATAAGTAGTACAGTTTTAAAATTGCAATTACTCTTAAACTATAGAAGTTAGAGTTTTGAAATAAAAGTCATTTTATAGCAAATTTAACAAAGTTTTCTAAAAATAATATTTAATTTACTATTAGTAAAGTTTTACACTGAAAATTAAGAAAAAACTAAAAAGCTAACCATTTTGAAGTAACTATCAAGAACTTAATTTTTACGTTTTGGGCCTTGTTCCCACTTTAGTAACTTGTGTTGCCGCCTCGGGCTCTGATGACATCTTGGAGCCGGTTTGGCATGCTGAACACTAAGTTACGGAGGCGGTGTTGGGGAATATTCACCCATTCTTCTATCAGGGCCTGTTTTAGAGCCCTGAGGGTGGCGGGGGGTGGTCTGCGTCTTCTGACTAGCCTCCCAAGCTCATCCCAAGTGTGTTCAATAGGGTTAAGATCTGGGCTTCTTGATGGCCAAGCCATCAAGCTGATGCCAACCTCCTGAATGTACTCTTGTACGAGGTGAGCGGTGTGTGGCCGGGCGTTATCATGCATTAGTATCGCTCCATCACCCATATTTACTAAATATGGCCCTGCATACTCGATAAGGATCGCTAATGCATATCTGTCACCAGTCAGAGTGCCATTTTCTATGACCACTAGCTCTGTGCGACCCTCTGAAGAGATGCCAGCCCATACGTGTACAGAGCCCCCGCCGTATTGAACTCTTTCCGAGATGCAACCTTGAATGTATCGCTCACCAGGTCGCCTGTATACTCTCCGCGTTCCATCGGAAGTGAATAAAGAAAACCGAGACTCATCTGTGAACAAAACTCTTGTCCATTCTTCTTCGCCCCATTGTACGTGTTGACGGGCGTAGCGTAGTCTTGCTACTCGATGCCCTGTCTCAAGTTTGGGACCATTTGCTGGCCTGTTCGACTTCAGGTTGGCTTCAGCAAGTCTTCTCCTCACTGTACTCTCACTAACGTAGTCTCTTCGGGTCTGAAGAAGCTGTTGCTGGACCTTAACTGCATTAAGGTGACGATTTCTTAACACAGTAGAGACAATTAAGCGGTCTTTCGGGTACTAGTGCACCTGGGTCTGCCATTACTTGGTCTCCTTAGATGGTTTCCAGTCTCTTAGTACCTTCGCTTTACTTGCTGCATCGTTCTTAGAGTTACACCCACCGTTCTTGCAGTATGACGCATACTGATGCCTACTTCGAGAAAAGTTATGATTCTTGCACATTCTTCTGGTGAAAGAGGCATGATTAGTGAAGTTTACTCGCTGAAGACACATTTGCTTTTGAATTGCAATTGATTTATTAGCAATAAAGAAAACAATAAAAAACAAAAGTACAAGCCAACAGTTTAAAAAAGAGTGTTTTTGTTTATTAAGTTTTTTTTTCAGTCAATCTTTAAAAAATGATATTATGCATGACGTTTTTATTAAATTAAATGAAATTGTCTTTTAACTTTTTTTTATTTCAAAGGTCTAGCTTCTGTAGTTTAGGAGATATTGGAATTTTAAAACTGTACTACTTACTTTTGACGCCCAGTGTATTAACTAGCTTTGGCCCGCGGTTTCGTACGCGGCAAAGTAGGAAACTTACATGTAGCATGTTTTATAGCGCCATCTGTTGACCGTCATTGGAATTATTATGATTATAATTCCTAATAATAATAATTTATTTCCACAACAACCTTTTTTACAATTTCCTAATTATGTCCCTAACCTAACCTCTGTGCTAAACATAATACTTGCGAGTGTGAGGCTGTGATACAGAAAGATTTTTGATAATTTATACAATAGAAAAATATGAATATTTTCCATTGCAATTTTCAGTTAAAAAGTACATATTTATGTTCCAACACATGTTTCCTCGTGCGACGGCCGATCCGAACGGAAGGTAAAGTCACTTTACTATCAGAGGCGCCACCGAGCTGTCCTTATAGTAAAAATTAGAACAAGTTTGTGGGTGGTCTAAAAAATTTTCCAAACAATTTTTTAAACAATTATGACAATATTATAACAACCCTTAAAACAACCCTAGGTTACACGTTTTATGATATCTCTAATCACTATTTTACAAAACTAAAAATATTAAAATAAAGAAATCTATACCTTAAAATCATAAAAATAAGGGCTAAATAAAAAGCAATGTTGTTTTTGTATGACACTAAGCTAATATTAGAGTGTCAGTAGGTGTCAGTTAATGACACCCGTATCTTATCTTTGATGAAACATTTACAATGTTGATATTTTTCGAGGGTGTAGACAGAGTCAAATTCAAACGTGCAATTTCTTTCATTCCATGATATTTGAAAATCAGATCCAGTATAGTGTCTACTATGTAGTTTACATAAAACACAATTTATCGAGACTCATTTTCTTACTTTAACCGATATTATCGATATGTATCGGAGATTTTTCTAAACAAACATTCAAACAAATTAGATTTATTTATTAAATCGTAACGCGTAAAAAATATAAGATTTTTTTTTATTTGTTATGCAAGGCTGCAAAGTTGTTTTTTGGCGCGAATACTTAAATTGAAACCTGAGCTAGCGAAGGAATCTAGGATTGAACCACGAGCGAAGCGAGTGGTTCAAATATAGAATCCTGAGCGTAGCGAGGTTTCAAAGGTACGAGACGCAGAATAACTTTGCTGCCGAGCGAAACACAAAATTTTTCACCTCACTACAGCGAGGAAAATCCTAGGTGCAAGAAAAACACAAATAATATATTAAATAAGTGTTTTTTTTTCATGCGGTGTCGTGCTGGCCAGTTCGATTATTCTAAAAATAAGGTTGGCGCACTGGCATGAAATAAGTATTAATGCATTTTCAGACGACTGGCGGTATAAAAAATTAAAGAATAGAAAGGTTCGAATTTTAAAAATACTTTCCACGCTAGGGCACATAATTAACTTTAAAAAAAAAAAAAAACGACTTCAAATGTTTTTTTTATTATTAAATTTAAATGGGACCACCCTTGAGGTATTACCTATAAGCCGAAAAAAGATTTGTTCAAATTGGTTCATAATTGGCGGAGTTATCGCGTAACAAACATCGGGTCGAATTGAGAAAAAGGAGGAGGCTCCTTTTTTGAAGTCGGTTGAAAATGCACTTTTGCGCTCAGATTTCGAATGACAAACAGATTCTTTCCGAGCTTGTGAGGTGAAAAATATTTTGTCATATCGCCTTTTCTTTTAATTTACTTGTCTATTTCGTTGCATGTTTTGCCGTCGTGGTTTTTAAAAAAATGTACAAAAATATTTCTGTCATAATATGCATTATTATTTAGCCTAATATTGGAATCGAACTCCAAAGTTACAACTGTCACACATTCATCATGGATATACGTGTACACTCCCAAAATATCACCCAAAAATAATAAATATTATACGATTCCTAATAACAAGGGGTTGATATGTATTAATTTCACACATTAATTTAAACCCCCTACGCACGTGGGGGCTCAAACGACCCATAGTTCCGTCTGGCCACGTGCTATGATGTTTAATCATTATATTTTTTTGATCAATTGTAAAGAGGGTTGATTTTAATCAATACATTTACCATCTA
The DNA here is from genome assembly GCA_905163395.2 of Endotricha flammealis. Lineage (NCBI taxonomy): Eukaryota > Metazoa > Arthropoda > Insecta > Lepidoptera > Pyralidae > Endotricha > Endotricha flammealis. The sequence continues at coordinate 1,810,076 of LR990869.1, read as the reverse complement.
TACATATAATAAAACAGTAGACCCCGATATGTCTGTACTATGAACATATTTGGCAAAAATGGAGAGAGAACAGTTATAGAAAGGTAATAAAAGCGAAAAAATTTTTTTTGGATTTTTTTGTCTGTCTGTCTATCTGTCTGTCTGTCTGTCTGTCTGTTTGAACGCGCACATCTTCTAAGTTACTGAACGGATTTTAATGCAGTTTTCACAGGAAGATAGAGCTCGGCTTGGAGCAGAATATAGGCTTTGTTTCATTTAAATCGGATGTCAGGAAAATAAGTTATGTTCATTTAAAGGTCTCCTCCCTGTCAATGTAAGAAAAAAAAATTCTCGCACTTACAAACTTGAGACTTGGTGCACCATACCTACCGACAACAGACTGGACCGGACCGGACCGGACCGAACCGGATGTCAGGAGAAGAAAAAGAAGAAGTTACACTCATTTAAATTTTCAACAACCAAAGAATTTTAAAATTGTCACTGTGCAGAGTCGGAATCGCCCGACCCCTGATTACGACCATTTTAATATTCAATAGCACTGTGTATGAAAGTTTTTTATTTACTTGAGCTGACCATTTTGAAATTTAGTTCCTCAAAAATTCACTAGATGGCACTGTGCAGATATATAAAAGAGAAAATCACTGACTGATTCATCACGAAATCTCCGAAACTACAAGTGCCAGGAGTCCCAAATTTTGCATGGGGGTTCCTTTTGGTGCGTAGGTGCTCACTAAGAAAGGATTTTTGGAAATTCATCTCCTAAGGGGGTAAAACGGGGGTGCAAAGTTAGTATGAAACTTTGCCGTTTTTGAAGTTATTCGAATGAAATTCAGCATTAAGGTTCTTTATTGAAAGGTATGAAACACGAATAAAATATTTTTCTCAAAAAACATCCCTTAGGGGGTTAAGCGGGGGCGCAAAGTTAGTATGATACTTTGCCGTTTTTGAAGTTATTCGAATGAAATTCAGCATTAAGGTTCTTTATTGAGTAAAATATTTTTCTCAAAAATCATCCCTTAGGGGGTTAAACGGGGGTGCAAAGTTAGTATGAAACTTTGCCGTTTTTGAAGTTATTCGAATGAAATTCAGCATGAAGGTTCTTTATTGAAAGGCATGAAACACGAGTAAAATATTTTTCTCAAAAATCATCCCTTAGGGGGTTAAACGGGGGTGCAAAGTTAGAATGAAACTTAGCCGTTTTTGAAGTTATTCGAATGAAATTCAGCATGAAGGTTCTTTGCTGAAAGGCATGAAACATGAGTAAAATATTTTTTTCCAAATTCATCCCTTAGGGGGTTAAACGGGGCGCAAAGTTAGTATGAAACTTTGTTGTTTTTGAAGTTATTCCAATGAAATTCAGCATGAAGGTTCTTTATTGAAAGGCATGAAACACGAGTAAAATATTCAAAAATCATCCATTAAGGGCGGTAAAACGGGGATGCAAAGTTGATTGATGCATCACGACATCTCCGAAACTACGTGTCAGGAGTCTCAAATTTTGCATGAGGGTTCCTTTTGGGGCGTAGGTGCTCACTAAGAAAGGATTTTTTTAAATTCCCACGGGAAAGGGAGTAATAGGACTGCAAGTGTATTATCGCAGGCGCTCAACCTAGAAAGCTGAAATTTCGTATAGAGGTTTCCTTTATAATGTTGACAAGGATAAAGACGGGGTTTTACGGAATTCCCACGGGAAAGGGAGTAATAGGACTGCATGTGTATTATCGCAGGCGCTCAACCTAGAAAGCTGAAATTTTGTATAGAGGTTCCTTTTATGATGTTGACAAGGATGAACACGGGATTTTTTTAATTCCCACGGGAACGGGACAAATAGGACTGCACGTGTGTTATTGTGGGCGCTCAACCTAGAACGCCTAGATTTTGTATTAAGGCGCCATAGGTCCAGCGAGCCAAGCGCGAAGTCGACCCCGCCGCCCCGGGTCGCGCCTCGCGTCACGTTGCGACAACCGAGCGTCTTTTCTTATCATTGCGCACATAGTGTAAAAATATGCAGTACCGAAACTTTAAGTTTTCTAATTTGTAATAAAATAATAATTGCCTACAATTATTTTTTAATAAATATGAATGAATATAAAATGAAGATTATGAACAACTTTTATTAGGAACCAAATATGAAAAATGAAATAGACATGGTTTTCAGATGGTTTTGGTATGGTTTCGGGATGATTTTCAGATAATTTTCAGATAATTTTTGGATGGTTTTTCAATGGTTTTGTGATGGTCTCAAGATGGTTTTGGGATTATTTTCGAATGTTTTTGGTATGAAACTATCTGAAAATTGTAACTAAATAATGCGATTGTTTACTTATGATTTTAGTCATGGTTACTTATTTAGGTCTAACAGGAAATAATGATCGAAAAATCATTATTTCCTGTTGGACTCACTGCTACGCACAACTAATTTTGGCACAACTATGGCACAACCAGATAATTGTCATTAAATAGTTCCCTTTGGTACCACCATTCATTAAGGAAGTACATTCGTGTGCAACACTGTATAAGAGGCATGTTATGGGGTGACTCAGGAATGGTTTTGGGGTGAGTTAGGAATGGTTTTGGGGTGAGTTCGGAATGGTTTTGGGGTGAGTTCGGAATGGTTTTGGGGTGAGTTTGGAATAGTTTTGGGGTGAGTTTGGAATGCTTCTGGGGTGAGTTTGGAAAAGTTTTGGGGTGAGTTTGGGATAGTTTTGGAGTGAGTTCGGAATGCTTTCGCACCAAATGGCACTGATATAGTCGTCACATAGTGCAATCTTCCCACCTTTATCCTTACATATTATAAAACAAAGTCCTCCCATGCGTCTGTCTGTCTGTCTGTTCGCGATAAACTCAAAAACTACCCAACGGATTTTCTTGCGGTTTTTACCAACGGATAGCCTGGTTCATGAAGAAGGTTTATGTATAAAATTTGTCAATATTTTGTGTAAATTGGCTGAAATATAAAGATTATTGTTGGGAGTGTCGGAAAAAATCGACCCGCTTGGGAGCTGTCGACGAAAACGCTGTATAAACCCTTTGAGATATAACAATACAAAAATTATAGGACATTCCTCTTATTTAGGTCTCAATCGGAAACCGATTTTGACGTATACAGTATTAATCCTTATCCTGTTAACTACGTTAGTTACCTTAAGCATTTCATGTACATTATTATAATCTTTACATCATATAATTTAAATAGATACTTTAGAAGTTATAGAAAAAAATTTACGCGCTTGCCGAAATTAATTCAAGTTCTTTCTATTCTATGCTAGATGGCGCTATTCAAAAGATACATCGCGCCGCTATGGTTACGTTTTCATTAAATAGGCTATTTGACTGATTTTGAAAAACTGTTTTAAATTATTCGTTGGTATTTGATTAATACACCACATGTATATTTCTGCGAAATTTGCAGTATTTTCCGTAAAATATCGGTTTAAAATTTCAATTACAATATTCGCGCTAAAAACGCTTTTTCTGTAATGGCGGACGCCGTGACGTCACAGGCAAGTAAACTTGTACCAAAGTGTACATTCAGCGTGTTTAGAATATTTTTTCTGTTATTTTACTGGAAAAAATGGTTTATAAATGGTGTAATTGTGCCACAATGTACAAATACTTCTATAAAAACTCCACAAAAACTGTTTGTTTCTGTGTTAGCTCGAAGAGACCCAAACAGCATTTTATCTCATACAAATGTTTTTATGTGTGAAGATCACTTTGATGTAAGTATGCCAGTAATATTTGATTCGAATAGTAATAGATAAAATGATAAAATCACACAAAATGTCGTAACAATGAACAATGTTGACTTGCGTGTGACGTCACGCGAGGCATAGCCAATCACAGAGCGTTCTTGTGGCTGAAGAAATTTAAAAAATAATTTGGATTTATTTTGTTTATTTTGAAAAATCTATAAATATTTTTGGATATAACAGAGATAAATATGTTTTTTTATGTTATTACCTAATAGGATGACCACATTTCGTAGCATATTTTTAATAGTGTCAAATAGCTTATTATACCTAAATATCACGCGAAAATTAAAGCACTTTAAATCAATTACGCTAGGTGTCGCTGTTTAAAAATCAAAACTAATATATAAAGCTGAAGAATTTGTTTGTTTGTTTATTTGAACACGCTAATCTCAGGAACTACTGGTTCGAATTGAAAAAATATTTTTGTGTTGGATAGTCTATTTATCGAGGAAGGCTTTAGACTATATAACATTACGCTGCGACCAATAGAAGCGAAGCATCAGTGAGAAATATTGCAAAAACGAGGAAAATTATTAGGGCTTCCGTTGCGTGCGCTGCATAAACGGTTCAAGTTACCCAAAAAATATGTATGGCGCTCAACCTAGAAAGCTGGAATTTTGTATAGAGGTTCTTTTGACAAGAATAAAGATGGGGTTTTATAGAATTCCCACGGGAAAGGGAGTAATAGGACTATAAGTGTATTATCGCAGGCGCACAACCTAAAAAGCTGGAATTTTATATAGAGATTCCCTAAAAGATGTTGATAAAGAGAAAGACGGCAATTTATAGAATTCCCACGGGAAAGGGAGTAATAGGACTGTAAGAGTATTATCGCAGGCGCACAACCTAGAAAGCTGAAATTTTGTATAGAGGTTCCCTTTTTATGATGTTGACTAGGATAAAGACGGCAATTTATAGAATTCCCACGGAAAAGGGGGTAATAGGACTGTAAGAGTATTATCGCAGGCGCTCAACCTAGAAAGCTGGAATTTTGTTTATGGGTTCCCTTTGTGATGCTGACAAGAATAAAGACGGCAATTTATAGAATTCCCAGGGGAAAGGCAGTATCTACGCGGGCGAAGCCGCGGGTACAGCTAGTTATAAATAATTTCAAAGACATGATGAGCTTAGTAAAATAACAACTTCTTGTCTGTCAAATAATAAATCCGTTTGACATACACAATATCCGCAGTCGTCATTATACTCATCTCTTATTACAAGTATACAGTGATATCAAAGAATATTTTAGTATAAGTACTATTTTTAAAACGTTGCAAACGTAAGTCGTCTTTGTAGATATAGTATATCGTTTAATTCGCCACTTCCCTAAAATGTTATTTCGCCTAAAATATACATTATGTAGTTCAAACCCTTAAAGAAACCATCGGATAATAGAAAACTACCCCAAAACTGTAAATACTATCCAAAAACAATTGTAAAGCTATACCTATAAATGGAACCTACAAACCAAAAACATTCGAGAATAATCCTAAAACAATATCTAATTCATTCTAAAAACATTAGAAAATAATGTTAAAAGAATTCCTAATTCATCCTAAAACATTCGAAAATAATCCTAAAAGATTTTCTCATTCATACCATAAACCATCCCGAAACAATCCCAAAAACATCTTGATACCATCCGAAAACCATTGGAAAAACATCTGAAAACCATCTGAAAGCCATTCAAAAACCATCCCAAAACCATCCAAAAATCATCTGAAGACCATCCCAAAACCATCCAAAAACAATCTGAAAACTATCTAAAAATCATTCGAAAACCATCCAAAAACATCTGAAAACTATCCGAAAACCATCCAAAAACCATCTGAAAACCATTCGAAAACCATCCAAAAACCATCTGAAAACCATTCGAAAACCATCCAAAAATCATCTGAAGACCATCCCAAAACCATCCAAAAACAATCTGAAAACTATCTAAAAATCATTCGAAAACCATCCAAAAACATCTGAAAACTATCCGAAAACCATCCAAAAACCATCTGAAAACCATTCGAAAACCATCCAAAAAACCATCTGAAAACCATTCGAAAACCATCCAAAAACCATCTGAAAACCATCCGAAAACCATTACGAAACAGCAAAAAAAGTAGTTGTGCCAACAGGAATACTTATTTTGTGCATAATAGTTGGTCCAACAAGAAATGGTTCCACACTGTTTTTCCTTTTTTTATTGCATTTGTTACCCATTTTCACCAACAATTATTCTACGTAATCGAATTGCGAGCGCGGCGGTGATGGCGGAAAATTTGACACACGTCCGACGTCGATAAGGTCTGCGACCGGACTGAGTAACGCGAACTCACGCTTTGACTTCGTATTTTCGTGTATAAAATATGATATAAAAATGCCATGTAATCTTTCTAAAGTTATTTTGCATGAATTGACTAGTTCAATTAATAACTAAAAGGATAATTAAGTTTCAAATCTTAAAACGTGTCAGAAGTAAGTTTAAAATAAGTTATTTATTTTAAAAAAGTGGAATTTTAAATAATTTTTTTTATCGAGTGAAGTAATTCTAATTGTGTATTGAAGATATGATTTAACTAGACAAGGTACTCAAGAATACCTATTATTTTTTTGAATCGTTATTTTGAAGAACTTCATTAAAAAAAATTGTTTTTTCTAGACCTCTTCATAGGTATTTTACGAACCGGTAGCGTCTTAAGCTTCCCTTTATAAAGTACTTAGACAAGGATAAAGACGGGATTTTTTTTTTATTCCCACAGGATTCGGAATAATTAGACTACGCGTGAATTATCGGAAGCGCTTGACCTGAAAAGCTGTTTTTTTTTTCTAGAGATTCCCTTTAAGTTGACAAGGATAAAGTCGGGTTTTATTTAAATTCCCACGGGAACGAAATTATCGGCATTTTCGCTTGACCACGCGGGTGGAGCCGCGGGTAACAGCTATTAAAATAATAAAACAACAGGATTTTGTACACAGTAGGTAGCCAAGATTAACAGCGGCGAGCAAATAGACAATGAGCAATGAAGAACACTGACGTCTCGGGGAAAACTACAGTAATAGGAGACTGTTAAATCCGTCTATACTACTTAATTAGTCACAAGTCCAATTCCACGCGAGCGAAGCCCCGGGCACAGCTAGTAAAGCAATAAAATCTACAAATTCTTTCTACTCCACCTAACTAATACTTGCTAAGAGCTGCAAATAAGGTGTGTGTATACTTACGATAAATTTGAATCTAAAACTCGTTGGCGACGACGTTAAGATGTCTATGAAAGAAAAAGAAACCATTCCAAAATCTACCACCATTAATAACTTTACTGACTGTGCCCGCGACTACGTTCGCGTGGTTGTCGAAATCACTATCGCAATATGAATAATTTTCTCTGTTTTTGCAACATTTTTCACTGATGCTTCGCTCTTATTAGTCGCAGCGTTATATAGCTTAAAGCCTTCCTCGACAAATGAACTATCCAACACAAAAATATTTTTTCAATTCGAACCGTAGTTCCTGAGATTAGCGCGTTCAAACAAAAATTATAATTTTAAGTAAAGATTAAAAACAATTAGAAGGAAAGATAGAGGATGGGAAAGAGGAAGGAAAAATGTTACATGGATCAAATTGAAGGAAAAGGCAGGAGTCGTGTCTTATAAAGTGTTCCTACGGTGAGTAAGGTCTCCAGAGCTCCACTTGGGAGGGTCGGGAGGGTTGGCAACGCGTGAGTGATACCTCCGGTATTGCAAGCGTCTATAGGCTACGGTGACGGCTTATCATCCGCCCGTATGCTTGTTTGCCACCTTTGTGGTATAAAAATTAAAAAGTGAAGTCGCTGACACAAGAGAGAGGAAAATGGAGACTGCTACATGGATAGAGCGCGGCTCTTTTTAATCTAAAGAGAGAATTCGCTGCACAACAAGACGTTAACAAAACAATGTATACTGGCTTAATAACAATGAAACTTTCAACCCACGTCAATAATGCCCAAAACATTATTGAACTGGTTAAAACACATGTCTAGTCCCGTACTTCGATAGTCTAGGGAAAAGGGATCTTTTAGTTTATTTTATTGACTCGATTTTAAAATGAAATTCAAAATTCGAAACTTTTATTCAGAGAATAGGTTTTTACAAACACGTTCTCTTGTCAAAGAGTATACAGTAATAAATGATTTGTATAATTTAATCTACTCTATAACTACTATCATTTCGGATAGAAAAGCCAAATGACCACTGGTAAAAGAAAGAAAACCAGTTACGGCCTTTTTTGTCATCTAAAAATATATCGTACATTCTATTCGTAAATGTATTTATTTCTTCTTGTTCCGCCTATCGGTTTCAGAAATAATGCTCCCGCAATTGCCTGGTGTCAAAGCAAAAGGCTGCATCAAGTCTGGCTACTTGTCCATTAAAAAAAAAGTTTCCTTACAAAGTTTTCTACGATTCAAGTTCTCTATAAATATTGTGTAAAGAGATTTACTCGAATTTTTATTTATCAATAGTTCCTATTCATATTTTTATGTTTACATTATTAGCATAAAATACTTTGTTAAGTTCTCTACCATGCTCACCTCTTTCATTGATTGTAGTAAATCTGAAAATTCAAATTTTGTACAGCCAGGTTATTTTACTAATATTATAAAGGCGAAATTTGTGTATGTTACTTATCCACGCTCGGTGTGTAGGTAGTTGATACTTTTTATTCCGAAAAGTACGCGATTCCCGTAGAATTTGATCAAAAGTCTGACAGCAAATGGCGTTTTATAAAATAGGTGGCTATCATAAATACACGAAAACGAAGTTGTGCGGGTTTCGCTAGTTTTTAAATAAAACAAAATATCTACTGCGCTTAGACTATTTAAGCTCACGGTGCAAAATGGCTTTGCTAGAGTTGGCAGGCGTTTCTGGGAATACATCCATGAGTTATGACAGCGCATCAAAAACATTACCTACCACAAAGTAAAATCCTACTAATATTATAAACACATACCGCTGTTTCATGCTTCGAAGGCACACACAAATTATTTTAAAAACTCTATTATAAGTAGAACTCTGTATAATTTTAATAAATATTTTGGATCCATAGACCTCTTCGTAACGCGGCTTAGTAAAAATAAACTTAGGAATCAAATAATAAATCTGAATAACCAATAAATTAGACACACACATACCTACACAACCACTCACACACATACACATACACACTGGGAATAAGCCATAAATTTCGCTTATATACTTATTGTTGCTTACTTTTACTTAATGTTAACATTACGTTAAAATCAAAATCAGTTTGCTATCTCTGTTATTTTTCAAGTGTAACCTATATAATGTAAATTCGTTATTGGCATTAAGAGATATAATATAATAAAACCTCTGTAATAATTAAGTGCTGTGGATTTTGTGATTAAAATAAAATAAAATAAAATAAAAATAAAAAGTTTGTGAGGATGTATGGATGTTTGTTACATTTTCACGCAAAAACGGCTGGACAGATTTTCTTGAAATTTAATATACCTACTTACGGGTATTTTGTAACTTGGTTTTAACACAAAAGATAGTTTTTATCCCGATAAACAACGGGATTTCGCAGGTAAATCCGCGGGCTTCAGCCAGTATCAATATAAAATTTCAAGTGTTAGTGTGTCATATCCAGAACATCGTATAAGAATTCAGGCCACAAAAACATTATTTTATGAAACATTAAAATATACCATAGACCACACACACCACGAAATCGTAAACAAATGTTGAACACCACATTTACGACATACTAAAGTAAAGTAAATAAAACTATTAACAACGTTATTAGCCGACTATATATACGAAGATAATACGAAGATTCAAATGGTCAATATAAAACTCATTATTAGCAAAGAGCTTTTATTTCTTTCCTACAATCATTTACAGTATTTTGTTTTTCATTTTTACTGGCCTGGATATAAATCCTTTAAGCCCATCGAAATAATATTACTACGTATAGAAATGACAGCGCCTTCAAATTTTGGCGCCGCGTTCGGCCGTGCGGGGCGCGCCCCTCCCTGGCCCCGCCCCCAACCGAGTCATAGAATATGCATTACGCAGGGGCGACACTTTGTTTATATTCTGCCTATTGGACATCTAACTTTTATTTTATTACAATATTTTATTTTACTTAATAGAATAAACTTAATAGAAAATAGGTATAATATTAGCTTTATAGGTAGGAAGCTACATTACATTTTTGTTCTTAACTTAATATTAGTAAAAAATAAACTGAGATTAAATCAAAACTTTAAAATGAAGCTATTTATATATTGAAGTATTTTGTAATATATGCAAATACTAGGAGACGGTCGCCTGCCAGACAAGACTCCTCTTGTTGAATGGTAACGTATCTTTACTCCGAAACTTGTTTGCCCGAATTTCATTTGTTCGAAAATGGTTGGTCGAAATTTAAAATGCTGTTTCGTTTTCCATCTTTTTGTTTTCTAGAAACTATTTTTTTTTACTTAGTAACTTTATCCACATTTACCTACTATATAAAAATATTTTGGAAATATAGTTTAAAAAATCAATATTTAAATTACATATTATTTTAAAAAAAGAATTATGAAAATCGGTCCAAAATTGAAGGAGTAATCGGCGGACCTCCAAAAAAAAAAAAAACAATGAAACATAGAACCTCCTCCTTTTTTGAAGTCGGTTAAAAAAAAGCAAAAATTTTTTCAGAAATAAGTACGTAAATTATATTATAAAATTGACCTACGCTTAGTACCTACGTATCTGTACGTATCTGTACGATTACTTTTTGATAATCTATGATTTTCACATAGAAATGGCGGATGCAATTATGATGCAATAGAAAATAATGAAAAAAAATTGTTTTGGTTGGTTTTACTTAATTTTTTGTATACTTACCGATGATAAGTCATGCCGCTATCTTTCTTCCTTACTGTTGAACGGTTTTTACAAGTTTTTATTGAACATGACGGCATTTTCCAATTTTTTTTTTTGACATAAATCCGAGGACCAATCACGATGAGCGTCGGCAAGTTTCTAAACGAGTTGATGTCTATTGGCCTCAACGTATGGGGACAAAAATTTTGTTCGCGGTGTCCGTTCTATACGTAGTAATATTATTTCGATGTTTAAGCCAAAGCGTATTATGTAGTCCCAACTCGGTACTCAGTCTGAGTCAAGACGCGGCCGAAGAAAGATGATAGCATTTCTTCGCACTTTTTTAGTTCCTGATCATAAACTCCAACCACTTTGCACTGCGATGTTTTGCTTCACATTACACTATCAATAACTATCTACTATATAATTTCTGTGTGTTTAATCAAACGTTGAAACACACAGAAATTAAACTAATCACGAGCTCAAATGGACGCTATCATAGTTGGCGCCAAAATAAATACATTGATTACAGAAAAACAAATAAAAAAAAGAGAATATTTTAAATTCGAAATTCAAATAGATCGCTGCGTGTGGCATAGAAGCAAGGTAACGATTTCCCTAGAAGGCCCAAGTAAAGTTAATCCTTGATAAGCCATCTCAGGTGTCATACGGGTCATTGTTCTAACAGAATAGATAATTTACGTTGACTACTCGTTGTGTATGGATTACGTCGTGTGTTGTGTAATGGGAAACGTAGCACGCTAATTTACAGGCCTGGTGGTCGAGTGGGAATAGTCTTTATCTCGAGGGTCGCAGGGTCGAATCCAGCGCAAGGCAAACGTTTGTGTGCATGTCTGTTTGCCTTGGTTTGGGTGTTCTCTGGGTATAATAAGTTTTTATTTAAAAGAAAAAGTATGTAAGTATCGGGACAAGCCTACCACACATTCCCACCGATGTGTCTCCTGCGTAGCCAGGATCAACCACGGCGACCAGGCGACAGATTGACAATAAGCGATGAAGCCTTTTTGACGTCCCGGGGGAGAAAACTACAACTGTCTTGGAACTCACAACGAATTTAATCAGAAAGAAGATAGTCGGAGTAGGAAGTATTGAAAGGACTTCACTCCTTAACAATTTGGTACCCACAACATAAATTAGCACACGACGCCATCTAGCCCCAACCAAACTAAGCAATGTTTGAGACTAAATGACTTTGTGTGAATTATTCTCAAGTATACCATAAAATACGATTTAATTATTACATTCGGACAAAGGTCATTATTTAGTTACAAAATGTTACTTATGACACCAATAAATCTTTCAAAATTACATTTTCAGAGCACATTAACCCAAATTTTTCCAACGTATTTGGGAAACTCTTTTCGATTTATTGTTTTGTGGGAGTTTTTACGCCTTTTGTGCAATTTTTCTATATTGTTAGCGCTGTTGGCGTTTTTACGATCCAGTAGGTTGTGTTTGGGATTAATTTTTATTGTGAAGTTTTTATTAAACTCGTTGTAAATAATGTTGAAACTTTATAAATCAATTTCTAGGGTATTTATGATAAAACTTTTATTATTTACCATTTTAAAAGAGCAAGTGCTAAAGGTCCCCAGAGCTCCACGTGGGTTGGTTAGTGTTACCCCCGGTATTGCAAGCGTGCGGCGCATACCGTAACCCGTGGGTCCTCCACCCACGGGCCGGGGGCCTTGGCTTAACCGCCCAGGCCGCGAGGAAGACAACCTCTATAAAAATCACGAGCGGAGCTGACGGCCGCGCCACGCTGAATAAGTGTGGTGTGGCCGTTGGCTGGCGGTCGGCACAGTGGGTGCGATCGCCGAGTGGACGGGGACCATAGCCCAGCCGAGACGGCGGGCCGGGGAAGGCCCGTCGTCTTGAGGGAGCGATGGTCCTCGGTGTCGGCAGTGCACCTGGATGCGGTGTACTGCTGACGGAGCGTATCGGGGGCGAGCGGGTCCGGCTGGTACCTTGGCCGGACGGCCCTGGGCCCTGGCGGGGTCGCGGTTGTATCCCAGTTTCCCGTGGCCCCGCCACACAGGGCAAGAGGCATCCCGTCAGTTTTTTAGTGGTAAGTCCCACAGTCCCCACCGCGTGCTCCCCGGGCGGTGGGGCTGCCACAAAGCATTTTTCTGACGTAAAAAAAAAAAAAAAAAAAAACGGTATTGCAAGCGTCTATAGGCTACGGGGACGGCTTACCATCAGACCGGCCGTATGCTTGTTTGCCACCTTTGTGGTATAAAAAAAAAGTTTCTTGTCAGAGTTCTTCTTAGTACAAGTCTGCCGTAGTGGAGAAATATTTTTGTTTTGTTTTGCAGGACAATTGAGTTCCAGGAAAAATTGTGAGCTTGTAGGCCTATTTGAATAAATATATTTGATTTTAGCTTTAAATAATCAATCCACCAAGTTAGTTTATAATTTTCTCTAATACCAAATATTCGGTATTACCAGAATCTCAAAGCCTCGGTATTAGCTAAATCAAACAGCGGTAGAGATGGCTGCAAATGAGGGCAACACAAACAAGTTAGCTGCAAACACGAGTAGTGTTTATACTTACGTAGTAATACATATAAATTATACTACCCACAACATTGCTAACATAATATTTGATAATGGCAACGTCGCATCTACACCTACAGTTATCATGATAGTTTAAAAATCGATCGATCGTCTTTTTTCAAATATTTAGTATGTAGGTAGCTGGTACCTTGGATTAACACATAGGGTACTTATTAGAAGATTAGGAAAAGAGGAAGGGATGAAGAAAACTTATAATAAAGAAAAATATGTATATGGCAAGAAGGTGAAAAAGTGAAGTGAAGTTGACAGAAAAATAGAATATGAAAATTTTATAGAAAAAGGAAACAAAACTATTTACAAAGAGGTTTATAAAAAGAGTTCGGTTTGCCACAGTACTTTTTATTCCAAAAAGTACGCGATTCCCGTAGGATTTTGGTCAAAGTCTGATAAGTACGCTCTATGAAGTAGATGGCGCTGCTGTGCACAAAATTAAAACGCGGGTAACACCGCGGGCAGCAGCCTAGTGCTCCATATAGCATCATGAGGCAACGCATATTTTGTTTGGCCATCATGCTATTTAATGTTTGTCCTTCTTGCCTTTGACCTATGGGTGATTTAAGGGATGTATGTGCAGTGGTGAGAGTGCTGCAGGTGCGGCTCTGTGGTTCTAGCTTTTAAATTGTTTTTTTTTAATTTTATATTAGGTACGAATTTTTAGTTTGTGAATGGACGTTATAATACTTATTATAACTTTATGTTGTGTCACGCAACCCATCTAAGATTTATTTTCTCCATTTCATTTAGGTTGTCTGGAAGAAATCGCTTAAGCGATAAGACCGGCTATTGTACTGTTATTTTGCTAGATTTCATGCATTTTTTTATACGGCAAACAAACAGGCAAGCGGGCCACCTGATGGTAAGTGGTCACCGCCGCCTATGGACATCAGCAACACCAGGGGCACTCACTACTAATGCGTTGCCCACCTCTGACGAGACCTCTAATGCACCTCTTGAACAGTCCCATTCCCATGTCATAGTCCGAAGGAAACACAGAGGCTGGGAGCTCATTCCACAACCGTAGAGTGCGAGCGAGAAACGTTCTGTATATTATTTAAACAAATAAATATTCTTCGACGAATCACACAACGCCATCTAGTCCCAAACTAAGCAACTAAGCTTGTACCATGGGTACTAGATTGCTGATAAATACATATAAATACTTTTTTTTTGTAAATAAATACTTATTATACATAGAAAGCACCCAGACCAAGGCAAACAGACTCATGCACACAAATGTTTGCCTTGCACAGGATTCGAACCCGCGGCCCTCGAGTTAAAGTGACCATTGCCAGCCACTCAACCACCGGGCCTGTCACTATGTCTACTATTTGATTTATAGTGGTGCAATAAAGTGTATTGTATTAATGATGATAATTCAATTAATAAACTTTTCTATTGTCAAAAAGCATGACATCAAATGCATTGCAATTAAAACAAACAATACGAAATAATGTTCACGCTCCGTTTCATAGCCGTGACCACACAATTTCCCGTTTCACAGTTGGTTGACTTAACAAAATAGGTGTTTAGAATAAACAGTATAGGAAGAACATTGTATAGAACAGTTCCTTAATATTATTTCCTCGGATTACAGAACATACAAAAAACCGCAAACTCGCACGAATAGGAACTTATTGAGAAAGCTGATCGCTTTAAAAAAATCTACTCAATTCACACAGCACCACCTGGACCCAAAGTAAGCAAAACCAACGCATTTTTTTTTAACTTTATTTTATTTTTTATTAAAAAAAAAAATTTAATTAAATTTAACCATATATATAACTTTTACAACGAAAACATTTTAAAAAGATTGCTACTTATAAATGTAAACAAATATACACTTATCAACTTATTGCGAATTGGGACTACGTAAAGTACTTATTATTACTGACGACCTCCGTGGCGTAATGGTTACCACGCCAGACCGCTACCCAGGAGGTCCCGGGTTCGATCCCCGGTCGGGTCATGATGAAAAACGAACATTTTCTGATTGGCCTCGGGTCTTGGATGTTTATCTATATATGTATTTGTTATAAAATATAATATCGTTGAGTTAGTATCCCATAACACAAGTTTCGAACTTACTTTGGGGCTAGCTCAATCTGTATGAATTGTCCCTGTATATATATTTATATTTATATTTACTTACTAAATGAGATGACACTAATCACTTACACTGTACATATTAAAACTACCGACCGACTTACTATCTTTTTCTATTTTCTTAGTATAATATTAATTGTATTATTAATTTAATATTGAAACCTTAGACCTAATCAACTTGCACAATTTAATTTATGTATACTTAGGAAGAGCGGATACTCCAAACACAAGTACATTACGTACTTAAATGGAGCTCCAGCCACAATGTTGTTACCTTTCTGTAGATTGAATAAACATTTTTCATTTTCATTTTCACCTTAAAACACAATTCTAAGAGAAAAAAACTTTCTAAAAACAACTAACTTTAGATGAAATTCATGATTATTCCCCATACAACGATGTATCAATTTTATACAAGTTAGTTTGTATGTAAGTAAAGTTCTAATCTATCTATCTACATAGTCAAAGCTGATAATCGTGGCAAGTTAACCCCAAAGTTGAACAAGTTAGTCAGATTGACGGGTCCAGCCAGTTACAGTTCTCTAAGTGTCAAGTGCCGCTAACTTCACAGACGCCTTTGAGTGCTCTCAGCTAATTGTTTAGTTATTAGATACTTGATCATTTGCGGGTAGTACTGGCACTTTTAGTAAAATTTTGCATGGCGCGCAAAAAAACCGGCGCACACTTTTCAGAGACTCAATACACACGACGCATATCTTCACGTACAGTCAAGAGCAGGTCGACCTTTACATATCGGACTTTTAACCATTCTTAAGTTCTATGTCATAAGAGCCAAACTTGTACTGCAAGTGTATAGCTCAACGTGCTCGTAACTGTACATTACTTGCAGAATGCGCCGAACACTGGGCTGAAAACGTGGTTTAAAATCGTGTATGTAAGTGGCTTCCTATATCTTGCATACTGTTTTGAATCTCGTTTCAAACTATGTGGCCCAGGCTTACGTCCAGACTGTAGATGGTGAAAAAATGCGCGTAAATATTGAATTTGAAACTATTTAATATTATATTTTTTATGTGGCGTGGCGCGAGGCGGCGCGGTCTGACAGAATTACACAGTCTAGTAGTTTTAAAGATTAATTATTATTTTAATATTATAGGATATTTTCTGGAGTCTGCGAGAGCGTGGTTGTGACCACCGTTCTGGGTCCGTCCTCGTTCAGCACATCTCACTGGCCCTTCCAGTCCTTTCATCATGATCATCATCAGCTTACATCGACCCACTGCTGGGTATAAGCCTCCTTTCGTCTACGCCATCCTTCCCTATCCTGAGCCATATCAATCCACTTTTTCCCAGCAATCTGCCTGACATCGTCGACCCATCTAGCTTCCGGACGTCCTAAACTCCGTTTACCATTTCTAGGGTACCACTCCAGATCTATTAGGCAAATTCAAAAGCAGAGAATCTGAAATTAAGCAGTACTGATGTTCAGAAGCGGTAATAACTTTTTTCCATCAGGCACCTTGCTTGTTTGCCTGCGGTATGACAAAAAAGTAAGTTCAAAAAAAATTTCCCTTAAACATTTTTTACACTAAGTAAAGGGTCAAACAAGTTACCAAAAACGACATCAAATATTTTCTATCCGCGCCGCCATTTGCTAAGTTGCCTTACTAAAAACGAAAAAGTTTTAATATTAAGAAAATGAGAGCCTATGGGTGCTGAAAAAATATAAAACAGTAACTAAGTTTTGTACTAAAATGACAACATTATTTATGCCGCTGTATACATGATGCATATATATAAAATTCAAAGTACTGACTGACTTAACTATATATCAACGCGCAGCCCAAACCGCTGGGTCTAGAGATTCCAAATTTGGAATGTAGGTTCCTTACGACGTCTAGGGGTGTACTAAGAAAGGATTTTTCAAAATTCCCGCAGGAAAGCAAGATATACGCAAACGAAGTTGCGAGTATTTCAGTAGGGTATAAAATACGTGTTTGGTTCGTCTTATACAGTGTTTATACTCTGTGGTTAATATTACAATGACACAGTGCAAAATGACCGGAGCCTTTACTGAACTTTTTAATAGAGTTTTTTTTCTTTATGATATCTCTGTTTTACGACGCATCTCTAAAAGTTTTTTTGCTATTTTTCGTCAAAGTTTATATAGCTGTCTCTGTCCGTTTCTATTGAGTGGTAATGCTATCTCGTTCTTTCCAATCTTTCCTTCTTATTCCTTAAGAGTCAGTTGTTAGTGGTACAGCCTACAACAGAGGTATGTTAACAATTTATCTACAAAACTATGCACATTAAGTTATAATAAACATTTTTGTTATACCACAAAGTTGACAAACAAGCATACGGCCCGCCTGATGGTAAGCATCACCGCAGCCAATAGACGTTTGCTATACCGGGAGAATCACTCACGCGTTGCTAACCCTCCCAACCGCCCCAAGTGGAGCTCTGGATACCTTACTCACCGTAGGAACACAACATGACCGAGACCAATGCTATTTGGCTACGATCTTCTGTAAGAGGAGGTCCTTCCCCACACGGGCTGCTCCAATTAGAGCGGATAATCCGCTGTGCCCTACCTCTGCTAATTTAGAATTAAATGTATCATATTTATCGTAATATCTTTTACTTTTTCACCATCATAGCCAGAACAAGTCAGACTGTATACTGAGTCGAGACAAATTGTGGTTTGAAGTGGAAAAAACGTCGCCTAGGATCCACTGGGAGACTAACAGTGGATCTAAGTCTAAGTGGTTGCGTTGAATAAAAGCCTACGTACTCGATGTTTTGAATGATGTTATTATCAAATTAAGACAATTGCATCCATGACACTGGCTATTTGCAACGAACAATAATGCAGAAGTCATTAAAAAAAAACATTCTTGTACTACAAAGCAAATACTATAGAAACTCTACCGAGTTAATACGCACAGCTTTGGAAGAATTCGGGCAAGACGCGCGACACTAGCGCTACTATAGAAATAGGGCGGCATGAGGTGAACGATTTCAAAACTTTTGTGCGTTTTGTATGCAAAATGTTAACGCGACACTAGCGCCAGTCATTGTATGAGAAACGTCAAGAGCTGTGCGTATTATATTTCTATGTATTTGTACAAAGTATTGCAGAAGTTTTATAATCTGTACTTGTACTTAGTAACCAAGTAGGTACAGATGTACAAGGATATTTATTTAAGAACGTGAGTGACAGTTGTGCGAGGGCGTTACTGTGGCTTTTCATACATTTTGTCGAAGGCGAACTGTCAAAAAGTGACATACAATATGAACGGGAGTTGTCCCAATTTCGGCCACGTTCATAAATAGCCTTGTAGCACTGTAACTTGAGATATATAAAACACTCGATTGAGTAACCCTCAAGCCGGCTAAACTATGTTTAACTTAAGCTTAACTTAAGCTTATCCCGCTTAACTTACTAAACGAGGCATAAAATCCCGTTACACAATTTAGGGAATTACTTATCTATTATATTGGACGTGATAAAATTAATAACACGCAACCCATCGACTGAGTAGGTTTCTGCAATATAGGTATACGAGTTCGATTCGTATACAGAAGAAAATTATATTATGTACTTAATGTAAATATTTGTATTTCGTTGAGTGTTTTTCTTTAAAACAGTTTAATCATCATACTTCATACTAATATTATAAATGAGAAAGTGAGTTTGTTTGTTATTCCTTCACGGCTTGACTAAGCAGCCGATCATTATGAAAATTTGTATACATATTGTCAATGGTACAGAGCCCAATATAGGCTATTTTTATCCCGTGAAAGCATGTCATTCCAATAGGAAAATATTTTTTCTACTATAGAGGGCGCTGTATGGAATGGGTTATCGGCCAACAGATGGCGCCACAAGTCGCGCTATGGGTTGTTTTGTTGTCAAACGAGATCTATGTCACAAAATTAACGCGAGCAAAGCCGCGGGGAAAAGCTAGTAAATTATATAGGTATTAGATCTCTTTTCTACAAAATCTTCGTTAAAATTTATTTTGATGCTTCGTGGCTTGCTAGCCTTGCCCACTCCATACAAAATCTTGTTACTTACCAAAAAATTGCTTGCAGAAATAATGGTCGCAACGACTGAACATGTCTATAAATGCACATAAATGTTGGTCTTTCGCAGGATTCGAACTCGCAACAGCGACTTCATTGAGTTACTCTGGTTATATTTAAGAAAACTTATTGATCAACCCTCGCTTACCCTCGGTAATCCATCACAGACTCATCTGGGTGCTTATTTTCATCTCCCTCATTAACAATCTATCATGGCTGATCGCGATTTGATGGACATCTTCCGGACTTAAAGAGTCCGGGGTTTGATTCTGTGGGATGCTTATTACGTTTTAATATGTTTTTTTTAAAATGTCGTAATGTTTTAATATATTTTTTATTATTGTTACGAATGTTTGTTTGTTAGTCGATTATAAATGGGTTAGGATTTTTAACACACGTATTTTATAATTGTTTTTATTGGCAACACACTGAGATTATCCATGATACACTAATTATATATTTTAAGAGAGGTAGGGCACAGCGGATAATCCGCTCAAATCGGAGCAGCTCGTCTGGGGATGGACCTCTACCATACAGAGGATCGTAGCCAAATAGCACTGGTCTCGGTCATGTCTTGTTCCTACGGTGAATAAGGTCTCCAGAGCTCCACTTGGGGGGGTTGAGAGGGTTGGGAACGCGTTAGTGATGCCCCCGTTATTGCAAGCGTCTATAGGCTACGGTGATGCTTACCATCAGGCGGGCAGTATGCTTGTTTGCCTTTGTAGTATATTTGTCTGTCTGTCTGTCTGTTCGCGATAAACTCAAAAACTACCCAACGGATTTTCTTGCGGTTTTACCAATGGATAGCCTGGTTCATGAGGAAGGTTTATGTATAAAATTTGTCAGGATTTTGTGTAAATTGGCTGAAATATAAAGATTATTGTTGGGAGTGTCGGAAAAAATCAACCCGTTTGGGAGCTGTCGACAAAAACGCTGGCTTAAACCCTTTGATATATAACAAAACAAAAATTATAGGATATTCCTCTTATTTATAAACATCTAAACATTATAGAAATGTTTATCAAATAAATATTTGTTCCATACAACAATCAAATCTACGCTCTACCAGAAGTGACTTACTTAACTATCGGAAAAACATTAATGGTACCAAATGTGAATGTAAGTAATTTGTCATTACCAAAAATAACTATACAATCATGATGCGTAACTACTAATGAATGTAATCTTACATCTCGTTAGACGTTTGATAGATGAGCTTTATCTCCACAATCATCTAAGATGAAAAATTTCTGTGGATACTATTAAGATTATTTTAGACATAGTTAATTATGAGAGCCACACACAGAGGTACGTGTATTATTTTCGTGTGTGTTGTGTTTGGTTCGTTCTTTAAACCTATCAAAATATTTGGTGGTTTTTTTTTTCTGGTCAAATTTTTATTATGACCAAAAATAGTTATTTGTTATGCAAGGCTGCAAAGTTGTTTTTTGGCGCGAGTGCTTATATTGAAACCTGACCGTAGCGAGGGTTTCAAAGGTACGAGACGCAGAATAACTTTGCTGCCGAGCGAAACACACAACTTTTCACCTCACTACAGCGAGGAAAATACCAGGAGGTCCCGGGTTCGAATCCCGGTCGGGTCATGATGAAAAACGAACTTTTTCTGATTGGCCTCGGGTCTTGGATGTTTACTATGTATTTGTTATAAAATATAGTATCGTTGAGTTAGTATCCCATAACACCAGTTTGGAACTTACTTTGGGACTAGCTCAATCTGTGTGATTTGTCCCTATATATTTATTTATATTTTAAGTTCTGTCCTAAGAGCCAAAATTGTACAGCAAGTGTATAGCTCAACGTGCTCCTGACTGTACAAGACGACGTGTGAAGGCCTACGCTCTAAATAAATTTATTTATATCAGGCCAGTCTAACTCGAGATAGTTTCTCGCATGCGACAAAGCTTCTTCGCCAATTAGCAATGCCTGTTTTGTCTACTGTAGACGTAACCGAGATACTCTATTGGCAGAGCGGAGCGAGACAATTTTGTCGCGTTCGTCAGGTACCCGCCAGGAGCATTAATATTGCTCTGCAGACCCTGTAAGAACCTCTTCGAGTCTAAAATAATGTGGAGTTGTAATAAGCTGATATTAGATATAGATTAATTTACTATACCCGCTTGGTTTCTACCTCACAGCGATAAAAAAAACATTAAAAACAACGTAGTAACAGATTATAAATGAAACAACTTGAATGGTTGCCGGCCGCATATTTACGAAAGCTCGGTTCGCTTGGAAAATTATTTTCCGATATTTATTACGTAGTGGATATTTCAATTAAATATAAAAGTTTTCTGTTATTGACTTAGGGTAACTGGATGCCCTAAATACCCTTTACACAAGGTTAAATTTTACTGAATTAAAATTTGAAATTAGTTTATATTTTTTAAACTCTTTCGTGGCGTTAATTAAATAACAATACGTTGTAAAGCGAAAAACAGTCATACATTCGGTTCGATTGATATAAACACTTATTACTGAACGTGTCTGTTCGAATACCGTCAAGGTGTAGTGTGTCGTATCACGTGTCGCGACATGGTGTATATGTCGCAGGGAAATGACAAGACTTTCGTGAAATCGCGACAAATGACGAATATTCTTGTTTATACGTCTTTTTACTGAAAATGTTCAGATGTCATTTCACTAAACTAAAATGTCAGAAACACGGACACTAGAGAAAAAAAATGAAGTATGTGATTTTAGCTTACTGGATGACGAAAATTTCTGCGTTCTGGTCTTATCCAGAGGTTCTCAAATAGGGGCCTGAAAATGCGGCGGAATGGTTCCAGTAAAGGATGGTACGGCAGTGTTTGCTTCGCGCTCGACTTGGCGGGGGCACTGCCGTGCCCCCAGATAGCTGTGTGTAAAACTTGTTTAGAGCAGAAAAAAAGAGTTCGTTTTAAAGGATTCGGAAGATTCAATAAATTTCAGCGGCTCTATTGTCACTGTAAATATTCATATTCATATTCATATTCATTTATTCACAGTAATTTGCAACAATAAGTACAATAGTTGTGTGTTAGATGTTAGGTAGTGTTACAAATTAACCTTTTCAAGGCATCGTGAATGTTTATACTAGGTACATAAATATTATTATTGCATTAATGACAAAATAAAATTCAACACAAGTTAGAGATTGATACCAACTACATTAATTAAATTAAATGTGATTAAAATTGTACATTGAATTAAATCATTATAATTTTTTTATTAAAATATTCTTTCAAATTATAAAAAGAATTTCTAATTAACATACTTTTTAATTGGTTTTCAAATTTACTGCTTTGGATAGCTTTTACGGATTCTGGTAAATGGTTATAAACTTTAATTGCCATGTAGTAAGGGCCATCTTTATATATAAATATCTTTATATATAAATACTGTACTTATATTAAACCATAAAAGTATTAAACATTTAGAAGAAAACTATCTACAACATTCTCGTAACAAAAGCATCACTATACAAAATAGAAATAGACCGGGGTCATACTTTTATTTAGGTTTAATATACAGTGTGAATTTGTATTGAAAACTTCACATCCAGCAAATCAATGTCTTCGTGTAACTAAATAAAAAACACTCGTGAACGACTCGATGGTATCTTTTTGCGTTTATCGGCGTTCGATTCTGTTTTGATCTCAAAGTAGTTGCGAGTCTGAATTCCCTCGTCTGTGGTTTAAGGGCACTAAAACCCTTTGGAAGTAATGAAGAAAATAAAATAGATAAAACCCAAGAGCCTTGCTGAATGTAGAAATTCCTGGAATTAGAAAAATAACTGACATTTTTGTAATGTATCCGGCTCGAAGGACCAAATTTATGTATGAGAAGCTGTCCGTGTACAATTTTTTGAAAAATAATATTTTTTTAATTTATTTTCCGTAGAAAATGAGGAGATTGATGACGTCGTTGTGTGTAGCACTCCAATAAACATGCAAGTTACGTAAGCAACGTCGACCTTAGCCATAACGAAACCCATCCAGGATTTCGTTATCTCGAGCTTCTCCGTGCTTCGGAATGCAGTCGTTAGTTGACCTCGGCTGAAGATGATGGATGACAGTTCTTAAGCCAAGTCGGTGGTCTTCAGGCGGCTTGAAAAGCCTCTGATAATCCGCATTGGAGCAGCGTGGCAGACGCTTTAATCCCCTTCGTATGAAAGAAGACCCGTATTCCTGCAGTGGGATGATTATGAGTTGATATGATGATATGATTTAACCATTATTGTGATTTGTTCTGTAGTTTTATGTCGTAACAGCGATTTTATGGTCGGAAATCATTATGAATGGATAACGGAATCATTTTTGAAAACATTAATGTCTTTGTTGTGTTTAATTCACATAAATGGTGATCGCTGTGCGTGCATAGGTTGGTGGCTCAAGTGATAAGAGAAATTATAAAATAAGATAGACGTACAAGTTCCGACACCATCGATGGATTTCACTCTGGAAATCTTGTGTCAGGTTTTGAATTTTTTTATTATACCATTAAGGTGCAAGCATGTGTACCGATGGTAAGCAGTCACCGTGCCTAAGAACGCTTGCAATACCGGCTGTAAACTCGCGCGTTGCCGACCCTGTGAAAATCTTTAAATGCTTTTTGAAACCCCATTATTAGTTTAAAGACCTCGGCGGGATCTAATTCTACGGCTTTAGCGTTCGCGGGAGGAAACTAAAAAAATAAGTATGAGTTTCGAACTTCGTTTTACGTCTGCGCGTCTCAGCCGTGTTGGCGACTAGTATCTATACATATAATAAAACAGTTGACCTCGATATGTCTGTACTTTGAACATATTTGGCAAAAATGGAGAGGGAACAGTTAGAGAAAGGTAATAAAAGCATTTTTTTTTTTTAAATTTTTTTGTCTGTCTGTCTGTTTGAACGCGCACATCTTCTAAGTTACTGAACGGATTTTAATTCTGTTTTCACAGGAAGCTAGAGCTCGGCTTGGAGCAGAATATAGGCTTTGTTTCATTTAAATCGCATGACAGGAAAAGGAGTTATTCTTATTTGAACATTTCACGCGGACGAAGTCGCGGGTAACAGCTCGTACTACATAAAGCATATTCCATCTCTTATATATTGTACTACAGTACGCGACAGCGGAAGGTGAAATGCACAAAATTATCATATTATAAGGCTATTGTCCCCTAAGCATATTCGTACGGGCATCCGCTTTGGTAATGTCGCCATCTGTGTAAGGTACTTAGTTCTAATATTGGCCATTATTTTAAATCGAATCCTAGCTTTAATGACGTTGGATCTCTTCACCCAGTGGTATGTCACTGGTGCCTCAATCCAAATACGTATTGTTGGCAATGGATATGTGATTCTTGAGACTAAAGATTTTTTTTTAACGAATAAATCTTTGGAATAACTCAATGAGATCCGTGACAAATCGTGCGGTGGACGCAAGGCCATAGTAAATGCATGTATCGCTAAATCGGTGCTGTCATCTTGTTCTCGGTGACGTCCCGGTGACGGCGGCGGTGGACAAACGGCCTTAGATTTATGACAGAAAAACTCATCAGGAGTCGAACATTTTCATCTCATAAAATCATCACCATTATCAACCCATAATCATCCCACTGCTGGGATACGGGTCTCCCTTCAATCGAAGGTGATTAGAGCGTACTCTGCCACGCTGCTCCAATGCGAATTGGCAGAGGCCGGTGTTTTCAAACCGCCCTAAGGTCACCGACTTGGCTTAACGACTGTCATCCATCGACAACAGCCGGGACCGACAGCATAACGTGCCCTCCGAAGCACGGAGAAGCTCGAGATAACAAAACCCATCCAAACGCTTGCTAGGGTCGACGTCGCTTTACTTGCGTGTTCATATTAGAGAGCGACACACAGCGACGCCATCGAGCTCCTCATAAAATATTTGGACTGAATTGAAATTCTGAGATTAGACCACCTTCTTATGGGCTTTCGTAGGTTGACTGTACATAACATCACTAATAAAATTAATTATACAGACACCCAAAAACTCATCATGTCCAAATTAAGCCTGTTTACCCTACGAGATGCATACAGTAATCCTTTTAACAATGGGCGCGTATATTAAAACGATATTAAATCGTCTCGTTAGGTTGAACCTCGCTCTGTTAGAAAACCATTTGTTTTATTTATATAACGTACTAATATTTATTGCTTTTACACCTGGGCTTATTTAATAAACGTTACAAATTGTATGTTGTAATTGCATTATAATATAACTACAAAATCTGTAAGTTCCTGTTTAATTAATTAATTTTTTAATTTAGTTCATAATGACGGAGAATCAACAAAATTGTAAAATTCAACCTTTAACGTGCTTTAACTTTACATATTTCTGTTTAATAAAAATTTTCTCCTTACAGGTGAAAATCTACATAATTATGAAAAATCGTATGAAAACCAGTTTTTTGAACACCAGGCTATCCGTTGGTGAAAACCGCAAGAAAATCCGTTGGGTAGTTTTTGAGTTTATCGCGAACAGACAGACAGACGCGCGGGAGGACTTTGTTTTATAATATGTAAGGACATGTCATAATTGTAATTACAAGTTTACTATTTTTGTAAATTAGTCGTGTGTTTGTATTTTAAAATTTTTTTCTAAGTAATCGGTTCTTTTACAATATTTCATCGAAATCTACAGGCGTTTTCTACACAATGTGCAATCGTTTATTAAACAGCATTTGTAAACTGTAATATTTGTAGATTTTTATAAGTAAAATTCTTACATAATTCTTAAGTTTATTAACAAAACACATAACAAGTCACTTATTTACAAAATTGTCGAATTGTAACGTTTATTAAATAGGACACTGACCTACGATTGTAGATAAAAGATCAGATTGTTGTATTTAGGAGAATTCTGAAAAAAAAAATTTTTTTGAAAGAATAAACTCAGGTGAGATTCGAATCCGCATCCTCTCGAAATTCGGTCGAGTACTCTTCCATAATGTAATTAAATTATTTTTTCAATATTTTGAGCGATGAGTGTATCATTAAAAAATATAGCCGTCTTCAAAGATTTTTCAAATAACTCCCACGTCCCACCTGAATAGAATATTAGAAGCGAGATATGGTATGGTGGTATGGTCGGCAGTCGGTGTTGGCAGACGCGACAAATATTTCCTCTCTATTGTCTGAAGGAATCCCTTAGTTTTATTCGTTTTATATTCTACTAGCTTTTACCCGGGGCTTCGCCTGCATAAAAATTTGCCTATGTTGGGCTCAGTACCTCTAACAATATCATGTATGCAAATTTTTATAATGATCGACTGCTTACTCAAGCTGTGAAGGAATAACAAACAAACAAATTCACTTTCTCATTTATAATATTAGTAGTATTATTTTTTCATTTAATGAGTATTTAAAAACAATTAGGACTTATCTATGCTTAGAATGTTGGACTTTAACAGTCAGTTTCCGAATATTTTTTTGTTTTAATACCACACTAAGTCTCAAGCTATCTCTTTTCTTCTTCTTTAGTTTGACAGTGACAGTTGTAATTTAATGGGACATTAACTAAAAGTTCGTTTCAGAAAATGGCAATTTGCAAATACAAATCGTTGAAATGTAATCATTATTTCTAACACATTGTAACCAACAAATTCGTCAAACAAAATATATTGTAGCAATAAAACTGTTTATTTAATCCGAAAAATGTTTTCAATCACATTTCAGTTGTTACAAAACACAATAAAATGTCAATTTTATCTTAGACATTGGTCGGCCATCAATCAGTTGCCGTCGGCGTAAAAGTCCGAATGTGGGTCGCTGGTTACGGATTTTACGATGTCAACGCACATTGACGACAGAAAGAAAAGTTTCTCACCAGCTCCTAACTTAATGGGTTATAATCGATTTCAGTAGAATTTAGATAAATTTTGTCTCATCATTTAAAGAAGAAGTGCTTACGAATGAAGTGCTACGGAGAGTTAATGAAAAGAGATGAAAGAAATAAAACTGTATTAGAAGAAAAGATAGAGGGGTAGAATGGGAAGGAAAGGCCGAGAAAGCTTACATGGATCAATAAAGGAAAAGACGGGCGTCGTGCCTTATAGAGATGGGAACCGAGCTGGCAGAACTGACAGAACACAGGCTGACAGAACACAGACCAATGGAGGCTGCTACACCAACAAGAGTACGGCTGTTTTTAGAAAGATGTGTACGTAAGTTTTTAGAAAGCATTAAATGTTATAGATTCGATTTGCCATTGAGATGACATTATCATTGTTGTTTGCAGTTTGTTTGTTATTCCTTCACGGCTTGACTAAGCAGCCGACCATTATGAAAAGTTTGCATATTGTTAGGGGTACAGAGCCCAACATAGGCTAATTTTTACACGGCCGAAGTCACGGGTAATTTCAGCTAGTAATTTAAAATTAATTTACAGAAGGATATTGTTATCATTATTTTTTGTACACTTCGATTTAGAAAGTGCCTGTGAAGGTCTAAGTTCTCTGAATAAACGACTTCGTCGTTTATTTAAAAATTTACTTCATTTTTTTTTCAAAAAGTTTTGTCGTCAGTGTGCGCCAAACTACCCACTGAAGCAATAATATTGATGGGGATGGGCAGGTATAATTTATAGGTGTACATTATTGCATGTCAGCTTTCGTGGGTTACATTTTATGGTTTCTCGCGGCCATTTTGCAAGATTTTCGTTTGACTGAATGATTTCATTTTATTTTTTCACTATATTAAATTTTTTTTGACTTTAATCCATTTTAGATATTAGTTTAATGGAATTAGTTTTGTCTCGCAATAGTATCACCTTCTCACATAATAGATATGCTGTTTTTTCAAATCACAACAATAGGACACAGTATACATATACAACTTACTGACTTTATGAAGAAATTGTCTGTCACGGTCACGATGGGGTTGGCATGATCGCATTGTGCGTACCAAAACCCCTAATTAAACACAGAATAAAAAAATATATAAAAAAACTTACAGACTAGTGAAAGCCCTGTTTATTGACATAAAGACGTTTATATTGTGTAATACATTAATTACAAAGTCAAATGCCAAAATCAAAACTTTTTTATTCATACAGAAAGTGGACCTAATACAAGCTTTAACGAATTGTCACTTTTTTTACGTTCAGACGGCAGAATAACAAAAAGGCTTATATAAACTGAAAGGTAGTGAAATTTGCGTACGAGCCAGATGTTTGCTGAGCAAGATCTAATAACGAAGTATTGCATCCATCTGCTCGGATGCAGTCCATTGCTCTGTCAAATGCACCGAACACACTCAACTACACGTGCGGTGGTGCAATGGATGAGCTTTCAGCGATAAACACAGCTAATATATTTTATTTTAATAATTATGTCGGACTATTAGAACAAAGGGCGATTTAGTTACTTATAGATTTTTTGTTCACTGTCACTGTCAAACTATGAAAGATAAAAAGAGATAGCTTGTGTAGAATTAAGTTTGTGCAACGTGCTGTTTAGCAACGAAATGAATCGGGAAGATTTAATTCGTTGATAAATCTATCTTTCGTATTACCATATTATTGACGGAGTAGGAAAGATGGTAATGACTTCTCTATAAGTACATAATATATCCGATTTTTTAGTGTAGCCTGTCATAGAATATCGACGTGAAGCAGAAATGCGTTTAGTTCTGTACCATTAATCAAAGTGAAAGTCGTCTTTACGACTTTGACTTTGTCGTCTGTACAGGCCTTTGCCTGTAGGTATTCACTTTGATTAGTGCGAGTGCAGGTGATTAGTAACTGGGAGTTGTTCACTCTCAATTACTACGATGCAAAAGATTTAGGTAGTAGAATTTTTGAAACGGAAATTCAATTTCATATCCCTTTTCATAACTTCCTTGTTGCGGGCAACACATTGGGAGCGCCCATAACCTTGCTGATCGCCGACGGTAACCACATCAAGTGACCAGCTTGCTAATAACTTACTTTTATAAAAATCGCTATTATCTTATCACTTAAACCATTGCAGGAGAATGTAATGCGATTTGGAAGCGCGATAACCTAGTTTGAATTCGAGAAAAAAAAAATGTATTTGTCGTATGTTCAGGAACGTAGCTAGACTGGCCTCTTTATATTGGATTATTGTCGATAAAATATAAAGTATTGTGTAGGTATTGGACGTACGGATGGGGATATATGCCTACATCACTTTGAAGTAAAAATTACCCATCAAACTCATACTTCGAAGTAGATTTGAAAAGATTTCTTAGCATTAAGGCCGCCTTGTTGCGATTACACTTGTAAGTAAGCTATCCATGTCCGTCCGTGTCCGTGAGTTCTTTTTTAGCGTGTATCTTTACATAATATAAACTGAAGACGATCTCCGTGGCGTAATGGTTACCACGCCAGACTGCCACCCAGGAGGTCCCGGGTTCGAATCCCGGTCGGGTCATGATGAAAAACGAACTTTTTCTGATTGACCTCGGGTCTTGGATGTTTATCTATGTTGTATTTGGTATAAAATATAATATCGTTAAGTTAGTATCCCATAACACAAGTTTCGAACTTACATTGGGGCTAGCTCAATCTGTGTGATTTGTCCCCATATTTTATTTATTTAAGTCGTTCCCCCTTAGACCTGTAGCGCTAGGTTCTGATGTTTCAAAAACATTAAAGTTGCTTGTATTTGGCATATAGTTTTCGGGCCATTTACCCAACCTAATACATTAGTTTGTGTCATCCTAGGTACTTGCATAGGTAGAAATTTAGGTATTTGTCTTTTCGATCCGTTTTGGACGAAAAGATAATTAGAGATAAAAAAAATACTTTCATGATAATAACAAAGTACTAACTAATATACATAAGCATTTTGTGTCATCTCTGTCCACGAAAATCCTGGTATTTAATCAGTACCTAACACGTCACCCAACTAGCTCTAAAAAATATTACAATAAGTTAAATATATGTTAAGCGTTTCAAATTACTGATATCTGTTATTCAAAATATTTTGTGTCGAATTCATCCACGATATTTATTGATTATTTAATTTTTATTACAACACTCACTAAAAGCCACAAAAGAAAATGCAAGTTACTAAAGTTACGTCTATAAGATTATTGTAGTGTAACAAAACACTATTCATAATTTGTGCTGTTTTTATGCACGAAATCTTATTATTTCATTAAAAAATAACCAAACTTCGCGCGAAGGGCAAGCGCGGTGAAGAAAGCGGACGCGCGGGAGGGGCAAACAAAATTCGCAAATTAAGTAGTTGTGCGTAGCAGTTGTTCCAACAGGAAACGGTGATTATTTTTATCTCTATAGGTAGGAGAGGCACATATTTCGCACCCCCAGGGTAATAAAGACATAAGTGGTATTATGTCGAAATCCCGATTTTACCATATTTGAAAATACATTTTTTTTTCATATTTTTCTTGTTAAATGAATTATTATATGCACGAAACTTTGTTTAAAAAAAAAAAACTGAATGTGTGATTTTCGAGAAAAAGGAATTTGTGATAAAACGCAAAGAATAAATTGACCAATGGGACATACTGAAGATTATGATGCTTTTCGTTAAAATTTAATACCCATACAAAATAAACAGTATGTACTTAAGTTTCGACGGCGTCGAGGGAGCTTTTTAAAAACACAAATTTTAAAATTAAAAGTGTATTTTCTTTAAGAGAGCTTGTTACAGACTGACTTAAAATCTAACTTAACTCTACACAAAGAACTGCAAAATGCTAGTCCGTTAAAATGTTAGACTAAACAAAAGTGGTCCGATAATGCGTGGGCAGTACGAGGAATATGCACTAAGCGTTGATAAGGACCGTACGCGGTGGAGTAGCGCCGTGCATAACTCCTCCCTCACCAAGTTCGAGATCATCCCTAGGATTATCTCGAATATTTTTCTTATATAATTTTTTCCAAAACTTATATCTATAACATAGAGCTATGAAAACTAGAGTCAGAATTATCGCTACATTTCCTATGCTAACACTTTTCACAACACCTTGTAGCTCTACACTATCACTGGTAACTTGTGAGCCACTTTTATGCACTAAATAGTTGAGAAGCTTAACATCGGTCAAATTGATTTCATCCAGGTTGATGGGTTTTGGCAGCTCCGAAGTATCATTTACCCTTGGTAACTGGATTAGTGGTATTGTATCTCCAAACATTTTCTTTCCTTCTGTAATGTGCGTTTTCAGAATGACCCCTTGAATTTTCACAGAGCAATTATTGTCTATAGTCAAAAGGTAAGTTCCACAGATAGCCTCTTGGGTTATCTCTTCACCGCAGTGGTTGGTAAGTACAATTTCATTATTTGTATAAATTACCCAACGACCTGGTTGTACTGATTCTATTTTTACATCATTAATGACAACAGGAACAGGGTGGCAACTCGGCGTGCTGGTGGTAAACTGTAAAAGTTCAGCGACACAATCGTCTCTAGATAAAGGAGAGACATTATCTTCGTAGCACAGGAACCGGTCTTCATCAATTTCAGGACATGACTGAGAGAGCGGCGTTACTTTCAACCCCTTCACAAGGACATATGGATATTTTGGAAGGATAATGGAAGTCTGACCTTTATTTTCATCAAAAATAGGCAATGGAATTAATTTATAATAAATGTAAATTTCATTTCTTATCAATGGAATATGCATAATAAACTTTATCTGATTTTGTTTGATATAGGCCTTTATCTCCGTGCAACGTTCTATTTTAACAATATTTTCGACAGTGGCAGAAAACACTAGCTTATCACTATTTTCTATTTCCTTTAATATTAACAAAAATTCATCAGAATTAATAATAGATTGGTGTAATATTTTAATTTTACTAAAAGCAACTGCGGTTTCTATTTCATTAAGACGTATGTAGATCATTTGGAAATTGTGTAAAAATGTTGTGTAGATATGTAAAACTTCATTAGCTGTTCCATCTAGTTTAGTTTTATTTAAGTAAAGATTTAACTCTCGTACGGTATTTCCGATTTCTATAAAGTTGCTTCTAGTAGAATTTGCAATTTTAGTGAAAGCATCCATCATTTCAGTGACAATGGTCATTTTAGCATTTAAGGAATCCTGCTTTGTTTTAATATTATTAATTGCTTCTTCATATCTCATAGCGTCATCACTATCTAGATTGCCAGTTATAGCTTTTATGAAAGATCCTAAGGGATTAAGCAAACCACGTTTAATTTTAGTTGAAGGAATTAATTGCCTATACTTCTCTATAGCTCTATACATAATATAATCAGTTTGTGACTCTACGTCGATAAAATCTGAATTAAAACTATTAATGCCTATATAACTATGAATATCATCCTTAAGGGCTACGTACCTATTTATATTTAACTCTATTTCTTCATAAATGTTTTCTAAATCTAAAACCTTAATTATAGTCCATTTGTCGTAGCTGACGAATGCTTGACCTTCCTTAACGGGAAGTAGTCCCGGATTCCTGTCAATCCGGTGCAGTGGCTTCGGATCATTTGGATGACCAGAAGTAACCACCTGTAGAGGGCGCTTAATGTCTTTAATAGGAACCTTAGTTTCACGATTACGTGTAATTATAGGTACAACATTTCTATGAATTGGCCTAACTTACTGAAAGCATCAATAATTGTAAGGTAAATTTTTCCTTCGATTGTGTAAGTATCGATTAACAATTCTTGGAATGGTCTAATCTGGGTTTGTGATAGCTGCAGTTCTGGTTTTAAAAGTTTACGTTCGTATTTCATTTTTTTTTTTTTTCGGCATATTTCACAAGAATTAATTATCAATTATCAACTAGCAACAGTTTTATCCATACAGTTCCAATAAAACGTGTGTATGAGGTGAGCTAGAGTTTCTTTGACTAGTCCTATGTATGATGGCTAGTCCTACCTGTGTGATACTTAATGACAATATGACGTTGCTTGTTTTCATCATCTACATTTACTACCCGTTTAGTACACTCGTAAAATTTTACAGTGCCCTTTTCAAATAGAGTCTCGGTTATTTGTGAAAATTGCATGCGATGTAAATCACTTTCAAAATAAAAGAAATATTTAATTTTAGGTCTGGTGTATTCTTTAAGAAAATGTTTGATAAGATCGGGATTATCTTCAGGTAAGTGTACTTTTAATATTTTTTGTGATTTCCTAGATAAGTTTTTAACTGACATTTCATTTCTGTTCCAGGTGTATACGAGTATTTGGTTTGGCTTCGTGTCTACAGCTTCCTGCAAGATAAGTATACCTTCTGTCTCTGAGTGCATCGCGGAATGTATTGTATCTATGTCATCACTGTTTTGATTTTCAGATGCGGATGCTGTGCTGCTATCTACTGATGGGATGGAATAAGGATATCGTCGGCGTGGCCTTACTTCAATTATTGATTTTACTGAATCGTCGGAAGAAATTGATATAGGGGATGGAGAACGTGATCGATTATTATCAGCTTTCTCGTTTTGATAATTCGTAGGGACTTTCATCCTTGTTTCAGTTCGCGGTTCTGAAACTACCTGATATGGAGGTTTATAAATTATAGGTATCTGTGCGTTAGGCGTCTGTAAAACCCGATTTCTCATGTCTATGTTAGCTGCTAATTTTGTGAGGAGATCAGAACCTATGAGGCCGTCAAATCTACCGTCTACGTCATATACATGAAATTTATGAGTATGCGTACTCCTAAATGTTTGAAATAACGGAATACAAATTATTTCATCATGGGTGCTTTGAGCATGGGTACTAACAACGGTATAGGGTTCGTACTGCTTAAAGTTGTTAAAAAATTTGTTTGCTTTAGCTGGGCTAATAAATGATCTGCTACTTCCGGTGTCTACAAGGAATTTCGAATTAATTTCCGGTAGCTCTATGTAAGGTAATTTAAGGGTACTATCGCAACAATTAAGGTTAATTATTTCACCTGAATGTCCTAGGCTGTTTGTGTGAAAATTTTTCAAAGTTGCGTTTTCACTGTCAATCGCAATGTCAGGACTTTTAGCATAATCATAACTAGTAGAGTCCTCTACATAATCAATATGTGGTTCACTAACAGTGTAATTTAAATCATAATTATCTGGGTAATATTCGGAACTCGAGGGTGTTGGTTTACTATAAAGAGGTTGATTAGTAATCATATTTTGTCTTACAGGTGCGGTCCGCATAGAGACGTCTGTATCTTCATTCAGTATGGGCGGCGCTTGTTGCTTTTGGATGCCAAATTTAAATTGGTTGGGGTTAGACTGTTGTTGAGGGATCCCAAATCTAAAACCGTTGTGCTGGAAGGGTGCACGGGGTTGTTGCATAGGATTAGGGTTGAAATTACGCTGAAGTGTATTCTGGTTTTGTGGTGGACCGCCAAATCGGTAACCTTGGAACGGCATGACTCTATTTGGTACAAAGTTTGGTTTAAAATTTACCTGTTCCTGATTTTGAGGAATACCAAATCTATAATTCTGCTGATTAGGCGTAAAATTAAAGTGACTACTGGCAAAAGGCCTTGAAAATGTTTGCGTAGTTGGACTTACAAACGGTCTTGGCTTAGTGTTCTTAGCTTTATATTGTTCTAAAAAGTTGACTTCCTCAGTTACTACACTTAGCGCATTTTCTAAACTAACACACTGTCTTAACCGCACTATACGTATCATATCCTCCGGTAAATTATATAAGAACACGTTTAACGCTGTATTATTGTAAATGATCATTTTCGCCGCTTTAATTCCTTCATCTCGTAATATATTTACTTTTGCAAACAAAGAACTTTTAACATTCTGAACGCGGTGGCAAAACTGAATATATGATTCGCCGTGTTTAATTTTTAAACTTTCAAGCTCAATAGCAATGCACTCTTCAGAGCGCGGGTCGCCAAAATGTCGACAAAGGACTTCCTTAAGTTGTTCCCAATTCACTAAATTTGGATGTTCACTTAGTAGAGTCGCAGCTCTATCAATAAGCCTACTAGTTATGGAATGGAATAAATACATATTTTGATGGAAGTTTCCTTCCCTATAGAAAGCTCTATGGACATATTCACACTTAGATATAAACAAATTCAACAATTTTTCATCTCCATCATATTTGGGAATTATATTTAAAATTTCTCTAGGTATCAAAGTTAAGTGTTCCATTTTTATTTATATATTTATATAAAAATTTTGTTTATATGTATTTTATTTATATTATATTTATTTACCTATATAAAATTAACAAGACTCGATTTTCGTAGTCATGTTACTAACACTATATAATAACTAATTAATTACGAATACTACGACACTTGTATCATACAAAATCAGATAGACGTAATTTAATTAGGTCGACTATTTGGGGTCGACAAAATGTGGAAAAACAGGGAATATGAAAAACAGGAGTGAAGAGGTCTACTCACGCGCTGCTCGATCCCATGTCTTCCGGTGAGTCTGCTCTGCTGCTCGAAGCTCTCTCCCGATGTAACACTGAGTTTATAGTGTAATCGCGTCTTCTATAAGTTATTTATTTGGTTCGAGGATACCCGAATCCGCGCTGAACCGAACTTGACGTAAAAAATCGATTTTTGGATTTTACAAGCGTTAGCTCGGCAGCAGGATAATGACGGATATCCTACCGGCTGCGCCACTTAAGTTTCGACGGCGTCGAGGGAGCTTTTTAAAAACACAAATTTTAAAATTAAAAGTGTATTTTCTTTAAGAGAGCTTGTTACAGACTGACTTAAAATCTAACTTAACTCTACACAAAGAACTGCAAAATGCTAGTCCGTTAAAATGTTAGACTAAACAAAAGTGGTCCGATAATGCGTGGGCAGTACGAGGAATATGCACTAAGCGTTGATAAGGACCGTACGCGGTGGAGTAGCGCCGTGCATAACTATGTAATAAATATTATGATCTTATTCCGATTTGTCATTTAGAATGCTAGTCTTTATAAACACTATTCATAAAAAATAATTTTATATATCGATTACCGCTTTTTTCCTCTAAGAATAATTTGTTGCACCGATTCACAACACTGAATACTGAGCACGGGGAGCCAACGGAGGCAACGTAAGGGTGAACACGTCTAGAAAGCAGCTTTTCTCTGATGATGTTCCGCCACCTGTTCCTATTTTCGGCGGCGTGCATAGCTCCATAAAAGTCGAGAGCGGTGCGGATTTTGCCAGACCAACGCATTCGGGCCCCATAGGTCTTCTATCGTCCCTTTTCTATTGAAAATAAAATCGTTTGAGGACGTCTTTACGTTTCCTGGCAATGTGGTCGAAGAATTAAAGAATTCTGCGGAGGCAGATGGTAGAAAGCCTTGTAGATATATTGAGCTCTTTGAGTAATGATGCAATGATCCGTCCATGGGATTTACAGTAGTCTCCTCCATCTGCTTTCCTTGGGGTCCAGGTCTCGGCACCATATATGAAAATTGAGAACACCGGAGTGGTCACCAACTAGCGTTTTGTATTTATGGAGATGTTTCTTTCTACTCAAACTCTTTGTAGCTGTGACATAACATTCTTAGCCCAGGTAAGTGAAACTGTGAACTATTTTCTGGTTAAGCGCGCCAGTGACCTCTGGCTTCTGCGTGCGGTGTACCACCATGATCTTAGTTTTTGCTGTTTATGGAAAAGAAAAGTTCTTCACTGACCTGTTCCATTCTGTTCAGTAAGGTGATCATCTCGCTTTCGTTGGCAGCTAACAGTGTGGTATCGTTGGCGTAACGTAGTAAGTTCGTTATCTTCTCGCCACTAATCGTGACTACCTTCCCAGTTTTTGCAGGTACGCCTTATCAATGTATTCACGATAAACGTTGAACAAAATGGGAGACAACCTGCCTTACTCTCTTAAAAGTCAAAACTGAAAGGTTGTGACGTCAGTTTATCGACTCATATGATTCCCTGTTTGTTGCAGTATAGTTTCTGCAGCGGCGCAGTTAGATGCGGCCGCACGCTAAGCTTCGTTAGAATTCTCGACAAAAGTTTCCAGTTGACGCAGTCGAAGGCCTTACTGTAGTCGACAAAACACATAATGTTAGGCGTGTTGAACTTATATGCTTTTTCAATAATAATAAATAAACATATATATATAGGGACAATTCACACAGATTGAGCTAGCCCCAAAGTAAGTTTGAAACTTGTGTTATGGGATACTAACTCAACGATATTATATTTTATAACAAATACATTTATAGATAAACACAAGACCCGAGGCCAATCAGAAAAAGTTGGTTTTTCATCATGACCCGACCGGGATTCGAACCCGGGACTTCCTGGGTGGCCGTCTGGCGTGGTAACCATTACGCCACGGAGGTCGTCAATAAGTTGTTGGAGGTTCTGGATTTGTTCGCGTGTACCCTTTTCTTTCACAAATCCGGCTTGTTCTCGCTGCATTTGCCAATCCAAAAAACGTAAGGTTGCGATTGTTCAGTATGTGGCGCAAGGAAGATTTTGCTGCCATGAGAGATCAGAGCAAGAGTGCAATAGTTGTCGTATTTTCTGGTCGGCCTGACCAGTCTTTGGGCCAGTCGCCATGTCGCCAAGTGTAGGTGCAGATTTCGTGCAATAAGTCGATGAACGCTGAATTTCTGACGTAATGTGATCTTGTGCTTTCCTCTTTTTTAATTTGTTTATTGCCGCTTTGATTTCAGAACGTAGTATGGGTGGTTTGGTTGCTGATTCGGAAGATTCCAATTCAAAGGCGTATCATTGTTGATAGCAGGTTCTTTATAAAGGTCTTCGCAGTAGCTACACCATCTTTCGGCTGTGGGTTCAAGGTCGTGTATTGGGTTACCGCGAGCATCTTCAATCACCCAGGAAGTTTTTGGAGAGCGGGCGAACTTTCTTAAAGAGGTCTCTCGTGTGAAGTTTAAGGGCCAATGTACTGACTGTGACGTCAGGCGGTGGGCATTCTTTTATCGTCTCTTCCAACGTGCTCTGAAAGATCGACTGTTCCGGGGGCTCCAAGGCCTGGGTTTAGGTGGTGTTTTCCTTTTGGGAGCCTTAAGACGAGCAGTGAAAGTGGCCACAAGTAGGTTGTAATCTGAGCCGCGCCCAGCACCGGGAAAGGTCTTTACATTTTTTTGGATCTCCACCGTGTGTTTATTATTATTTAGTCAATTTGGTTTGGGGAAATATTGCCGGGGACTCTACATGTGTAGAGGCGTTTTGCATGGTATTAGAAGCAGGTGTTTATAATGCTTATTTTTCTTCCAATGCAAAAGTCAAGAAGTCTTCCTCTATGTTAATTTCTAATGCCGAGACCATACCTTCCTACAACAGATTTTGAGTGATCGTCGGTCTTACTATTTCCCAACTTTGCGTTCCAGTCACCAAGGATTATAGTGGTTTCCTGGTTGGGTATTGATTGAGATGAACTCCCAATATGCTTATCATCAATTTATTATTACCTATTAATGCCTTATTAAAAGATTTAATTTAGTCTATGTGATACGAATGCTATTCCTATGCATTACCAAACATTTTACCTCCTTTGAAGGTTCATTTGTCGATACCATGCCTATTTGATTCATCTGTAGAAGATTAATTACATTTCATTATAAATTAAATAATATTAATAAACGTTTATTTTAAAACTGCCAATAGGTTTAACGATAACAATAGATTTTTAATTGAATTTAATATAAAATATTTCAATAAATTAAAAGTTGTACATGAACACGATTTGTATATTAATAAAAAAAGTCTTATAATATAAAAAGACAAACGTATTTTTTTTGTCTTTTATTTATTAAAGTTTGTATTTGAACACGTTTTTTTTATGAATAGTACGTTATTGTCGTACTCTGTGATTGTATTACATTAAGAGTTTTGTTTTTTTATTAATAAAAAAATAATAAGTCTTGTAAATAAGACAAAAAATATATAATTATGTTATTTTTATGAATCAAACCAAGTTTGTACCTATTTTGATTATTTTTTTCTAGATTTGAATGAATATATAAAGTAGATAGATAAAGTTAATATTTACCAAAAGTACATTGTTTTTTCAGTATTGTTATTATTATATAGTATATTTGTAACCATACAGACATTAATTATTATTGTTTAAAAACAAATAGTTCATGTGAACATTTCGTTGCTCCTTATTTACTTTTGACATTTAACTAATTCCTTGGTATTAATGAGAGATATGGATGTCACATTTTTAATTACCTATATAATGGAAAACATCAATATCATTACCTATTACATAAGTGCTTTTGACAAATATTTAAATTGAAAAAAGGAGTAAGTAGTAGTACTGATATGGGGTTAAATAACAAATTTGACACAGGGAAAAATGGAGTAAGTTTAGTTATTCTCGCAAAATTGTTTGGTACTATAAATTCATCTTCATCATCATTATATTTGGTCATCAATGTGAACGGACGTATTTATAAAGATTTATAAAATTAAATAATCGCGCATAAAATTCGCGGCCTACTTATACATTAGTAATAATTCCGAGTCATGCGAATTTAGTTTTAGTGCATAATGTGTAGTAAAGTAACAAGACAATAACTTATCAAAATGCAAGAAGGTAGTCCCTTCAATAGGAGTGGCCTTATTCGCCGCAGTCCTCCGCCTACACCGAGCCACCAACCAATGAATGCTGGACTTGAAGTTATATCAACATCAGAGGTATCAAATTGGATGAAGACAATCGAGCAGGCCCTGACAGAGGTTTGCAACATATCCTCTGAAGGAAAGTTGAACACTGACCAAAAACTCAGGATCAACAACCTCTGTCGCAAAATCTCTCACGGGACTTCACAAATGGCTGTTCAGTACCAATCTCTTAAGGCTAAAGCTGTCAACGCACATACAACCATTGAAGCCCTCGAAGACAAACTCGTCTTTCCCAGCATCTCCATGACCTTAAGGAACAGATTAAAGAATCTGCAAAACCCAGCACAGGATCAGTGTCTTTCGTTGATATGGTGAAGAAAAGCGCTGATAAATTTATACGCCCAAGTAATGCAAGTGCTGTAGTCATTTACCCTAATGACAAACTTAAATCGAGTGAAGACACTAAAAACCTTGTCCAAAAAATTATAAACCCTGAGCAAATGAAACTGCATGTGAGAGGAGTGCGAAAAACAAAGAACGGTGGGGTTATTATTAGCACAGACAGCAAGGAAGACGTGGAGAAGCTATAGCAAATAGAGCAACTAGCAACCTCCGGCCTTACGGTTGATGAGCCTCAAAAACGCAAGCCAAGGATTATAGTTATCGGTGTGCCCACAGCGATGCAGGAGGCAGATGTTCTAAAATGCATTTACCAGCAAAACTTGACAGAAAAACTACAGGATACGTCAATTGAGGCCTTTTAAAAAAATATTAGATTAAGCCATAAATCGGGGAAGAAAGACGCCGAGACCTGCAATTTTGTAATTGAAGTACCTGCACTATATCGCAA
The DNA here is from genome assembly GCA_905163395.2 of Endotricha flammealis. Taxonomy (NCBI): domain Eukaryota; kingdom Metazoa; phylum Arthropoda; class Insecta; order Lepidoptera; family Pyralidae; genus Endotricha; species Endotricha flammealis. Next base: position 1,769,361 of record LR990869.1, on the reverse strand, counting down.
AGCCCTGATAACCCAGGAGAGAGTTTTCGTGAACTGGTCATCGTGCCCTGTCAGAGACTTCACACTTGTCACGAGATGTTTTCAATGTCAGCAATATGGACATGCGGCCAGAACATGTCGGGAGACAACCATAACATGCGGTCACTGTGGAAAACTGGGACATCCGACAAAAGAGTGCACTAAGAAAGCAGAGCCCCCGTGTTGTGCCACCTGCTTGCGCTTTAAAAAGCCTAGCAACCATAAGACTGGTGATCCTGACTGCCCAGCAAAACTAATGGCCGAAAGGAGGTATATTAACTCCATTGATTACGAATCCGCCTAATAGTTTATTTTAGAACTTAATTATTTCTGTTTTTTATTGTTATTACCTGTTATACCTTTTAAATTTAAATTACATAAGTTGTGTTTATTTAGTATAGCTTCTTTGACATTTTTTATGAATCATGACATACATACAGTATTCGCATCAGCAGATTGTAAACTGTGTCAATATCAATGTAAAATTTTAGAGTGTCAGCGTTTTGTGTAATATACGATATTTATTTTATTTTACCTTTTAATTTAATTGATTTATTAATTTGTGTTTTTTCGCATTAGTTACATTTTTTAAAAGTTTTGTTCCTTAGCGATTGTTTATTGTTTTTGTAATAAGTTTAGCTTTCAATAGCCTGAAACACAGGAGTTTTTACATCCTAGCTCAGGCACCTTAACATTCTATTCCTATTTTAATTATTTACTGCCTAAATTGTTTAAGTTATACAATAAGTAATTTAATAAAGGTTTTATTATTATTATTATTATTATTATTCATTACTGATGTAATCAAACATACTTTTTGTAATATACATTATTTTGTAAATAAATTTGGCTTAAACTCGAAAACTTAGTATTTTATATTTAAAGTCCATTTTGATAAGTAGTATAATATTTTAATTTTCTTATTTCTAAAAAACCATAAACTATTGAACTGACTTGAAAACAACCACCAATGCAATATTTTTTCTCCTTTTTTTGATGTTAAAATCATTCTTCTACGATTAAAAATAAAGCTTTTACTGAAAAATCTACTTTTTCGGGTTACGTCCTTTTTGAATTGAATGAGGGTGCGATTTGTTCATCATCATGATATCGTAGGTACCGAACGAACTTGTGTGCGTGCGTAGCGTATACCCCCGCCCATCGCCGCCTGCGCGCGTACGCCCGTTTCAACCGAAGTTATTGTTTTGGTGTTTTTTTCATTTATAACGTGCATGAAAATGACACAAATTTACAATGTAGATTTTTCATGCATTTATGATAATAAATATGTGAACTCTAATGACTGTAATATTTTTTTGTAGCGTTAGTAGCTTTAAATAGGAAAATAATTGAAAATATTAACATTGCGTGTCTTAATTTGGCACAAATTTATTTATTGGCCTTAAGTAAGTGATCTGAGATAGGAAATAGTTATACAACCTATTGTAATTTTTTTTTGTACTGTTATTACATATTGACCCTATTTCAGTTTTGCTCTGGCCGAAGATGACACAAACTGGGTTTGTACACTCCGCAGGCTATCCTAGATATGATACCATAATTATTTTAAACTTTAAATTCATTTTGTCAGTTTTGATTTAAATACGTAAAATCAACCACAAACCATCGAATTGCGGAAAATGCAAGTGACAGATGTGACACAAAACGCAATAATAAGGTTCTTAGCATCGAAATAATATTACTACGTATAGAACAGACACCGCGAACAAAATTTTTGTCCCCATACGTTGAGGCCAATAGACATCAACTCGTTTAGAAACTTGCCGACGCTCATCGTGATTGGTCCTCGGATTTATGTAAAAAAAAATATTGGAAAATGCCGTCATGTTCAATAAAAACTTGTAAAAACCGTTCAACAGTAAGGAAGAAAGATAGCGGCGTAACTTATCATCGCTAAGTATACAAAAAATTAAGTAAAACCAACCAAAACAATTTTTTTTCATTATTTTCTAATGCATCATGATTGCATCCGCCATTTCTATGTGAAAATCATAGATTATCAAAAATTAATCGTACAGATGGGATACGTAGGTACTAAGCGTCAGTCAATTTTATAATATAATTTAGGTATTTCTGAATTTTTTGTAGCTTTTTTTTTAACCGATTTCAAAAAAGGAGGAGGTTCTATGTTTTCTTTTGGAGGTCCGCCGATTACTCCTTCAATTTTGGACCGATTTTAATCATTCTTTTTTAAAAATAATATGTAATTTAAATATTGATTTTTTAAACTATATTTCCAAAATATTTTTATATACTGGTAAAATACGTAAATGTGGATAAAGTTACTAACTAAGTAAAAAAAATAAGTTTCTAGAAAACAAAAAGATGGAAAACGAAACAGCATTTTAAATTTCGACCAACCATTTTCGAACAAATGAAATTCGGGCAAACAAGTTTCGGAGTAAAGGTACGTTACCATTCTTGAAATTCAACACAACTCCTCTTGTCTGGCAGGCGACCGTCTCCTGGTTATTGCATATATTACAAAATACTACAATATATAAATAGCTTCACTATAAAGTTAGTTTTGATTTAATCTCAGTTTATTTTTGACTAATATTAAGTTAAGAACAAAAATGTAATGTAGCTTCCTACCTATAAAGCTAATATTATACCTATTTTCTATTAAATTTATCTATTATGTAAAATAAAATATTGTTATAAAATAAAATAATCAGTTGGATGTCCAATAGGCAGAATATAAACAAAGTGTCGCCCCTGCGTAGTAATGTCATATTCTATGACTCGGTTGGGGGCGGGGCCAGGGAGGGGCGCGCCCCTCACGGCCGAACACGGCGCCAAAATTTGAAGGCGCTGTCATTTCTATACGTAGCAGTGGCGAGGGGTCCTAATAAGACGATTCCTGTCGGCTTCCCTTTTAAAAATAGTGAATTATCTAACAGCATCGACTCTGCTAATAACATGATTTCGCTTCATACATAATAATGATACCCAAACGCCTATACAATAATAAATAGCAATATCACACGTCGCCAAACGCCTATACAATAATAAATAGCAATATTGTGATATTGCTATTTATTCGTCGCTTAGCCTGTGCGTCGAAAGCCGGTAATTCCCGAGTTGTAGCTGCATACAGTTTTAGGAGCGGCTGTCTCTTTCTTACGCGTACATTTTGTTCCTAGCGCGGTCTCTTTCTCACGCCGATCATATGAACATATTAAGCCGGTAGTCGCCGAGTTACGACAAGGATGGCATGTATCAGATTACGTTAGTGCGACAAAGATAAACAGAGGTATTAACCTGAGAAGTAAAAAATATAGTAAATTATGTGTTTAGTGCTTGAATAATAAAACAACTATAATTTTGTCGCGTTGTAATTGTCAAAATTATGACATTTTTTCAATTCACTTTCGCCTGTGCTTTCGCTCGTACTGTTGTTAGTTTTTTTTTATATGTTTGTTGTTAATTTAGTAAATTTGAATAGATTAGAGTGACTTCGTGGTTAAATGTTGGACAGGGCTCGGTGTGAATTGTGTTATAGTTATAGAATTTATCGGTTTCAGTTGTAAGTAGTTAATTGTTTATTTTGGTTTAGTCTGTTTTGTTTACATTCGTAATGGCTCCAATTTTAGACGTGGGTTGTTGTCTCACAGACTTTTTATTAGATAATAATTTTCAAACATACAGTTTTGAAAATAAAAAACATATTATACAGCGCGCCCGTGCTTTTCCTTCTATGAAAATAGATTATAAACGGAAAGATGGCTTTACTAAACATTTTCATTGTAATTTGTACGAAAAGTATTCGTGGCTCACAGGTAGGTAGTTGTAAACTTAAAACACTGTTTTGGTTTTTCATATTATACCTATCAGTGCTTTTATGTATGGTAATGGTAATATGGTATTCGGAATTCTCCATCCCTGTGGTAAGATAACACTGTATATTTTTTTTTTTGCTCCGGCTTCCCCTGAGTAAAATTTCACCCTTCGCCACTGATACGTAGTAATATTATTTCGATGGTTCTTAGGTACGACCGTGTCCACTGGCGAGAAATCAACTTTAAAGTTTTTGAAACTTATGGCCTCATTTTAGCCCAGCGCTATCGGTCTACCTGTCTGTTCGCATATATGTTTTAAACTACTCAGTGGATTTTAATGCAGCTTTGATCACTAGATAGAGTGATCCAAAATACGTGCCAAGTCGGGGCGGGGCACTAGTCGAATTATGTAAATATCATAGATTTATTATAACTTACTAGCGTAAGAAGATTGGCAATGCAAAAGAGATAGATCATAACATACGCGTTTGTTAGAGCGAGATAGATAGACGAGACCATTTTTCCTATACACGCTATGGGCTTGTATCGCCCTAATGTCAGTCATGTTGAAACAAATCCCACTTATTTTTACAAAATTTATGGTTTTTAGAAGATTAAATATGGTTACCTGTGCAGTGCCTGGATGTAACTCAAACTAAATGGAAAATCCACAAAATTATATATCTTACTTGCACACATTTACATTCCACGCACACTAGTGTATTTTGTTTTTGGTCTCGCCTCAATCAAACAAAGCCGATCTATAGGTACGCTAGTATATACTAAATCTATGGTAAATATATATTTGTATAGTTATGTAGTATTATATTAACAGTGAGTTAAATGTCGTGTCTCAAAATTCAACACCATAATATGCAAATAAGACACTGCATTCTAATGCAATATGCATGTTGGACCTAATATAGTGGCATTACAATGATATTAATACCATGTGGGTGGTACTACCAGATAATCCGTGGGATCAAATATGTACCTATACATTTTAATTCATCTATAGATATAAAATGCTTCGTCTCGAATGACTGACCTATCTACCCCTTTGAGAATTATTATGTGTCTATGTTTGAAAGTTCTAAACATATTAAACCTATACTTCGAGACTTTGCCGTGTGGTGGCGGCAGATTAGAATACCACCTCCCTTTCTCTTTCCATGGGTGTCTTAAAAGGCGACTAAGGGATTATAGTAAGAAAAGAATGGGCAGCAGCATTCTTCTTCAATTGGACTGGACTACCAACTTAACTGCGCTCGCCAACCCGCCTGCCAAGCGTGGCGAGTATTGGCAAAACCCCCCCAAAATGTTAGGGCGTTTGGGGGAGGCCTATGTCCAGCTTCTTGTCGCTGAGATGATGATGATGATGACTTTGAGATTGGTGCTGTTTGAATTGTGTAGAATTTTATTTATTGTAAACTAGCTTTTTTGCCCGCGACTTCGTCCACGCGAAGTTCCGGACCCGTTCCCGTGGGAACCACATCGAATTTCGGGAAAAGCTATAGCCTATGTCACTGCCCTGATAATGTTGCTTTCCACTGGTGAAATAATTTTTGAAATCGGTTTAGTTAGTTTCGGAGCCTATTCAATGCAAACAAACAAACAATCAAATCTTTCCTCTTTATAATATTAGTATAGATTTAATATATGCCTATATAGAATTATATAGATAGATTAGTATAGAAAAACAGGAGTAGTTGTATAATAATACACTATACAAAAAAGCTGTTCAGTGCTTATTCGATTTACATTAACCTAAAAGTACCTTTGATCCCAAATTGTAATTCAAACAATTTACATTTTAATTTTGTCCTTCAACTAATTAATTCCAACCCAAAAGTTATTTAGCGCCTGTACTAACATGTGGAGCAAAAGTTACTACATCGTTTTTCATGTTATTCGCTAGAAGGGTATACAGTCAACCAACCAAAGAGGTGATCAGGCTAGAGAACTAAGAACAAAGATTTGGACGCTAATGTAAATATCTTTATGAAACTGTAATTACATGGTACACATATAACAATACTTTTTTTTAAAATAAAATATTTTAAAAAAAATACCGATTTTACATAAATAAATTAAATACTAAACGCGGGATGTCGATCTAAATATGTCGAATATGTAGATGTTGATAAAACGAGCAGACCAGTCCCCCAAGATGACAACCACAACTGAGAGCTTATAGGAGACACATCGGTGGGAAGGTTTAGGGGGTTTGTTCGGTTAGTATCAAAAAACTACCGAACGAATTTTCATAATTATAGTTTTAAACATTTTATCAATAGAAAAAGACATTTATGAGGGCGGTATCTATATTTATAAAATGCTTTGTTCTGAATGACTGACTGACAAATCAACCCACAGCCGCTGATTGTAGAGATCAAAACTTGGAGCGATTTTTGTATGACGTAGGCATCTAATAAGTAAGAAAGACTGGAACCACTGGAAAGCACGCAAACGTAGTTCCACGAATTTCGCAAGTATTATATGTATTTTGAACTTTCTCGATGTTCCCAACTACTAACTAAACAAAACTTGGTATAAACTTTTAAACTAAAATCCACTCTTGGTTTTAACATTTTAATTTGTATATTAGGATTACTCTGGTCTCGGTTACACGAGCCGCCTAATTACAGCCCGCCCTAGCCATGTTCGCATCAATTAGACGACAAAGTCATAGTGTATTTACATAATAGTGTAGAAATTTTCATTTAGTACGCGCCAAAATTTGCACTCACTGTTTATAACATATATGAAAATCGATTGTCGTTATTCACTTTTCTGTTTCAAACAGTTTCGAACTTAGTTTTACGTCTGCGCGGCTCAGCCCTGTTGGCGGCTTGTGTCTGCAAAAAAATTCTGCCATTTGCGTACCGGGATGTCAGCAACTTGCAAATGCTATATAGCAAGTTATTCGCGACAGATTTCACGACAGTCCTTGCGGATACTCAAGACACGTACAAGATCTTGGATGCTTTGCCCACCTATGAAGGAATGAAAAAGACGGGGGAAGGAAAGTGGAAAAGGGAGGAAGCAGGAGGGGTATTTGGCTTCCAGCTCTCTTACTCATCGTACGAAATACAGCCGCATATCACCGCTATTTTACGTCGATATTCTGTCAGGGTGGTACTGGCCTGGTGGAGCCAGCTTTTTTACGAACTACTACTAGTTCATAGTAGTGGCTAGGATCTATGTCTCTCTCTATGGTTGGTCCTTCATGTCTGAAGATCGTGGACATGGTGGGGTTCCATTCGGAAATGAATGAATTGTCTCCATCGGCCTCCGTCTTTGGCAATTTTGGCGATCAGAAATATGGTTGATGGTTTTTGAGCAACTTTTAGTTGGTCAGTCCGTCTAATTGGAGAACGGCCCCTTGGTATTTTGCCTTCTATGTTGCCAACGATGATCAGCTTCTCGAGACTGATAGCACACCGATGGAAGACGTTCCTTCATTTGTAAGTGTGACAGGATTCTTGCATTTGTGCGTTTACCCATCTACGGAATCAGCTTTCGCCTCCAGCACCACATTTCGAATGCATCAATTCTCTGCCGCTTTCTCGCTTTAAATGTTTCAGGTATAAACTTTGCACCCAAGCATACGGCCCGCCTGATGGTAAGCATCACCGTAGCCTATAGACGCTTGCAATACCGGGGGTATCACTCACGCGTTGCCAACCCTCCCAACCCCCCTAAGTGGAGCTCTGGAGACCTTACTCACCGTAGAAACACAACATGGCCGAGACCAGTGCTATTTGGCTACGATCCTCTGTATGGTGGAGATCCTTCCCCAGACGGGCTGCTCCGATTTGAGTTGAATATCCGCTGTGGCGCCTGTGCCCTACCTCTCTTGAAATAAATATATATCCTGTATGAAGATTGCCGAGTCATTTATCCTCCATTCTCATGTTTACGATGTTAAAATTCAATTTATTGTCGATATGAGAACGCGCCGGAAAATCATTTCTTGAGACATATATCAAAGCAATACCTTTTATATTACAGTCGCTTACAGGAAAATACTTCATACATAAATAGAAACATTTTTTGTCGTCCTTAGCGTGATCACGCATGCGTAGGTAACTGTAATTTTGTGCGTACTTACCGATATTACAGTAAGTATTATAATATCTTTTTAAGTTTCTAAAAGCATTTGTTTGTTCTGATAGTGATCATTTCGCAGGAAAATTTGACTGCGCAGCAATTCAACTGAATTCAGATTGTCGATACACTCACAATGTGCTGAGAACATGAAAAAATATAAGAATTGTAATAAATAATCTATTAGAAATGGTCAAAGTTAGGACGACGCGAATACATAAAGAATTTAATAAATGTATTTTGTTTTTATTTTTAATTTAAATAAATAAATATTGTGAAAATATTTAAGGAATTACTTTTAATAACGAATAACGTTTATTTGTAAATTTCTTTTGGAAATATCTTATAGATATAGTTATTTTGTGTATATCTAACTGATTGGTTTCATAGTTGAAATCGTCGCTGAATGGCGGGCGACGCGGACGTTTGCCTCTTACAACCATTGTATTCATTGACTGTATTAGTTACGCTTGCGTAATTACGCTCAAAAGACACAAATGTCCCTTAAGAAAATATTATTTTATATCGATTCAACTGACTGTTCTCACGGTTGAGAAAATTTTGTGCAATGTTTTTTTTTGCGGTCTTCTTTTTTTACATAACATGAATATTCATGTTTTTCATGTGACGGGTCTGGATTGAGGGACCACCTTTAATTGATTGTAACTTTTTAATGGATACTTTTACAAAGTAGAGCGGTTGATTTTATAATTGTTTTAGAAATTTTACTACTAAAGGGTGACGCATATAAAATCTCAAAATTAAATTTTCAATAAAAAAAACAGAAAACGCTAAAATCCAGTTTGAATTATCAATAGGTTTATACGTCATTATTTCGAAAAGGATTTGTCCTTTACGACCATAGAGGTTCTATATAGCTATTTAACCTCTGTGTTTACGACAAATGGTCCATTTTATAAAACACAAAATAAACATTTATTTTTCTAATTACTCCCGACATTAGGTATATTAATAAATCAATTCCGTCCCACGATTTATAGTTTCCCTTTACAATTGAAAATTTCCATTCTATCATACGATAACATGTCTTATCTCTTGGTAATAAGTGTTATATTTAATCGTTGTTATTAACAAAGGAAGGATTTCCGGCTAAACAGTAATTTTTCATAGAAAACAAAGCGTCGTGAAAACCCGACGGTGGTTCGGACATTAATATTATAATAATGGTATTTGTCGTTTGTTACTCAACTCAGCGGGAAAACAAAGAATATATCTATGGTTGTAAGCGACATATATTTCTGCTTCTTTCTAATGTTAAACTGCTAACCCATTTTATAATATTTCCATGAGGATTGACCATCGTTCAAGTCTTAAGGCTCATGGTCTTTCGGATTAAAATTTGAGATTCGACAATGTAACTGCGACAGGTACAGCTTAATATCGAAAGTAGTTTGAAACATTCCGATATTACTGAACTCCGAAAAAGAGTTTCTTCTACAGGACTTAACAAGTTAGAAAGGAAAAATAATACAATTGATAAATACAAACTCGAGTGAATTCCTTAACTCGAATTAAAAAATCTTGAATCATATTTGCTTACCTCTTTCATTGGCTGACTGTACGCCGCACAAATGATTTTTTGTATGCCACAAAGTTGGCAAACAAGCATACGGCCCGCCTGATGGTAAGCATCACCGTAGCCTATAGACGTTTGCAATACCGGGGGTATCACTCACGCGTTACCAACCTTCCCCACCCTCTCAACTCTGATCACTCTTATAATAGTAGATCCCGTTTGCTTTCTTATTTAAAAAAAAATCTGTATGTAGTACATCAGTAATAGCTCGAAGGTAGCAAACAATGGCGCAGGCATTACCTTGATTGGTCGACGCACAAACAAACAGGGCTCTGTTGACCGCTCATATTAAATTTCAATTTGTTATATAGAGCGTCCGCCCGTAAAATCACTTGAAATATTATGGTACTTCAATCATATTCCTATTATTGTACAGTCAGCCAATGAAAGGGGTGAGCAGGCAGAGCCGTAAATATAAATAAATATAAAGGGACAAATCACACAGATTGAGCTATCCCCAAAGTAAGGTAGAAACTTGTGTTATGGGATACAAACTCAACGATACTATATTTTATAACAAATACAATGTAGATCCAAGACCCGAGGCCAATCAGAAAACAGTTCCTTTTTCATAATGACCCGACCGGGATTCGAACCCGGGATCTCCTGGGTGGCGGTCTGGCGTGGTAACCGTTACGGCCACAGAGGTCGGCAAATGTGTCTCCTTTAAAGTCAGGATCAACAACGGCGACCTTAGATTGACAATAAGCGATGAAGCTTATTGACGTTCTGGGGGACTACAGCTGTCTTGGAACTCACAACGAATTTAATCAGAAAGAAGATAGTCGTAGTAGGAAGTATTGTAAGGACTTCCCTCCTTAACAACTACGTGAGAGACAGCAATGAAGAATGAACTGACCGTGGTGCTCAATCGAGCCTCACTTGATTTGCCATCTTTCTAGGGTATAATGCCTTTTGCTTCAATTGCTGTCTCTCACGTAGAGTGATTCGAGAGGAAGGACCACCGTGCACGAAAATTGACACGATTAATGTAAATAATTCCGAAACGGATCAATGTATCGAAAAATGATCTTACAAAAACTCGTGCGAAACACGGGGCGCTAATAATTTAAAAAAACAAAATGCTACAGTTTTATATTTGTGCCATGGTGTTCTTTTTATCTATAACCCATAGCGCATCTAAAAAACAACCACAATACTAGCCATTCAATTCGATAAAATTGCATAATGACACAATGCAGCCATGGCTCATTGCATTCAAGGATGCCACTAACTGGCACTAATTTTTTGTTAGGAAAACATTCAAAATGCTCGATCAACCGATACAGAGGTCAGTCCTCTGATTCGTATTAACAGATACAGATCAATATTGGTTTAATTCGTCTGCAGACGTATTTTGTGTAAAATTTCGTGAAAAAGAAAAAAGAAAATGATTTTTATACAAACGTTTATTTTGTTTGGAGTGACAGCCCTGACTGTTGGCTTGTTTATAACTAAAGGTAAGAGTTCGTCTTTTGTTTTTACAGACCTATAAAATACACTAGCCACAAAACAAAATGAGTGTCAAAAATATAAAAAATATATTTTTGGACATACATTACATTTACATCAACTGTAACATAACATTACAATGTTATTGTAAACGTTAAATAAAAATTGTGATTGTATAATACATAGTACAGTCAGGAGCACGTTGAGTTTTACACTTGCAGTACAATTTTGGCTCTTATGACATAGAACTTAAGAATGGTACAAAGTCCAATACGTAAAGATTGACCTGCTCTTTACTTTAGCTACGTATTTTGAGTAGTTAGGTAGTATATTTTATTTTTACTTCCCCTTGCAAAGTGCCTTTCTAATAATATGAGACTCTAGTGAAACACGAGCAACTTCGTTTGCGTGTATCCCGCTTTCCCGTGGGAATTTCGGATAATCCTTTCTTATCGGATGCCCACATCATACCAAGAACCCGCCCTTCAAGTTTCAAGTCTCTACGTTCAGCGGTTTGGGCTATGCGTTGATTCTCAGTCAGTCAGGACAAAGTTTTTTCATATAGATTTGACCAGCTTCCCGATCGGACGCGTTGTGTACGAAATAACAGAAACCACGTATCTAATTAACCAGTAGGTTTATTTATTATGCCACGGTGGCAGACAAGCAAAATGTCTGCTTTATGGTAAGAAGTCACCGCCTATGGACGTTTGCAATACCAGCAGCTGTAAAAACCTCTTCTCTCTTCCTTTAAAAATATGCAGGTGCTCATCATTATCGAAATATAAATTAAGAATCCGAGAATCCGATAGGTAAATGATGTAAAATCTCCATCAATTTATTGTCATGACAAAGATACTGAGAGATACATGCGCCTCCAGGGTACTCCCGAACTTTGTCACTTCTAGAACAGGCAAAAAATATATGATCAATTTAATTACAAACCCTAATAGGCCTAATTTAGAAATTCGAATCAAGGTACTAAACATAATTCGAAATTTTTTTTTTTTAAATTAATGATATAAATATTCTTGGTCGAATCATATAACGCCATATAGTCCCAAACTAAGCAACTAAGCTTGTACTATGGGTAACAAAAAAACCAGAAAAGAAGAGCGGCCTTTGGGATGAAGTGGCTAGCCACTCGACCACCAAGCCTGTCAATTTTATCAATTTAATTACCAACCTAATAGGCCTAATTTAGTAATTTAAGGTACACACCGTACAAAGAAACTCAACCCTCCAAACGAAGTAAGGTTTCTCTGCATAGAAATATAATTCGAAATTTGGAAATATCGAGTTTTTTTTGGAAATGCTTTTGTACCTGCAATAACAACCTTCAACACAATATGGCAATTGTTTCGGAAAAGCCCAAACTCTGTTTATCTTATATTTTGAATCCCAACACGTGTATTCTTCTCTGATATTACACGAGTTATATATTTCATTCATGGGGCAATCTTGAACTAAAAAATATTTAAAATAATGATAAAAAACAACCTCTAGCGGGTTTAGTAGGCATCCTTAATTTTTTTTGAAAATACAAGGTTAATTTTTATAAAAATTCACCTCCCTTATTCATTTCCCGTAGTATTCCAATTTCATTTGACGACCTCCGTGGCTTAATGGTTACCACGCCAGATCGCCACCCAGGAGGTCCCGGGTTCGATCCCCGGTCGGGTCATGATGAAAAACGAACTTTTTCTGATTGGCCTCGGGTCTTGGATGTTTATCTATATATGTATTTGTTATAAAATATAATATCGTTGAGTTAGCATCCCATAACACAAGTTTCAAACTTACTTTGGGGCTAGTTCAATCTGTATGAATTGTCCCGATATATTTATTTATATTTATTTATATTTATTTTATTTTTATTTATTCATTCCCCATTCCATTCCCAATTCATTCCCCATAGTAAAAGTTGATCATTATCACTCACACTGAGCACTGGCCACTCTGACCTCCTTCAATATTGCTGGTGACTAAAAAATCACCTTGTATAATATAGCCTGTCAAAATCACCTTGTATAATATAGCCTGTCAAAATCACCTTGTATAATATAGCCTGTCAAAATCACCTTGTATAATATAGCCTGTCACCCGAAGATAGTGTGCTTCCCAACGGTAAAATAATTTTTCAAATTGGTCCAGTAGTTTTTTTATTCGTTACAAACAAAAATATAAATATTTTTAGATTGTATTTATTCTTTAAACTGTCAGTTAGTAAGATTTTTTGAACAATAAATTAAAATAATAATACAATCATTTATTTTGCAAGTACTTATAAAACAGGATTTTGTTTTTGCACTCCAAAATTTTTCTTTTCATATTTATTAAATAATAGCTGACCCGTGCCCACTTCGTTGGGCATAATGTTAAAAGCCTTTTTATTTTTTTGTTTTTTAGATAACCTATGACACTCAGCAATAATGTAGCTTTCTATTGGTGAAAGAATTTTTAAAATCGGTCCAGTAGATCCCGAGATTACCCCTTACAATTTAACAAATACACAAACTTTACCTCTTTATAATATTAGTATAGGTATAGATAAAAAAATATTTAATGTAACTTACGAATCATAACACTTCTAACCTTGCCCAGTAATAATAACAAGTTAAGAGTCTTCATCATTTTCTTTATCAAGCTGTAATGCTTTTTTATCGCCTTCCATTTGAAGGTCGGTCGTAACAGGAAGTTGTAATTAGTCAAGTGTGAAATTACTGATTTGCATTTACGGTAGGACCGTAACTACTTTTTTTTTATTTCAATGCAAATGTTGTTCCTCCGTCCATATCAATGAATTTCGAAGTGAGACGTAATCGAAGTTTTTTTTATTCAGTTCAACAGAAGATACAGATGATAGAATTGAAAAAGAAGAATAAATAGTAAATGGAACTGTAAAATAAGATTTCACATAATTTAAATAATTTAATTTTACTTAGATCCCAAATAATAGAATAAAGGTTTCTTGGGTAGACCTTAAAAGTTAAAAATTTAAAGTTCTTAGGTAAATAATAGATACTTGCTTTCAATTTTGTCCTGTCAACATTATTTCTGCGTTACCCGATGGTTGACTCTTAGAGAATGCCTTTTCGCATAAGTCCGTTTAATTGAACTTTTCAATCGTGCAATAAAGAGTAGATAAATAAAATAGAACTGGTTTCTTTCGTATCTATGGTATCTTTTTAAGGTAAGGGCGAACCCTTACCTTAAAAAGATACTGAAAAATGTTTCAGACGAATGCCCTCCCAACGAAGAGTACCTGCTTTGTGGGTCAGCATGCCCTTTCAACTGCACAGATCCTGTTGGTCCTGTCGTCTGCTCTGAGGATTGTGTCGAGGGCTGCTTCTGCAAAACTGGGTATCTGAGGAACGATAACGGCACTTGTGTTAATGCTGATGCTGATCAGTGTATTGGAGGTATGGTTTATGCTCAGGTTGCTTTGCATGTTTGTAAGAGAAGAAGATAAGTGCTTAGTATTTAATAATTGATAATGAAATGTAAATTTTGTGACAAAATGGGTTCGTCTTCTGTTGTAAAATATCATGTTATTTTTAATGGATGGGGATTGCAGTTGCAGGCCATATATAAAATTTTTGAAATGTAATAATATCTGTTATATAAATTTCAATTTGTATTCGATTGTGACGGAGACGTTACGAGTGTATACTTTGTAATTTTTTCAGATATAGTATTTTGTTTTTACTGTTGTCTAAATCATAAAACAATTTACAAATGATTGAATATCTCAATTTAGGAGACGATCTCATTGCTTAACATTTGCATCGCACGTCTGAATGAATACTTAACCAATGTATGTACCCTTGTAAGACCCAATATAAATGTGTATTCTAGCAAATAAATATGATTTGCTTTCATATCATTTGAATTTGATTGATCTTTAATCGAATGCCATTTTATTCGCTTGGTTTGTTAAAAGTACGATATCTCTCTGATCTGTAGAACTTGAATAATCTCTATCTTTACAGATAAAAACCCAGTATGTACTGACAACGAGGAGTTCCTCTCCTGCGGTACAGCTTGCGCTGGCACCTGCTCTCAGCCAGATCCAGTAGTCTGTGGCGTTGCTTGCAGTATGGGATGCTTCTGCAAATCTGGTTATGTCCGTGATGAATCCACTAACACCTGTGTCACTTTGGATAAATGCCCTCCAGGTAAACTTACTGCTAAATATTTGCTACGTTATACCTAACAAGTTATAAAAGTGATAGAACCTATAGCCACTACTATAAACAGGGGCCATACCATGACCGCTTAAAACAAAAGAAGAACGTCTGAGTAAAGGAGACAGTGCAATATATGATGTAAGGCGATGTCTCGTTTACACAATAGTTTAAGAATACATATAAAAGGTCGTGTTACTTACAGCCCCTGGTAGTACTGGTACTGGCTTGACGGGGCAGTACCACCACAGAACTTCGATGTGACATAGCGGTGATATGCCGCTGTGTTTCGTACGATGAGTAAGATAGACGGAAGACTAATACCTCTCGTTCTTCCTACTCCCTCTTTCACTTTCCTTCCTTCCTTCGTCCTTTTTTTTCATTCCTTCATTGGTGGGCAACGCATCCAAGATCTTGTAGTCTTGGGTCAGGTGACCTGTTTGTTCGTCCTACTCTGTCACAAAAAAAACAGTTCAGCTGTTCCAAACAATTCGAGAAGGTGTTGCTGCGGTTTCCTGCACATAATGCCTTTGTGGTGAAATTTTGGGCGTTGTTCTACCGCAACGTACTGTGTGAAACAGCTGTGAGTCACTGGGCCATGCTGACATACTAAACCACATACCTATAGGCTCTGGATTAATAATATTAGGACACATGAAAAGGATACTGTGGCAAACCGAACTCTTTCTTGTAAAAAGTTTACGTTATTTACTCGTCAATTGACTATTTTCTCTCGCCTTATCTCCTTCTATCCATTGAAATTAAAACAACGTAGGGGAGGACTCGGATACTAATAACTGATCCGTGTCCGAGTTTACTACTTTCAAATTTTGATCTGATGCCTTTATAAGGATAATGATTATTCGGAAGACTGTGTATTATCACTGAAGAATTTATGAAACACTAGATTAGATTGAAGAGGTGTAAATTGTATTACACCTCCACCAATTTCATTCATGTAGAATCGCGATCGATATTAGGACACATATAACAGGTTCCTATGAGGAGTCTGATTGCTGGGTATGCTGATGTCTGAGTATTTGACTCCGAGGATTTTATGAAACGTTAGATTAGATTGAAAAGGTATGAATTGTAGTCATTTGAAATGGAGTAAATATTCAGAAAAAAAAATCCTACCACCAGTTTAGACGGCAGATTTGTACTAAGAAGAACTGGTAAAAAACTTGGTACCTCTTCATGTAGAAAGACTTATTACTACAATAACTTTAAGTTTTTCAACGTTAAGACATTTTCCAGTGAAAAGTAATCGACGTGGTCTTCTTATAAAGATTGTTCAAGAATCATTTCCTAAGTTTGGTAAGTCAGACGGGATTCAGCATCTTGCAATAGTTTTTGTGTGTTTTACAATTAGTTTTATGCACAGTTTTATCACTTATCAAAATCAAAATATTTTGTTCAAATATACCTATATTATTATTATTATCGACTTTTCTTGTACTACCACCAATTCATATTTTAGCTATTAAAAGTTTATTCTCTTGGATTTTGAATGAATACACTTCATCATCTAAAAAAAATACATGACTGTATTAAGATGTTTAAAAAAAAAATTTTGCCAGCCAACACTATAGTTAATAGGTACTGAACTGGATAGAACAAAATTAAATTTTATGAACCTCAAGATTATGGACGGTAATTATAGGTTCTGATAGATTAGATGTTTTTAGTACCAAATTTTATTTTTTTATCTAATGTTGCCTTGTTTTTTTTTGTGTGATTTGTTACATTTGACATTTACCACTTTTCATCATATGCTTTTCACCATCACTTTAATAAAACCAAAGGATTTTCCATCACTGAACTGAACAAACAGTCTATCTAACCACGGCTCTTCACTTTCGCGCAGACCGAAAACGAGTGTGAATATGCTCTTCATTCAACTTCGTCATTACTTTATTTTTGTCTTCCAACTTCGTGGTTCGGTTCTTTCGGCCTTCGGTCCACCTCTTCGGTGAAACTTCGCGAACGTGTAGAGCCGGCATTAGAAAGACGATTTTTACCCTTGATAAATTGATTCATTTTTTCCTACTTCTGTGAGATATGTTCCAATCTATACTCTGAACACCTTTGGGTGTTAACAAAAAATCAATAAATATGTTTGTCCTTTACAGAGCAATGCTTTAACCAGAATGAGGTGTATGATATCTGCAACGCGAACTGTGAGCCGTCTTGCGCAGATCCTGAGCCGATTTGCACGAAACTCTGTCAGGGTGGGTGCGTGTGCGCATCCGGATTGCTGAGGGGTGACGACGGGGGTTGTATTAGTGTTGATAAGTGTCCTAAAAGCAATTCTACAGATCCTGGAGTTTTGGGAAAATATCTCAACGTTATTAATAGGATTATTAATTTGTCAGCAATAAATCCATAGATTTCAAAAGATTTGAATTCTTTCAGTGGTACGGGCAGTTTCTGAAACGCATTTTAAAGCTAATTGTGAGTTAATGTAATGACAAAATTATAGCTGTCACTGACAAACTAAAGAATAAAAAAGAGATAGCTTTAGACTTAATGTGGGATTAAAATGAAAAATACGTTTCAGAAATTGGCCGTTAGTATAAGTTACGAAGGTAGTAATAAGTAATCTGTGGTTGTAAAGACGGACTATAATTAATATTAAGTATTATGACATTGTTATTGTGATACTTTTATGGTTAAGAGTTTCAGAAAAATATTTTAAAGTTAATGACACATTAAATCTTGGTTGTCTCTGTCAAAGTCAATAAGAAGGAATGAGATAGCTGATACTATTTCAGGTTAAAATTAGTTTCTGCAACTTTCTGTTTGAGATTACATTCGTTAATTGTATTTAATATTAGGAAAAGTAATATACACAATATTACTTATTAAAACTTATAATTAAATTATTTATAAAATAATTAGCAATTTATATTCTATTAAACTTTTTAAATTAAGACCAAATATTTCTCATAACTATGTAAAATCCAATAAATGTAACTAATAAAACATTGAGATAATTGTTTGTCGATTTATTTATCGGTATTGTTATTATGTTTGCCACCTGAAACAAAATTAAAAAATATTTTAAAAACATATTACATACTATGAGCGCCATCTACTATTTGTTTGTGGAAACAAAACAGTACAATCTGCGAACAGCGACTAAAATTATCATTAGTTCCTTCATTGTCTGATAGGTGGAACTATTTAATTCTAGCATATTAATATTTGTGTAAGACATTTTGAAGTAATAATATTAGAAAATCTCTCTTCTAATAATCTAGTAAAGGCTTACATTTTATAAATAAAACAGTTCCATACATTCAAATAACGAAGCCACCATAATTCTTATATATTAGTACTAACAACCACTCACAGATGGCGTTGTGTAAATGAAAAAGGAATCTTTGAATTTTGGAAACGTTCTAAACCAGACAAACATCGATGTAAATATATGTACTACTAGTTTAGCTGACTCTTGAACAATTCATGCTCCATTTTTATTTGAATCGTAACTAAAGTCCGCTGCAGCGCTGTAACTATAAATACTGTTTAATCAATCATTATAAATACGCAGCACTGCAGCGCTAAATCATTTTCAATCTCTCTCCAGGTTGATCGTTTTTTGTCAATTGGACACCACTGCTTCCGTCGTTCGCTCTAGTGATGGGCAGGAGAACATTTCCGTTCCGAGAACTTTCTTGGAACGAGAACATTCTGAAACATGCTCTTGAACGGAGAATTTAAGAGAATTTACGGAAATTTAAGAGAATCTAAACCAAGTATGTAGACTTTTTAATTTTGACATAAAGATAGATGACTATGCATGTAATTTCAGTAGCTATGAATGCCATAGTGAAGATACATGTCAGGTAGGTAGTTATAATGACGTTACATTTGATTTTCTATATATATAAAATTCAAAGTCCTGTCTGACTGACTGACTTAACTATATATCAACGCATAGCCCAAACCGCTGGGTCTAGAGTTTCAAAATTTGGAATGTAGGTTCTTTACAAGGTCTAGGGGTGTACTAAGAAAGAGTTTTTCAAAATTCCCACGGGAAACCGAGATATACGCAAACGAAATTGCAAGGGTTTTACTGATCCGCTGGGTCTATTGATTCCAAATTTGGAATGTTGGTTCCTTACAACATCTAGGGGTGTACCAAGAAAGGATTTTTCAAAATTCCCACGGGAAAGCGAGATATACGCAAACGAAGTTGCGAGGGTATATCAACGCACAGCCTAAACCGCTGGGTCCAGAGATTCCAAATTTGGAACGTAGGTTCCTTACGACATCTAGCGGTGTACCAAGAAAGATTTTTTAAATTCCTATGGGAAAGCGAGAACGCAAATGAAGTTGCAACGGTTTTACTGATCCGCTGGGTCTATTGATTCCAAATTTGAAATGTAGGTTCCTTACAACATCTAGGGGTGTATTGAGAAATTATTTTTCAAAATTCCCACGGGAAAGCGAGATATACGCAAACGAAGTTGCGAGGGTATGAGAACGCACAGCCCAAACCGCTGGGTCCAGAGATTCCAAATTTGGAACGTAGGTTTCTTACGATATCTAGGAGTGTATCAAGAAAGGATTTTTTGAAATTCCTATGGCAAAGCGAGAACGCAAACAAAGTTGCAACGGTTTTACTGATCCGCTGGGCCTTTTGATTCCAAATTTGGAATGTAGGTTCCTTACAACATTTAGGGGTGTACTGAGAAATTATTTTTCAAAGTTCCCACGGGAATGCGAGATATACGCAAACGAAGTTGCGAGGGTATATCAACGCAGAGCCCAAACCGCTGGGCCTAGAGTACTCCAGAAATTGCAAATTTAGAATGTAGGTTTCATATGACGTCTAGGGGTGTACTGAGAAAGGATTTTTCAAAATTCCCACGGGAAAGCGAGATATACGCAAACGAATTTGCAATGATTTTACTGATGCGCTGGGTCCGCGAGATATACAAGTTCAAAAAAGTTCATTTGCGTATATCCCGCTTTCCCGTAGGAATTTTGAAAAATCCTTTCTTGGTGCACCCCCAGATGTCGTAAGGAACCTACATTCCAAATTTGGATCTCTAGACCCAGCGGTTTGGGCTGTGCGTTGATATACCCTCGCAACTTCATTTGCGTATATCTCGCATTCCTATAGGAATTTTGAAAAATCCTTTCTTGGTACACCCCTAGATGTTGTAAGGAACCAACATTCCAAATTTGGAATCAATAGACCCAGCGCGGATCAGTAAAACCCTTGCAATTTCGTTTGCGTATATCTCGCTTTCCCGTGGGAATTTTGAAAAATCATTTCTCAATACACCCCTAGACATCGTAAGAAACCTACATTCCAAATTTGGAATCTCTAGAGTACTCTAGACTCAGCGGTTTGGGCTGTGCGTTAACATATCCTCGCAACTTCGTTTGCGTATATCTCGCTTTCCCATGGGAATTTTGAAAAATCATTTTTCAGTACACCCCTAGATGTCGTAAGGAACCTACATTCAAAATTTGGAATCAATAGACCCAGCGGATCAGCAAAACCGTTGCAACTTCATTTGCGTTCTCGCTTTCCCATAGGAATTTTAAAAAAACCTTTCTTGGTACACTCCTAGATATCGTAAGGAACCTACGTTCCAAATTTGGAATCTCTGGACCCAGCGGTTTGGGCTGTGCGTTGATATACCCTCGCAACTTCGTTTGCGTATATCTCGCTTTCCCGTGGGAATTTTGAAAAAATCCTTTCTTGGTACACCCCTAGATATTGTAAGGAAACAACATTCCAAATTTGGAATCAATAGACCCAGCGGATCAGTAAAACCCTTGCAATTTCGTTTGCGTATATCTCGATTTCCCGTGGGAATTTTGAAAAATTCTTTCTTAGTACACCCCTAGACGTTGTAAGGAACCTACATTCCAAATTTTGAATCTCTAGACCCAGCGGTTTGGGCTGTACGTTGATATATAGTTAAGTCAATCAGTCAGACAGAACTTTGAATTTTATATATATAGAAAATCAAATATAACATCATTATAACTACCTACCTGACATGTATCTTCACTATGGCATTCA
Organism: Endotricha flammealis; assembly: GCA_905163395.2. Taxonomy (NCBI): domain Eukaryota; kingdom Metazoa; phylum Arthropoda; class Insecta; order Lepidoptera; family Pyralidae; genus Endotricha; species Endotricha flammealis. Next base: position 1,748,145 of record LR990869.1, on the reverse strand, counting down.
TAGCTACTGAAATTACATGCAAAGTCATCTATTTGTATGTCAAAATTAAAAAATCTACATACTTGGTTTAGATTCTCTTAAATTTCCGTAAATTCTCTCCTTTCCGAGAATGTTTCCTCAATGTTTCCACTAAGAGAACATTTCCGGAAATCGCCCATCACTCGCAACTGAACTGAAGGTGGTGGTGACAATTTGCACCATTGCAATGCCGCGAAATCTCAATACCGGAGAGCGTGTCTATACTTTTATGTCGATGAAACCAGAATCTATTCTCATAACAAAAATAGTTAAAAATCTCGTGCCAATCTCAAACGCTGTCTTGCTCATAACGCTATCTCGCTCGTTTTATATTTTGAAGACTAGATTTTAACTGTTTTTATTACGAGATACTAATAGACTTTCAGCCATTTAAAGAACATAATTAAAACTAACCTAACATATTCATAATAGAAACTGAGGTCACCTTTCTGTACTCTTCTTCCTTAATTCCATAAGCCAGGTAAGAATAGGACAGAAAATCTGTATGGTTGGAGACGAGCTGGAAAACCATCGTTTTGGAGCCAGTATTCCCTTTCACTAAAGTAAAATCTACTTCACCGAATGAGTCTACAGTTGCTGTCACCTCCATGTAGGATATTACGAAGTTAGGCTAAAACAATAAAACATTTTTTTAAATATAAGTAATTGTTATAACGCAATTGGAGCGCAGTATTCTAGGAATAAAATTAACTCGCAGTACGTCTGGGGAAGGACCTCCACCTTACAAAAGATCGTAGCCAAATAGCATTGGTCTCGGCAATGTTGTGTTCATACGGTGAGTATGGTCTTCAGAGCTCCACTTGGGGGGGTTGGGAGGGTTGGCAACGCGTGAGTGATACCTTCGGTATTGCAAGCGTATATAGGCTACGCGTTACGGTGATACTTACCAACAGGCGGGCCGTATGCTTGTTTGCCACCTTTGTGGTATTAAAAAAAAAAACTGTCAAAATTCGGAACACCATATTGCACTCCAGTACAAAAGTCACGTAGTTCACAAGGCTGCCAAACTGAAGTGAAACTAGGTTGGACTCGTGGAAAGTATGTCTTCTTATAGATTGGCTCGGATCACAACTCACTGGACGCCTCAATCCATTAAACGTCAGTCGTCGCGGAAGACCAGAATGCGATGGCAGAATGAGGTTGCCTATTTGGATGTCTTTTTCATGCAACAACGGTGGCAAACAAGCATACGGCCCGCCTGATGCTAAGCATCACCGTAGCCTATAGACGCTTGCAATACCGGGGATATCACTCACGCGTTGTCAACCCTCCCATCCCAACCCCTCCAAGTGGAGCTCTGGAGACCTTACTCACCGTAGGAACATAATATGGCCGAGACCAATGCTATTTGACTGCGATCTTCTGTAAGGTGGAGGTCCTTTCTCAGACGGGCTGCTCAGATTCGAACGGATTATCCGCTGTGCCCTACCTCTCTTAGATGGCCGGAAATTTTCTATGATCGGCGGGAAAAGGCCTAATTGAGATATGATCGGAAAAGTTCGAGGGAGACATTCGTCCTGCAGTGGAACACAAATAACTGCTCAAAAAAGTTTTATAGGGATCCTAAGTTGACAATCTTCTAACTAGATCAGCAATTTTATTGTGTGCATTGAGTTGAGATATTTCAAGTTATTATATAAATAAAAAGGATTTTATCAGGAAACTTGGCTAGTGCTGATATTGACATCAAAGGCAATTTGACATACCTTTGCAGTAGTTGTTACTGTAACGAAAAATGGTTCGTAGTTGTTTCTATGTCTGTACCTGTCGGATCCACCCTCCATTGGCAGAGAGTCTGAAAACACAAAGAAATATATTTATGCTGTGTTTACACACAAGTACAGTCAATGAAAAATGTAAACAGGGTAGCGAACTAAGAATACAAAAATCAAAGATTTTGATGCTAATTATGCTTTAGTTATGTAAGCAAGCATCATCGTAAGGCATTGTCCTAATAGGACGCGAATCTGCGATCATCGCGCGAGTAAGCGATGCGACCATCGCGTGTTCATAAGCGTGCGCCCAAGCGTCGCGTGATTGTCAGTTATGACAATCCTAATCGAGTTCAATATATTTGATCGCGAGTTCTTACGAGTAAAATTCGCGCGAACCAACGATGATCGCGCATTCGCGTCCTATTAGGACAATGCCATGATACTTTGTGATTATATAGAACAATATGAATAATAGAAAGGTAAATAAAATTTCAAATAAATCCCTTCATACAATCGAATCTTGGAAATAGGTAAACAAGACCAAATCACCAAACGAAAACGCATCTAGTCCCAAATTAAGCAAAGGTTGTACTGTACTGTGTGGTACTATGCTGATAAATAAACATAAATACTTATTATACATAGAAAGGCGAATATACATATTCATAATCACAATGTTGGCCTTGCCCAGGATTCGAATCCGCGGCATTTGGATAAATTAGCCACTTAGTCACTCCGAGACTGTCAAATGGGTCTATGATAAAGTAACTTACTGTCATATTCTATTCCAACCTTGAACTTCTTCGTCTCAAAATAATCTGGATACGAGAATACTCCTGTTAATATCAAAACAAAAATCAGTTTTCCGTACATTTTTCAAAGATTTACAACAATTTCCTACTGAAGTTAAACTATTACTAACATTCGACAGTATTAATCTTCCCGATAAGTTATTGATAAGCGTCTCTCTCTGCCAATATCAAAAGATAAAAGATGCAACATTGAATTTGTTTCGAAACTTTTAAGATAAAATATTATCTTTGCAACTGTTCTGAGTATATTGTCTACTTTTTTAACCTAAATTTTAAAAATAAATATTGACTCGACTATCAGCTAGTTTTTGAAACGCATTTTAATTCCACGTTAAGTCTCATTTTACTCCCAGCTAGTTTTTGAAACGCATTTTAATTTTAATTCCACGTTAAGTCTCATGCTATCTCTTTTTGTATTCTTTAGGGTGACAGTCACAGTTATATTTGCATGTGTCATTTACTTCTAAAATGTGTTTCGGATACATGTTGTAAGTCAAAAATGGTTGTTTGCTTTCAAAAATAGTAATTTGAAGAGCGAGAAAACGAAAACACAAGTTAAGCAAGGTCGATCCTTGCCAGTGTTGGGTGGGTCTCGTTTTTTCGACCTTCTCTTTTTAAAAGAACTAGCGAAACCCGCGCAACTTCGTTTGCGTGTATCCTGCTTGTATTATCTATTTCAAAAACCGCATCAAAATTTTAAAGATCTAAACATACATTAGGACAGACAGACAGATAGCGCGACTACATTTTATACTATGTAATGAAGAAGTAGAAGCACTGAAAACAAATCACAAAACTCTCCTTTGCGGGAATCGAACCCACATCATTCTGCCAACTGAGCCAGCATTCCCAAATAGCCAGCACAATATATCAGCGGGATTTATTTATAATCACAATCCGTTCAGCCTTGCATTTAATATTATGATGGTATTGCAAAAATAGTTTTTATGTTTTGTTTAATAAAATTATTTCTGATCGATGCCAATAACTGAGTTAAGATTTAAAAGTATGTTTTGAAGATTCCAATGTAATATTTTTCAATGTCAATTTATTTTGGCTGTGAACGTAATCTCGACTGACGGGCTTTCAATAAACTCAATAATAAAGGATGTCAGGCCAAACCTTATTTTTGATACTTAAACTCATAGAACAGCAGTTTCCAGGAGGTCCCGGGTTCGAATCCCAGTCGGCTCATGATGAAAAACGAACTTTTTCTGATTGGCCTCGGGTCCATGGAATTATCTGTAATGCATTTTGTTATAAAATATAGTATCGTTGAGTTAGTATCCCATAACACAAGTTTCGAACTTACTTTGGGACTAGCTTAATCTGTGTGAATTGTCCCTATTTATAAAAAAAAATGGTGCTACCCTAGACAACCTGTTTTTTTTTAGTATATAGTAGGCAAACGACGATCATGGGGAATATTTCCTATGCTCTAGTCATACCAGACCCGCGACAACGCCAGCAAAAAATTCGCCGCTGTTTGTGCAGTTTTTGATAAACAACACTTCTGATAGAATTCGTCGCTGTTGGTGCGTCGACTACGTACTGTCGACGTGGTAACAGCGAAATAAGAGAGGTAGGGCACAGCGGATAATCCGCTCAAATCGGAGCAGCCCGTCTGGGGAAGGACCTCCACCTTACAGAAGATCGTAGCCAAATAGCATTGGTCTCGGCCATGTTGTGTTCCTACGGTGAGTAAGGTCTCCAGAGCTCCACTTTTGGCAACGCGTGAGTGATACCCCCGGTATTGCTTACGTCTATAGGCTACGGTGACGGCTTATAAAAAAAATTAAAAAAAACAGCGACCAATTCACAAAAACACGTCCACGATGCTATACACATTGAAAAATGGAATGCGATCGTCCGAGCCTTAATTCATAGAGGTCACGACAGTCACTACCCTCAGTAATGAGGACCACGACTCAAGGAGGAGGAGACGACACAGGTCGACTGATGGTTAGCAATATAAGCCTTTGTTTTAATTTTTTTATTGTTTTGAATTCATTATAAGCCCTTTTTCCCTTAGTTAGGTTAAGAATAGAAAATAAATAAAATCAGGCTGTATATGCGTGAATCAAATCACAATCTTCTCTATCGCTAGGATGAAGAGCAACTTAACCATCACGGTATTAAACTAGAAATTAACAAAAACAAAGTATTTAAAACTATTACTCTGTTGTGTGCTTTGTTGAAAATTCATAACTTTGCGAATGGTTTATTTTCAGAGGGAGCTAAAATATTAAAGCAGTTAAATTTTAGCTAAATTTTCAATGCATACAAAACGTGACCTATTTTGTGTGCTCTGCAAACAGGGTGGTTTCTTTGGTCAAATATTAAAATTTTGTTTATTACTTCTATTGATACACCATTAAAATATGAATGTTTGTGAAGATATAGGTATTGGAAATAGATCTTTGTTTTATGACCTGACTACATTAGCGGGCTACGAATATGTGGTCTGGTAGATCTCGTTGCAACGCGTAGTATTGCATATTCGCTCCAACTTTTTCAACACTTGTGAGAAGGGCGCATTTACACAATGCATTAATTTACACCGTACCTGTTGTACCAGAGCAGGTCGACCTTTACATATTGGACATTGTACCATTTTTAAGTTCTATGTCATAAGAGCCAAAATTGTTCTGCAAGTGTTAAGCTCGACGTGCTCCTGTACCTACGTACGGCAGACGCGCGCAAATTTTCACATCGTCAAACATTGACTACATACAGACATATCAATGTCGTTCAATCAAAATGCGCCTTATATAAATAAATAAATAAAAACCGACTTCTGTCACCCATAGACAACAACTGAGATCGACTGCTTAACGTGCCCTTCGAAGCACGGAGAGGCTCGAGATAACGAAACCCATCCAAACACTGGCTAATGTCGATATTGCTTACCTTGCACGTTCTTTTAGGCTGCGACACACAGCGACATCATCGAGTTGCTCCGAAAGCATAAAATAACTTAATTAAAATATGCTGTCCTTATCTTTGGCTTAATTCTAGGTACCCTTCCATCCGTCAGTAAATTTTATACTATATCAAAGTTTAAAATATACCATAAATCAACTGAGCAAAGTCCTTATTCGATTTTAATTAAACGTAACGACGTCCTTAAGTCATCAGGCCTGTAAAGCCCGGTGCACAACGCCATTGTACATTAATGAACAGTGTGGAAAATATATGCACACATACTGTACCAAATAAGATTATAACCATCGCAAAAATAGAGTAGTAGGGCATCTCCGGGGTTCTAGGAGAAATAACGTAGGGCTGTCACTCTTATTTTTAGTGTTTGAAAAACGCGGGGCCAGTCTGTATATCAAAAAATACATTATAATATTTCACTAGATACGTTTCCTACAAGTAGACAAGGAGCTCACTAAAACTTTTTACTATGGTATATATAACCTACTACCCTATACTTCTAACAAACAGTTTCAATCTCATCTCAAAATCACGCACTATCTTGTTCAATTCTTATTTTGTATTATATGAGTGTGACAACGCATGAGATTGACATGAGATTGTAGTTGTTTGTGTTACGAGAATTGGGGCTGGTCTGATCTTATCGTCAACGCCGACTTTATATTTTAGATTTAACTAGTTGCTTCCTGCGGGCGCGGCTTCGCCCGCACAATTTTTTTTTTTTTTTCTTGACGATGTTGTGCAAGCTAGTGAATCGCTAACGGGATACGCTTCACCAGCAACATTGGTTTTACGTGGGCGAGGTGTCAACCCGCCGCACAACCCCCGAAATGCTGGAGGACCACACCCGTCGTTGGTCAGCGAGTCCATCGGACTTAGCCGGTTAGTGTAGCTAGGCTGTACTACCGATCATTCCCCTATCCGCCACCTTGGGGACGCTCCCCTACGCTGTGAGGGCCAGCGCGGGGCGCCCGTACAATTAACCTATGTTGGGCTCTGTACCCCTAACAATATGTATACAAATTTTCATATTGATCGGCTGCTTAGTCAAGCCGTGAAGGGATAATAAACCAACTCACTTTCTCATTTATAATATAGTATGATATAATTTTGCTACGAGAAAACAGCACTATTTAAATTGTCATTCCGCATACCTATACTACAATGTTTTATGTACCTACCTAGTTTTACATTTTATAAAAAAAAAATATTTTAAAGAAATGTACGACCTATTTTTAAGTGACAAAAATGTAACTGGTTTTCTTTCGCTATTTGTATATTACCAGTGATTATTTTGTTTTTGTTGCTAAAATGATGGTAGCATGTAGAGAAGATCATTAAAACATTATAGTGTATTGTACACTTTGGAATGAGTCAATCTCTCTAAATAAACGATTTGATTCTTTTGAATAGGATTAGCCCTTTCACAGAATATCGACGTAATTAATGGTGATATGACTCCGTGTTAAGCCGGCTTTTCACTATGGGATGTAATATATATTACATCTTGAGCTTTATATTACATCCCGCGATTGACGTTCAGTGTGAACCGTCTCGTACAAAATGTATGACGAGCTATAAAACATTATATCTCAAGATGTAATATATATTATATTATATCCCGTAGCGAAAAGCCGGCTGAAAATATCGCTCGAAAAAATATTTATAGTTTGGGATGTAACATATATTATAGCGCACTGTGAACGGTCTCGTACAAAATGTATGACGAGCGATAAAACATTATATCTCAAGATGTAATATATATTATATTATATCCCGTAGCGAAAAGCCGGCTGAAAATATCGCTCGAAAAAATATTTATAGTTTGGGATGTAACATATATTATAGCGCACTGTGAACCGTCTCGTACAAAATGTATGACTAGCGATAAAACATTATATCTCAAGATGTAATATATAATATATTATATCCCGTAGCGAAAAGCCGGCTGAAAATATCGCTCGAAAAAATATTTATAGTTTGGGATGTAACATATATTATAGCGCACTGTGAACCGTCTCGTACAAAATGTATGACTAGCGATAAAACATTATATCTCAAGATGTAATATATATTATATTATATCCCGTAGCGAAAAGCCGGCTGAAAATATCGCTTGAAAAAATATTTATAGTTTGGGATGTAATATATAATATATCTCAAGATGTAATATATATTATATTATATCCCGTAGTGAAAAGTCGGCTTTACGTACGATGAGCGCCGGAAACGGTATTCTTATACTCTTTCTGCTTCCTCTCCTCCTCTCCATTAATCTTTATGAAAACCCGGGCGAAGTTAAAAGACGTGCCAACATGCGGAGTGACGTAGTCAAAGTCTGAAGTGCAAAAAACATTTTCCACACTACTCATTCTTGTCTATGACGCCGCCCTTAATTAGGGCTGCTTGCGTGAGTTACCCGCTTAATGTGCGCTAAATAATTTGATGGGTTAGGTTCATAGAGTCTAAATTGCAAAAAGGTATTTTATTTTTATCTTCTCGTGTAGGTCTGGGAGTGATGTCTCGGTTTTATGGACACAATGAAATGAAGTCGCTTAGAAAACTAGACTTTCTTATGCCCTTTTGTCTAGTTATCTTTTTAGGGTTCCGTAGCTAAATGGCAAAAAACGGAACCCTTACCGATTCGTCATGTCTGTCTGTCCGTCCGTGGGTCACAGCCACTTTTTCCGAAACTTTAAGAACTATACTGTTGAAACTTGGTAAATAGATGTATTCTGATGAACCGCATTAAGATTTCACACAAAAATAGAAAATAAAAACAAAAAATTTTGGGGGTTTCCCCATACTTAGAACTGAAACTCAATTTTTTTTTTCATCATCTATGGATAGGTCTTCAAAATGATATTGAGGTTTCTAATATCATTTTTTTTCTAAACTGCGCGAGAGACACTTCCAAAGTGGCAAATGCGTGTCCCCCCAAACGGCCATAAAAATTAAATCCACTGCAATCACTCAACCACATGCTTGTTATAAAATTTCCAACTGACATGTTATTTAAAATTATCTAAAAATGCTTACATTTCATTTACAAAGTTTTAGGTGGAGGCGATTCATCATTCGGCGAGCAAATAAAACTGGGAACAAATGAAAATTAAGGAAGTATTACGCTGTTTCATCGTTTTTCATATCCCTAGCGAAGTTAGGTTTAAATTAAAAACATGTGTACCATGATTTATTTTAAAACATGAGAATGCACATTTAAAAATAACACTTTTAACTTTTAAACTTACAAGCTTATCCCCGCAGCTTTGTTCGCGATTAATTTTATGACATAGATTTCGTTTGAGAAAAACAACCCATAGCGCGACTTGTACCGCCATCTGTTGGCCTATATTAACAGTTAGGATGCAGCGCCATCTATATTAGAGAAAATAATTTCCCTTTGGAATGACATACTTTCACGAGATAAAATGTAGCCTATGTTCGGTTCTGTACCCCTGACAATATATAGGTATACTTTTCATAATGATCGGCTGCTTACTCAAACAAATGAGTTTGTTTGTTTGAGATCTTTCTCATTTATAATATTAGTTATGCACAAAACCTTGTTTTTGTTTGACGGAATTAGTCGACAGTTTTTGATAAACAAAACGTTTGATAGAATTCGGCGCTGTTTGTACGTCTACGTACTGTCGATGCACAAACAGCGACGAATTCAATTCGTGAATTACGGCTCTATTGTCGTAACAAAAATCGTTCGAATTTCATGTCAATCTCAATCAGTATCCGAATACGGAATTCGAATTTTGTCTACCAGCCACATCACCGTGTACAGTCGCCTCGAGGATAGCAAGACCATCTTTATGATGATTTTTGGTTGCAACATCCAACATCCTAGTGGACACATGTCATGTGGCTCTAATAAACAAAAGCCCTGTTTGGTAACAAAGAAAAGGACGGAGTTGACAAAAATCCGCTTACAAGATGTGCAAGCGATTTTTTTCTAAAATGGTCCTCCTATCTTCGAGGCCACCGTACCTATGGGTAATATATGTTGCATCTAACAAGGTTACACATTCTAGGACTTTAATATGAATATCAAGGATATCCCACTTATCATGGCACATAATAATCTGTTATCTACACTGGGCGTCAAAAATAAGTAGTACAGTTTTAAAATTGCATTTACTCTTAAACTATAGAAGTTAGAGTTTTGAAATAAAAGTCATTTTATAGCAAATTTAACAAAGTTTTCTAAAAATAATATTTTATTTAGCATTAGTAAAGTTTTACACTGAAAATTTAGAAAAAACTAAAAAGCTAACCATTTTGAAGGAACTATCAAGCACTTAATTTTTACGTTTTGGGCCTTGTTCCCACTTTGGTAACTTGTGTTGCCGCCTCGGGCTCTGATGACAGCTTGGAGCCGATTTAGCATGCTGAACACTAAGTTTCGGAGGCGGTATTGGGGAAAATTCACCCATTCTTCTATCAGGCATGCTTTAGAGCCCTGAGGGTAGCGGGGGGTGGTCTGCGTCTTCTGACTAGCCTCTCAACCTCATCCCAGGCGTGTTCAATCGGGTTAAGATCTGGGCTTCTTGATGGCCAAGCCATCAAGCTGATGCCAACGTCCTGAATGTACTTTTGTACGAGGTGAGCGGTGTGTGGCCGGGCGTTATTATGCATTAGTATCGCTCCATCACCCATATTTACTAAATATAGCCCTGCATACTCGTTAAGGATCTCTAATGCATATCTTTCACCAGTCAGAGTGCCATTTTCTATGACCACTAGCTCTGTGCGACCCTCTGAAGAGATGCCAGCCCATACGTGTACAGAGCCTCCGCCGTATAGAACTCTTTCCGAGATGCAACCTTGAATGTATCGCTCACCAGGTCGCCTGTATACTCTCCGCCTTACATCGGAAGTGAATAAAGAAAACCGAGACTCATCTGTGAACAAAACTCTTGTCCATTCTTCTTCGCCCCATTGTACGTGTTGACGGGCGTAGCGTAGTCTTGCTACTCAATGCCCTGTCTCAAGTTTGGGGCTATTTGCTGGCCTGTACGACTTCAGGTTGGCTTCAGCAAGTCTTCTCCTCACTGTACTCTCACTATCGTAGTCTCTTCGGGTCTGAAGAAGCTGTTGCTGGACCTCAACTGCATTAAGGTGACGATTTCTTAACACAGTCAAGACAATTAAGCGGTCTTCTCGGGTACGAGTGCACCTGGGTCTGCCATTACTTAGTCTCCTTAGATGGTTTCCAGTCTCTTCGTACCTTTGCTTTACTTGTTGGATCGTTCTTAGAGTTACACACAACGTTCTTGCAGTACGACGCATACTGATGCCTACTTCGAGAAAAGTTATGATTCTTGCACATTCTTCTGGTGAAAGAGGTATGATTAGTAAAGTTTACTCGCTGAAGACACATTTGCTTTTGAATTGCAATTGATTTATCAGCAATAAAGAAAACAATAAAAAACAAAAGTACAAGCCAACATTTTAAAAAAATAGTGTTTTTATTTATTAAGTTTTTTTTCAGTCAATCTTTAAAAAATGATATTATGCATGACGTTTTTATTAAATGAAATTAAATTGTCTTTTAACTTTTTTTTATTTCAAAGGTCTAGCTTCTGTAGTTTAGGAGATATTGCAATTTTAAAACTGTACTACTTATTTTTGACGCCCAGTGTAGTTGGAGCCTCCCCACAAAATCCGGGTAAGTGTATGATCCCCTATAAATCTGGAGTAACGATGACTATGTACTGCGGATGTCACAGACCAACTATCTAATAGACGTTTGTTCTGTCATTCACAGTCCATGAAAGATAAATCTCATCTACAAAAAACTTTGATTGTGCAAAATCAAAATGTATTTATTCTGTGGGCTCTCGCGGGCTCTGACAGTTTCGGAAATGCATTTTAATCCTACATTCAGTCTTGAGCTATCTCTGTTTTTCTTATTTAGTTTGACAGTGACAGCTATAATTTAATATGGGTCATTAAGATTTAAAATTCGTGTCAGAAATTGGCTGTTAGACACATCATTTCTCTACCAGCATTTTAGAATCATTGACGGGAAGAAACTCCGAAAAAATCTCTGTCAATATAAGTCTTGCCATGCAATAAATAATAAATTAAATAAAACTTATTGATTACATTGAAAGTGTACAATCCTAACTAATATTATAAATGAGAAAGTGAGTTTGTTTGTTTGTTATTCCTTCACGGCTTGACTAATCAGTCGATCATTATGAAAATTTGCATACATATTGTCAGGGGTACAGAGCCAAACATAGGCTACTTTTTGTCCCGTGAAAGTATGTCATTCCACTAGGAATTTTTTTTTCCATTATAGAGTGCGGTGTATGGGATGCTAGCGGCCAACAGATGGCGCCACAAGTCGCGCGATGGGTTCTTTTGTTGTCAAACGAGATCTATGTCATAAAATTACCCGCGAGCGAAGCCTCGGGGAAAAGCTAGTACATCATAAAAGAAAAATATAATAGGTAAATAAAAAGATTTTTTGAGATGGACCCGAGGACGACGACGTCCTAATGAGTCCTTCAAAAACATCAATACACAAAAAAATAATGAATCAAACACGGATAACTTACAGTGCATTACCAATAAGGCCATAGTTAATTTTTACGTGATCGTCTACATTTTAGTTGGTCTGCGCCGAAAAATCTTTGTGCCTTAGTGAAAACTTTATCAAGATGGGTTACGACAATGAGTCCATTTGGTGGAAATCTCTTTTATGATCGCCTTTGTTCAATCTGTGTCTGTGTATTTGATTTATGTCCAAATCTTTATACACGAAAAATGGATGCACTTACAGCACTCCGAAATATTTTATTCCGAATTTGGATCTGTTCGAAATGTTAACTTAAAATTCTGATAGCCATTCATTTCAATTTCTGAAACACATTTTTAAAGTTAATGACAAAATTATATCTGTCACTGTCATCTTAAATATAAAAGAGAAAATCACTGACTGATTCATCACGAAATCTCCGAAACCACAAGTGCCAGGAGTCTCAAACTTTGCATGGGGGTTCCTTTTGAGGCGTAGGTGCTCACTAAGAAAGGATTTTTGGAAATTTATCCCCTAAGGGGGTAAAACGGGGGCGCAAAGTTATTATGAAACTTTGCCGTTTTTGAAGATATTTAAATGAAATTCAGCATTAAGGTTCTTTATTGAAAGGCATGAAACACGAGTAAAATATTTTTCTCAAAAATCATCCCTTAGGGGGTTAAACGGGGGTGCAAAGTTAGTATGAAACTTTGCCGTATTTGAAGTTATTCGAATGAAATTCAGCATGAAGGTTCTTTATTGAAAGGCATGAAACACGAGTAAAATATTTTTCTCAAAAATCATCCCTTAGGGGGTTAAACGGGGGTGCAAAGTTAGTATGAAACATTGCCGTTTTTGAAGTTATTTGAATGAAATTCAGCATGTAGGTTCTATATTAAAAGGCATGAAACACGAGTAAAATATTTTTCTCAAAAATCATCCCTTAGGGGGTTAAGTATGTATTTAGAGATACATATAACCACAGAACACAAAGAAGCGAATTTGTAGCTACAAACAATCTGTAGTTCTTTATTGTTGAGGAGCACGATGAGGCCGAGGAGCTCGATGGCGTCACTGTAAGTCGCACTCTAATATGAAGACTTGAAATAAGTCAAGCGACCTTAGCCAATGTTTGGATGGGTTTCGTTATCTAGAGCTTCTCCGTGCTTTGGAGAGCACGTTAAGCCGTCGTCGTTCCCGGCTGTTATCGGTAGATGACAGTCGTTAAGCCAAGTCGGTGGCCTTCGGGCGGTTTGAAAACACCGGCCTCTGCCAACCCGCATTGGAGCAGCGTGGCAGAGCACGCTCTAGTCTATATAGATAAAAGAGAAAATCACTGACTGATTCATCACGAAATCTGCGAAACTACAAGTGCCAGGAGTCTCAAATTTGCACGGGGGTTCCTTTTGGGGCGTAGGTGCTCACTAAGACTGGATTTTGCGAAATTCAACTCCTAAGGGGGTGAAACGGGGGTGCAAAGTTAGTATGAAACTTTGCCGTTTTTGATGTTAATACGAATGAAATTCAGAATGAAGGTTATTTGCTGAAAGGCATGAAACATGAGTAAAATATTTTTTCAAAATTCATCCCTTAGGGGGTTAAACGGGGCGAAAAGTTAGTATGAAACTTTGTTCTTTTTGAAGTTATTCCAATGAAATTCAGCATAAAGGTTCTTTATTGAAAGGCATGAAACAAGAGTAAAATATTTTTCTTAAAAATCATCCATTAAGGGCAGTAAAACGGGAATGCAAAGTTGGCCAAGAGTCTCAAATTTTGCATGGGGCGTAGATGCTCACTAAGAAAGGATTTTTTAAAATTCTCACGGGAAAGGGAGTAATAGGACTGCACGTGTGTTATTGTGGGCGCTCAACCTAGAACACTAGAATTTTGTATTGAGGTTCCCTTTATTAAGTAGACACGGACTAAGACGGGATTTTTTTAAATTCCTACAGATTCAATTATCAGGGGCGATAATTGAATCAAGAAAGCTGAGATTTTGTATTGAGGATCCCTTTAAGAAGTGGATAATAACAAAGACAGGGTTTTTTAAAAATCCTACGGGAACAGGAATAATAAGACTACACGTGTATTATCGGGGGCGCTCAACCTAGGAAGCTGAGATTTTGTATAGAGGTTCTTTTATGATGTAGACAAGGATAAAGACGGGATTTTTTTAATTCCCACGGGAACGGGATAAATAGGACTGGACGTGTTTTATTGTGGGCGCTCAACCTAGAACGCGGATTCGAAATAATTAGACTACGCGTGTATTATCGAAAGCGATTAACCTGAAAAGCTGATTTTTTAAATAGAGATTTCCTTTATTTATTTATTTAAACTTTATTGACCACAATATAAGGGTACAAAAGGCGGACTTAACGCTAACAGCATTATCTACCAGTCAACCTTTGGGTAGTGCAGATATACATGAATGCGGTTATAAAATAAATTATGATTATTATACTTTATGATGTTGACAAGCATAAAGTCGTTTTTTTTTTAAATTCCCACGGGAACGAAATTATTGGTATTTTTGCTTGACCACGCGGGCGGAGCCGCGGGTAACAGCTAGTACTTAATAAGAAAAACCTCAGAGAAACAGAGATACCTAGCTTTAGACTTAATGTGGAATTAAAACTTAAATGCGTTTTAGAAAGTGCCTGTTAATGTTTTAAAACCCCAAATATACAAGTCCAATCTAACGTAAGCCGGATTCTTATAAATCCTAAATAGAATTACTTAATTAAAATTAAACAGTTTAATTAAATTTGCGGTTTTAATTAATTAACATTTATATGCTAACTGTATCATAAAATGTTATCTTTGTACATACAAAAGAAACGTTTTATACGTATGTACATATTAATTAATGAAATGCATATGTATGAGGAATACTCGGGCGGGGGATCGAACCCGCATACCATTACTCGTGTGGTCGTATTCTATCTGTTAGTTACGATTTGGTTTATCTTATCAAACGCTATTATAAATGCGGCAGTGAGTTTTCACGCCTTAACCAATATTTCTGAAATTTGCAACAACATTTTCTCGAAACCCATGAACATTTTGTTTGTTAAAAGGAAAATGTTTTTTCTATTATTTTATTTTTTTTGTTCGTCATTTTTCCAATCTTTTTTAAAATTATCCTGCTATTCGGATTGGGATGGAGACAAATATAACTAATCAATATCGAGAATCAGTCCGGCCGTTCAAGTGTTATAAGAGTTGGAAAAAATCCGACTAGGTTTTGTATTATCTATTTTATTTATTCCACTATATTCACCTGGGGGAATAAAGTGGAATATTTAGTGTCTTATTATCACCTTGGAATCATTACAAGATTTTTACGTGATCGTTTATAATTTACCTATAAATTGTTTAACTAGCACCCTGCCCCGGCTTTTCACGGGTGTTAGTAAGTTTCCTAATATTTTTGAAATTATAATGTACCCTATGTCACCCGGGCATAGAGTAGTGCAGCTTGGGCAACGGTGAAAGACTTTTTTAAATCGGTCCAGTACTTTCGGAGCCTTTTCCATGCAAAAAGCAAATCAAATTTTTCCTCTTTATCATAAACTAGCTTTTGCCTGCGGCTTCGCTCGCGTTAAATTTCGGGTAACACTGTTCCCCTTTCGTAGGTATTTTTCGTGGGTAACAAAGAGTCTGTGTACCGATTTTTAGCTTCCTACATTGAAAACTGTGAAAAGTCCCATATAAAATATTTTTACCTCCTCTTTTAGGAGTTGGGGGCACATTTCCAAAAAAAATTTTACTTAATTTTTTTGTTAGTCACACACAAATAGTAAGCATACCAATTTTTAGCTTTCTATCTTGAAAATTGCGGAATGCTCCATGCTAACTTCCACCCCCCATTTTAGGGAAGTGGGGGGTTAGACAGAGACAAAAAGTAGCCTGTGTCACTCTCCATCCCTTCAACTATCTCCACTTAAAATATCACGTCAATTCATCGCTCCGTTTTGCCGTGAAAGACAGACAAACAAGACACACTTTCCCATTTATATTATTAGTATGGATTAATAAAGATATTATAATGAATAATACAATAAATAAATAATTATTTATTACTGTAATGTAAAATAATCTTTGATTGACGGGAGAAAGTGGCTGTGAGGTATTCCGTGAATAAATATTAGGTTTTTTGTAAACTTAGAAAGTATCAGAGAAGGTCTAGACTCATTACTACCTACCATTTAGTTTTAAATCAGATCCGTTGATCTCCTGGTGTTTGGAACCAGGGGCCCGATTCTACTAACACAAATGGACCAATGGACTAACATAATGTTTAACTTATTGTTTATGTCCATAACAAATGTCAAAAACTATTCATCTGATACACTATCGGCATTCTTTTAAGACATGATTAAGACATCATTGAGAGTCCATTGGTGCATTTGTGTTAGTAGAATCGGGCCCCAGGCGTGGTCGTAGCGGTTTTGTAGGTGGATTTAACTTTGTGCAGAGGTTAGAAACCTTAATTTAATTCGAAACCTTAATAAATTAAGTGGGTAGTAAGTAAATTGAAAAGGAAAATCCACAAATGTCATGACATGACATTACAAAATTTGTACTTTGTGGGTTGAAATTGGATATGTGGAAAGTTAATACCATGTAACGAATTACATAACGTCTAATCCTTATCTGAGCAAAGGCAAAGGCAGTATAAATAAATAAATGTATAGGGACAAGGGCGAAGGAGCTCGATGGCGTCGCTGTGTATCGTATTCTAATATGAAAACACAAGTTAAGCTACGTCGACCCTAGCCAGCGTTTGGATGGGTTTCGTTATCGCGAGCTTCTCTGTGCGTCGGAGGGCACGTTAAGCCGTCGCGTCGGTCCCGGCTGTTGTCGATGGATGATAGTCGCTAAGTCAAGTCGGTGGCCTTTGGGCGGTTTGAAAACACCGGCCTCTGCCAATCCGCATTGGTGCAGAGTACGCTCTAATCACCTTCGATTGAAGGGAGACCCTTATCCCAGCAATGGGATGATTATGGGTTGAAATGTGATGTATGTGATAGGGACAAATCACACAGATTGAGCTAGCCCCAAAGTAAGTTCGAAACTTGTGTTATGTGATACTAATTCAACGATATTATATAATTTTATAACACATACATGTATAGATAAATATTCAAAACCCGAGGCTAATCAGAAAAAGTTCGTTTTCCATTATGACCCGACCGGGATTCGAACCCGGGACCTCCTGGGTGGCGGGCAGGCATGGTAACCATTGCGCCACGGAGGTCGTCAACCAATGAAAGAGATGATCAGGGTAAATAACTAATAAAAGATTTTTGTTCTACGTAGTTCTTCTTCTTTCTTCTGTGGTGTTGGATTAGTTGGCAGTACGCTTCACTATCCGTCGCCATTCCTCTCAATCTGTTCCCGAACATTAAGGGCAGTTTTCTGATCGGTCCAGCGCATCGGTGATCTTCCGCGTGGACTTGTACCTTCCACCTTTCCCTGTACCACAAGGCGTTTATTAATTACAAAGTAGTTACAATATGATAAATTAAATTTCGAGTAAATCCCTATACAAAAGTCACGACTGTTAGAAAAAAATCGGCTAGGCTTAAATGGGATTGGGCTGGTCACGTCTGCCGTATGAATGGGGAGAGATGGGCTTGCACTCTAACCTGGGTACCACGCGACGGGCACCGAAAGAAGGGCAGACCAAGGATGAGATGGTCGGACGACATCGGGACCTTTGATAGGGACTGGTCCGTGACAGCTCTGAACTGGGACGTGTGGAGGGGAGGCTTTTGCCCAGCAGTGGGACAATCCCTTCACGCAATATTTAGAAAACTTGAATCATATTTAAGGCCCACTCGCACATCTCAGAAGATCAAATAGCATTGGTCTCGGCCATACTGTGTTCCAACGGTGAGTAAGGCCTCCAGAGCTCCACTTGTGGTGGTTGGGAGGGTTGGCAACGCGTGAGTGATACCCCCGGTATTGCAAGCGTCTATAGGCTACAGTGATGCTTACCATCGGGCCGTATGCTTGTTTGCCACCTTGGTAGCATAAAAAACATCTCTTTTATTAACTGACTGACTAATAGACTTTAAAAACTATGTACCTATATTTTTTTAATTCAAATTTTCGATACGCTATGGCGCTGTGTGTCACTCTAAACGAACACACAAGTCAAGCAACGTCGTCCTTGTCCGATGCTTGGATGGGTTTCGTTATCGGTGCCAGCTGTTGTCGATGTCAACAGTCGTTAAATCAAGTCGGTAGGCAATTTTATAGCATTGGCCTCTGTCAATTTGTATTGGCAGCGTGGCAGAGCACACTCATCATGCATCAACATCCTCTTCAATTGAAAAAAGACCCGTATCCCTTATGAGTTGATATGGTAAATAGAAAATTCAAATAGCATTCGTCAATAAATACGAACTGTAACTTTGTCCGTCGATACGTCCAAGCAAACATTAATATTTGCCCAACCAACCTTGGCTTGACAATCAGAAGTAATGGCCAATATTATTTTATCACACATCTGCACAAATATTTGTTGAGAATAATTCGTATATTTGTCAATAGGAGGGAATCCATGCGTGAATTCTAGATAGCGCTAACCTTAACGTAGAATTCGGATACTTTGTACTTATTACTTTAAACACACTTAAATGTGCTTAAGCATAGGCCTCATCTTAAGGTAGAATTCGGATACCTTGTACTTATTACTTTAAACACACTTAAATGTGATTAACCATAGCACTAACCTTAAGGTAGAATTCGGATACCTTGTACTTATTACTTTAAACACACTTAAAAGTGCTTAACCATAGCCCTAACCTTAAGGTAGCCCCGCGCTGGCCCTCACAGCGTAGGGGAGCGTCCCCAAGGTGGCGGATAGGGGAATGGTCGGTAGTACAGCCTAGCTACACTAACCGGCTAAGTCCGATGGACTCGCTGACCAACGACGGGTGTGGTCCTCCAGCATTTTGGGGGTTATGCGGCGGGTTGACACCTCGCCCACGTAAAACCAATGTTGCTGGTGAAGCGTATCCCGTTAGCGCTTCACTAGCTTGCACAACATCGTCGAAAAAAAAAAACCTTAAGGTAGAATTCGGATACCTTGTACTTATTACTTTAAACACACTTAAATGTTTTTAAGCATAGCCCTTACCTTAAGGTAGAATTCGGATACTATGTACTTATTACTTTAAACACACTTAAAAGTGCTTAACCATAGCCCTATCCTTTAGGTAGAATTCGGATACCTTGTACTTATTACTTTAAACACACTTAATTGTGCTTAACCATAGCGCTAACCTTAAGGTAGAATTCGGATACCTTGTACTTATTACTTTAAACACACTTAAATGGTGCTTAAGCGTAGCCCTACCTTAAGGTAGAATTCGGATACCTTGTACTTATTACTTTAAACACACTTAATTGTGCTTAACCATAGCGCTAACCTTAAGGTAGAATTCGGATACCTTGTACTTATTACTTTAAACACACTTAAATGGTGCTTAAGCGTAGCCCTACCTTAAGGTAGAATTCGGATACCTTGTACTTATTACTTTAAACACACTTAATTGTGCTTAACCATAGCGCTAACCTTAAGGTAGAATTCGGATACCTTGTACTTATTACTTTAAACACACTTAAATGGTGCTTAAGCGTAGCCCTACCTTAAGGTAGAATTCGGATACCTTGTACTTATTACTTTAAACACACTTAATTGTGCTTAACCATAGCGCTAACCTTAAGGTAGAATTCGGATACCTTGTACTTATTACTTTAAACACACTTAAATGGTGCTTAAGCGTAGCCCTACCTTAAGGTAGAATTCGGATACCTTGTACTTATTACTTTAAACACACTTAATTGTGCTTAACCATAGCGCTAACCTTAAGGTAGAATTCGGATACCTTGTACTTATTACTTTAAACACACTTAAATGTGCTTAAGCATAGCCCTACCTTAAGGCAGAATTCGGATACCTTGTACTTATTACTTTAAACACACTTAAATGTGTTTAAGCATAGTCCTAACCTTAAGGTAGAATTCGGATACCTTGTACTTATTACTTTAAACACACTTAAAAGTGCTTAACCATAGCCCTAACCTTAAGGTAGCCCCGCGCTGGCCCTCACAGCGTAGGGGAGCGTCCCCAAGGTGGCGGATAGGGGAATGGTCGGTAGTACAGCCTAGCTACACTAACCGGCTAAGTCCGATGGACTCGCTGACCAACGACGGGTGTGGTCCTCCAGCATTTTGGGGGTTATGCGGCGGGTTGACACCTCGCCCACGTAAAACCAATGTTGCTGGTGAAGCGTATCCCGCTAGCGCTTCATTAGCTTGCACAACATCGTCGAAAAAAAAAAAACCTTAAGGTAGAATTCGGATACCTTGTACTTATTACTTTAAACACACTTAAATGTGTTTAAGCATAGCCCTAACCTTAAGGTAGAATTCGGATACTATGTACTTATTACTTTAAACACACTTAAAAGTGCTTAACCATAGCCCTAACCTTAAGGTAGAATTCGGATACCTTGTACTTATTACTTTAAACACACTTAAATGGTGCTTAAGCGTAGCCCTACCTTAAGGTAGAATTCGGATACCTTGTACTTATTACTTTAAACACACTTAATTGTGCTTAACCATAGCGCTAACCATAAGGTAGAATTCGGATACCTTGTACTTATTACTTTAAACACACTTAAATGTGCTTAAGCATAGCCCTACCTTAACCCTTACACGTTTATAAGTATTCCAAGGCTGTAAAAAGGATTTTGTTGATTTATATCTATTTATTATGGTCTAATTTAACATAAAAGTAATACATAAAACATACATTATGTATATTTTAGTGTTTTTGAGAAGGGGACAAATATGTCCCAATATGCGTAAAGGTATACATTTTTTTATGTACTGCAAAAAGAGTACTAGGAAGCTTCTATTATAAAATAAACAAAAAATGTAGGTTGAAACATAAAATATTTATTGTAGAAACTTATTAATAATACTAAATATACAATTCAATGATATTCAGCAAAACAATTACGTTCTGAAGTATAACACAAGTGAACATTACATGTAGAACATGTGTTATTGGTGCGATTTTCAACACGAATCTTTGCACACTGTACGCATCTTTTTCTGTTACCCACTTCTTCAGGAACTCCCATATCTGGATCTGTAGACCAATAGTTTCTGAATGTAGGTAAGCAATGGTATCCCATCACAAAGTTCATGCCGAAAAAAGCTTTAGCTTCTTCATTGGTCATGGTAAAAGATCGACCATTTTGTTCAGCATAACGAATGGATTCACGAACAACTATTTAATCTATTAATTTATCAAAGCCTGAAACTGCGTTGAAAATTTTTACAGGAGTCAGTTCCATATTTGAAGTGTTATCAAATATATACACTTCGCCGAAGTTGTTCCCGTCGATCTCACAAAAGTTGTACGGTAAATATAAGTTTTTTCGCCAGTTGAAAGAAGGAACAGTAATGTCAGGTAGTAGATTTTCAATCGAGTTCTCTTCTAGAGGTGTCGAGCTGGGTTCAATTTCAACAGTTGACATACCCGCATCCATGTCTTGCGCTAAAAAAGTTTGATCCTCTTCATCAAGGGGCAAACCATCTTTGTCGTCGCTGTTGTCAGCCATCAAGACCTCTATAATGTCGTTTGTCCGCAAAGAAAACTCTCTACGACGATTTGAAGACATATTCTATAATAAAAAATAAGAAAAAACTTAAAATAATAGCAACGCAAACAATATTGATAGTTTTAAGCAGGTCTCCTTTGATGAATACAGGGACACCCACGTCCCATTACATTTTTTACGTAATATGCTAATGTTTTTACTAAGGAAACAAAAAACATATAATAAAACAATTAGTATACTTACCAGTGATTATCAAAATGAAGAAAAACGGTCCGGAAACGTCACTATTTTGCAATAAAATCTTTTCAAAGTTGAAGTCTATCGAAACAAATATATCACTTTTCGCGCCGGTAACTTTTTTGACAGATACTTTTATTTTTCAGTATTGCCAGCGCGCAAACTTTAAAAGGTGCTATAAATATTAAAAATATAAATCTGAAAAAGGTTTTACTTTCCTAGTATTGCTGTAAATAGTAAAAATTGTGAGGGGACAAATATGTCCCTTATGCGTAAAAGGGTTAAGGCAGAATTCGGATACCTTGTACTTATTACTTTAAACACACTTAAATGTGTTTAAGCATAGTCCTAACCTTAAGGTAGAATTCGGATACCTTGTACTTATTACTTTAAACACACTTAAATGGTGCTTAAACCCATGTTAAACGTTCTAAAACATTGGTTAGGAACCTAGATTTAAGTGTTGACAAGGTTTGGTATGAAACCACTGTACAAATCTACATTGTTTCAAATCTCTATATCTAACAAAAGATTCAATTCTATGTAGAGCAGGTTTATTTATGACACTGCGGATTTACAATGCTCGTATATTTTTTTTGTAAAAATTGTAAAAGGGAAATCTGAATGTCATTCTGCTTCTGTTTCCGAAATAGTGGATGATTGTTGAAGTAATTAAACATTATCTTTGACTATAGAACGTGCCTGTGTAATCTCTAAATAAACGATTTAACTTTTCACTTTTGGTTTAATGAAAAAACAAGTTAGATACATTCAATACTAGTGTCGCATCACGTCACACCACGGTGTCCCTCACACAGGACAATAGGCAAGCCGTCGAAGCGTACAATTGACGTCTGTCGTATTGCGTACATCAATGATAGAATGGAACTAAACACCATTTCTACCACACAAAGATTTTTCCGATCGACTTCATTCAATTCCGCGTAATATACTGGGATATTCGTTTTCATGGAATCAAAACAACATAAAGCAAATAAAATTGGTTTGGTTGTTACATCGAGTAGTTTGTAAGTTTTTTTAATGCCACGTAGTTGGCAAACAAGCATACGGCCCGCCTGATGGTAAGCAACACCATAGCTTATAGACGCTTGCAATACCGGGGGTATCACTTACGCGTTGCCAACCCTCCCAACACCCCCAAGTGGAGAGCTCTGGAGACTTTACTCGCCTTAGGAACACAACATGGCCGAGACCAATGCTATTTGGCTACGATCTTCTGTAAGGTGGAGGTCCTTCCCCAAACGGGCTGATCCGGATTATCCGCTGTGCCCTATCTCTCTTAAAAACATGTATATGTCAAAGTATTAAATACAGCCTGATGGTGCGTTGTTAGTACCTTTGGCAACATTTGGTTCGATTTCTAACAAGTTAGTTAGTAAAGTATAAAGTTTCAAGAGAACGAATTAGGATTTACCATTAATTATAAATTGAAATTATACAGAATTGAAATTAATTAAAATTGCGATATCGTTGCAGGGTAAACTAGCAGGTCGCGTCCCAAACGCTGCTGTGCGAATTGTGTAGAATTGATTTAATTAATGTACAATTCTGAACGCAAAACAAAAAAAAATATTTTCAATGATAACCGCAAAGTGGTATAGAATTGGCACCTACCCGCATTTTTAATGAAAAACGGAAGGTTAATCATAAACTTGAAAGGCGCAAAGGGGGTCGACTGCAGTGCGTGCAGGCCACAGGTGGGGGGTGGTGACCACGCACCAACTAGCCAAATATATTGACCATTGCTTACGGTCAAGCATTCGTTATACTTTCTACACTTTCGCGAAGTTAATTGAAGGAATATTAAAGACGATGTAGGACGAAGAGCCAGTCTACACTAGTATTTTCTCAACTTTGCGAGAGAGTGTAATCTAATAATGATATTCATACGTGAAAAACATTTAATTTCTGAAATGCATTTTTAAATTTAAAGACACATTAAATTGTTGTTAGATTATGGAAGCTGTCATTATTAAACCAAAGAAAACAAAAAGATAGCTTGAACAATGACAGACAATGACAAGGTGGAATTTTAAAACTAGTTTCAGAACAATATAACGGCCGAGCAGCTTTTTTGCTCGACTTGGCGGGACATGATACCAAAGATGTAAATTAAAAATGTATGTTTTGAAGGTCTCTTCAAAGTAAGACGCATCGACATTGCGGGTAAACGCGACACCGGCGCTGTATATCATGCGTATTGCGCTACGTTAGATAGTTGGTCTATAATTCGACCCCTCTTGAATCTGTTCATCTCCCGGTTAGTCGGGAGCAGCGGGCGGCCGCGCCTGCTCGTCTGCGCGTTCGAAACGCAGCGGAAACGCGTGAAAAACGTCAACAAAACGTAAATAAATGTGTACTCGATATTATTGTGTAAATTGTGATGTGTAGTTTGTAGTGACCTGTGAGAAATGGATGGGGAGAACAGGATCATTTTAAACGTTGGTGGTATAAGGTAATTGAAACTTCAGTTTTTTCATATTTTTTTTCAGAGGGTAGTTTTTTTTAATGTTATACAGCAGACAAACAGGCAAGCTGGACACCTGATGGTAAGTGGTCACCGCCGCCTACGGACATCAGCAACATCAGGGGCACTACCAATGCGTTGCCCACCTCTGGCGAGACCTCTAATGTACCCCTTAAACAGTCCCATTTCATAATCCGAGGGAAACACAGAGGCTGGGAGCTCATTCCACAACCAGGTTGGTCGTAGGTACGAGCGTATCGCGAGCACTAAATGTGCATATAAGTATTAAATTAGGTAGGTACAGTCAACCAAAGAAAGAGGTGAGCAGGGTAAAGAACTAAGAACAAAGAGTTTTATGCTAATAATGTAAGAACTTTGTAATTTACACAGTACAATACTATTGATAAATAAAGAGTAAATACCTTCACGTATTATTTAGAAAACTGTTATCATATAATTACGGCCCTGGTGAAGTCTTTCATTGGCTGACTGTACAATTCAGTTGACTATTCAAACATTAGTTCAAACAGAGACTTTCAGTTATAATATACGTTTCAGTTACAATTTCGAACGGAAAATTCTTTAAATTTGAACACACTGCATATTTGAAGGTTTGTTGAATGAAAGCGAGAAATGCCTTGCCTCATGACAGTTAGGGCTCGTTTGATAGCAGTTACTACTTCTACTATTTTAGTGCTGAATTACATCTTTACATCGTATAAAAGCTTTCAAAAATGAAGTCGCTTCCTCTGTCTGTTCGCTTAAATCTTTTAAACTACTCAACTGGTTTTAATTTAATGCAGTTCAGCAATAGTACATTCAGTTTCTGAAATTGTTAAAGTTAATGACACATTAAAATATAGCTGTCACTAGCAAACTAAACAAGAAGAAAAGAGATTGACTTTAATGTGAAAATAAAATGAATGAATGATTTATTTTATTTATATATATATATATATATATATATATATATATATATAAAATGAAAACATCCAAGACCCGAGGCCAATCAGAAACAGTTCGTTTTTCATCGTGACCCGACCGGGGATCGAACCCGGGACCTCCTGGGTGGCGGTCTGGCGTGGTAACCATTACGCCACGGAGGTCGTAAATATTGTAATGCAAGGGGCTAGTTACAAAATGAACCTTTGTTTTAAATTAACTTTTCTGGATTCAGTAGTATCGGCTGTGGGATCATTGTATCACGTAATCTTCTAATCGGTCAGACAGACTCTTTTCCCAATATAAATAATACTTCTTGGTGGTTGATTGTTAATGAATTTAATAATTTATTTATTTCCAATATAAATATTAGAGTTTATCAGGTTAACGCTAAACGCTAGTACACGAATACTTTAGTATTATAGTGCATCTGTTTCCGAACTAGGTTTAAAACCTATGCTTATTTCATTATTAAAGATTTTGTTTAGATAAATAAATAAAAATAAAAATATTCTTGAACGAATCACACAACGCCAAGAAGCGAGCATACATGCACTTAAAAGGCCGGCAGCGGCTCAGGGACTCTCCCTGTGTCTCTGTGCTCCATGAGTGGCGGTGATCACTTAACATCAGGTGACCCGCACGCTCGTCTGCCAACCTCTTACATAAAAAAAAACGCCATCTAGTCCCAAACTAAGCAACTAAGCACTAGATTGCTGATAAATATACTTAAATACTTGTTTTAAATCAATATAAATACTTATTATACATAGAAAACATACAGACCAAGGTAATGTTCATGCACACAAATGTTTGCCATGCGCAGGATTCAAACTCGCGGCCATTTGGATAAAGTGTGGATCTACATCTTTTTCTACATCGTTGACTGGTAGAGAATGCAATCTAGCATTTAGCTCGCCTATTGCAAATACTATAGAAATATATCACGCACAGCTCTTGACGTTTCTCATACAATGACTTGGCAACCTCCTATTCACCTCATGCCGCTAGGGGCGCTATAACATTTTGCATACACAACGCACAAAAGTTTTGAAATCGTTCACCTCATGCCGCCCTCATGCCGTAGGGGCGCTAGTGTCGCGTCTTGCCCGAATTTTTCCGAAGCCGTGCGTATTAACTCGGTAGAGTTTCTAAAGTATTTGCCTATTTTTTTTATTTTTATTTGTATTATGGTCAATAAAGTTAAATAAATGAAAAAATCTTCCTAGGTCCGCTGACTTTCTTACAGTAAAGTAAGGTTTGTGATGTAAGTTGAGATATATTAAAGTCAAACTCATAAATACTTTATTCTGTGGGCCCTTGCAGGCATTAGACAAGTGTTACATTATTATTTAATTAATTATAAGCGTTGTAAAACATTTTCTTTCGAAAAAACATGAGTTTATTATTTACTATATTGACATAAATTGAAGGGATCTCACGCCAAAGAAAGACGTATGTTAAAGATCAGGAAAATTCCACTTTCCCTATGCGGTGAATATTTGACAGCATCAGAATGTCTAAAAACGCTTTTCCTTAACCAAATTTTTGTGGAATTATTAGGCTAATACTTATTTTATGAAGGTGACAAGTTTGTATGCTTGATAGTAGACGATAATCTCGGGAGTTTAATGGTTTGAATAAAAACAAATAAGAAATTATCGAGGAAGAATTATGCCAGGTCGAGCTGATTAATTAGTTTTATATACATGAGCTATTTTATAGTAGAGTTCCGGACCCGTTCCTGTGGGAACCACATCGAATTTCGGGAAAAGCTGTAGCCTATGTCACTCCCTGATAATGTAGCTTTCTACTGGTGAAAGAATTTTTTAATACGGTCCAGTAGTTTCGGAGCCTATTCAATGCAAACAAACAAACAAACCAACAAACAATCAAATCTTTCCTCTAAATATTAGTATAGACTAGTGAATCCACAGATATTTATTTATGCACAGGAGCGCCATCTATTTCAGACTTTTGATGAACTCCTACATGAATAAAACGTACTTTTCGGGATAAAAAGTACCATATGTATCCAAGGTATCAGCTACCTATATAGGTACCAAATATCATAAATATTGGCCCAGCCATTTGAGTGTGAATGCCATTTGAGTTCTACTGCTAGGTACTTAATATATTGCGCATATATAAAATATATATAGTAATATATATATATATATATAAATAAATAATATCGTATCAATATACTGGTATACATATATACATTTTAAGATGTAAAAAAAAGTAAACAGTGTATATACAAACATATATATATTTTGGGATAGCCTAGCGGTTATTCGATGTGCAATTCAACATCACAAGGGCGTAACGAGGGTAGTCGGTGATATGAGAGAAACAACAGTTTTAGTTCTACTTAAAGAATGTTTATTGAATTTACTAGCACTTCGGAATGACCACTGATGGAAAAGAAATGCCGCAAGAAAAACCTCAGTCTAGGTCTTTTTCTCAATCGCTGTTACAACACACATTTTATTAGGTACAGTTTCTTAATATAACTCAATACAAAATAGACACTAGGCAAAACTCGACAGTTCCGTGACTACGAGTACTACTCTCGGTGGCGCTCCATAATCAAGTGTTCAGTCGAGCCCGCCTTCCGTATCACGACTCTGCCGGAGCGCGCCAAAAGCAACGTTTTATCAACACGCCGCTAGATGGCGCACCCTCGTTTTTCCTAGTGTCCATGTCCATACTCATGACCGTATGCGACATATATTAGCCAGTTCTTAGCACAAATCTGCCGTCTGAATTGGTGGTAGGGAAAAAATGTGACGATTCGAAAGTGCTTGTAATATGCCTATTTAAATAAAAATGAAGAAGTAACAAACATTTACATAACTTTCGCCTTTATAATATTAGTAGAATCAGGCTAACGTCGACCCTGGCCAGTTTTTGGATGGGATTCCTTATCTCGAGGTTCTTTAGTGTTTCAGAAAGCACGCTAATCCGTCGGTCCCCGCTGTAGTCGATGAATGGCAGGCGTTAAACCAAGTCAAGTTTTCAGGCTATTTTTTCTCGGCCAGTTTTTCGGGTCGTCTTTCAACATTTTGGTATATTTGTTCTTATCGCTGCCCGCCCCACGTAGCTGGTAACATTTTCTGGTTGGTAACAACTTGTGTAATATTTGAATCAACACAAAATGTGATTGTTTTAAAAGAAGAAAACTTGTTTAAAACTTTATCTCTTTAAAAATATCTTTGCTGTTGAAAAATACTGGTGAAATGTATTATAATTAATTCGCCAGATGTCGCCCGAGGTGCACAGTTTGCATCAAATTGAAATTTTATTATTATTAAACTTAACACTTGAGTATTCTGAGTAAATTAACACGGTTATAACCCTATTTAGTCATGCTATTTAGAGACTTGTTATTGCGGAGTGTATGCAAAAGTATTAGCGTATAACTTAATGTAAAATTTACAACTAATAAGTTATTTTAAACACTTACAGCTTGTGGAATTTTATAAAAATGCGTTTCTACAACTGCGGAAATGCATTTATTTAATTCCACGTTATGTGACCTAAGAACAAGAAACCCTTAGTTTCGTCATGTCCGTCTTTCCGCGGTCAATGTCGGTCGGAAATCAATTCTGAGATTTCGGAGGTCAGCTCCGGACCACCAGCTCCGAGACGTTTAATACTAGAAAGCTGTCATTTTACATAAGTATTAATATACTAACAAAGTGGTAGAACAAAATCTTATCTAATATTTTTTGCCACCACAACTTTGGAAGATCATTTTTCGATACCAAACTTATATTACTTTGATATTACTTGATATTCACTCAGGAAGTACAATCTGTATAAAAATAATACAATAGTTTTTATCTTAAATATAATTTCATGAATAAGTTCCTTCCTACTCCATCATATTTCTTTCTGATTAAATACGTTGTGAGTCCAAGACAGCTGTAGTTTCTCCCCCGGGACGTCAATAAGCTTCATTGCTTATTGTCCATCTGAGGTCGCCGTTGTTGATCCTGGCTAAACAGGAGTGGGAATGTATGGTGGGCTTGTCCCGAATAGGTAATTGATTTCAACATGTAAAACCGCGGTCATTTACTTGTATAAGTAGAGAGTTTACAGAAACAATAATAAGTCAGAATTTATATACCCAAGCGAATTATTTCTAGTAAAATACGTTTTACATTTTAACTTATTTGGTTAGGATATTCAAGATTAAAGATAAAGTTAGACTGCCTTAGGGAGAATATTATTATAGTAACACCTAGAAGAAAATTTAAGTTATAATTTAAAATGTATTCATATATAGAGCGATTCGACAGGAAAGTTTAAATCTATATATATAAAAGAAAGTCGTGTATGTTACAACACTTATAACTCGAGAACGGCTGGTTACCGATTGCCATGGTTTTTGATTTGTTGGATTTGTTTCCGTCCCGAATAGCAGAATACATCTTAAAAACAATGAAAACTCGATTAGGGGTAGGGTAGGGGTAGGGTAGGGTAGG
Source organism: Endotricha flammealis (assembly GCA_905163395.2). Lineage (NCBI taxonomy): Eukaryota > Metazoa > Arthropoda > Insecta > Lepidoptera > Pyralidae > Endotricha > Endotricha flammealis. The sequence goes on along the minus strand of LR990869.1, from coordinate 1,718,288 downwards.
GTAGGGGTGGGGTAGGGGTAGGGTAGGGGTAGGGTAGGGGTTGGGTAGGGTAGGGTAGGGTAGGGGTGGGGTAGGGTAGGGGTAGGGTAGGGTAGGGTAGGGGTGGGGTGGGGTAGGGTAGGGTAGGGTAGGGGTAGGGGTAGGGTAGGGTAGTGCCTCTAAGGCGGAACAAAGTTTGCCGGGTCAGCTAGTGTATGTATAAGGCATAGTTACAAAGATTTCCCAAAATTCTCACGGGAAAGCGGGTTACACGCAAATGAAGTTTCGCGGTTTTCGATAGTTTTGAAATAAAACTATTGTCGAAATGAATATGTACTTATAGTAGTTACATATTGTTTTCAAATTTTAGGTCTTACCGGGCGGGCCTGGTTTTGCGACCACTCAATAAATTAATGGAATTAAAATGGCTCTTCAAACAGCACCCAAAAATAATATGTCCTACAAAGATACAGAATTAATGACGACCGTGAAATAAACCTGTAAATACTACTATAATGTATTTTTTTTTAAATATACTTATAAGACTTAACTATACACTTGTAACATATTTAAAGTGATTATTATGATTTTTTATATTAGTTCTATTACCGCCTGAAACACAGAATTTTCCTCAGGCACATAATGTTATACTTTTACCTTAATTGTTTTTATACTGATAATTAATGTCACCCTAGCGGTAAAGTTTGAATAAAGATTTTATTTATTATTAAAATGTCCAGTAATTTTCCCCAGTGCAGCGTGGTGCATATTCCTAAAAAAAATATCTGTAATCTTTTGCCGTTCTCGAATGAATTCATGATTCGTAATTTGTCAAATAGCCTATTCGACAGCAAATAGTAATGTAATTCGACACAAACCTAATTATTATGAACATAACACATATTTTATACCTAATATTTATTGCTTGTTCAATATATCATAGCTTAATACTTCTGGCGCTCGTTCCGAGAGCATTCTGTTTAAGCCGGATGATCCGCCTTCAAATTCTACGTGTCTTGGATTCTTTAAATTCCCACTTTACGTGTTTTGAAGTTCAATAATCATTGCCAACATTTTATGTAATATCATTGAAATAATTTGCAATCGAATCCATAATATGTATTGGAAAGTTTATTCACATTACACCAAGGAACCTGTTTTGTCACTGTCATTCTTAATGACAATATTAAAAAGTGCAAAAGTGACAAAACATTTTTTTCTTAAGTAACAAAACTTAAGATCAACAAAGATCTTTAGTTTTGTTTTTCCTTGCATCCATACCGCACTTACTTTTTGTGGGGCGACATTGGATAACATTCTTCAACTTCAACTTTTGCGACTTTTCAAATGGCTTTTATTTATTTATTTGTTATCGGATGTTGCCCACTAACACTTGGAAACGTTGCTCCACAGTAACTGCGGTGTGGATGCACGGTTGACAGCGATCTAACGACAGCTCAATAAAAAGAGTAGTTTTATTGTTAAACTGCTAAATTTTATATTTATGGATGTTACATAATCAGCCATAGTTTCGCAAAGTTTACCAAGGTAAACTAATCAAGATTAGTCATACAAATATTTAGTGGTTCACACCATTTTGGGTGCGCGAATTTTTTGAAGCGGAAACTTCTTTAGCGGCGCTTGGCACTTTTTTTAGATGTGTAAAAAATGTTAAAATCGCGTCAGAACCGTAGCCTGATCGAAAAAGCGTAAGACGGATAGAAACGTAAAAGCGTAAAATGGGTGCACAACGTTTAAGTTTTCACTTCTGCCGGCACTCCCGGAGTGCAACCCGTCCTTTTTTTGTGATATATTGAGACTTAATTTCTTTATTGTGTGCATGTCACTGTTATTTAGAATTAAAAAAAATAGAATGGCTAATATTTTAATTACATAAAAATATAGAATCATTATGTTTAAAATCTTACTGTTTTTTTTAAATTAAGACTTTTTATAACTTTATAACAATTTTTATTTAATATTTTTGTTTAATTCTAACCGTCTCGTCGTGGAAATTATTATGGGTTGTTATTTTAAACTCCATGTGTAATCTGTGTCTCTCCCACACCATTTCCCCTGAAGGCTCGTTAGGGTAGCGTGTGCTATCATTCCATTTGTAATTATGTTATAACGACAACACCCTATATAACTATACGTATACATTTATATAATTAAAAGGGGTTTGAAGATTTTTAACCTAGCGAATGCCAGTTTTCACCAACAAATCCGCAACAAATTTCGTTGCTGCGGATGTGCTAGGATTGTTTGTATTTAAGTTGTTGTTGTGTTATTGTAAGTTAGTAATAAGTGTTAATTGTGTTATGTAAATTGTATTGTCCGTGGCAAACGAATAAATGTTTTATCTATCTATCTATCTATCTAAATCCAAAAAAAGTCTCTTATCAGCTTTTATGAGAATTAATTTTGCATTAACTTCTAAACTGTCAGCTGGTTCCTAAAGCTTAGGAGCCTGAATTTCCAATGGCTATCTGTCTCCTAACTTATAATGTAAATTCGTCAATTGTTATTTTTTTATACCACAAAGGTGGCAAACAAGCTTACGGTCCGCCTGGTGGTGAGCGGTCACCGTAGCCTATGGACGCTTGCAACACAGGGAGCATCACTCGCGCGTTGCCGACCCTGTAAAAATCTTTTAATGCCCCTTTTGAAGAACCCCTTGTTATAATCTAAAGGAAAGACCTCGGCGGGGATCTCATTCCACAGCCTCAGCGTTCGCTCGAGGAAACTCCTCTGAAACCGCGCAGTACGCGACCATTTTGGTTCTAGTATGTGAGGTTGGATTCCCCGCCGGTGATGAGCTGTTCGATCGTAGAAAGTGGCCGTAGGCATCAAGTCAAACAATCCCTCGGAAAAATACCCATTATACAAGCGGTAGAACACGCACAGGGAGGCGAAGTCTCTCCGCAGACTGAGGGGCTCGATACCGCTTGTTAGCTTGGGATCGTCGACAATCCTCATAGCACGTCTTTGAGTCGAGTCAAGAGGTCCAAGTTGGTACGCCGGCGCTCCAGCCCATAGGTGAGAGCAGTATTCCATGTGGAGTCGGACTTGAGATTTTATTTATTTATTTTTAATATTTTTTGTGCAAAGGCTGCAGAGGCAGCAGTAACAGTGATTAAAAAAAACATGAAGAAGACGAAAGCGAACGACCAAATTATCAGAAAGAGACAAAGACAGAAAAAACAAAAGAAACAAAAAAGAATACGTCCTTTTCTTGTGTACATAAGAGGGAATTTTCTCATTTAAATATTTTAGTTTTGCAACCCGCGCGGAATGAAGTCGCGGTTACTGTGTTATGAATATTTCAAATGTTACCGTTTAGATTTACAAGGTTTTCTTTTTAAGGTACACTTTCGAAGCAAGCGTTAGTGGCGCCATGTAGCAGCAGATTAATGAACTACGAATAATTTACGCTTTTATGAGTTGTGTTAAGTTATGAAGTTGTGTTATGTTATGTTAGGCGCAAGCCAGACATAAATGGCGAGGGCGCGGCACACCATATGGCACGCTAACAGCGCACTTCTTCTATCTGTTTTGCCCCACGTCGTTTTCCTACATTTTGTATGAAAGAACAAATGAATGGCTTCCAGGCGGCGCGACGCGACTGTTGCAACTCGTCATCGGGTGTGCATCGGGCACGCTGTTTCTGTTTGGCTTGCGCTTAGCAGGTTGATGTCTCTGTATGTAATGTTTCTGTGTGAAATTCATAAAGAAACACAAGTTTTTTCAAGACACTTAAAATTTGTGGCCCAAAATTTTTTTTGACTTTTAGATTTCCTTTAGTGATTTTCTGTTCGAATGATATTAAAACCTGCCGTTCTGTCAATTAGTTATTTATGCATCGGCACGTTCTACAATGCTGCTACGAAAGTCTACCTTAAGGTTATAAAACATAACATTTTTACTTTGTAATCAAGTAAATAACGACCTTAACTGGTCATTATTCCGCCATTCTACCTCCCCAGTGGTCAATTAACTTTTGAAAATGGTGGTAGAAAACCATTTAATGTACTTTATTTTGTGTTTTAATTTGTTTTTACAAAATATATTGTGCGCCATCTTGAGAAGGGCATGAATAGAATTTTAAGAAATATTTGTATTTTTTTTTATGTCACCCCGCAGGCAAACAAGCAAACGAGGCACCAGAAAGTCTATTAACATCAATAATACCGGTGCTATCAATGCATTGCGTACTACAAGGAAGGGAAAGGTGGACAATGGCTTTCGGATCTTTTACTCACCGAACGAAATGCATTGTTGCTGCATTCCGACAATTCGTCGGTATAGCTAGCCCATTTCATGAATGCTCTTCAATTTTATTATGTTTATTTAAATTGTTATACGTAGATTGTACATTTACTAGAACAGTATTGATGATTTCTTTGAAAGGCGCACAAATAAATGTTTTAAAGTCAAGGAAATAGCAATTAACGTTAATTGTACACAACTTAGTATCTAAAATTAAAATAAATCTGACTCAAAAAACTATAAAAAAATAAATTTGACATCAGGTATTTACTGAACAACAAACAAAGACAATTCAAGCAGTTCGTTAGCGGTCGCAGTGAAAAAGGCACTGATTGCTCAAAGCAGTCCGTCCATTGATCCAACCGCAACACAACTGCTAGTGCAGCTTATTCCGACTGCTCAGAGCAGTCCATGTACGTACGCACTTACCTACTTTATGTCAAACTTGACTTCAACATGTTTTTGATGAGAAAACTTTTGATTAGCTGTCAATATTCGCGCCTTAAGTATGCGAAGGGAATAATTTTGAAAGAATAAGTAGGTATTTTTTTGTCACGTTGTGGACTGACGATAACTAGTCTATTTTTTGTTGCCTCTCACGTAGTTTTCTAAAGAGGGAAGTATTCTTCTTTCTGATTAAATTCGTTTTGTAGAGCTGTAGTTTCTCCCCCGGGACGTCAATAAGCATCATTGCTTATTGTCAATCTGAGCCCGTTGATGATCCTGGCTATACAGGAGACACAGCGCGGTGGGAATGTGTGGTGAGCTTGTCCAGATAGTTTTTTTTTAACAGACGTTACAGAGTACCCAAATATTTTCTTTCGTTTCTATTGGTCCATATTGTTCTATTGGTTGCATTGCGACATTTCTATTGGCTGATACAATGAACCATCTCACTTTGTCAATATGATCGCTGATCACTTATCATCATATTACGACCTCCGTGGCGTAATGGTTACCACGCCAGACCGCCACCCAGGAGGTCCCGGGTTCGATCCCCGGTCGGGTCATGATGAAAAACGAACTTTTTCTGATTGGCCACGGGTCTTGGATGTTTATCTATATATGTATTTGTTATAAAAATATAATGTCGTTGAGTTAGTATCCCATAACACAAGTTTCGAACTTACTTTGGGGCTAGCTTAATCTGTATAAATTGTCCCTATATATTTATTTATTATCATCAGGTGACCGACATGTTTTCCACTCTCTTTCACATAAAAAAATGTGGGATGGGTGGCAAAGTACAAAAGGCACAAGAATTAGACACCAACGCAAAGGATAAGCCAAAATACAAAACTCTTCGTCGGAATCTTGATAAATACAAATAATTCTGGAGACGTCTCTGAGTGTCACATGAGGCCCGACAGAAAATGTCGACGAGAAAGGGTGATTGAGCGACAGATCATGCCTCGTTTACACAACGCTCGCTACTTGCACGTACATTAGTAGGTCAAGTGAAAGTAGCGTGTTTCCATTGTCTAACTAGTAAGCTTACAAGAGTTGGTAGAGATGCAGTAAAGTTATGAAGATACGATAGTGTCAACTAGCCTTTGCAAGTTTTCCTGACACTATTTTTTGTTTAATTTAAGTTTATTTTAACAATTGCAACAACAAATAAACTGAGTTTCTTTTAAAGTTCTGTAAGTGTTCGGCGGGAGTGTACAATTTTTCATTTATACAAAGCTAGTTAGCGTTTCCTCTAAAGCCAACCACCAAAACCGCTCAAGTTTTTAATGTTTGAATCCATCTAACTCGATGGGTTCTTCATGCTTATTCGTGTTCTGTTCATAATAGTCGCACACGCAAAGACGCCGTCTTCTGGCTCCTCGTCTTAGGCGTAAAACATACAGATACGTCGTACGGTGAAGACGCAGTGAAGGCACGGGACAGAGGCTAGCAGCAAACGTCTTTTTTTTATTTTTATATACCCCAAAGTTGGCAAACAAGCATACGGCGCGCGTGATAGTAAGAATCACCGTAGCCTATAAACTCTTGCAATACCGGGGGTATCACTCACGCGTTGCCAACCCTCCCAACCCCCCTCAAGTGGAGCTCTGGAGACCTTACTCACCGTAGGAGCACAACATGGCCGAGACCAATGCTTTTTGGTTATTTTTAGTTTCTTCTCAGACGGGCTGCTCCGATTTGAGCGAATTATCCGCAGTGCCCTACCTCTCTCGTCATCCCTGTGTCGTGCCTGCACCGCGTGTCGCTTCAGTATAATTTACATCGTGCGTCACTTTCATACACATCGTGCCTTTCCCGCGACTTCACCGCGCCTTCTCCGTACGTTTATTCAGACCATTATAGTAAAAAATATCAGTTTATTCTGTAACGATACTCTTTGGATTTCCCACATTGATACTAACAAACCAGTATCAAATAGCGTTTGTGTAAATCAATCATACGAAAGCTGAGCTGTCGTATTCAGCGAACAAAGGCTTCTGACAACCTAACTGACAGTTACACATCCTTCTTCATACGTAAGCTCAAAATTATGTAAAACGTTTTGAATGTTAGAGAAATATTCGTAAAATGGGGGAAAAATATTCTCTTTATTTTTCCTAAACGTTTTGGCTAATGTATTCTATAGGAATTTCTAGTCTGGTTTTTTAAATAAACTTAAAACTTTTTAAATTCAAATATGCCTAATTACAAGCTCTTTAGAATAGTAACATTTTTTCTTACCACCAGTTCAGACGACAGATTTGTACTACGAGTAGAAACTAGAAAGAAACTTACAATACAATACAATACCTTTTATTGTACCATTAAAATACAAACATACAGTGAGAATAAACAATGTAATGAAGTACAAAAGGCTGTCTTATCACAATAGTAATCTCTTCCAGACAACCTATCGAAAGTGGAAAAGAAGAAACAGACGGAGTATGCGGCGCCGATATAAAACAAAATATTCTAATAGCAAAATTATCTAATATAAAACTTAGACAATACTTAAATAAATATATGTGCTTTAATTACAAAGGCAACTGAGAAGAAATCTTTTCTAATCTCTTTATGTTGGTTTTTACGAACCAAACACAGCATAGGTATTCACTTTTGTGAATACCTATGCTAGGTATTCACTTTTTAGTACAAAATTGTTAAAGTTAGTTAGTGAAAACAGGCATTATTGCTTCTTCACGCTTTTGAGAGACCTTAATAAAAGAAGGACACAAATGTACCTACAATATTATGACGACTTCCGTGGCATAATGGTTACCTTGCCAAACCGCCACCCAGGAGGTCTCGGGTTCGAATCCCGGTCGGGTCACGATGAAAATCGAACTTTTTCTTATTGGCCTGGATCTTGGATGGTTATCTATATTATGTATTTGTAATTAAATATAGTATTGTTGAGTTATATAGTTCCCATAACACAAGTCTCTAACTTACTTTGAGGCTAGCTCAAATCTGTGTGATAAAGAGTAAAAATTTGTGTTTTTGTTTGTCTCAAAATTACTAGACCGATTGTTAACGCCATCTAGCGGCGCTTATAGAAAACTTTCCTATTCATTAATAATCTATGGCAGCGCGCGCGAGAGTGCTGCCGTCTACGTGTTTAGTTTTAAGATTTGAAAAATGTATCGAGTCATTCATTGCACAGAATTCCTTTGTCGAATAGAGAGAATTAAAAACGTTTACACAAGTATTATAGAAATAAAATATTCATTTTTAAAACCCAGTCGTTGAAGAAATTTATTCGGAAGTCTGATCCTTTATTCGAGAGAGAGAGAAAGAGGAAGAGAATCCTCACCACCGATTTCAAAAATTCTTTCGCCATTGGAAAGCTACACTACCCGCGGGTGACAAAGGCTGTATTATAATTTCTAATGACCCTCACAAAATCCGTGCGAAGCTGGGACGGTGCACTAGTGTATTTAATACAAAATATTTGTTATGATGCTGAAATTCTGGAATCCAATCAACTAAACAAAAACGAAATCATCAGTGGTGTTCCGAAGGCATTGTAGTATGGTATCTTGGTTTTCCTTTTGTGGCTATACAAAGCCATTCTCAGAATAGTTCACACCTCACACGACTATCAAATATTATTAAGATTATATTGAACTGAGCGACACAACCCGACTTGAACATCTCAAGATAGATGATGAAATATTAGATGATAGTTCCTCATCATCATCAGTCTGTATTTAGCCACTGCTGGATATAAACCCTCCCCAATAGTTTTCACCAAATGCGATCCTCCGCTTCATTCCATTCAAAATTCTACTCTGAGTAATAATAATAATAATAATAATATACCTACTGGGGGACCGCAAGCTTATTGGTATAACAAAAAATACTTTATTTAACCCATCATCTGGCATAAAGTTGCAAAAATTAGACACAAAGCTGGACTTTCTTTTAGAACTTTTGAAGAGGACAATGAAATACGAGTACATTGTTGTAATTCAACGTTATGTTGAAGTAAGTAATTTTGTTAATATTTGCATGCTATTATGTGGCAGGCAAAGTAGAACGTACCTACTAACTTTTTAAAACCTAATAAATTCATTCATTCATTCATATTCATTCATTCATTCATAATGCCGTGGATGTTCTCGAAATTCACTTTTCCAAAGTCAACGTCAAATATTTTTATATTATAGCTTTTGTCCTTTCTCCACATCGACAATTCGACACGAATTAATGGATTGACATGATTTTTACGGGGATAGTAAAAGATTTGAGTGCTTACTGCGAGTTTTTTCACCTCACGTTCGAAAACGAGCGCGTTAGAATTTAGTATGGGAAAGATAAAGCGCCGCCGAGTGACCACTAAGTACCGCGCACTCTGGCGAGTTTTTTTAGACTCAAACTAAAAACAATGCTCAAATGACAATTTATTAGATAAAGCAGCGGGTAACAAATAAATTGTCTTTTCGTTCATCGGGATAAAAAATATTTTTGAATAGTGAAAGATTAAATTTTATTTCATCATCATCTCATCCACAAGAAGTCCACTGCTGGACATAGGCATTTTTATTTAAGTAGGTATAATTTCGAAAATTACTCCCTATAGACATTAACCCGCAAAATCCTCTCTCTCTAAAATAGGTTAATATAATGAAAAGATAATGTGTGTTAAAACGTTTTATAAAGTATACCTTAGCGTTAGGGGTAAGCAAAAATTAAACCCGGAGGATACTCAGGTATCCAACATAATCTAGCTACCTAATAATTTAGATATCCCCAGGTTAATGGTAATTTTGTTATTCTTCAACAAAATTTAATACGTCCCTAATAAAGTTAAGCTGGGTTGACCAATTTTTACTACCACAATTTTACAATTTTATGAAGAAACCCAATGTTTTTTTTTTGAAATGGCTCTACCTTTTCATAAGATAGTATATTTTTTTTGTGAAGTTTTTTTTTTTCTCGTGGACTAAAGAATGGCGTCAAAAGGCATCAAGGCAAGATCGGGAGTACTGAAGAAAGGGTAGGAAAGCCTTAAGATATTCAGTGTTCTGTACGTGAGTTCAGAAATCACTGAGCTACGAACACACAGATACACAAACCCTGTTATATTATCAGGCACTTAGACTGACACAGGTTTTTTTTTGTTTTTGTGATTTTTCTTTTGTATGTATATAGTAGATTTTACAACAAGTGCACAAAACGAATCATTTCTATCCGAGACTTTTAGCAATGCTGATAGCTGATAGTAATGTCGAGGATAGAAATGGTTTTGTGGACGAGTTATAAACTCTGCTTTTCACTTCGATTGCGAGGAAATAAATAAATAAACGCACGAAAAACAAGACCTATTTCCCCTTTCCCGCCGCTTTTTTTTTTAAATCTTACGACTTTGAAATTAGGCTTGGGCTGCAGACCTATACAGCCTACTATTAAATTAATTTTGTAATAAAATAATTTTCTTAAATCAATTAAATAACCTACCGTACTTTAATTTAAATTTTAATATCTTTTATGACTTAAAAAACACATTAGCCAAATAAATTAAAGTAAATATTATAAAAAAACAAATTCTATCTCTGAACTTTTTGTTGTGTTTGGCTGTATGGCTTATTTCCTTTGCCTTAATATAGATACATTTATGAGTAGATACGTTTTTGCCTTGTGCACAAAATTCGATTTTGTGCTGCCTATATCCTGCGCAAATAAGCATTTTCTGAGCATGAGAAGTGAAAAGTTTATTTCTTTTTTATCTAGGATAGACAGAAAACGTTTATTTTTTGTTTCAGATACAGATGTCTAAAACAAACAAAAAACGTTTTCTATCTAATACAATGAACTCCAAATAATAATAATTTTGTATCTAGATCGCTATGATCTTTTGTTACTAACAGTTACGGTAGCGGAAGGCTTGGCATTAGAAGAGTTGAGCTAACATGAGTGTTTTGTGAGCTGATGCATTATAGCAGTATACGAGTTGGCAAACATCTCAACATACTGAACTTTAATAATGTAGCCAAATGCAACATAAATTATGAACCTCATATACCTTCTATGACAACTCACACATATACAGTTGGCGTACAGCCAAAGGTTCAAATATTATTTCACGGAGTTTATACCGTAGACCTGATGACTGTACAACAAAAGATTATTATTATTTAAATTTTCGATACACTTTTTCCATTGTTTTTTTACGAGGTATTATGCGTAAATACTTCTGCCTCCGTATAGATCTGTGTATATATCTGCACAGAGATTGTATTGATTCTTAGTCTACATAGACCACTTAGGCGATTCACACGGTCGAGAAAATGACTGAAAGAAAAATCCATAGGATAAGCAAAGCTAAAAATGTATCAAAATATTTGTGCAACTTTTAGCATTACATTGGGATTCAGGCTTCCATCAGGTGCCAATAATTTCATTGCCCACAATAATAATAACTCATAGGTAGACACAACGTCAAATATAATCCATGGTTTGCCGTTCGGAGTCACCATTACAATTTCGCAAAATTCTGAGAATATTTATATACAGAAAGAATTTATTAGGAACTAATGTCCAGTATTGTAAACAACGTGTTCGGAAATAAACATTTATGTGAAGTAATTTTTATTTAGAAAATTGTAAATAGTTTCAAGGATATTGAATCAGTCAGACATAATTTTACTTATGTCTTTGAGTACAAATAGAGTTCAGTTAAAGTTCTAAGTATCGCGAACCCCCATTTATTGTTTTTTTTTTTTCTATTTTTTTGTGAGAATCTTAATGCGGTTCACAGAGAGATACTTACCAAGTTTCAACAGTGGAAAAGAAAAAAGTGGTTGTGACATACGGACGGACAGACAGACATGATGAATCCATAAGGGTTCCGTTTTTTGCCATTTGGCTACGGAACCCTAATGATGTCAAAAGTTCACAAAATCCAATCGCTGCCATTAAAAGTATCTAATCTCAATAAGTCCATAATCATTATTAAGTAGAGATAAACTATTAATATCTGAAATTCAAAGACTGAAGCTAGTATAACAAGATTATTTCAAAGAGATAATAAATTTAGAAAAACTTTATATTACATTTAACAGGCGGTATTTTAACGGTATGAAATGAAGAAGCAAGAATTTAAGTCCCTCAGGACAGGAAGTTTCCATGCTAATTATAAATTACGCTTAGAAGTTAAGGGCAAATAATAAATTATATAATTTACTTTAAGCTCTCAAGTCCAATTAACTTCAATGATCAAATTTATGTTGCCTTCTTGTATGAGGTTAAAAGTGAACTGTTTCGTATTTTTTTTGTCGGTTGCCATATTTTTCGTGCCACCAAGTCAGGGGATGTAACTACAACCAGGAATAAGCCATATGCGGGTTCTAAAACAAACAAATCGTTTATTCAGACTAGCTACTTAGGTACTGTATATTTTTGATTCAACTTTTTTTAATGCCAAAAAGCTGGCAAATAAGCATACGGCCCGCCTGATGGTAAGCATCACCGTAGCCTATAGACGCTTGCAATAGCGGGGGTATCACGCGTTGCCAATCCTCCTAAACCCGCCCCAAGTGAAGCTCTGAAGACCTTACTCACCGTAGGAACACAACATGGCCGAGACCACTACTGCCTTATCAACTTTAACTGTTTATTTCTGCCATTTGTGTGCCTTGAAGATACAAATAAATGATTTATCCATCTATCTTATAAGAATTGAAATGATATTTTATGATAGAGAATGGAATTACAATGACATTTTATTAAAAAAAAATGTCCACGTATTCAGCCAGCATTGGCATGTGAATATTTAATAGGTAATCAGCATGTAATTAAATTATTATAACCTAGGCATTAGTTGAACTCTACATGCAGCATAAATAAATTAATATGTTATTAAAATCTGAATGAAGAATTTGGAAGTCAAAATCATTATTAATTTTGAACGGAAATTTAGAAACAATTTGAAATTAGATAATTTATAAACTTATTTTTAAATTCATTTAACGTTAAAAGATATTTATGCATATCAATGAAGTAAGTAAGTACTTAAGGCACCAAATACGTGCTTCGTCGACAGAGCAGTTTTGCTGAGTCGACAGCATGCAGTTGAGTGGTCGACAGCAAATGCTGCTCGTGTGTTTGGTGCCTTACTAATGTCAGCCAAGAAAATAATGTATACAAAATGTATTTTGAAAAGCGGTCTATTTACGCTTTGGATATTTTCACATTGTAGCCTGTCCTTGCTTAATTATATCTTACAAAAGGCACCCTTTAAAATATCACGCAAAATGTTTACTCATAATTATGTTCTCGTCCCATACTGCGAGAGAACTTGATTCAACATTGTATTTTCAGCTGTGCATAATGTCTAGGGTAAACTACACTATCTGGCAATTTAGATTGGCCGCTGGCAATATTATTTTAAATTCTGGGGACTTGTGTAATAAATGTTACAATGACAGATAATCTGATAATCTGACATCTTTCACATTCAGTATAATTTTCATCTATGTTAGTGTTGATTCGAGATCGCCGCCTTGTCAACGAAGGTCATCAAGATGGTGACCTCGGATCCTCACCGTACAATAAAACGTAGTGATTACTTGCTCAGTGCCGTAGAACGTAGCCTTTTTAAAGTGTACTTTTTTTGTTAAAAAGTTTTCATTTAAACTCGACTTTGGCGTAATTGTCTATGTGTCGTTAAGACACGGCAGAAACGCCATTAATTAAGGAAGATTAAGGTGTTTGTTGTTTAATTTGTAAAGTTATACTAAAATCTAAAATTTATATTGTGCTTTTTTTGACAAATCACACAGATTGAGCTAGCCCCAAAGTAAGTTCGAAACTTGTGTTATGGGATACTAACTCAACGATACTATATTTTATAACAAATACATATTATAGATAAACATCCAAGACCCGAGGCCAATCAAAAAAAGTTCGTTTTTCATCATGACCCTACCGGGATACGAACCTGGGACCTCTTGGGTGGCGGTCTGGCGTGGTAACCATTATGCCACGGAGGTCGCCTTTGAAACTTTTGAATAATTATATTTAACATTGTTCATAGTTGGTTTGTTTGTTCAAAATCGCAATCTAAAGGAACGAATGCAGATAATATAATACTGCAGAGTAAGCTGGTGTCGTAATCTTACTGACTTTTTTTTTTTTTTTTTTTTTTTTTAACGGGGGGAAATCCTCATGGACTGCGTGCCGGACTCTTACCGACTAAAACCACCCCGGTGTCTCCTCGCACGTGCGCGCGGGGCCGCGGGAATCCAGATTCTTCCGCAGCCCCACACTAGTGCTGGCCGGTTCTGCCCGGGCCTCGACTCCTGCACGGGGTAGTGAGGTGTTGAACTGCCCCGTGCATCGCCTCAGAGGCGCGCGCCGACACCCGCGCGCGCCTGCGACTCGGGTCCATTAAATAGGGGGCGGGGACTTCCCCAAGTCCATCGCCCCTGGACCCATTCATGGGGGCCGGAAAAGGGCGTTGTCCGCCCTTCTCCTGCGCCCGGTGCGCCTTCTGCGGCCGGGAAAGGGAGTCAAGATTTCTCTCTCCCGTTCCGCAGTTTCCTTCTGCGACATCACGTCCTCACAGAAGGACACCACCGCGTCCCACGACTCTGCGCTACCGACCATCCTTCGCACTACGGCCGGCAGCGACAGATCGCTTCCTACTTCATTTGTGAGGACACGGCGCTGCTCCTCCCAAGCTACACACTCGGCGAGCGTGTGTTGCGCCGTGTCCTCCCCGCAATGAACGCAGTGGTGGCACCGAGCGTCCGGCTCCCTGTCTATGCGGCACAGGTACTTGCCGAAGCAGCCGTGCCCCGACAGCACCTGCGTCACCCTAAACGACAGGGAGCCGTGCCTTCTCCCGAGCCAGTCGTCGAGTACTGGCCGGATCGCCTCGACGGTAGCGAGGCCGGCGGTAGGGCGCAGAAGCCTTTGCCGCCATTCCGTCACCAAGACCTGACGGAGCTCCTCTCGGCGCAGCGCGATCTGCCGCTGCACCGGCCTCAAGCCCCGTGCCCGCTCTTCCTCGCGCCATCGATATAATGACGCGAGTACTTTCGCCTCTAGGTCCCAGGGCGGGGATCCGGCCAGGACGCAAGCCGCCTCGTAGGAAATCGTGCGATACCCGCGGACGACTCTGACGGCCATCGCCCTCTGCGGTTTGCGCAGAATGGCGAGAGTGCTGGTCGTCATGTCCATCGCCCACACAGGGGCCCCATACAGGGCCATGGACCGCACGATTCCCACGTACAACCGCCTACAGGCGGCACTCGGGCCCCCCAAGTTGGGAAGCAACGTTGAAAGCGCGCCCGCTGCGCCCATCAGCTTGGGCGCCAGCCGCCGGAAGTGGGGCCCGAATTCCCATCGGCTGTCGAGCACCAAACCCAGATACTTCATGGTGGACTCGACAGCTATCCGGGCCCCGCTGACCACGATGTGTGATCCCGGCGCCGGCGCACGTCGGGGACCATGAAACACCATAGCCTCCGACTTGTTTAGGGCCACCTCCAGGCCCAGGCGCTGGATGCGGTTCACCACCTGTGACACCGCAGTCGTGGCTATCAACGTCGCTTCCCTGTGCGAGCTCCCCCGGGCAGTTACGAGCGTGTCGTCCGCATAACACGTCAAGCTGGCGCCCGACGGGAGTTCGCCTCTCAGCACCCAGTCGTAGCCGATGTTCCACAGGAGCGGTCCCAAGACCGATCCCTGCGGAACACCGCACGACATGAGGTGCCGACTGGCACCGTCGCGTCCCCGATAGGTGACGCATCTGCCCTCCAGGTAAGCCCCTACTGTGCGACTGAGGTAGGGAGGCACGCGATGGTATTTCAGAGCCTCCCGAATACAACTCCAGGGTAGGGTGTTGAATGCGTTGGAGATGTCCAAGGATACCGCCAGCACCACCCCACCCCGGGACACCGTCTCCTCCGCCAGGGCCCTCACGCGCATGATGGCGTCTATGGTGGAGCGCCCCCGACGAAAACCAAATTGGTTGTCGTCCAAGTTCGGCCCCTCCCTGCACAAGTGGCTGACGAGGCGATCTGCGATAATACGCTCAAAAAGTTTGCCCGCCTCGTCGAGCAGCACTATGGGCCGATACGCGGACGGCGAGTCCGCGGGGCGCCCCTCCTTTCTGAGCAGGACCAGCCTCCCCTCCTTCCACACACTGGGAAACTGACCCTGCTCGAGACATGCCGTGAAGAGCCCCCTCAGCTGGGGCTCTAACTCCTTCAGAGCCAGGACGAGAGCTCGACCAGGAACTCTGTCGGGTCCGGGCGCTGTGTTCTTGGCCCGAAGCCGCCACACGGCCGCTCTCGTCTCTGCTTGCGTCACCTCGGGGAAATCGGTGCTCTCCTCTTCTGGAGAGTCTGTGGCTGAGGGCGAAGCCATCGCCGGAGGAACGAGTCGTGCTCGCTCTGGAAAGAGGGCCGATACCACCGCCTCTAGCAATTGGGGTTGCATGGTTTGTGTTAGTGGAGGCGCCCAGGGACGCAACTTGCCCCGTACCCAACGATAAGGGCGCCCCCACGGATCCCGATCTAGGGACCCCAGCAGCTCCTCCCTGGCACGCGACTTTGAGTCGCCGATGGCCAGCCACAGAGTCTCCTTAGACGCGCGGTACACCTCATACAGCGCGTCCTCCTCAGCGGAATCCCGTCGACGCCGTCTCCGGTATCGGGTGTACTGGCGACGAGCCGCAACGCATACTACGCGCAATTGCGCGATCTCGGCGGTCCACCAATACACCTGGCGCCTTGCGGACTGTTGGCGGACACGGGGCATGGACGCGTCGCAGATCTGCGTCATCGCCCCGCGAAACCGCAGCGCCATCGCCTCGACGTCGACGGGGCCGTCCGTCGTCGACTCCCAGATCCAGGACTGGACTAAGGCAGCTTCCTCGAGTAGTTCCTTGTCGATGCGCTTAAGCGCCCAACGCGGGCCGTCGTTAATCGGGGTTGTTGGATGGCGGTCGCTCGCGGTCTGGGCAGAAACGTCAAACCGGATATACCGATGGTCCGACAGCGTCTCCACCTCCACGGCGACACGCCAATCGTGGACTCGGCTGGCGACAGAGGGGCTAGCAAACGAGACGTCCACTATCGACCCGCCCCGCTGCCGCACGCACGTGTATTCCGAACCCCGATTCAGGACGACCAGGCCAGTCGTCACCGCCCACTCTTCTAGCACCTCGCCCCGAGAGTCGGTGACCGGAGATCCCCACGCCGATGACTTGGCGTTAAGATCCCCGAGCACCAGAACGGGACGAGGGTGATAGCGGCCCACGACGGCGCCCAACTCGACAAGGAAACCCTCAAAGTCGGCGAGACTCTTGTTCGGGGAGAAATACGCCCCCACAATGACAATGCCGCCCGAGACCGCAGCAACCCAGCCGCGGCCCCGAAACGGGTCGATCAGAGTCTCGCCAATAATGGCCACCAAACCGTCAGCGCATCCCAGCCAGTTGTCACGGGCGGGAATGAAGTACGGTTCGGCGACCACAGCCACATGAATCGACCACTCTGCCATGCTCTGGAGTAGGAGATCCTGAGCTCTGGCACAGTGGTTGATGTTGCCCTGGAGAAAATGGAATTGTGCCATTATTGACACTCCATTCCCTCGGCTACGATCCTGGGCCGGGAGTCGGCCGCGGAGCTACTAGCCTGCGGGGGTGGCGAGTTTTCCCCGGCAGGTTTAGAGCTCCTCTTCTTTTTCTTCTTGGCCTTGCTGGCAGGCGCGCCACAGGCCCCTCCGCCCACTTTGTGTCCCGCTGGATTCCCCGCAGCCGAACATAAGCTGCAGTTGAGCGCCGCGGAACACTGGGCCGCCTTGTGGCCGGGCTGACCGCAGCGATGACAAAGATCACTGCGGTCAATCTCGGCGGTGCACTTTGCCCGGACGTGCCCCTTCTCCTGGCACCGGAAGCATCGCAAAGCCCGGGGCTGCAGAAGTTTCACCCTCGCTGCAACCCAGCCAACCAGCAATCTGCCGCTATCGGCGATCTTCTTCGCCGACGCTACAGGGCACCGAACCCAAACTGCGCCGAGTCCGGTGGCGTCGACGCGTATATCGCCGGCCCGCACCTTGTCCGGCGGACACTCTCCGCTTTGGGCAACGGCCGCCACCACCTCCTCAGAGGTCACAGAGTCGTCCAGACCAGCAATCCGCACCTCTGCGGTTTTCATTGGCCTGGAGACCCGGACGTCGTCAGGGTTGAGGACCTCCCTCATCTTGGCGGCCAGAGCGTCCGCCTTTTCGGCACTGCCGCTCGCAGCACCAGCCACCTCGAACAGCCGCGCACCTGTGGCAGCCTGCCTGAGGGTGACGGACTGGAGGCCAAGATCTGATAATTTGATCTTGGCCTTGGCCTCGGCAATGACCGACTGGTACGTTACGCCGCGCTCCGCAGCTCCGGGCTGTAATGTGAGCGTCACAGCCTCGGAACGCGGGGCACGTATCGTCGGTCCTTTGCGACCGCCTTTGGCAGTCCGCCGCGCAGGCTGCGCAACCGCCTTTATAGTTCCATCGGGGGCGCATGCAGCTGCTGCGGCCTTCTTGGCGGCTTTGCGGGCCTTCTTGCGGCCCACGACATTCGCCCAGGTCTCACCCTTGGACCCGGCAGTCGTGGGCTGGTCGCTCGGAGGAGCTCCCTCCGCGGGCTCTTTATTGCCCTCCGCGGGCTTTTTGATGCCCTCCGCGGGCTTTTTCGTGCCTTCCGCGGGCTTCCCCTTTTGAGGTGCAAGTCTCGGCGGCTCCTCAGTCCTCCGCGTGTCAGCCGCTAGAGGCGGACGAAGGATTTCCGCCGGGAGACGCCGAGAAATCGCCTCCAGCCGAGCGTTAACCATGCTCCCGCACTGGAGCATGCAGAGCCGGACAATGCGTTCGACGTCTTCGTCGGTACGAGGGCTTGCCGGTCGCGGTGCGGGAGTCGAGGCCACTGCAGGTGCGGCATCAGTGGACGTGCGTCGCTGTTGTTGCTCGCTTAGCGCAGTGACTTGCCGTCGGAGGTCCTCCAGGTCATTTCGGAGGCGGCTGTTTTCCTCCTGCAATTTTGTGACCTCGTCAGAGGCCGTCCTGTTGAGGAGGATGCCAACCGCCTCCCTGATATCCGCGGCAGCCTCCTTTAAGCCACGGGTGAACGTGCCCTTCAGGCTGCCGGACTTAGTGGCCACCTTCAGGACTAAGTCCACCCCATCCAGAGCCAGCTGGCTCAAGGCCACCGCCGATGGCTCTCCCCCTTCCGCCGCCAGAGCAGCTCGTCGCTCGCGAGCGCGTCGGGCCATTACCGACACTTCGTCGGCCGCGACGGCTTTGCGCTGCTCCCTCTTGGCGGCGTTGAGCTCCGCCTTTGAGCTCCCCAGTGAGGCACAACTTTCACCGCCATCGCCAGGGTCCTCCGTAGTGACCCCGATGTCACTCTCTGCTTCACTAGCCGCCGGGGTATTGGGGCGCACGAACCGTCCGTGCTTATCCCTCCGCGGCTGCGAAGCACTCGCTCCTCTCGATGCCTGCCGACCCCTCTTCGAAGTCGGCAACTTGGGGGCCGGCAGGCCTTCTTCGTCTGTGGACTGGCACACTGGACGTTTCCTGACGGAAGACGTCCCACGCGACCGATTTCCACCGCTTCCAGTATCCATATCCGCTACAGGGGCCTGGTCGCCTACCCCTGCGCATCCATCGGTCACCAATTTACCACTCGCAGGCCCGGATACCTGCGAGCGCCGGGTTTCTTCTCCCACGCACTCCACCTCGTCCACGTCAACAGGCAAAATTTTAAATTTGTTTGGGTTTTCCATTGTGTTCCCACGAGTATGGCACGATCTAATGGGGTCCACCGCGGAGTGACGGCCATCTCCGACGGTAAGGCACTGATACGCCCGCTCGGTTGCCAGTTCCGGCGGGGTTGGACCGCTAGTGACCAGTCTCCGACTGGCCACGCATCCCCTCGGCGCGGTCCGAACCTTGGGATTCGGGTGATTTTTTATAGAGGTTTTCTTCCTCGCGGCCCGGGCGATTAAGCCAAGGCCCCCGGCCCCGTGAGAGGAAACGTCCCACGGGGTTACGGTCTGCGCTCGCCGGTTGGTTAGGCCGGCGCTTCGCCCGCATCCGGGCTCCACTCATCCGTCCCCTTCCGCGACTGCGGCAAGGAGACGGCGTCCGCGTCTTCAACGAGCTCAAAAGTGAGCTCGGAGAGCGGACCACGTGTCGGGAGTTCAGCCGCCGGCAAGGATGCGCCGGCGTTGCCCGTGGTGGACCACGTGGAGGTATCCTGACAACACCACCCCAATCTTACTGACTTAGCTCAACGACTGTCATCTGTCGACAAAAACACTCTGATCGCTTAATGCTAGCTCTACACTCTCGAGAAGTAAACCGAAGTGAAGTAAAGTTAGGCAAGAAGTTAAAAACAAAAGAACAGTGGAGACGAAGTAAACGAGACGCAAATTTTCTCTCAACTTCGTGAGATACGTAACGTGTCCTCCGTATAGTTAGAGTACTAAGAAATTCACTTTTTAACCCATCCAAATATTGGTTAGAGTCGTTGTTGCTTAACTTGAGTGTTCACTCAGACAGTAGCTTTGCCTTCGTTTTCCTCAATATACCCTTTATGTATATCAGAATGAATTAACATAATGTTTGGGATATTTTATAATTATGGAAATAGTGACGTACAAAAAATACTTTTTCCTGGAGAAGGGTCGAGCCTCTGATGCCGCAATAAGCATTTATAGTTTGGGAGCTCGACGCAGAATGTCAATGTGAGAAAGAAAATTTTGTGGGGAATCGATTGTACTCCAAAGCAATGAAAGAATTGATAAGTGAAGCTTCTAAAAGATCACTTTTATTCAGTTTATGTCACGTTGACAAACGGTTTGAGGTAATTGTAAAATAATAAATACAAGCTTTTGTGAAATTTTTTAAAGAAAAATATATTTTGGTTTATTGGTAACAAAAAAATATTTGCTAAATGTCTGACGAAACATCACGTTTAATAAAGAAATATTAGACGTCTTGAGACGTCTTGAGACATTAATAAGATAAAATGAATTTATTCATCAACAAATTTTTCATCCTACATCAAAAACATTCTTGAAAATACATGAAATTGAAAACCATTTATTCAGAGAGTACGCTTTCTCAAATACTTTTTCCAATCGTAATTTACATTTCGTTTCAATGTTGTCGAGTATTCGATATCACATCATGCTCTATAAAATTTGATTCACCGGAAAGATCAGGCACATATATTCTGCGTTCAGCTCTTAGACTATTTTATGTACTGGCCAACGCATCATTTGGCACCCACGCACGGTATTTTGTGGCTTCATAAAAACTAAGATAAGATTGATCTTTGTTTAAACGGATTGGTTCCGCACATTTACATATTAAGCGATTTATAAACAATGGTACTGTTTCCAAGAAACTCAAGTGTCAAAAGTGCTTGTACACAAAACTGCGTTACGGATGAATTCACGACACAGAAAAGCGATACAAATTTCTTATCAAAGCCAAAAAATTGCAAAACAATTTGTCAAGGTTTTGAGATGCGTCGCATGTATAAGTAAACTGGTTATTATCAGACTAGACGGTATAGTAACTAGACTGTTAGGAAATGTAGACATTTTTGGACAATCAATAATGTAAGCCGGAAGGGGTCGCCGCTCGTCATATGACGTTGTAGACAATGCGATACTAAGTCTTGTCCCAGAATTGCGCAGCATTGTGTGAGAGCAGGTCGACGTATACATATTGGATTTTGTACCATTCTTAAGTTCTATGTCATAAGAGCCAAAATTGTACTGCAAGGCAAGTGTTAAGCTCGACGTGCACCTGACTGCACAAGTCCTTATTGCCGACAAAGATAGACAGAGAGCCCGAGAGATTCCAGGAAATTCCATTCCTAAGCAGGAAATGCGGTAACGCATTTTTCATAACTAAAAAAAAAAGTGTCAAAGGACGAGGGATAATCCAGAAACAGTGCAATCATTTATATTTATCTTACTTCGTGTTTTCTTTGTATCATAATATGTATTCACAAAAAAAAAATATTCCTGTGCCAGTTCTTTCACCTCTCTATAAAACACGATGCCTGCCTTTTCCTTAATTTGATCGTAAGCTTCTCACAGAGCCGATTATCCGCTGTGCCCTACCACAGCTGATAATCCGCTCAAATGGAAGTAGCCCGTCTGGGGAAGGACCTCCCACCTTGCAGGAGATCGTAGCCAAATAGCATTGGTCTCGGCCATGTTGTGTTCCTACTACGGTGAGTAAGGTCTCCAGAACTCTACTTGGGTGGGTTGGCAACGCGTGAGTAATACCCCCGGTATTGCAAGCGTCTATAGGCTACGGTGACGGCTTACCATCAGGCCGGCCGTATGCTTGCTTGCCACCGTTATGGTATAAAAAAACTCAACACGGCCTTCCTCTTTCTTTTTTTTGTCTTCTAGGATTTCTGATAAACTCGTCGTGTCTTATAAGATGTCCCACTACTTTTCGCCTTCCATTTTTTATTCCTTTTATTCGTCTGGTAATGCGTAACTTACTTTGGGAGCAGGTAGCGCTATGTAAATTGTGAAGAATTTATTTCTTACTAGTGAAACCCGCGCAACTTCGTTTGCGTGTATTTATTTATGCACAGCAGCGCCATCTATATCAGACTTTTGATGAAATCCTACGGGAATCGCGTACTTTTCGGGATAAAAAGTACCCTATGTGTTAATCCAAGGTATCGGCTACCTACATACGAAATACCATAAATATTGGCCCAGCCATTTAATCGTGACGAAGTAACAAACATACATATATCTTTCGCCTTTATAATATTAGTAGGATTATTATTTATAGTTGATATTTCTCAGATCCGATTACTATAATGAGATCTCATAAGTTTACAAATAAACAAAATATAATTCATAAATATTTATTTATCGTACGGAACCCTAACGAGGTCACGAGTTCCCTCGTTAACATTTTACAGAACGATCATTTTGTTGGGAGTTCTACTACGCTATTATAATTATATTTTATCACTGATAATAAAAAATATTATATGAAATGTATACCGTATGAAATCAGTAAGAAAGGAAATTCTTTCTGCGGTATGAAAGAAGAAAGAAAATAAATTCTTATTTCTGCTCCTTCTGTCTTTTTAACTTAAGAAAAATTTTAATTTTTTGTACATGTACCTACTTATTATGATGCAACGTTTACCACTTTATCTATGAGTGCATGTGAAGTGCATTTCCCTCTATCTAACCCATTCTAAATTAATACATGCATACTAGTTAGAAAGAGACAGACGTAAAGATTAATTTTCAAAGCCTCCTTAGTTCATGATACGGTAAACTAAATGTTGTATCCAGTCTCTACCTATAAATGAGAGTAACCTTCCATGAAAGAACCTAACGACATTGAAAACCTCATCAAAATTCATAAGTTACAGCAGAAGTTATTGGATAAACAGACATGGACAAAAAACGACAATGTATACATATATAATGCTTTGTTCTGAATGGTGCTAATGCTGTTGTACATTTAACTAGACTTAACTAGTTTTGACAGGACTAGAAGTGTTGCTATCCTTGTCACTAATTGTATACCAAGAAAGGACAACAACACCTTTGGTCCTGTCAAAATTAATTTAGTGTTAAACAACAGAATTAGCACCAATGACGGACTGACGGAACAATGCACAGCCTAAACCGGTGATCGTTGAGACTTGAAGCTTGGATGGTGTATTTTTTGTATGACGTAGGTATCAGAGTGCTTAGTACTATAGTCCGGCAATCTCGTGCGCGACCGTCCCGCGGGGTGACAGACGGTGGCGGGGACGAGGTACCTAAGATGTCAGCGGGTAGCGGGTGGTGTAGCGGGGAAGGGAAACGCGTGCATCGCGCGTCAAATACGGCAGTCTCGGCTACGCTACCTCGTCCCCGCCACCGTCTGTCACCCCGCGGGACGGTCGCGCACGAGATTGCCGGACTATAGTTTTTTGTTCACATTCGATCATGTCCACGTAAACAAACCGACCAAATAGAGAAGAACTCCTATGTTGCGAATTTATAAGACGCGTGCTACATATCAAAATTATGCGGCTTACTTGCTCACGTTTCGAAGTGAGTAACCCGGCTAATTTGGATATGTAACATGCGTCTGATAAATTCACAATATGATACAGTTTTACATTTTGGTCGGCTTGTACACGTTAACACGTTCGAATGTGACCAAAAACTTGTACTAAGCACTCTGTTATGGAAGGATTTCCCGAAATTCATACGGGAAAGCGAGATACAGGGAAAGGAAGTTACGCGGGTTTCGCAAAACCCACTAATATTATAAAGGCGAAAGTGTGTGAATATGTTTGTTATATCTTCACACTCAATGGCTGGGCTAATTTTTATAATATTTGGTATGAAGGTAGCTGATACCTTGGATTAGCTCATTGGATACTTTTTATCCCGAAAAGTACGCGATTTTCGTGGAATTTTGTCAAAAATCTGATATAGATGGCGCTGCTGTGCATAAATAAATACACGCAAACGAAGTTGCGCGGGTTAGGCTAGTATAATAAAATGGAAATTTGCATTATAAGGAATGGACTCCACACGATACTTCGGGTAGATTTTGTTATGCAAATATTATGACCGACCTGACGAATAGGCGGGTATACGTTGCGCATTCTTAAAAAATGTTCTCAACACCTTCGATTTTATGTTCGTGGATAAAAAGCTATACAAGTTTGTTTTATGTAAGAATCTGGCAAATGAAAATCGGGCAACTGACAGTTAGTGATCACCGTCGCCTATGAGATTACTATTCTATGCAATGAGCACAGAGACAGGATACATTATCAGTTGCTAACCTTTCAAAGGAAAAAAGAAATAACCGAGGAGAAAAGGCATAGTAGAAGAGTTAGGCTTCTGTATGAAAGATATTACATTGAAACACAATGTCAACGCTGAATATTTTATTAATTCATAAACTACCATTATATACATAGGTACACACAATTCTTACCTAGTCTAATATCGGCGTATACAGCAAATAAATAAAGTAAAAATTAAGTTTTCTTTTGTAATTCTCAATGTATTTTAACGAGAATTAATAAAAATATACATTTTGATTACGTCTACTTCTCAATGACATTTCATTGAAATTAGAGTTATCTAGAAAAACTAATTCTTATGTCGTTTCTTTGGCAGCTGTCTGTACATACGAGTAGTAGTACTTCGTAAAAAAGAACAAAACAATTTTAATTGTTTTTCAGTATAATAAATGATGGCTTATGAGGAAAGCTTTTAGAATCCGATACTAAGTATTCGAGTTCCTTTGAAGATCTCATGACGAAATGTATTTGCGACATACTGCCATTGAGAATGATAAAATAAAAAATAGATATTCTCGAACGAATCATACAACGTCATCTACTCCCAAACTCGGCTAAGCTTGTACTATGGGCATGAGATTGCAGATAAAATATTTACAAAAGTTTTAAGTAATTAAAATTATATACAAATGTATGTAGTAAAGTGGCAACAAAATGCCGCTGACTATACAACATTATTTCCTATGTTTCTATTATTTTGAAGAAAATACTCAGGGTCTATATACTGAACCGATTTTGAAAATTATTTTCAACAAAAAGCCTCGTTATTTAATTTTGTGAGTGTAATCAAATTCCATATAAAAGGTCCTAATTTGTTAATGAACTTCCTTTTAACACATCACTATATAGGTTACTTAGGATCGTAGGAAGGAAATAATGGTCTAGTATTCAGTAAAAAAAAAGATTGTATTGTAAATAGTTAGAAAAATGTTGCTTTCTCCATAAAGCCATCCATATTCACTGAATACTAGACCATTATTTCCTTGCCTAAACGATCATATATAACTTATATAGTCATGGAAATTCGTTAATAAATTAGGACCCTATATGTATAACCATGAAGAAGAACATGAAAAAGCCCACACAGGCGAATCCGCTGGCAAAAGCTAGTTTGAAATAACTTTTCAAATGGCTACACACACAATAAAGGCTTCTTAAGTAGAGTATATAGTTATTCTGTTATATTGTTCATGATTTTGTTCATCCGTGTATCAGACAATGAAAAATTGACATTTAGGCAAATGAAAATATTGAGAAATGGTATTCATTCATCCGACTTTAATGGAATGTTGAAGTGAAACATATTTGCTTATATAAAGCATTCCAGTTAACGTCAAATGGATTAGACATTGACGTATATAAAATTGGTTTTTGAACAGCAAAAGAATGTTAGATAGATAGATAAAATGCTTTATTTGCAATTCACAGACAATTTTTTTACTCTAACAGGTATAAACAAAAAACTTACGGACAAAAGTGTATTTGCAACATGGCGGCCTTATTGCTGACAGCAATCTTTTCAAGGCTTCAATGGTGTTATGTTTTAACACCAGTCTTTTTGTATACTTCCTTAATGGGCACCACCACATGCTGAATTACCATTACCAGAATGGTATTCACTGTAACCGTGAACTTACTACTTGTGCACCACTAAAATGTGGCACTCGCTGCCTGCTCGCGTGTTTCCTTCTACTTATGATCCCGGATTTTTCAAACGGAGCGTGAAAAATGTTTTTCGGGCCGACAAGGTGAGACTGATCGGTGACTGCGCTCCCTGTCCGCGATGTCGATGGGTCTCACTTCTGCTAGGTTACTCTGCATAGCAATCGCGATTTTAATTTCAATTCTGTATAATTTCAAATGCAAAATTAACAGCAAATCCTAATTCGTACCATTGAAATTTTATACTTTACTAACTATTTGGTTAGCATACAATCCGATTTCATTTAGTTTTTTTAGTTTAGTTTTTATTAAAGAGTACCTAAAATTAACAATCCAATGGCGATCGTGCGGAATTGTCTTCAAGAGGGCTGGTCTCCATTACTGCTCAACATCAGGTGGAGTGGAGTCAATTTGTTTGGCTAAATAAATAAAAATACCCATTAAAAGTAAGGTTGCTTACTTTAGCCACGTGCGAGCCCATGACACCAGGAGGTAAAGCAGTAGCCATAGTTGCCACCAACTGGAAAAAGTGTCATCATCATTATCAAAATGTAATAAGCACCCTAGTTTTCATAACTTGGTAGATTTATAAAACATTTTAACCAAAAATATACAGCATTTGTCATCATTTTAAAACTTTTTGTTGTTTAAGATTCTGAACTAACTGTATGAGTTTCAAATAAAACTTAAAAACCCTGAAAACCTCTCAAAACGTATTTTCGTTAAATTATGAAGATAAAACCTAGCCTCAAACTTGCAGTCTATGTTTCAAGGCCTTTGCAAGTGCATTTTAAGTTAGTTCACTAACTTGGCGAAATCTCTAAGCAGAAGGAGGTAAATAAAAATATACTAAACCTAAGAAGTTTTGATACAATGTATGGTATATTTCTACGTCAACATATTCTTTGTTCTCTGTATTTTGTTGTGCTTTCTGGCCGCTTGATTCCCCTTGAGACAAAATGTGATTCACTACGTATGAATCAATGTATATCAATTTTTATAGTACCTATTGTGATTCTACCAATCTGCAGTTTAAACGTGACTTAGTATGCTCTAAATTCATCATTATACCAACCCATAACCATCCCACTGCAGGGTCTCCCTTTAATCGAGGATTAAAGCGATGCACTAATGCAGATTTTATGGAGTGGTAGAAATGGGCTAGCTCGACCGGGGAAGTACCACCCTCTCACAGAATATCGACGTGAAGCAGCTATGCGTTTCGTTCTGTGAGTGAGAGATCCGGAAGCCCAATTCCTTCCCTATCCCCTCTTTCCTCCTCCTTCTTTACCTTCCCTTCTTCCTTTCCTCCAACCTCCTTGGTGGACAACGCATTGGTAGCGCCTCTGGTGTTAATGATGTCCATAGGCGGCGGTGACCGCTTTCCATCAGGTGGCCCGCTTGCTTGTTTGTCTACTGTAAAACATAAAAAAAAGATTGCAGAGGCCAGTGTTCCCAAGCCGCCTGAAGGTGACCTTAGTTTAATGACTGTCATACATCGACAACAGCCAGAACCGACGGCATGACGTACCTTACGAAACACGAATAACCTTTATGAATAGTGTATTCAAGTGGCATATAAAATAATTTATATTTCTTTGATCCACGCTTTGGTGGATTAAAGTGGAAAAAATTCGCATTGGGGGATAGAGCAGTGGATCTAAGTGGAAGGATTTCTTTTTTAATGGCAGGCGTGTGCAGGCAAACAGGAAAGCAGGCCACCTGATGAAAAGTGGTCACCGCCGCCTATGGACATCAGCAACACCAGGGGCACTACCAATGCGTTGCCCATCTCTGACGAGACCTCTAATGTCTCAAATAGTCCCATGTCATAAACCGAAGGAAACAGAGGCTGGGAGCTCATTCCACATTATAGTGCGAGCGATTTATTGAAATTTATAGCATTCATTATGATACATGTAGTTTGACAACAATGTGTGAACTATCGGGACAATTTATATAGAATCTATAGGTACCCTTTGTCGCCCGTCCATTAGCAGTAACCATGTTACTGGTTATTGCATCAATGTACGCTTTCCGCATTCACATACAGGGGGTCGCACATTAAGCTCCTTGGTCAGTTAGGGTCACCACATTATTGGGAATTTTGCGAATATTTTTTAAGAAGAGTAAGGTTGAATGGTACATAATGCTTTTAGGGTTAAGTCCGCCTTTTGTACCCAAATATTGTGGTCAATAAAGTTTAAATAAATAATGAAGGCTTCCTTTTAGTTTTGCCCACCAGATATGCTGTATTTTCTAAAAACATAGTGGATGTGGGAAGATAATTTTTCAATACTGTTGCGAATTTTTGCATTTATACGTAGTAGTTCTTACATTTAAGATTAGTGGTCCATATACTGAGCCTAGAAGAAAAACTATCACAGTTAAGTAGGCAAACGATCATACGGGTCACCATATTGTGTCGTAGATTACAAAAAAAACAGACATAACAAACAGACAAAAATTGTTGAGGATTGGCAAGTGTGCAGTATATCACTCACTTAAGGTCACTTAAGCTCACGAGCAGCCCAGTTAATATCACTTATTATCCAGGCCTGAAACTGATACATTACCGCAGAGGTAAAGAGGTCTAAGTGATAATTTATAAAAATTTTGTAGATCTATTTCTAGGTTTAGTTCTGGAATATAGTATACTAGCTTCCGCCCGCGGCTTCGCCCGCGTGGCCTAGTAACAATTAGCATATCTTTCTTCAGAAACAAATTCCGGTCCGGCACGGCCCGGTACGGTACGGTTTCATCCGGTCCGATCAGGTCCGGTCAATCCGGTCCGGTCCGGTCCGATCGGTCCGGTCCTTATAAGGACCCTACATGACAAATTTGGCATCTCTAGACCCAGCGGTTTAGGCTGTGCGTCCCCTCTCAACTTCGTTTGCGTATATCTCGCTTTCCCGTGGGAATTTTGAAAAGTCCTTTCTTAGTACATCCCTAGACGTCGTAAGGAACCTACATGCCAAATTTGGAATCTCTAGACGCAGCGGTTTTGGCTGTGCGTTGATACACCCTCGCAACTTCGTTTGCGTATATCTCGGTTTCCCGTAGGAATTTTGAAAAATCCTTTCTTATTACACCCCTAGACGTCGTAAGGAACCTACATTCCAAATTTGGAGTCTCTAGACCCACCGGTTTGGGCTGTGCGTTGATATATAGTTAAGTCAGTCAGTCAGGACTTTGAATTTTATATATATAGATGGAAAAAAAAACGGTCCGGTCCGGTTCGATCCGGTCCGGCACGGCCCGGTACGGTGCGGTTCCTTCCAGACCGATCAGGTCTGATACGTTCCGGTCCGGTCCGGTCCGGTCCGGTCGGTCTGGACCTTATAAGACTCTACAAGTGAAATTTGGCATCTCTAGACCCAGCGGTTTGGGCTGTGCGTCCCCTCGCAATTTCGTATGCGTATATCTCGCTTTCCCGTGGGACTTTTGAAAAATCCTTTCTTAGTACATCCCTAGACGTCGTAAGGAACCTACGTGCCAAATTAAGAATCTCTAGACGCAGCGGTTTTGGCTGTGCGTTGATACACCCTCGCAACTTCGTTTGCGTATATCTCGGTTTCCCGTAGGAATTTTGAAAAATCCTTTCTTAGTACACCCCTAGACGTCGTAAGGAACCTACAGTCCAAATCTGGAGTCTCTAGACCCACCGGTTTGGGCTGTGCGTTAATATATAGTTAAGTCAGTCAGTCAGTCAGTCAGGACTTTGAATTTTATATATATAGATGAAAAAAAACCGGTCCGGTCCGGTTCGATCCGGTTCGGCACGGCCTGGTACGGTGCGGTTCCTTCCAGATCGATCAGGTCTGATCCGTTCCGGTCCGGTCGGTCTGGATCTTATAAGGACCCTACATGATAAATTTGGCATCTCTAGACCCAGCGGTTTATGCTGTGCGACCCCTCTCAACTTCGTTTGCGTATATCTCGCTTTCCCGTGGGAGTTTTGAAAAATCCTTTCTTAGTACATCCCTAGACGTCGTAAGGAACCTACATGCCAAATTTGGAATCTCTAGACGCAGCGGTTTTGGCTGTGCGTTGATACACCCTCGCAACTTCGTTTGCGTATATCTCGGTTTCCCGTAGGAATTTTGAAAAATCCTTTCTTAGTACACCCTTAGACGTCGTAAGGAACTTACAGTCCAAATTTGGAGTCTCTAGACCCACCGGTTTGGGCTGTGCGTTGATATATGGTTAAGTCAGTCAGTCAGTCAGTCAGGACTTTGAATTTTATATATTTAGATGAAAAAAAAACCGGTCCGGTCCGGTTCGATCCGGTCCGGCACGGCCCGGTACGGTGCGGTTCCTTCCAGACCGATCAGGTCTGATCCGTTCCGGTCCGGTCCGGTCCGTTCCGGTCCGGTCCGGTCCGGTCGGTCTGGACCTTATAAGGACCCTACATGACAAATTTGGCATCTCTAGACCCAGCGGTTTAGGCTGTGCGTCCCCTCTCAACTTCGTTTGCGTATATCTCGCTTTCCCGTGGGAATTTTGAAAAATCCTTTCTTGGTACATCCCTAGACGTCGTAAAGAACCTACATGCCAAATTTGGAATCTCTAGACGCAGCGGTTTTGGCTGTGCGTTGATACACCCTCGCAACTTCGTATGCGTATATCTCGGTTTCCCGTAGGAATTTTGAAAAATCCTTTCTTAGTTCACCCCTAGACGTCGTAAGGAACCTACAGTCCAAATTTGGAGTCTCTAGACCCACCGGTTTGGGCTGTGCGTTGATATATAGTTAAGTCAGTCAGTCAGGACTTTGAATTTTAAATATATAGATGACGCAGCACACCTGACTGACCTGATCAACTGACTGTGCTAGAAACCTGAGTAGATCGAAAACCTTTTTAATTACAATTAAATCAACACTAATTTTGAAAGTAAAAGATGAATCTCCGTTACCACGCCAGACCGCCACCCAGGAGGTCTCGGGTTCGAATCCCGGTCGGGTCATGATGAAAAACGAACTATTTCTGATTGGCCTCGGATCTTTGATGTGTAATCTATATATTGTTTTTGTTATAAAATATAGTATCGTTGAGTGTATCCCATAACACAAGTTTCGAACTTACTTTGGGAGCTCAATCTGTGTGATTTGTCAAAAAAAATATCTCTGGAAAGTCGCAGAAAACCGCTGGATGCAGTTTACTGCTAGTGCTAGCCAGTCATACTAGAAGCGCTTGGGAGAGGCCTACGTTCAGCAGTGGACTTCTTGTGGCAAAGATGTTGATGATAATCTCTACACTTTGTGTCAGTTGGTTTATGCTTACCAAGGAAAAGTTTCCATCCTCATTTATTTTATTTATTTTTTAAGATCTGCCAACAAGTTTTCATCATTGAGTAAATCACAATAAGAAAATACCTTATCACAAAGTAGAATTTAAACCACATTATTTGCCTTTAATTGGGTTTACATAACATTTTTCTTTTTTAAAATAATTTTTGAAAATGGCATAAACAGTTTCAAAATTACGAGTTTCGGAAATAAGTGACGAATTAGACCTTTTTTTTACATGAAAGTGACAAAATACTTTCTTTTATATACATTCCTATTCTTGTGTAGTCGGAATGTAAGGGTAAAGGGATAATTCGGAAACCCTTCGTCAATCGAAGCCAGTTTCATTAGCGATAGTCATCTTATATTGAGGGTCCTAGGATTTGTTCCTTTTCACACGTACCTAACATTAATATGAGAGGACATTGTACGTAATTGTTGTTGACATTATTATAGTAATAGTACCTACTATGGCTATGAGGGAGGGACTTGAAACGTGTCGAGTGACTTTTTGTTATAAAGATCCAAGATCTAAACCCTAATTATGGATTACTAACTTTTCCCCGCGGCTTGGCTCGCATTAATTTTATGATATAGATCTCGTTTGAAAACAAAACAACTCATAGCGCGACTTGTGGCGCCATCTGTTGGCCGATACAGCGCCCTCTTTAGTGGAAAAATGATTTTCCCATTGGAACGACATACTTTCACGGGATAAAAAGCCTATATTGGGCTCTGTACCCCTAACAATATGTATGCAAATTTTCATAATGATCGGCTGCTTAGTCAAGCCGTCAAGGAATAACAAACAAACAAACTCACTTTCTCATTTATAATATTAGTAAGATAAGAAGTAAGAAGTAAGTATCGTTGCGCAAAATTAATTAATTTAATTGTATTAGCTTAAATCTACCGAATGGTATCGCATTGGTGTTAAACTGATAACAGTGCAGTAACATGCGATAGAAAAGCATTAATTATTATAACATAAAATATTGTCTTCTCTGTATAATTTTCCTTTATTTTTATATGAACTTACAGACCAGGCAAACAGGCAAGCAGAAAGAACGCTGGCCACCTGTTGGACTGTGGCACAGATTTAGTAACACTGGTAAACGCCCTATAACTATTGAGGGACTTGAAACGTGTCCCGAGACTTTTTGTAATTATGAAGTCCAGCACCTGCTTTTAGCAGGCAACGCATTGATAGCTCCTCTATTATTACTGATGTTCATAGACCAGGTGCTCTTGTGGCAACTACTCTCTATCAGATGCGCTTGTTTGTTTGGCAGCGATATGACATATTATCTGGGGGCACGGCAGTGCACTAAACAATCAAATTTATATAATAATCATAAATATTGTATTACTTGTGAGATATTTTGTGTTTTTATGCGATGACCGAGTCAATTAATTAATTTAAAACTTTAAAGATTTTTAATATTGATATGGTCCCTCTATGATGTTGTTAGGTTAGATAATTACGTAACAACTTAAGACAGAAGGTAGGTAGCTTAAGTAGGGACTGAATAAATTAATAATCGACTTGGTATAACAAAGATCTCACAACTTTTTACGTGCGAGACTTGCTTTTTTTGACAAGTATTGTTTTTTACAGGATAAAAACCTACTATGATTTATCAATGTATCAATTATTAGCTTCTCTCTATAAATCGGAGCAGCCCGTCTGGGGAAGGACCTCCACCTAACAGAAGATCGTAGCCAAATAGCATTGGTCTCGGCCATGTTGTGTTCCTACAGTGAGTAAGGTCTCCAGAACTCCACTTAGGGGGGTTGGGAGGGTTGGCAACGCGTAAGTAATACCCCCGGTATTGCAAACGTCTATAGGTTACGGTGACGGCTTACCATCAGGCCGGCCGTATGCTTGTTTGCCACCTTTATGGTATAAAAAAAAACTTACTATAGTTTTCTTATTCACAGATACGAGACATACAAAGCAACTCTAAAGAAAATCCCGGCGACCCGCCTCTCAAGGTTAACCGAAGCACTCGCAAATTACGACCCGGTGCTCAATGAATACTTCTTCGATAGGCATCCAGGGGTCTTTGCACAGGTCCTTAATTATTACAGGTAAGGGTAATGTAATGTATAGTGCATAAGATAAACTAACAAGGCTTTTTTGATATTAGTAGGTACGTCATGTTGTATTAAAAATACGTCATGTATCATAATTGAGTCTCGATGCAATTTCAACTCGCTATCACAAAAAAAATTAATAGTATTCCCGACAATTCGCCACACCAAACGAATAAAGCCGTTATTGCAAAAAGTAAATTTTACAGGAATGCCAAAAAACACTAAAATTTTCTTTACGCCTCTTGTAGTTGAGCAATTATAAATTAAATGGTATCGTTGGGTAGGGAAAAAATTGTGCTTTAATATGTCATATATAATACTGAAAAATATACAATAATAATTTCAATAAACACGAAAAACTAAAATACTTTTATATTCGTCTAAATTTATTAATTTGTTTTTTTTGTGTCTTCACTTACGGCTTTATTCGTCTGAAATGTTAGCAAGGTGCTGTTTGTAATAAATTCAAATCGACGTTTTTAAAGGTATTTTTAAACCTAATGACACCGTGTAATAAACTTATGCGCTGATATTCGTGTACAAATATGATATCACAAAATGTTATAATAAATGTTTATCCTCCTTTTTACTCTCTCAAAGTTTGTCAGCAGAACAATGCAAAAAGTCGGGTAACCTTTAGCTTTTTTTAAATTAATTAAGTAAAACAAGATATAAGTGATTTATTTTATTATTATTATAATCACTAATTATTATTTTAACATATGTATTTGTCCAAAAACAAAAAAACGCCGCCAAAACTGGCTAAATCTGAAACTAAACATAGATTACTCATAAATTACTTATTTTTCAGTAAAACATATTTTTTTCACACTTTAATAGAAGAAAAGCCTTAATAAATAATACTTTTATTGAAAAGCTTATATTTTAAGTAGGATAAGTTTAATCAACAACTGTTTTGGTCCCTAATTTGTCAATAAATTAATGCTCAACTTTATTGCTTACATAGTTTTTGGCTAAAAATATGATTACACAATACAATAACTTATACTATAGGGTCTTTCAAAAGATGTTTACAACCTAGTAGGGGATGATTCCATTGCTCAAATACAACAACTTTTCTTATTTGACCAACCATCAAAATCTCACAAAAAAACTTCTTTCCCCATACAAGGACCCGAGTGACTTGACCAGCTAGCTCATTACGATTTTGCATGGGGAAGCCAAAACTTTTTTTGCCATAGTGAACGGACATGTTTTTTGACCACGATCGACTATATATCTAACTAACTAAACTAGCTTTATTAGCTGCATTAGCTTCTTTTTGGTGTTGCGACTGTTAACCGCTGTTTTTGCTATTTGGGCTCTCCTGACAACTTCCAATCAACAATAACACATATTTGCAATCCCAAGTACACGAATTTGTGCACTACTTCTAGATCGTGCAGTTCGTGCATTCGTTGTAGTGTTCCCGCTCTATCCACGATGAGTTTCGTTTTTGATCGGTTGATGAGTAGGCCATATTCGGTATAACTTATTTTGCTGATTCTGGATACGAATTCAGCTAATTCCGCTTCAGAGGAGCCTATTTTAGTGGTCGGCAAACCGCAGGTTACTAAGCAAATAGCCTCCTACGCGTATGCCTCCTTCCCAGTTGTCCAATATCCTTCTCATTATGTGTTCACCGATTAAATTGAACAGTTGCGGTGACAAAATGCAACAATGACGTACTCCTCTCTCAGGATGAAAAGGGTGTGACGAGTCGTCCTCTAGCCTGACCTTCGACTTGCTGGTCAGATACAGGTTTTGCACGAGAAAGGTGAGATGGTCCGGAATACCCAAATCATTCATAACACCGAACAATTTGCCCCAGTTGATGCAATCGAATGTTTTGCGTAGTCAATAAAGCAGAGGGCATCGCTGATGTTATGTTCTCTGCACTTCTCAATCAAACTGTCTGATGTTCAATATTGTTCTCCTCTGATAAATCCTGCTTGCTCCTTGGATACATGCTGAGTTGTATATGCTTCTACTTTCCTATTCAGGATTCTCAAGAGGACTTTACTGGCGTGGGAAATAAGTGAAATGGTGCGATAGTTTTCACATTTGCGTGTCGATCCCTTCATGTGTAGAGGAACCACAATCAACTCAATCCAGTCTTCTGGCCATTGTCCTGTTCGCCAGACTGTTTGACATATTGAATGCATAAGTGATTCTTTTTTTCCCATAAGATTCAGCATTGGAGCTGTTATTCCGTCACCACCGCAAGCCTTAGGTTTCAGTTTGCAGATTGCCTCTTCTATCTCCTGTCTAAGGATGTCAGGTTCCTTAACGGCATAATTCCACAAGTTTCTCTCCGCGTTGTTCTCACAAAATAGATTTTGACAATATAGGGCCAGGCCAGTTTCTTTGAGCGCCTTTCTTTCATTGACTTTGTTCCATGCCACTGCACTCATCCACTCGGCCTTAGGAGCCTTAGTGCAATATCATAATATAATTATTTCATTAGCAATTCATACACGACTAGCTAGTGCCTGCGGCTTCACCCGCGTGGCCTACTAACAATTAAGTTGCATATTTTTCTTCAGAAACAAATTCCGGTACGGTCCGGTTCAGTCTCGTCCGGACGGTCCGGTCTTTATAAGGAACCTACCTACATGCCAAATTTGGAATCTCCAGACCCAGTGGTTTACATTGGGCGTCGATATACCCTCGCAACTTCGTTTGCGTATATTTCGCTTTCCCGTGGGAATTTTGAAAAATCGTTTCTTAGTACACCCCTAGACGTCGTAAACCTATATTCCAAATTTGAAATTTCTAGACCCAGCGGTTTGGTCTGTGCGTTGATATATAGTCAGTCAGGACTTGAATTTTATATTATAGATTACTTAATAACACATTACAATTTTGATCAAAATAACATAAAATTGTTTGATTACTTACATTACAATAATGGTTGTAATTTCATAAGAATAAAACAGTTTTAATCTAATACAAACTAGTTTTGCGTAGGATTTCGGACGAATAAAGTTGTATTAGAATGATACTCTGTTATTCTTCCAATCAATGACTTTCTCTCGGGACATAAGGTAAAATAATTATTTTGTTCGCCTAAGCTTTTGTATATATTTTTCGGTAGAAAAAAGACGTCAAACGCTTTTAATTACACTATTTGCAGTAAAAAAAATCTGAAAAAAATTCAGGTGATGTATTAAGGTCCGTAGATTTTAAATAAGCAAAAAAAAGTTTTTTTGGTAACGTGCTATTACTGCTTTATTCGTTTGGTGTGACGAATTGTTGAAGGTAGACGACTTGTTTACTTTCCTTTTTCATTTGCTATGTGTACTATGTGTCTAGTCTATGTAAATACATAAATTTATTTATCTATAAAAAAAACTGATTGTAATTTTAATATTATTTACCCAACTGCTTCAGTTGACAAACCTTTTTTTTTCATCCTAATAAATTCTGAACAATTTACACAGTGCCACATGGTCCCAAAGCAAGCTAGGCTTATACAGCTTGTAATGTAGGTACCAGACAACGAATATATAATTATAAATATGTACTTATACATAGAAAACACCCAGACTCGAAAACAAACACAAATGTCATCACATACCTAAATGTTTGTCATGAGCGGGAATTGAACCCCCTCTGGTGTCAAAGATAGGGTCGCTTCGCTACCAACGCACCACTGGGCTGTCAAAATCAAGCTATTGGTGATAATTCTGTTGTACATTTAACTGGACTAGAAAAAGAAAGAAAGAAAGAAAATACATTTATTCTGTACAGCACATGAGACACAAGACAACAACAGCATTTTACAAATCCAAAGAGACAGAAACATTCACACAAAACAGTTTCACATTAAAACAAAATACAAGTACCTAGCCAAAGAAAAAAGTCTTAATGTGCCTCACAGCCGCACAGAAAAGGGGTAAAATTCAGCATGATGCCAGATAGCTTCGAAAAACCTAAATGGCGCTGATTTTCATTTGACCCCGTTTTCTTAATTTGACACTTCGACGCCGTTGCAATTCCTATATTCCTGACTAAACTAATTTTGACAGAACCAAAGGTGTTGTTGTCCTTCCTTGGTTTAAAATTAGTGACAAGGATAGCAATACTTCTAGTCCTGTCAAAATTAGTTTAGTCTAGTTAAAGTACAAGAGAATTAGCACCATTGTCTACCCGTCAAATAGTAACGAGAGTAGGTCTCCCCAATTCAAATAACATTAAACGCAGTACCACTAACATTACCAATCTATATTTATTTTTTACCAGCTTTTACCCGCGGCTTCGCTCGCGTTAATTTTATGACATAGATCTCGTTTGACAACAAAACAACCCATAGCAGGACTTGTGGCGCCATCTGTTGGCCGATACAGCGCCCTCTTTAGTAGAAAAAATATTTTCCCACTGGAATGACATACTTTTACGAGATAAAAAGTAGCCTATGTTGGGCTCTGTACCCCTGACAATA
Source organism: Endotricha flammealis (assembly GCA_905163395.2). NCBI lineage: Eukaryota > Metazoa > Arthropoda > Insecta > Lepidoptera > Pyralidae > Endotricha > Endotricha flammealis. Next base: position 1,680,229 of record LR990869.1, on the reverse strand, counting down.
TATATACAAATTTTCATAATGATCGGCTGATTAGTTAAGCCGTGAAAGAATAACAAACAAACAAACTCACTTTTTTTATTTTTTATTTATTGAAATGAGCCACAAACAGGTTTACAATAAAACTTAAATCTATGAATTACATAATAGTTTGGTAGGTATATCATTGTAAACCTAACATAGTGGTTACAGATTACATTTTTGAAAAATAATAGTTATCGTGAGTCCTAATTAACTTTAAAATAAAAAGTTTCTAAATTTAATAATATCACTTTTTAAATGATCTATTTTTTTGTTGTATTTACTATTTATTTAATTTCTCATTTATAATATTAGTAAGGAGTAAGGATTAAAGTTTTATAACACGTTAAATAACTGCGAAACATTAACTACTGAATGTTGGGACATGAAACAGTAATTCCATTGTAAATATTAAACAGAATAGCCGACACAAACTCTTATCGACCACGGTAACTTTGGACTTGTCATAAAAGGTTTATGGCTATTGTTTAATTGTACTTTGTTAAGTTGATTTTTATTGCAATAATTTTGCGGAAACAGATATTTATTGTGCAATTTATTGCTGATATTTACGTTGTTTTCAATGACGTTTTTATAACAATTTGTTAAAATTAGTGTCACTGTCTAGAGTAAGCTTGTGCTACACCTACACGGTTTGAAATATTTTGGATTTAAAACGTTTATTCAGAGAAGTAGGTTTTTACAGACGCTTTTCTCGTCATAGAATACATACAGTGTCAAATTATTAGTGTAATAATTAATCTACTCTATAAGCTACTACCATTTTGGAAACAAAAGCAAAATGACCACTGGTAAAAGAAATTTATATATCTGGCTTAAATTGACAAGTTCTGTATCTGTCAAAATTGTGTTAATTTTAAAGTAATTAACTCTAATAAAATTGTTATTAATATTATAAATACTAAATGTATGTATGAAATGAAATGAAATCGTTTATTTCAGAAATTAGACCTTCACAGACACTCTTTCTTGTCATTTACAAATTGTATATTTATGTATAAAGAAAATAAACTACGTTATAAACTACCACCATTTCGGACACAAGCAAAATGGCAACCGGTAAAAAGAAATGGCGACAGAAAACCGGTTACGGCCTTTTTTGTCATTTTGTAATTTTACTTCCACTCGTAAGTTACAATGTATAAAGTACATTAAAATTTATAAGAAGAATACGCGGAATGTTATACACAATGGTGTGGAATGAACAAGTCTTAAATCTACAATATGGATATGGATGTTTGTAACTCTTTCACGCGAAAACGGCTTGATAGATTTGCTCGATTTGGTAGTGTGTAATCTGGATTAACACATAAGATAGTTTTTATCCTGGATATCAGGGGATTTCTTGAATAAAACCGCTAGAATCACTTAGTATTATGTTATACATATTAAAGAAGAATTAGTAACCATAATAAGTTCAAAAATGATTGTTATTTTGTGTCCCATTGAAACACAAATGCCTCCGATTACAATATAAAGACAACACAAATTAGAAGAGCTGGGGAGCATTTACCAAATTGTCTTTTTTCGGGTCTACTCCTACCAGTTAGAGTAATTACTGAATAATTTGAGAGAAATTACACAGCAATTATATTAATACTAGCTTTTCCCCGCGGATTCGCTCGCAGTTAATTTTATGACGTAGATCTCGGGTGAGAAAAACAACCCATTTCACGACTTGTGGCACCATCTGTTGGCCGACATTAATTGTTTTGCAGCGCCATCTATATTAGAAAAAATATTTTCCCATTGGAATGACATACTTTCACGGGATAAAAAGTAGCCTATGTTGGGCTCTGTACCCTTGACAATATTTATACAAATTTTCATAATGATCGGTTGCTTAGTCAAGCCGTGAAGGAATAATAAACGAACAAACAAACTCACTTTCTCATTTATAATATTAGTATGAGGATGATCTTGATTAAATTAATTTTATATTAAACATTATTTTCTACAGAACAACCCCGATCCTCCACTGTCTCCAAACAAAACATAACAACGAAGTTTCAAATAAACAAAAAAACAAAAAATTATAAGATACATACTTCCACTAGTTTAGTGGGTAAATTTATCTCTTTAGGAACTGATTTCCGGGATAAAACTACCCGATGTCCTTTCACGGGTATTAAACTATCCCGGGTATTAAATTTCATCCCAATCGGTTCAGCGGTTTTAAAATAAAGTAGTCAACAAACAGATATAATTACTTTCTCATTTATAATATAAGTAAGGTTATGAATGATATCGTAAGTTTAAATAGCAACTTACAAAAAGATAATTTAAAAAAAAACAACTAAACATAAAAAGGGCGCCCTAAAACGGAGTAAATAAAACCCAAATCGGCAGTTTTAGGGGGCACACCGATCGCTAACAGTCGCATTTTAATGTGTTGTACCAACGGGCGTAAATAAATAGCGAAATAAAACGTATGTACACTGACCAATTTTACGTTTTGTTTAACCGAAATGTTTATTTTACAATGCCATAACGTTAACATTCGACAGTTTACGGCTATGATTGCTATTTCCCGATGTCCAAAGTTTGAGTGATTGATTGGTATGTAGGTTTTTGATTCGATCTATTTTTGTAAGGTGACATTGAAAACAGACTTTGGAGAAAGTCGTATTTTTATTATTTTGGAAGATCACACTACACCTCGATAGAAATACTAGATTTTTCTTGACAGAAAGAAGTTTTTTAAGTCATGAGGTAGGCAAACAAGGTATATAAAAAAGTTAAATATTTCTTATTTTTTTATTATAACAATCATTATAATTAACTGGAAGACTTTAGATTCTTCAAAAGATAGATAGATAGATAGAATATACTTTATTTGCAATACACATCCAACAGCACAAAGAAATATTACATTAAAATCTTACATACTAGTGTATTAGCAACAAGGCGGCCTTATTGCTAAAAGCAATCTTTTCAAGGCAACCTTTGGGTAACGAATTAAAGAAAGAAACGGGCAGGGCAAGCAAAACAAGAATCTGATTAACAAAATTTGCAACGTAATAAGTACATAAATCAATAAAACTGAACTAATTTTGAATAATAATACTTACATAAGAATACACGAATCATACATACATACATACATACATACATACACACATATACATATGTATATATCATAAACATACGATAAATAAATTAAGTAATGTCGTAGTAGGTCCTAAAGAAAAGGAAGAAAACATTCGCTTATGGTGAAAGGAAATGGTCTTTTACAAGTTTTTAAAAAATTAAAATAGATTTAGAAGTTCTGATAGCTACAGGTAGATTATTCCACAGTCTGATGGCCTGGATAGTAAAAGATAGGTAAAAAAAAAGACTTTAGAGACTTCAAAATTCGAAATGTAGATTCGTTTGCTAAGATAAACGAGAATCACTTTCAAAAGTTTTTTAAACTAGTCTAGGTTTAAAAAAATATAAGAGTAAAGTAAAATTTTATTTCAGGAAAAAAAACCTTTTTTTTTACAATTACTGTTATTACTACTAGGTACTAAGTTTAGTACCTAGTAGTAATATATGTTAATTCACTCCTTCATTACTGCGATACGGAGTTCCGTATCGCAGTAATGAAGGAGTGAATTAACATTTATAAAGACTAAACAGCTTCGGTTTTCAATTCCATAGATTAAGATTATATTCATGAATGTTGTTATTCATGAATCCACAACAAACATACAAATAAAATTATTCCGTGTGAATTGAGGTATCAAATTGAACGTGGTCGCGCGTAAACTACAAGGCGCGGAGAAGACAGCAGTCATAATTAAATCTGTCTCCCCAGATTTGATATATCAGCGTTTACTGACAGGGTAGATGGCAAAAGACTTGTACAGACTGCGGGAAATGTCGTGCGACTTTTTTCATACTGTACAATAATATCCACAATTTTGTGGTAATAACTGGCCATGCAAATAAATTATTCATTCATTAGATGTTCAAACTGGTGGGCAATCAATCATCATGTTGCACGAAATAAACTTTGTGTTAGTTTTTATTATTATTTGAGAGGACGAATAATTTGTGTTGGGTTCGTCTCATTGTTTCCTTCTTTCATTTCATTTCTTTTAAAGGTACTAAATGTAACTGTGCTTTAAAAAAAATGAAAAATAATTTTATTTTCCAACAGTAAACACATACTACAAAAATTCATAATTAGGTTATGGATAAGTGCCTAGTGCTGATGATTAATTATACAAGAGATGTCTGCGATCTTCACACTAAGCAAGCCTGTATCGTGAAGATCGGTTTAGATAAAACACTTCGTATAAATTCAAACGGACGTGGAATTAATGCGACGAAAACGCGCTATACATACATCTGAACTTACCCTAACAATTAAATTTTCCGTCAACAATATATCTTGTTTGTCAACAGGATTTACAGCACATTCTGTTTTGACGATATCGTTGTATCGTTAAACTTATAATTGTCGAGAATAAGACTTGCAATAAAGATAGTTTTTTACGATAATAGAAAACAAACTAGCGGGTTTCCCGTTACTAGGACTCAATACTTCTTTCTAATTAAATTCGTTGTTAGTTCCAAGATAGTTAAGAGAGGTAGGGCTCAGCGGATAATCCGCTCAACCTACAGAATACCGTAGCCAAATAGCATTGGTCTCGGCCATGTTGTGTTCCTACGGTGAGTAAGGTCTCCAGAGCTCCACTTGGGAGGGTTGGCAAAGCGTGAGTGATACCCCCGGTATTGCAAGCGTCAATAGGCTACGGTGACGGCTTACCATCAGGCGGTCCATATGCTCGTTTGCCACCTTTGTGGTATAAAAAAAACAAACAGCGCCCTGGGTCCCCAAAGTAACCAGACAACGAAGATATTAAATCGTAAATATTACTAATAATGCATATTGAACACCCATACTAGAAACAAATACAAAGTGATAGATTTAACAGATGAGAATAAAATTGCTATGGGAATCGAAACAACGGAATTGCAGCTGCTGTTTTATTGTATAAAAATTTATATAATCTCATTTGCAAACACCTAAGCTCTATATGAGCTTGAAAGTTATGGGCGCCATTGTCAGTATTTTGGCAAGCGCCGTCTTTATCTTTCTGGGATGCTAAACAAAGAGCTTTTCAAAAGGTTATTGGAGATAATAAAAGGAAGGCACCTGTTTTTGTTGAACCAATTTTATAGATACCTTTCTGTTTTTTTTTAATGTTTTCTAACTTTTTGGAACTTTTATTGGTACCTACCATTTTGAAAGAGCAAGTGCTTCTTGCCAGTTCTTAATTCTTCTTAGTACAAATCTGCCGTCTGAACTGGTGGTAGGAAAATAAAATTACGATTCCAAAGAGCTTGTTTAAATAAAAAGTAAAAAAAAAGTGAAACAGTAGACAAACAAGCAAGTGGGCGACCTGGTGGAAAGCGTTCACCGCCTATGGACATCAGTAACACCAGGGGCGTTACCAATGCGTTGTCCACCAAGGAGGTTGGAGGAAAGGAAGGAGAAATAGAAGGGAAAGAAGGAGGGGGAAAGAAGGAATAGGAAAGGAGTTGGGCTACCGGATCTCTCACTCCCCGAACGAAACGCAGCAGTGCGTTCAAAGCTTTCACTTTGACTTGAAATATTTTGAATTCACTCAAATATGGAAACTTGAAAACAATGCGTCTTCGTGCGCGCAATATAGCTTTTCTTTTTCTTTCTATGTTGAATAGCTCGATGGTGTCATTACAACTTTTTTCATAGAAGTACCTAGTTAGCATACCAACTTGAGGGGCAACCTGATGGTAAGTGATCATCACTCCCCATGAACAGTGGCGGATTATCCTTAAGGCAAACTAGGCACGTGCCTAGGGGCGCCAGGTAACAAAGGGGCGCGCGGGCGCGTGGACTTTTGAAACGAATAAAAAAATTACATAAAATTTGATGGATTTCCACCTGTTGTTAAACTCGATTGAGGCCTTCGAGCATGGTGCTAAGTCCTCCAGCGACTATCCGCCATGATCACGATGTCGTCGGCAAAAGTCCAAAAGCTTAAAGGCATCTTCCAGAGCGGTCGTGAGCAGTTTCAGAGATATGACATCTATATCCCTGTCTCACGCCTCTGTGTAATGAGAATGCCATCGTGTTCTGTTCCTGTACTCGAACTGACATGGTGGGATTTTTGTATAAGCACGTCAACGCTTCATTATAACTTGCGAGCGAGACGATTCGTGTTGACCCTCGAGAACAGCTTGTAGACATGGCTCAGAAGCGAGATAGGTCTATAGTTCTTCAAGAGGGTTTTATCGCCCTTTTTAAAGAACAGAACCACCACGCTTCTGTTCCACGCCTCAGGCGTTTTGCCCTTGAATAACACGGAATTAAAGAGCTTCTGCAGGACTTTAAGTACCGGTGTACCACCCGCTGTCAGAAGCTCTGCAGTGATTCCGTCCTCGCCCGGCGCCTTGTTGTTCTAAAGCTGTTTAAGAGCCATCCTAATCTCGTACAAGCTGATGTCCGGGATGTCTTCGGTGTAATGTTGGGTTAGCGTGGCTCTTGGGTCCCTCGCAGTTCTGCTGCTGACGGGTTTGGTGACTGAGGCATCATAAAGCTGCCCGTCGAACCTCGACTTCCTTGAACACCTCTGCCGTCGTTGTCTTTCGAACCTTTATTTCGCTCAATCGACTCCTTGATGCATTTAGCATTGAAGGAGCGAATCGAATCGTGTCGCAAGGACTTTGATATGGGGTCTAAAAATGAACATGGACAAGACGAAAATCATGTCGAATGTCCATGTCACACCCGCCCCGGTCTCAGTTGGAAGCTCGATCCTCGAAGTTGTTAACGAGTACTTTGGACAAACCATTCAATTAGGTAGGTCTAACTTCGAGAAAGAGGTCAATCGACGAATCCGACTCGAGCAGCTTTCGGGAAATTACGGCATATCTTCTCGTCCAAAATTCCTCAATGCTTGAAACGAAGAACCTTCGGCAATGTGTGTTGTCAGTGATGACGTATGGATCCGAGACGTGGTCGCTCACTATAGGCCTCATAAGAAAGCTAACGGTCACTCAGCGAACCATGGAATGAGCTATGCTTGTGCTTTCTCTACGAGATCGAATCAAAAATGAGGAGATCCGTAGCAGAACCAAAGTAACCGACATAGCCAAACGCATCAGCAAGCTGAAGTGGCAGTGGGCAGGGCATATAACGCGCAGAACCGATGTCCGATGGGGCAAAAGGGTTCTGGAATGGCGACCACGTACCGGAAAGCGCAGCGTAGGACGGCCGCCTACGGTGGTCAGACGACCTAAGGCAAGTCGCAGGAAGCAGGCCAGCAGGTCGCACTGGAAACGTTTGGGGAAGGCCTATGTCCAGCAGTGGACAAATTGTGGCTGAGATGATAATGATGAGATGGATTTCCATGTTCGTTACTATTATCTTGGAGTGATAGAAACAGCCTCGTCTTTAATATAAAGTGACAAGTTTGACAGATCCAGTGGTCGAGTGGCTAACAATGGTCACTTTATCTCGAGGGCCGCGGGTTCGAATCCTGCGCAAGGCAAAGATTTGTGTGCATGAACATGTCTGTTTGTGTTGGTCTGGATGATTCCAAGTATAATAAGTATTCATTTACAAAAAAAAGTATTTATATGTATTTATCAGCAATCTAGTACCTATAACAGCTTAGTTGCTTTGTTTGGGACTTGATGGCGTTGTGTGATTCGTCCAATAATTTTTATTTTATTTATGTAGTGTAGAGTGTAGGTATATAAAACTTCCAGCTATGCAATGAGACAGATGAAATACAGTCATCTATGTTTACTATTACCCGTGGTATTTAGTAAAAATTTTGCAATATGGCCGCTAGGGGCGCCCATGCGGTGCTTGCCTAGGGCGCTCTCGACATTTAATCCGCCTCTGCCCATGAAGCACGAACACATCAGGGGTACAGAAGGACATAACACAACACAGGCATTTTATGCCTATCACGGATCGCCAGTCTCCACATGCAAGTATTACTCATTTTTTATCTCTTTTTACATGAAATGAAAAAAAAACATACTTTTCTATAGTAGATGGCGTTGTAACCGCAATTAGAAAACAATTCAAATGTCGGCTAACAGATGGCGCTATAAATTGCGCTTAGGTTTAGATTTTCTCAAAAATCTTAACATGATATAACGAGATTATATTTACTTATTTACCGCAGGCTTAGCCACAAGCAAGATTCGTATAGATTTCAAGATTATTGTATAAATACAACCGCTGCCTTTTCAGTCAGTAAGGGTGGATTAAATCTTGCCCTTTGGCGACCCTTGATTACGTCACACGGAAATAACGGTCGGAAAGCGCGAGAAGATTAACAGTGGGGTTTCCCTCCGAAATATTTTTTCTTATTTTTATTTAACTTTTTGGTTGAGGACACACGACTACACGAGTAACTTAATAATGCTCATTTGTATTTTTTGTCATTGGTCAAAAAATTTGTATAAAAAGATATGCTTTAATAATATTACTAGCTTTTTCCCCGCGGCTTCGCTCGCGTCAATTACATAGCGTTACCCATAGCGCGACTTGTGGCGCCATCTATTGGCCGATAGCATCCCATACAGCGCCCTCTATAGTAGAAAAAATATTTTCCCATTGGAATGACATACTTTCACGGGACAAAATGTAGCCTATGTTGGGCTCTGTACCCCTGACAATATATATACAAACAAACTCACTTTCTCATTTATAATATTATAGTATGAGTATGATAGTATTATTGATGTCCCCGCCGAGGTCTTTTCTAACTATAAAATTCAAAGGGGGCATTAGAATTTTACAGGGTCGGCAACGCGCGAGTGATACCCCCGGTATTGCAAGCGTCCATAGACAACGGCGACTGCTTACCATCAGGTGGGCCGTACGCTTGTTTGCCACTTTAGTACTATAAAAAAAAGTAAATTTTAACGGAATATACATGACAATAGATATTCCGAGTACTAGGCTAACATAATTCGATAACGATATCTCCGCTTGAAGTGTGTACTTTCATTAGACGCTTTGAACCCATATCAAGAGTTCTAACGAAGCTTGCTTTGGTTTGTTCCTCAGATGTCTATTGGGAAATCGTAGGACTAGCAAAACCAGGTCAAGTGTCCTGATTCAAGAATAATTAGTGGCTTTTGAGATAGTTTCGTAGTGGTAGATCATTTATGAAATGTACCACCCTCTCACAGGATATCGGCGGGAAGCAACATTGCGTTTAAGGTTTAGAATTTTTTCTCAAAAAGGTTACAATTAACATTACATTATATGAGAATAAAATCCATACTTTCATACTTCCATACTAATATTATAAATGTGAAAGTGTGTTTGTTTGTTTGTTTGTCCTCTCTTCACGTCGAAAGTAATGAACGGATTGAGATGTTTTTTTTTATTGGGGATAGTTTAAGGTCTGGAGAGTGATAAAAACATCTCAAAAAGTATAACATTATTTTTTCATAATTTTTAAACGGGGATAATTAAGGTCTAGAGAGTGACTTAAGGCTACTTTTTTTCCCATGGAATAAAGAGATTCCCATGGGAAAAATTATTGACATTTTCCCTTGACCACGCGGGTGGAGCCGCGGGTAACAGCTAGTTACCTAATAGTTTCATCTGTTCCCTGTAATTCTACCGTAAAATTTGTAGTTTTCAAATTGTATAGTTACGACTTTTTGTTTTAAATCTCGTTGACTCGATACGATACGACAACAGCCGAGCCGAAGAACGGAGAAGCTCGAGATAACGAAACTCATGCAAACACTGGTTAGGGTCGAACTTGCTTAACTTTCGTGTTCGTTTTAGACTGCGACACTAAGCCATCGAGCTTTTCAGCTAGTAATTAATATATTATTGATACAATAGAAATATCTTCCTGACACTATCAAAGATATCCGATATTATTAATGATAGCCATTTGACTTTTTGCTTTCCGATCTGCGGCAAATGAGGTCATTTGTCATTAACTGTCGACGCTATTTCCAATATTCTCTGTATTAATTTATGATCGCTAATCTGTTTTGTATTGTTTATGTATTTATATAGTTTAAATACATACATTTATAGATAGATAGAACATGCTTTATTTGCAAATACTCAAACAAGTCTATGTGTTTCCTTCGGACTATGACATGAGACTATTTAGGAGGTACATTAGAGGTCTCGTCAGAGGTGGGCAACTCATTGGTAGTGCCCCTAGTGTTGCTGATGTCCATAGAGGCGGCGGTGACAACTTTTCATCAGGTGATCCGCTTGCCTGTTTGTCTGTATAACATAAAAAAGGTGATACAGTTAATAGTAGACCACGAGAAACAGTTCTCCTTTGTGGTCCCATTAATAGGACAAAAAGAGGGACCACGAAAAAACGGAGAAAAATCTACAGACAGAAACCATATGGTAACGAGTTTCTGCATAGAGAAGGCAGGGATAACAATAAACAGCAGGACATTATATATTTTAACATCAGGCAAGCCTGACAATTTGACAAATCAAATATTACAAGTAATATTAAAGGAGGTAGGTTGTATGTAAAGTGAAAAAGCAATTTGAAATGAGAAATAGTTTTTTGGCCTTTCAGTTACCAAATAAAGATAAGATTAGGTGTGGAAAAGGTTTTTGATACAATTTTATTCATGTTTGGATTTATAGGATATCAAATTCCCTCGCATTTTTAGGATTTATTTATTACTAGCTTCTGCCCGCGGCTTCGCCCGCGTGGCCTAGTAACAATTAGCATATTTTTCTTTAGAAACAAATTCCGTTCCTGCACGGCCCGGTACGGTACGGTTCCATCCGGTCCGGTCGGTCCGGTCAGTCCGGGCCGGTCTGGTCGGTCCGGTCCTGATATGGAACCTACATGCCAATTAGCATATTATTCTACAGAAAAAAAAACCGGTCCGGTCCGGCACGCCCCGGTACGGTGCGGTTCCTTCCGGACCGATCAGGTCTGATCCGTTCCGGTCCGGTCCGGTCCTTATATGGACCCTACATGACAAATTTGGCATCTCTAGACCCCTCGCTTTCCCGTGGGATTTTGAAAAATCCTTTCTTAGTACATCCCTAGACGTCGTAAGGAACCTACATGCCAAATTTGATATAGCCTCGCAACCTCGTTTGCGTATATCTCGGTTTCCCGTGGGAATTTCGAAAAATCCTTTCTTTGTACACCCCTAGACGTCGCCGTCGTAAGGAACCTACAGTCCAAATTTGGAATCTCTAGACCCACCGGTTTGGGCTGTGCGTTGTTATATGTATAGTTATGTCAGTCAGGACTTTGAATTTTATATATATATATAGTCCGGTCCGATCAGGTCCAGTCGGTCCGCTCCGGTCCGGTCGGTCCGGTCCTGATAAGGTACCTACATACCAATTAACATATTTCTTCAGAAAAAAAAATCGGTGCGATTCGGTTCGGTCCGGTCCGGCACGGACTCGTTACGGTGCAGTTCCTTCCGGACCGATCAGGTCTGATCCGTTCCGGTCCAGTCCGGTCCGGTCCGGTCGGTCCGGACCTTATAAGGACCCTACATGTCAAATTTCGCATCTCTAGACCCAGCGGTTTGGGCTGTGCGTCCCCTCGCAACTTCGTATGCGTATATCTCGCTTTCCCGTGGGAATTTTGAAAAATCCTTTCTTAGTACATCCCTAGATGTCGTAAGGAACCTACATGCCAAATTTGGAATCTCTAGACCCAGCGGTTTGGGCTGTGCATTGATATACCCTCGCAACTTCGTTTGCGTATATCTCGGATTCCCGTGGGAATTTTGAAAAGAAACATACAATAAATGTTAAGTTGAGCAAATCGCCACATATTAGTGAAAACCGCATCCAAATCGGTTCAGCCGTTTCCGAGATTAGCGTGTACAAACATACATACAAACATACAAACATCCAAACATACAAACATACAAACAGACGGACAAAATTTTACGAAATTCTTGTTCTATTGCTTATTCTTCATCGCCCTAAACAATTTTTTTGGAAATTTATTCAATGTACAGACAAACTTTTTTTACACTTTTATTATATTATAGATTATTATCAATCCTGGAACGGAATCAAAGGAATTTTGCGGGTAAAACTACGGGCTTCAGCCTGATCAATAATATAAATGTTAGAGAGTTGTTTTATTCGAATGCGTTAATCTCCTTAATCTATAAATAAAATATATAATTTTACTAGCTTGCGCCCGCGGCTTCGCCCGTGGGGCCTAGTAACAATTAGCATATCTTTCTTCAGAAACAAATTCCGGTCCGGCACGGCCCGGTAAGGTACGGTTCCATCCGGTCCGATCAGGTCCGGTCGATCCGGTCCGGTCCGGTCCGGTTCGGTCGGTCCGGTCCTTATAAGGACCATACATGACAAATTTGGCATCTCTAGACCCAGCGGTTTTGGCTGTGCGCCCCCTCTCAACTTCGTTTGCGTATATCTCGCTTTCCCGTGGGAATTTTGAAAAATCGTTTCTTAGTACATCCCTAGACGTCGTAAGGAACCTTTATGCCAAATTTGATATACCCTCGCAACTTCGTTTGCGTATATCTCGGTTTCCCGTGGGAATTTTGAAATATCCTTTCTTAGTACACCCCTAGACGTCGCCGTCGTAAGGAACCTACAGTCCAAATTTGGAATCTCTAGACCCACCGGTTTGGGCTGTGCTTTGATATATAGTTAAGTCAGTCAGGAATTTTATATATAGTCCGGTCCGATCAGGTCCAGTCGGTCCGAAAAATCCGGCACGGTCCGGTACGTTGCGGTTCCTTCCGCACCGATCAGATCTGATCCGTTCTGGTCCGGTCCGGTCGGTCCGGACCTTATAAGGACCCGGCATGCCAAATTTGGAATCTCTAGACCCAGCGGTTTGGGCTGTGCGTGCCCTCGCAACTTCGTTTGCGTATATCTCGCTTTCCCGTGGGAATTTTGAAAAATCCTTTGTTAGTACATCCCTAGACGTCGTAAGGAACCTACATGCCAAATTTGATATACCCTCGCAACTTCGTTTGCTTATATCTCGGTTTCCCGTGGGAATTTTGAAATATTCTTTCTTAGTACACCCCTAGACGTTGTAAGGAACCTACAGTCCAAATTTGGAATCTCTAGACCCATTGGTTTGGGCTGTGCGTTGATACATAGTTAAGTCAGTCAGTCAGTCAGTCAGGACTTTGAATTTTATCTATAGAAAAAAAATTCAGTCGGGTCCGGTTAGATCCGGTCCGGCACGGCCCGGTACGGTGCGGTTCCTTCCAGACCGATCAGGTCTGATCCGTTCCGGTCCATTCCGGTCCGGTCCGGTCCGGTCCGGACCTTATAAGGACCCTACATGTCAAATTTGGCATCTCTAGAACCAGCGGTTTGGGCTGTGCGTCCCCTCGCAACTTCGTATGACTATATCTCGCTTTCCCGTGGGAATTTTGAAAAATCCTTTCTTAGTACATCCCTAGACGTCGTAAGGAACCTACATGCCAAATTTGGAATCTCTAGACCCAGCGGTTTGGGCTATGCGTTGATATACCCTCGCAACTTCGTTTGCGTATATCTCGGTTTCCGGTAGGAATTTTGAAAAATCCTTTCTTAGTACACCCCTAGACGTCGTAAGGAACCTACAGTCCAAATTTGGAGTCTCTAGACCCACCGGTTTGGGCTGTGCGTTGATATATAGTTAAGTCAGTCAGTTTTATATATATAGATGAAAAAAAAAAACGGTCCGGTCCTGTTCGATCCGGTCCGGCACGGCCCGGTACGGTGCGGTTCCTTCCAGACCGATCAGGTCTGATACGTTCCGGTCCGGTCCGGTCCGTTCCGGTCCGGTCCGGTCCGGTCGGTCTGGACCTTATAAGGACCCTACATGTCAAATTTGGCATCTCTAGACCCAGCGGTTTGGTCTGTGCGTCCCCTCGCAATTTCGTATGCGTATATCTCGCTTTCCCGTGGGAATTTTGAAAAATCCTTTCTTAGTACATCCCTAGACGTCGTAAGGAACCTACGTGCCAAATTTGGAATCTCTAGACGCAGCGGTTTTGGCTGTGCGTTGATACACCCTCGCAACTTCGTTTGCGTATATCTCGGTTTCCCGTAGGAATTTTGAAAAATCCTTTCTTAGTACACCCCTAGACGTCGTAAGAAACCTACAGTCCAAATTTGGAGTCTCTAGACCCACCGGTTTGGGCTGTGCGTTGATATATAGTTAAGTCAGTCAGTCAGGACTTTGAATTTTATATATATAGATAAAAAAAATAATCACATTTGATAAACTTATTCTTGAGGGTTATAATATGCTAGCTTTTTGTCCGCGACTTCGTCCGCGTGAAGTTTCGGACCCGTTCCCGTGGGAACCACATTGAATTTCGGGAAAAGCCTATGTCGCTCCCTGAAAATGTAGTTTTCTACTGGTGAAAGAATTTTTGAAATCGGTCCAGTAGTTTCAGAGCCTATTCAATGCAAACCAACAAACAAACAATCAAATCTTTCCTCTTTATAATATTCTATTATAGATATAAGACAATTTGTATTGAGGAATCGATAAATGAAACCAATGTGGCAGGGCGCCGGTAGCGCTAACACCCTACCAATTAGGGTTTATAAGTAAGCGCCAAATGGAAAAAGTCTGTCTGTGTGTTTGTAACTTAGCAGGTAATGAAGGCACGACACGATGACACTGAATGATTATATATTTTACAACTTGAATTGTTACAAAAGATTAATCAGCTAAGTAAATGTAAAGACAATATTCAGAAATTCAGATTGCACGTCTAGCGAAACTCAGGCGAAGACTTCACTATCATAGATAAAAGGTGAAATTGCGGTAAAAAAAACTAGTTGTAAAATATAGAAAATAGTCTCATAAAAAAGCGTGTTAAAAAATATGAATTTTCATAAGCTCTCGTTATTATTAAGGCATGAGCCATGATTTATATTAAAGCCATTATCGCATAATGACGAATGAGATCTGACGGCGTACGTCGTTAATGGCTATGTGACAAATATCTGTGACATATTGTACCTAGGTAGAATAGAATTTTTAACACATAGGGTACTATTTATGCCGAAATGTACGCGATTCCCGTAGGATTTGATCAAATATCTGATATAGATGGCGCTACTGTGCATAAATAAATACACGCAACCGAAGTGGCGCGGGTTTCACTAGTAAATAATTACATAGAAAACCTAATGAGTAGAAAAAAATTGTTCGTAGCCAACTAAGAAAGACCTTGTCAAGATAGGGCTTTCACCGCATTTTTTCGTCGCATTTCATAATGAAAAATAATAAAAAATATATATTTCAAGCAAAATTGGCTCATATCATTTTAGTATATAGTAAATGGTAACAATTTTTGCTTACTATCTATAGTCTTTCTATCGAGATCTGTATTAGTATAATCCATCGCGGAGTTGCAATCATCTCATCATGAGGTCAAACGTACTAAGAGTTCAATGTAGCACGAAATGCGACGCCAAACGACGACGACTACAACTTAAACGTCGTATTGCAGTACTTACTCGTTTTTAAGGTTCCGTACCGTGAAAGGAAAAATCCAAAAAACGCATTGAACCGTTACCACTTTGCTGCCCGTCCGTCTGTCATTCTGTATTTTTGATACTCAGAAACGTGTAAGGCGATTGTGATGAAATTCATATCAAATACTCAGGTCTGTCAGTCACTTACACCAAAAAAATATCAAAGTTCTAATTCAACGCAACTAACAGGTAATTATGAACATTTGTGTTCCGTTTTCTATACAAATCGCAATGCACCAAAAACCTGTAGGGCAATTTTCGTTAACCTCAAATCACATTTATCACGAAGGCACATTTAAAAATCTGTAGAAAACATTACATTAAACGCTGAAGGTCATCAATCAAATTCAGGTGAATGCGAGAAACGGTGTGATATCAATGCGCCAATATTTACCGAGCGAAATAGACTGCGAAAGATTGATATCACTTTGAACAAAGTTACAAAGCGTAACGTGAAAAACGGAATCGTTATCAACAGACGTCTATTCAGGTAACTTGTAAGGTGGTTCAGGTGTTATAAAACTTTATTTAATACCACTTTTTAGGGTACTGTAGGTACGTCAAATAAACAACCCTTTATGGCAGGCATCGGATCAAACGGACGTAGTATTCTTTGTATAGAAAGCCATACAAGTGCGTCCACTGATCCGCATCATATGGATCGCATGAATCTATAATAATCTGGGAATGCGATGCGTCCGATGAGAATATGTGGACGCCTGCCTTTAACATCACTTTTTTGTCAGTCTATCCGTAATGAAAAAACTGGTCAAGTGTCGGGCCACGCACAATACAGGGTTCGGTATATGCTACACTTTGCTTGCTTGCAGATGTGTACAATGTCATATTCTATGACATTTTGTGCGTTTTCATGGTTTTCGTCAAAGATATTTTTTTACATGTTTGTCGGCTATTACTCAATAACAAGTAGAGTCTACTTAATCGTAATAGTTTTTCTTTTAGGTTCACTAGGACTAATATATTTTTTATTTATTTCTGTACACGCCGATACAGCCTATAACCCGCGTGGAAAAAAAACGTTCCTACTTTACTACGTAGGTATCATATATATCTCTGTAAGGTATCTCTTTAGTAAATCGATAAAGATAACAAAAATAAGAAATGTAGGAACGTGCATCGTTGGATGCTATCTCAGAGTGGTGTTTGTGCAAAATTGTTCGTATTTGAAACGTAATGGTTAGTTTCCGAGTTGAACTCACGAGTAACTTGAGTTAGAAAATTGAATTTTAACTTGATCTCGAGATTATTGGAGAAATGAGAGCTAAGAGAACCCATTTTAGCTTTAATACGGTTCTAGTACGACTTAACGTAAAGCTTTATATCTACTTTGACTGTTTTGTTTATATTTTTGTGTTAACTCGAATTTTTCTGTAACGTATCTTTTTTACTGAATACAGTAAATTTACAAGTTATTAAAGTGAAAACTTCTTTAGCTTCTTGTCACTTTAAACTCGCGTCAGATCCGTAGCCTGGTCGAAAAGGCGTAAGATTCCCTAACCATTCCAAAATATAAAAAAATGCACAACGTTGATGTTTAAGTTTTCACTTCTGCCGGCACTCCCGGAGTGCAACCCGTCCTTTTTTATACTTTATACACACGAAAGTCGTTATCACGTTAAAATGACGGAATGGATTGAGATGTTTGGGATAGTTTGAGATCCGAGAATAGGATACAGTAATTTTTTTCTCAGAAATCACCCCAAGTTAAGTCAGTGATCGTTAGGTGACTTGAAAACACTGACACCAGTTACCCGCAGTACCCCAGTTACGCAGCAGAAAAGAAGAATAATTTAACAGCGATTGCTGACTCTTGCGTCAACTCGTGAACGGGTGCTGCCTGGGGGGACTGGTCTGCTCACTCTTATCAGTACTGACTTTTTTTATTTTATTGTAGATTTAAGACTTGTTCATTCCACACCATTGTGTATAACATTCCGCGTATTATTCTAATAAATTTTAATGTACTTATACATTGTAACTGACGAGTGGAAGAAAAAATTACAAAATGACAAAAAAGGCTGTAACCGGGTTTCTTTTTACCGGTGGCCATTTTGCTTGTGTCCGAAATGGTGGTAGTTTATAACGTAGTTTATTTTCTTTTTTACACAAGTTGTAAATGACAAGAAAAAGTGCCTGTGAAGGTCTAATTTCTGAAATAAACGATTTCATTTCATTTATTTCATTTCATTTATAAACTGAAGTATTTTGCACAATCGACGTCAACCAAACAATGTGTTTACATTATGAATTTGTTTCAATGAGTGGTGCATGTTTTATTCATATATTCAGAGCCGCCCGTGGACACTTTCAGCATATTTTATTTACAAGAACTTGTAACATCTTGAATTGTAAAGGCGGGCATAGACTTATACTGCGGGATGTAATGTAACATGTTACAAAGCGAATATAAAATGCGAAAGTGATTGGTATATTTAAAAGTACCATTTTAAAAGAAGTACTAAGTTTTTTTTACCTATTCTTCTTAGTACAAATCTCAACTGGTGACAAGCGAGCAAAGATCTTCACGTTGCTCACCTTAAAGATTTTGGTTCTTCTACAAGTGTTCTATGGCAACGTAGTGAATCGTAACGAGGATGCGGGAAAAATTCGGAAGATTTGTAGGGAATACGTCCTTTCTGGACAAGGTCTTACCTCCTCACGGTCTTCTGCCGAATCCTTGAGTATAGAAGACAAGTCGCGAATGTTACAATACGCCCCGTTTGGTTAGTCTGTACCCAACTTTCCTTTTAGATTTTTGCCAAAAAAAAACTTAGATTAAAATCAAATCCAAACGCTTTGTAATTTCGGAGATTAAATAAAAATTTTACGTGTTTCGTTCTAGCTTTTTAATTAGTCGTTAATTTTAAAATGTTTTTGTGCAATTCGCACTGAATATCAATTAAAAGAACAACATGGTGCTGTTGACAGTTTTTTGCTTAACAATAAAATAAACTTTAATATAGAAGAATAGATTATAACCGTTAATATAACAACAAAAGCAATCAATTAACTTGAGTGTTTGAGTTGGGCAAGCCAGACTTGCTGACCGTAGAGATCAGAAATCGATTGATGGAAATAGAACTACAGTTATAACGGAAATAGTCAAATTAAACTATAGAGCAAATGCTGAAAGCCAGACCGTAGTCGTCGTACTTGGGATTTTCTATCTTATTTGGTTATCTTATTTTATCTCGTGATGGGGAGGAGGTCACCCCTTTTACCTCATGTCATTTCTTAAATTCATAATATTTTATCTTTTCCGAATAGATCAAACTTTCTCTAAATGAATAAATTTATGATGAAAAAATAGAATGAAAAGAAAAAATCCAGAAAGATTTTTATAAATAAATTGAACGTTTGAATATGCTTTCCTTTCTTTGCTAAAATAATTTCAAACATCACATACTAAAACTAAACTAAACATATTATCATAAACAAATTATAATGAACCTAAAACTAAAAACCTTAAAAAATATAATAAAATAACTAAAATATATTATTAAAAGGAGTCTCTTTAGGCAAGGTTCCGAAGATACTGGCAGCGTTCCCCATTTGAATAGACTAATTCTTTGTCCGAGGTAGCTGCCAGCTCTTCGGTCTCCTGTGATGTCGACTAACCTTTTTGCAATTTCCTTTAAAAGTCTTATAGCACAAGGACCCCACGGACCAAGGGTCTCGACACCGAATGGGACAAAATCATATTCGGAGCCTAGACCCCTGTATTTACAAGCTTAAGCTTTTTCAGCCGCTTCACAAGCCGCACCAGCTCTTAGTGAAAAATCTTAATGAAAAATGTGTTTCTCAATCATTTTGTATTCTAACAAAGGCACCATCATAAATAAAATCAGATGTTCCTGATATACTTACAATTCTTTGTCAAGACCATATTATTATACGTATATTTTTCATGATCTGTAAATTTAGGGAGCTGGGCTTACGGCTCCACCCGAGGGAACTCTACAATTGATATACGACATTATATTTTTACGATGTTATATCCCAACAGGCTAACGGGTTGGAAATGTTTTTGTTCTTATTATTAAAAAGAACATTTTTTTGTATAAAATACGGTAAATATGGTGTCCACAGACAAACAATGTCGTGGTACTCGTGCTACGACATTTAGGATGGGTGCAGACCGATTTGGTTATTTTAAGTTAAAGTTGTATAGAAAAAGTGTTTCGCTTAATAAATATTGTTCCTTTCTTTCATTTATGTATTCATGATTCTGATATTCATTATTATTGAGTACCGAAATTGAAAATTAGGTTAGGCTCGTCCACGTGATTGATTTTTTTTATAGAAAAAAAATGCAAAAATAGCCTAATCTCAGTTACTTTGTTTCGTTTAATAATTTTCTGGGTGTGCCATTTCCTAATTTGAACAAAGGGTCGGGATTTGGGCAAATTGAATATTCCGGTCCTAAATTTCTGTGAGGTTTTATCCAAAATTACTTGAGCCGGCAACAAGGTAACAGGGAATTTTTATTCAATTTACAATTCGTAGGTCTAATGAGGTGGTCATTGTGGGGGCAAAATATGCGATTGAAAATATATTGTGATTAATAAAAGGTCTAAAACCGTAAGGCAGAAATTACACCAGCCTCCCGTCTGGGGAAGGACCTCCACCTTACAGAAGATCGTAGCCAAATAGCATAGGTCTCGGCCATGTTGTGTTCCTACGGTGAATAAGGTCTCCAGAGCTCCACTTGGGGGGATTGGGAGGGTTGGCAACGCGTGAGTGATACCCCCGGTATTGCTTACGTCTATAGGCTACGGTGACGGCTTACCATCAGGCCGACCGTATGCTTGTTTGCCACCTGTGTGGTATAAAAAAAAACACCATGGGGCAAGCCCGCCACACACGTGTGTTGTATATACTCAATACTCAACATTTATTGCGACTATAAAGATATAAGATGACATGACAATTTGTCATGTATAGCCAGGATCAACAACGGTGATCGCAGATTGACAATAAGTAATGAAGCTTATTGACGTCCCGGGGACGAAACATCAGCTGTCTTGGAACTCACAACCAATTTAATCAGAAATAAATTAGACGGAGGAAACATTGAAAGGACTCATACTCGTGAACAGATAATTAATTCCCACCAAAACACCGTTGTGACTTATATAGTCAGTCACACCCCACTATCCCATTGTTCATCATAATTCCATTCATGAAATGAATATCATATCAACCCATAATCATCCCACTACAGGGATATTTTCCTCCCTTCAATCGATGGGGGATTAGATTAGAGCGTACTCTGCTTCGCCGCTCCAACACGGAATGGCAGAGGCCAGTATTTTCAAGCCGTCTGAAGGTTTTATCAATAAAATCTAAAATTCTTTGTTGTAAATTAATTTTGATGATTGCAAGGGCTGGGACTTTCCTTTTAAAGTTTTCTAAATACTTTCATCTATAATAAGCTTAGCAAAATTATGCTGGCAATTTTTATGATTTTCAAGACCAAAATGCGATTGTGTCAGCCTGAATATTTATGAAAATAATGAAACCCAGTGTGGAATGGAGTGTAAAGCTTACGTATTCAGTATCGTGTCGTCGGATAAGCCGCTATTGTGGTTCAGTTCAGTTGATTTAGCAAAAGTAAACACATCATTCACTGAATGGAATTTTCGTTCACTATTATCATTTACTTTTCAATAAAACATTGGACCTTTTATAATGTAAACAATAGGGCTTTTTATATTTTTATGTTACAATGGCTTAAAAAAAGACTTAACTGTTCAGTTTCTTGCGGAACTTCTTCACAGGACATTCCCGTCGAAAGTTCTAGTAGGATAAAAAATATAAATGTGCAAAAATAATTTCCTGTAAGTCTACTTGCAAAATACCTAAATGTTTTTTTTACACTGCTGAAAAAAGTATCCTTTGGGTTTCGTAATATAAATTTTAATCAAGTACACAATCTTCGCAGTTACAGTACAGTTGTGTCGTTAAAAAAATATCATTATTTTCCTCCATAAACAGTAAATTCATGTAATCTAACTGGACGTGGTGATCCTACCTTCGGCGCCAGAAACCAAAAATAAATATAAACAAAATGATAGCATTTGTGTTTTGTTCTCGAGTCTGGGTGTCTATCATACTAATATTATAAACTAGTAAAATACTCGCAACTTCGTTTGCGTATATCTCGCTTTCCCGTGGAAATATTGAAAAATTATTTCTTAGTACTCCCCTAGACGTCGTAACAAACCTACATTCTAAATTTGGAATCTCTAGACCCAGATGTTTGGGCTGTGCGTTGATATATAGTTAAGTCAGTCAGAATTTTGAATTTTGTATATATAGATGAGAAAGTGAGTTTGTTTGTTATTCCTTCACGGCTTGACTACAGCTGTAACCTACATTGAGCAAATAAATGAATTGATTAATCAGCCGATCATTATGAAATTTTGTATACATATTGTCAGGGGTACAGAGCCCAACATAGGCTACTTTTGTCCCGTGAAAGTATTATGTCATTCCAATGGGAAAATATTTTTTCTTGATGTCGGCCAACAGATGGCGCCACAAGTCGCACTATGGGTTGTTTTGTTGTTAAACGAGATATTTGTCATAAAATTAACCGCGAACGAAGCCACGGGGAAAAGCTAGTACCAGACAGTGGACAAATTACCTATACATAAAACAAGCTTACCAAGTGGCGATGTGTAAATTGGGTAGAATTTGTTATATTTATAAGAATTACAAAAAAACTGTCAGTTTATTTGACAAATAAGCTATTGCGGGCGTGGCAAAACTGCTTTCAAATCTGCAAGCTTAAAAACGAGTTGTGTCTATGTTCATTCCAACATTTTAGAATTTAATTAAAAAGCCCAGTTCTCCTTTTATTTTTATAAAACAAGTAAACTGGTAACTTTTTTCGACGAAGAATAAGTAAGTTAACGCGTTATCAAGTAACTTACCAAGATAATCTTCCAGTTGAGTGAAACATTTTGTTTTCTTTGCAAATAAGAAAATTTGTATTGAGAAATTTATATACAGAGGGTGAAAGGGTTGGAATTGTAGGTATTCTGTACTGTTTTACTTTAAAGCTTTTTTAAAGTCAAAGTCAAAAATATTTACTCCATACATCCTGCCTACTCCATATATAGCTCTGTTACCCTAAGGTTGCCTTGAAAAAGGCCGCCTTGTTGGCAATACACTAGTCTGTAAGTTTTTTTTTGTGTTTACCGTATTGTATTTGTGTTGTGTTCTGTTTACAGTCTGTGTGTTGCAAATAAAGAATATTCTATCTATATATCTAAAAATATTTTTTTCTGTTATTTTTATTTTATTCACAGAATTGTTTTTGCGGGCACTTAATTTACAATGAGTGATACTTTAGTTTCATAATGATCAACGAGACAATGTGTCTTCTGTAGACCCAGGATCAAGAACAGCACCCTCAGATTGACAATAAGCAATAAAGCTTATTGACGTCTCGGAGGAGTTGCTGTCTCAGAAATAAATGAGATATAGTAAGAAGTATTACATTTTTTTCTTTCAAAAATATTTTCAATATATAACTGGTCATTTGTTTTACAACTACAAAAACTATCATAAAATTATAAATATTGGCTCTTCTCATTATGAATGTGCATAATGCATGTTTATTGGGAAAAAGATGCATCGTGGACATTCATAATAAGAACAGCTAATATTTATAATTTATTTGATAATTATTCAGTAGATATATTGTATTTGCTGTCGTCAAATCAATTTTCACGAAAATTCTATCAATGATTGACATGCAATTTGTAAAAAACCCCAAAAAATTTGAATTTCCCGCGCGGACCGAAACGGATCACCTTAATTAAGGCGCGCGACGGAGGCAACCGCGCGAACGGCTTCTTGCGTGCCCGCACAGTACCGCCGCCGCCGCCGCCCCGCCGCCGACGGCGCCGCATCGCGCCGTCGCGTCGCTCGTCATCGTCGTCGCGTCGCGTCGTATTCGGCTTGTAGATTGAATCTTTAGCTAATATTGCCGTGCCGTTTTGCAAATAGTTATATGTAGGTAAATACCTACTTTTGATATTTCATAAATAAGTTTTTAGGGTTCCGTAGTAAACTACAAGGAACCCTTATAGTTTCGCTATGTCCATCTGTCCGTCCTCGGTCCTACACTCATATTAACAATGCTAACAAAGTGGTAGAACAAAATTTTGAAAAATATTTTTTTTTGGGCCTACAAGGAAAACTATAACGGCTATGTAAGCTCTACTAGTTACCGAGTAATAGCCGAGGAACTTATGAAGTAAAATTTCTTTGACGAAAACGTATAAATGTCATAGTACCTATACTATATGGCATTGTACTCATCTGCAAGCAAGAAATGCGTAGTCAATACGGAACCCTGCATTGCGCGTGGCCCGGCAGGTACGGTGGCCTTGAAGATAGGAGGACCATTTTAGAAAAAAATCGCTTGCACATCTTGTAAGCGGATTTTTTGTCAGCTCCGTCCTTTTCTTTGTTACCAAACAGGGTTTTGTTTATTATAGCCACATGTGTTCACTAGGATGTTGGATGTTGCAACCAAAAATCGTCTTAAAGATGGTCCTGCTATCCTTGAGGCGACTGTACTTGCCCGTTTTTTTTAAATCGTTTATTCAAGGTAAAAAACAAAATATAACAACAAAAATGCCGCACCACAAAAGCCGCGCAGGCGCAGTCTCCTTATCCTTACGAATATTACATTTAAATGCGAAAGTAAATTAAAAATAAAATATTTTTTATACCACTAAGGTGGCAAACGGTTACATACCGTATCACATGATTCCTATGGATGCGTTGCCGACTCTATTATAATAGTCAAGTGGGGCAACTCGGATACAAAAAACTGATCCGTGTCCGAGTTTACTACTTTCAAATTTTGATTTCTGCGACTCGGACGATTTTGTAATTTAAAGTAGTAAGATGTATGTATCTATGTACACGTACCGTCAAGAGGCATCAGGCGGCCGTATGCTTGTTTGTCACCTTAGTGGTATAACAAAAAACAGGTCGACCTTTACATTGGATTTTGTGCCGTTCTTAAGTTCTATGTTATAAGAGCTATAAATGTAGGTACTGCAAGTATAAAGCTCGACGTGCACCTGACTTGGATTGTTTTTAGATTGGATTAGAAATTTATTTAAGATCATTAGGCTGTTGGAATTATACAAAAAACGAGGCTAAATTCGCAAAGCGTGATGTAGTTCTGCGTTTTTGGTATGTTGTATGGTAATGTTAGTTAGGGTAGTCTGAATTCAAATATGCAACTTCGAAAAAGTTGTGAAAACTGACAAAATCGATTCACTGTTCGCTCTCCAGGATCAAAGTGATTACATATTTATGGAGGTGACTGTACCTACCAGCGTTGCGCAACTACGCTACGCGCATCAATTCATTCCACGCAGAGATAAACCGAGCGCGCACGCAGAAGCAGGCGGTGTGGCAACGATGCGTAGCAAGCGCTTCGCGCCATGATGACGTTGTGGCCGTGTGGCAACGGCGCACGCGCCTCGTGATTATGACGTTGTTAGTAGGTATGTTTATAATTATTTAAAAAGCTTTCTATAATATGTATACATACTGTGCTTTTGTTTACGTCACACCGCGGACGACTACGCTATTATGCGTGTATGTATATTGTATAATATATATACAATATACATACACGCATTATACAGGAATATGTCCGTAAATTAAATAAATACCTTACTACCATTGAGCTATAATACGTCAGTACATTATACTTCAATGCTTACTACTTAGAAATATTATTGAAATTTTGAAAGATAAAAAAACTCTTACAAATTGTAAAACAAAACGCAAAATGATAGGTAGGTAAGTATGAGATAATTTTGTAAAAGAAAAGTACTAGTAAATCAAGTGTTTAATACAATGCAAATATTAAAAATTAAAAGAAAAAATATATAGGTAGGTACTTAAAGTTTTTTTTTTTATTTTATTTTTTTTTTATTTATTTTTTTTTTTTTTTTTTAAATAATAATTTTATTTGCTTGTCAAGAATTAAATTTAGCGCCATCTATCTGTGGCTAATTAAACCTATCTTTATCTTTGTTTTAAAGAAAGCGACATCTGTTGTGAGTTTGTGACATCAAGTAAAATATTTAGTAATAAATTACGAAACAAAATTAACCAATTCTATTTTACAGTACATTCTTCGCTATTTTCAGGATTGTATTTCATTATTAAATTATAAAAACTATTAAAATATTGTTTTCAGTGCGTAATTTTACTTTATTTTGGATTTACATAATCTTCAATTACAATCGATACTCTTAACGCCATCTATATTATTTAGGGTTGAACTACGTTTAGTTTATATGGAGTTGACCACCTGTGCTTAGGTATAATTTATTTAAGGATCAAAAAGCTTGTTATACCGATTCAAACGGAGTTTTATGTTGCGAAACCTTTCAAGAACCTAATTTAGATTTCTTTTGTCTCTTTGTACGAGCTCGCGGATAATTGAGTGTGTTATTTTATAGCGTTGTTATGTGAACACAGCCTATACAGAGTTATGTTTAAGTAGTAAATATAGAGTAATCTAATTATATTAAAATTACAATAATAACACAATTCACACGGCATCACCTGGCGTGAATTGTGGGCAATGGATATGTTATTAAAAATATCAATAGTTACAAGTCCCTTGCCACGTCAGTCTATCTGTCTATACGCAATAAATTCAAAAACTACTGAATGAATTTTCATGCGCTTTTCACTAATAGGTAGAGTGATACTTGAAAACGGTTTGTAGTATTGTATAAATTCAAGCTCATCTAAATACTGACTGGGATCCGTTTCTTGTTCATTAAGTTTTCACACGACTTCGGGTTCATAGTATCTGAGTTACAGGATATTTTAAAGGCAAAATCAATTTACTCTCAGGCAAATTTCCAGATCAAAGCGGCCAATATAGCCGAATAATTGGTTTATGCGGCAAAGGCTACAATTGTGGTAGAACACCTTTAACCTTTACAATGAAAATTGAAATATTATTGGTTATTTTATAAAGCCTTTGTAAATGAATGGATAGGCTTCCGCTCTTGTATATAAAAGACCACGCAGCTCGCTTAGTCGTTTTCGGTTTAATACATAGTTTATGACACTCACAAATTACCTGTAAAATATTTTTTTAAATCGATTTAGTAGATCAAGAGATTACATCCTACAACCTGAGAAACTTACAAACTTTACCTCTGTATAATAGTAATATAGATTGCACAACAAGGGTCGGTCAGAATTTCTGAAGGTATCAACTCCCTAGCTTTAGAGAGTCTGATTAAGAGCTCCCTCAAACTCACGCACGATGTGAGTGCCGCAACACTGCAGCCACGCAATTTGTCTTGTATGTAGCGTATGAATGAATACTTATGAATACTATGGTGGGTTGGCATCTGAACTAGGACAATTCCTGTATCTCAGGTAGTCATTGTTGTAAGACAGACGAACAAGCAAGCCAAAGCCAACTGATGGAAAGTGGTCACCGCTGCCTATAAACATCACCAATCCCTTTTCACCCTACTCCCAATTCCTTTGTAGCGGTACACCCTTGCACTTGGTAGCACCCTTGCGCGGTTTTTTTTTTCACCCTTGCACTTGGAAGCACCCTTGGTTACCACGTGTAACTTTTGTTACTGATGTTACTAGGTGGCGGTGTAACCACTTTTCATCAGGTGGTTGTTTTGCTTGTTTGTCTGCTGTATAATTTAAAAGTCCAGGTATCGAACTCACGCCCTTTGATGGAGTAAGGGTCAATGATAAACCACCGGGCTGTCAGAATACAATGTAAACTTCTGTTATTTCCCTATCCTCAGGGAAGTAATCGTAACAAATTAAATTATTGATAGTTTCCAACCCCCCAACCATTTGCGAACTACGCCTCTAGAGTACACTTGAAACTACTCGAGTTTCGATGATCGTTTTATGGCTGCAATCTAAAAAGTTTTTTTCGAATGTTCTTAGTATTTTGTGAACTATGAATACTTGTTTATATACTTTTCTATGAGATAACTTTTCAACATTTAGAGGTAAATAAGTGAAGAGTTAGGGTCTCGGGTTTTCTGGATCTTGAAGAAAAGTTTCCACCGTACGTCATCTTCATAAGACTCTTAAATATCTCATGTCGTTGAAGACCAAGGTTTGGGGTGATTACTACCATCTGGTAATTTGCTCGCCGCCCTCCCTCTTTTTAACAGTTATGATGTCCTGCTGCAGAGGAAATGCAGACTTCACTAATTCTCATCCAATCCTATCAAATAAGCATCGAGCTCATTACATTACTAGCACAGGCCTTTAGGAACAACACTTTCACATTAAAAGCAATCCAAACCGCATTGCGAATCACCTCTTTTTGAATGGAAATCACAAAAGAACTTTAGGCAATGGGATAATAAAATAAATAATTTGGAGTTCTCAATTAGGTCCTCTGGAGGTTCTCTGAAGCACAGACACTATTGCTATCCAAACCAGCTATTGGCTAGAAGCGTCATTGGTTTACTGGCAATTAAGATGGCTGGTGTAATATCCGGCTCTCACTCTTCACACGCAAAAAAGGAACATCAGCTGCCTATTTCCGGAGAAGGCTCGCCAGCCAACAAGTAACAAGCATTCGGTATCGGTGCAACAAAGCAGAACACCTTATTCATAAAAAACGTAGTATTGTCTGTGCTAACAAAATGATAGACGGTAATACTTATTAAGTCGTGAAACTTCGAAGAGACATTACCATACAACGAATGACCTCAATACGTTCAAAATGTCTTGTTTGTCACAAAAATATTTGTTTTCGTATGAAAACTTAGGCAACTTTTACAACAGTAAAAAAATATGGCACTTTTTCTTTATTTTTTGGCGCTTTTCTTTCCTTTTATATAAAAAGTTTTTATTAAGCCAAAACGTGTTTGTAAGAAGCCACTGTAGTATTAATTAATTAGTTTTTTATCTGTGGGTTAACCTGGATGAATCGTAAACTTCCAAATAGGCAGCCTAAGTTTATACCTTGCAAGGTTGCTCCAAGTTCGTTTAGTTTATAAAATGAGACAATATTTTTGAGATTAAAACCATTTTCAGGATTAAGTAAACCATCTGTCTGTGCGTCAGTTTGTGTTTTGTTTTCATGTCTAACTGTTGCAAACACAGAGATTTTATATACGTTTCAAACGACTTCCCCCAGTTGTAAATGTTGTAATGACGGGTCACCTGATGGTAAGCAATCATCGCCGCCCATTAACACTCGCAACTCCTAGAGAGCTGGTGCTTTGCCAACTTTTGAAAAATTTATACGCTCTAGATTAAAATGCACCAAGATTGTACTTCCTTCGGAACAAGGACAGAATTGAATGATGTTTATCGTTCCTCAAAATTATGAATATTATAAATTAGTAGTTCGAAAACCGCATAATAATGTATATCTACTAAGAAATCTAACATTATTTACCTTACATCATTGAACATAATAATTTGTAGCGACGTGAAGTAAACAACATCTTGTTTGAAACTCCAAACGTCACACGCTCCGTTGCACTAACTGCCTATTTATTTACAAGGTTCAAGGACTATTAAGGTTCCGTACAAACTCCGTATAGTTGGCAACGGTAAACTTCAGACTTTTTAAAACACTTTGCAATAGAAGCATTCCTTTAAAGACATTGCTAGTTTAATGGAATGCGTGCAAGATTCGATCACTGTACACACGAACTAAGAAGAACTTCTGTATTAAAATATTATACTACCTAAAACCAATTAATAATGTAAAGAAGTAATTTTAACAGAGGAAAGAAATTACTTCTGTTTTGCACATAATTAAATTCGCAATATCCAACATGCAATTATAGGGAATTATGAAAGAAAACCTTGTTTGGAAATGTGACTTCCGAAAAAAGGGGAGTAGCTTTGCTTTAGGTGTAGGCAATATCAATGCATCTATGATACAAGGCATCATTGCAAAAAAAGACAAACTGTTGAGATTCTTGCGGCATTTTTTCTCAACAGGACATTCACGTCAGAAGTGCTAGTAGGATTAAAAAATACTGACGTGCAAGTATTTCTTGTAAAATCTATTTGTAAAATAAATTAATTTATTTTATTTTTTATTTGTATTGAAAAAAAAAAAATCTTGGAAATACATCTGATTGTGAGTGGACAGGAGGAGTGGTTACCATGAAATAAGAAACAGTCATGTAAATAAATTAGAAAATAAGTCCAGAATGAATCGAAAGCTTTTATACCGTTTCAGAGTTTACACCTGAACCAACCTTTTCGGAAAAAAAAATTGCAGCAATAAATTTTGTTGTGCATTCATATTAGTCACACCTGGTACGTGTTATATTGCTTGAAAAAAGAGCAACTAGGAAAACTCCTACAATAAAATTGTATTTTTTTTATTTCTGTTGAACCTACAATTTTAGAGCAAACAATAGCATAAACTTCTTTCTGAAATCCTTGTTAGTTTTTATTCAAATGGATAGCATCTTTATTAACAACTAACTTTTCCCCGCGGCTTCACTCGCGTTAGTTTTATGACATTGAACCCGTTTGACAACAAAACAACCCATAGCGCGACTTGCGGCGCCATCTGTTGGCCGATAGCCCATCCCATACAGCGCCCTCTATAGTAGAAAAAATATTTTCCCATTGGAATGACATGCTTTCACGAAATAAAAAGTAGCCTATGTTGGGCTCTGTACCCCTGACAATATGTATACAAATCTTCATAATGATCGGCTGCTTAGTCAAGTCGTGAAGGAATAACAAACAAACAAATAAACAAACAAACTCACTTATTCAAACTGTCACCCATAAAAAAATCTATCATAAATTGTGTTTCAAAATTTAACTTCAAGAAATCACTTGTGCAGAACCATTTACTTATTATTGAAAAACAGTAGACCCAACCCTAAATGGGTGGATCTCATGTAACAGCAAGCAATCAACTATACAAGGCTTTGATTTTAACGGGAACCGCAAATTCGAGGAACTTTAAAACAACTAACTTGGATGATGAACTGGACATGATATGATTATTAATAAACAAAGATCACCTTATGTAACAAACAGAATCACAAACAATAATTAAATGAGATATAATGTTTTATCGCTCATCATACATTTTGTACGAGGTACCGTTCACACTGATATTACATCCCAAACTATAAATATTTTTTCGAGCGATATTTTGAACGAGTACAGCCGGCTTTTCACTACAGTATATAATATAATAAATATTACATCTTGAGATATAATGTTTTATCGCTCGTCATACATTTTGTACGAGACCGTTAAAACAGTGTGAACAGATATAGCTCTAGATGTAATATATATTACATCCCATAGTGTGAACGGCAATCGCGGGATGTGATATATAGCTCAAGATGTAATATATATTACATCCCATAGTGAAAAGCCGGCTTAATCCAGGCCAAGCTGTGTGAATGGTGTACATTCAATTTTATAACCTATTCTACCACTTTCTAACATTAACATTGGCTACAAACGTTTAGCGAAAAGATCAACTATCACAATAAAGTAAATGCCAACACATTTCAGTATTCAGGTCAGACAATCTAGATCTAGACTGGGGTTGATAAATGCTCTTTGGGACCGACCTAATTTATGTTTAAAGATATACCTCCATTTGTCCAGAAGTTCCTAAAGTACTCGTATCTATTTAAGTTCGAGGGCCAAATCTATTAGAAACCACAAGGGTATTACGGTCTCTTTGATTTAGTTGATCAATGGATGAGAATTTTCAGTGAAATGGATAAGTTAATGATATGTTTAATGTGAACTTAACCTGAATCTGACTTCGATACAAAAGTAGCTTTGGAACGAAGCCAGATATTTAATAGGTTTTTTGAGAGTCTGCTTTTCGTAATGCAATATAAAAATATATCTGTTAAAGTTTGGTGACGTTATAATGTATAGTGGGATTTAGTCGATATGACAATGAGAGAATTGGATTTTATTGACGGTTTTCTACATGGTTGCTTATTACCTACAAAGTTTAGTAGTAATGAGTAATGTTGCGATTACATTAGCAGGTGAAAAAACGCCACGATATTCTTGTCTTTGTCCTCAAATGTTTTAAATTTTCTAGCAAGTAAAGCAATAATACGCGTTGCAACGATCTACCAGGCCACACTATTGCGTCAACACGAATATTCGCCATAGCCCGATAATGTAGCCAAGCCATATAGGTAACAACTGAGATCATGTATCAAGGAGATAGGGTAGAGAATATAAAACGAACCTGAATTAGAATGTACCAAAGCGAACGCTTTATATTTTTATACTTTCCAATTAAGAAAGGAAAAAAGAAAGAAAGAAAATACATTTATTCTGTACAGCACATGAGACACAAGACAACAACAGCATTTTGCACATCGGCCATTCTTCGATTAGCTAGATTTTGTGCGTCCGGGCTTGTATATTCGTATTATTATCAAATTCGAAAAGGGAAATATTTTTATATGTTAGTTAGCATCCATGTCTAGCTGGTAACAAAAACATAGGCCCCGATTACATAGTTATCTGGCTAAATTAATTTCACAAACCTCTGTTCTCTAAGCACCGTGCCCTGTCCGCACCCCAAAATGTGGTTAAAACTTGCTTGTAACTTTTATGATGTACGGATTTTATTTTTTCCATTCAACATTTTAATGAGTATTAGGCAACGGGTATCACATGAAAAAATATCCACTCAATAAAATCAGTCTGTAAATAATTATCATTGAGTAACCGCATGTCCGAACTAAAGTTATAATTGCCGTGACGTGTTCTTTTCGAGGGTGCATATTCCTAATTACGATATTTGGCACATAACTACTTGTACACGTCTCAAGCCCTCAGTTTCTGCCGCGGTCTTGCAGCAGGTGCAGGTCTTTTACGTTAGTGTATAAGTCAATGAAGCACGTTAGTATATAATTACCGTATCCTTCGTTCAAAACTTTTCTAATTACCGTGTACTTAATTTTATACTAGATTGGTTAAGGTAGACTCTAATTGCTTATATAAATAGAGACAGTGCTTTGGTCTCAGTACAGTGTTGTAATGCAGTATTTCAATACTCTGTAGGTTTTCGAAAATTTTATGAAAAATCGGCGTTTTCTAATTACCGTATACCAATTACCATGTATTTCTAACTACCGTTGTATGAAATGATTAAACTTTTGCTGTGCCGATTTAGTTCCAAACTCCTTCCATTTCCTCAGTTTCTCCAGCTACTTTCATGTCACTTCTCACGCCATCACTCCATCTCTTTTTTGGCCTACCCCTGCCCTTCCATCCATCCACATTCATTCTTGACGCCCTCTGGGTCACATGACTGTCCAGACTGTCCACCCTGCGCATCATATGGCCAAACCATCTCAGTCTCTGACCTCTCTTATCGGTTACAGGCGCCACCTTTAAACTCCCCCTTATGTGTACATTCCTGACTTTGTCCCTTCTCGTCACTCCACACATCCATCCACCTCAGCATCCTCCAGCAACATAACCCGAAGGAATAAGTATGGACTGAGCGTTGAACTTACATTACATCAACATAAAAGCATTCTGTTGTACTGACGCGGGACCCGGTCGTAGGCCTTTTCGAGGTCCACGAATACCATATGTAGGTTTTTGTGTGCTCTTTTGTACTTTGTTGTGCCTCCATTATTTTCTCCCACATCTTTAATGTGTGTGACATCAAGTTAATCCCCCTGTAGCTATTGCACTCCTGGACATCCCCCTTTCTTTTAAAAATAGGTACCAAAGAACTGTCTTGCCATTCCTCTGGGATGACATCCTGAACCAACAATTCATTAAGAAACAAAGTGAGCCACTTGCATCCATAATCCCCTAGAACCTTCCAGACTTCTATTGGTATTGTGTCCGGGCCAACTGCTTTTCCATTCTTCATTTTCCTCAAGGCGTCCTTTACGTCTAATTCATCTACCTTAGCTATCATGCCTATATCTATGTCATTAAGTTTTCTTTTCCATCATAATCATTCTCAACATTAAGTAATTTTTCAAAATATCCCTTCCATCGGTCTCTAATGTCACTATCTTTTACCAATGTTTTACCGCATTCGTCTTTCACACATTTTACGTGACAAATGTCTTTCGATCTTTGATTGCGCTGTTTAGCCATTCTGTATAGTTTTTTCTGACCTAGTTCATTATCTAATTCATTATATACTTTTTCTTCTACCCCGGATTTGGAACTCGCAACCACCACCTTTGCCCGTCTCCTCGCCTCGTTATACCTCTCCCTCAATTCAGTTTTCCTATGATCATGTCACGTAACTCTGCCATTCCTTGAATGCACTCTTTTTGATTTTTAATGCTTTTTGGACACTTTCGTTCCACCACCACGTTTCCTTTTAAATTTTCGCCCACCTCGTGTTTCCCCAAGGACTTCTTTTGCAGCAGTTCTTATTGCTTTAGCCATTTCCTTCCAATTAGCATGAACATTCATACCTCTTATCGTGTAGTTGTGTCTATACAGGTTATACATGTCATTTTTATTATTATTTTAAATAGCATAATGATCTTTTCTAATTACCATTACATTAAGTAATAGATTTATCTAATTATCGTACCCATGAAATGTTTAAGTCTCATTAACTCGGAAACCGCTTTTAATAAACGAATGCCATTTTAATTGTTACATTCGCATGTTTCATGAGTTACATATTTCAATCCTTTTAAAACAAACTAGAGAAAAATAAAAAAGGGTACGGTAATTAGGCGAAGAACGCCTAATGTCGAGAATGACCGACATACAAACAGACAGAAACATTTACACAAAACAGTTGAACAAACAATAAAAAAAGTATTTAAGTGCCTCACAGCAGAAAAGTGTTAATTGTCAATGTTTTATATGAAATTTATGTTGTTAATCATTTATCGAGTATGAATCCTTCCCTCTTCTATCTATTACTTTCAATTTCTTATATTCTCATTATTTTCTGCCTTATTATTCATCATTAATCCCCCAAGCTGTATAGAGCTTGGGGGGGAGGGTTGGCAACGCGTGAGTGATCAGGCCGACCATATGCTTGTTTACCTCCTTTGTGGTATAAAAAAATATCCGTAACATTTAAGTATGCTAATAATGTAAGCATCTTTATGAAACTTTGTTGTTAATTACATAGAACAATATTAATGTTATAAATAAAGTAACAAAGTTAAGTAAAGTTTCGACCGAAATCCTGTCGTGGAATATATAGAAAACTTGCGCGATTTCTTTGGTGACTGTACTGTAAAATGTCGCGAGTCCTCTCTAGTCTCTTAAAGCTGTCTGGGTATAATCCCACAAATTAGAGGCTGGAATCTTATGCGGTTGTATGTAGGCTAGACAAGACCGCTCAAGATTTAAGGTGAGCTCAATTGGGGTTCACCTATCAAACCAAAATTCCTAGAGTTCACCTATCGTAGTACGAATTGGAACACAAATCAAATCTAAAGCACCCAGCAAACCTACTTGAATTTAAAAAGATGGGAGAGTTTAAATAAATTAAACAAATTAAATCGCGCTCTCAAAATACGATTGAATTTGAGAAGCTATCTGTCGTCGAGAGTATCAACATTATGTTACATGTAGATCATTATCTTTGTCTCAGTCACAACTAGATATTTTTTTTAATTTTTAATTTTATTTATTTCAATCAATACATTATACTTACAGGCTACACCCAATACAATAATGTAGATACATAATGCATTTTATTATATTACCTAAAGTTTACAAAAATATTATATTTATACAAAATTATTACATTATTATTAAATTACATTTCTCAAACAAACAACAAATAAAATAGCCATTAATAGGTATTATTATTCCCTATAACAAATAGTCCACATAGCAGCCTTTGTAAATCGACCTCCGTATTAACTAGTTGGTGCGGTGCGGTGTACCGTGGTAGTTTATAGAGCAGCATATTTATTTTATATCTATCTCTGAAGGACAATATGTTGCGAATGACGTGTCTAAGGCCCGTATTACAGAACGATACTCAAGCTTTGATCTCAATTTAAAATTAGTTTAAATCGAGATCATATCGAGCTTTAATTTCAGAACGATGCTTGAGTAGAAATTTACAAATCTAAACTCAAATGAGTCTTGTTTATTTTTGAACGGTGCTTGGGAAGTAATCTATACTTAAATAATACTTAGGTCAAGATATGAAACGCTAGTAATATTAGTTCAATGAGCTGAAATGGATATATTTGAACTCATTGAAGCGTTTCAACTTTATTTTATTTAAAACAACCCAAAGAAAGAGATTAGAAATTCGTAAACAACACCCAAGCGTACTCTCGACCTCACTCAGGCAAACACAGATCTTTCTTGACATAAGTAGTATTTAAGTATAGATTAGTTTCCAAGCATTGTTCTAAAATAAACAAGACTGATTTGAGTTTTTTGACATTGACATTGACAGTTTATAATTATAATGTTGGTATCATGTTGGCATGGCATGTTGGTATTTAGATAATAAATCTGTTATTATTGGTTATTATGCTATGATTTGAGTTGATATTGTATTTTTTAAATTTTATAACAGAAAATTTTGTACCAAATTTAAATGTATATTACAAAATATTAATATGTTAAAAAATATGTACATTATCATCATATTGTTTTTTGTGAAACGTGCGTGAATCAGAATAAAATAATAAAATAATTCATTTGTAATAGAAAACACACTTGAACCATAGACCAGAAATTATGATTTTGAGTAGAGATCAATTTTGCTACTCAAGTAAAGATCAGCTGATCAACTCTTAAGTCATATTCAAAAATAAAAGAAATGCTTGAGCATCGAATCAATACTTAAGTTGTAATCAAGTAATTGACGTTTAAACTGTACTTGAGTATCGTTCTGTAATACGGGCCTAAGTGGCCGAGGGCCTACAGAATAAAGTATTTTTGATTTGATTTGATTTGAAACTAAGTTAACAGTGCGAAGTGTGCGCGTCAATTGCGCCTCACTTAGCAGCCGAGTTGTGAAGCGCGACCTTTAGGCCTCCCCCCAATTTCCAGCGCGCCGGTTCTTACATGAAGATAATAATTTTTATTTTTTATTTTTCCATAGAACCGGAAAACTTCACTACCCAACAAATGTATGTGGTCCGCTCTTTGAAGAGGAGTTGGAGTTCTGGGGGCTGGACTCCAACCAGGTGGAGCCGTGTTGTTGGTCCACCTACAGCATACACAGGGACACTCAAGTAAGTAGTAGTAATGTTTGCGAAGGAACACCTTTAGGTTCACACGGTGCCAGAGTCCTGGCCAGACACCCTGGCAGGGTCGCGGATGTTGTCTCATTTCCCGTGGTCTCGCCATTTTTGGGATGTAGGGCTCTTCGACGGTTTTTAGTACACCCAGCTGGGGAGCTCCACAGTCCCCTACGCATATTCTCTGATCGGTGGAGATGCCTCAAGGCATGTCTCCGTCGTTAAAAGAAGTCATTGCTGTACTTTTTGCAGGTGCAGTATTCAAACCGTTTCCATGTCGTTTAAACTGTAAAAAAAGTACAAAGTTAAATAATTTTATCGAATACTCATTTATTTTCAAGTAAATTGAACTTAACGTATCCGAGGTGATATAAATTAAATATACGCCCATTTGTCTGAGAACAACCTGCTGTTTGTACGATGAAAATTGAATTCTACATAATTATATTGTCGTATTAACACAGCTTATTGATCACAATACACAAACACTGATGCAATAAATAAATATAAATTTTGTACAATACACACAGGGTCACCTGGTTACAAAGAAAGCTAGGCTAAACCTACTTGTGTTATGGGTACCAGACAGATATTGCAAATAATCATATTCAATATATTTCTTTTTGATATCGAGCAACACACCGCATCACGGCATAAAACATCAATTTAATCGGAGTTCAATCAAGTTAGAGGGTTTTTACATATCCCTGTTAAAGTATTTCCACTTTTGCCAAACTCCTTCGTACATTGAACCTCATTCAGCTGATTTGAAATAACGCCAATCGGTATATCTATACGAAATGTCATAAAAAGAACTACTCTGGCCCGAGTTACGGCGTTCGTAAAACCATGGAGTATTGTTTTCCGTGAAAATCGCGTACGTTGCGTTTCCGTGGCGGAATTACCGGAATTATGAGCTGTGATATCCGTTTTATTCCTCATATGTTCCCATTCTAACCGTTTATGTTTGTATAGGCGTTCTGTTATGGTGTACACAAAATTCAATGGTAAATTCATATTATTTTATCTATATTATGTAGTTCTGTGGATACTACTTGGACAGTTCAACAGAGTTCTCGCATTTACAATATTAAAATACTACTATTATCCTAGCGACCGCGACCCAATACGGGTCCGGGTCACGCGGCTTATCGCATTGTATTAATTTTAAGGAACACTGATTAAACCCTCCCGCAGCGTCACGTGACCGGTGAGCTTGGCCATTCATACTGAACCAGTGCAGTCGCTTATCGTGGTCGCGCTTCGCGGTCGCTTGAAACCTTTAGTATGGAATAAAGATTTATTCCGATAAGATATAATATATTGCTTAGTTAGGTATTGTGTGATCAAGTAAAAATTTCAGCTGGCAGAAACGCAACTAAATTAGTAAAGATCAAGAAATGAACCTCTGCATATTTGGTTTTTACGATCAAAATGTTGTACCAGTTGCCTCTTTCAAATGCTAAGCAGATTATTACGCGGTATGGGGGTAAAGTGGGGGACGAAGGGGGGTGATTCTGAGGGTAATATATTCGAGTGCTTATCACGTTATGTAAGACACCAGATGTTCCAGTTTATATTTGCAAAAGAAATACCCATCAAATAAAAAAACATCTGGTAACGTCACATTTTTTTTTCATAATGAATATCGCTCTTATCCCAAAGTAATAAGAATGTGGATTTATTTAATGATCTTTGCAAGCTATTATCGTCTCGATTTACATAGAAATAGCACTGAGTCAGTAATATGAACTTTAGGTTATTGAATTTAAGTATGATTTTTACTTGGGTGCTTCGATGATAATAAGACTTCGGAGACTTATTGGTAATTACAAGGACTTAGAACCATTTTGATACAAATTGGTTCAATTTCTCTTGTGAGTAAAAGGTGAAGTCAATAGACTGTTTATTTTTGTGCTTTTGTTACCTTTTTTTATGAATTGATTCCTATCGATGTGGGTTGAAAATACAGGATGGTTTCCGGGACAAAAACTTTTTATTTTTATTTTTTATCTTCGACTTATGCCCATACCAAATTTCATTCCAATTAGTGCAGCGGTTTTAACGTGCAGTGCTAAGAGACAGACAGATATACTTCCTCATTTAAAATTTATATATATAAAATGCTTTGTCCTGACAGATCAACCTCTAACCATACAGACATGAAATTCGGAAGATGTTTTCTTTGTACCTATGACATAGCCGATAAGAAAAGATTTTTCGAAATTAACGCAGGTAAGCGGGATACACGCAAATAAACTCGTTTAATTATATATGGACTCATAGCTCCCTAGATGACCACTAAGAAAAGAAATGGCAATTTATTCAAAAACCAGTTGGAGGAAAAGTAGGTAGCGAATGAAGATTTCATCGATAAGATTACCTCATTTAACCCCCCTGATAAAAAGACTTAAGCCCAACCTTGTCGTCACTTCTTGTTAGATCCAGAAGGTTCAATTTGGCCGTGTCTTCGACTGACTGAAGTGATAATAAAATGTCATTTTACCTGAGCCATGCTCAGTTTTGGCACAATGTAAAACGGTAAGACATATTCATGTAATTGTATAATTTCTTTTATCAGTGGCCATTTTGATTTTGTTTCTGAAATGGTGGTAGTTTATAGACTAGATTTATGTATAGTAATTAATATTACATTTTACACTTTGACTTGAGAAAGTGTTTGTGACAATTCTTTTCTCAGTGTTCATTTTGCCATTTCTTTTCTTAGTGGACAGTCATGACCTACAATGGCACATTTGGAAGTCGCTTAATAGACTTCGGGCCCGTTGTCGGGATAGCCTGGTCAAGTGGGGCTTCAGTGATCTATCCCACATCAACTGCGACTGTGGAGCCCCAGTACAAGATATGGCACACTTAATAGCTTACCCTATGTGCCCAACTGAGTGTACTCGGGAGGACCTTCTAATGGCAACCGACAATAATCTAATTGTGAGTAGTCATTGATTCGAAAAGAAAAAGAAGTGGTCAGTTTTCTTTATTTCCGAAATGGTGATAGTTTATTTATTTTATTATTAATACAGAATAATAATATGAGGGAGGTCTAGTCCAGCAGTGGACTTCAAGTACAACCTAGAAGAAGAAACAAGAAGTAGAGAACGTTCCTATGAAGGCCTGTAAAAAACTTCAACGTGATGATCCCAGGAGCACACAAAACAAACAAGGCTTTTCAAGGACAACGGACAGTCTATAGCACTTGTCTGAAAGTGTCGTACTGAATCTATACTGTGACGTCGGCCATTTGTATGGTAATCGTTGGGAATGCCGAATGTGGGTATTTGGGAAAAATGCGAACACATTACTCAGGGAACAAACTGCTCGGCCGGATTTTTGGAACGGATTTTATTAGTACGATTATTCTGATCGGTTTTATATTTACATTAGTTATTCTAACGAGAATTTATCATAAAAATAACGTTTTAGATTTCTATTCTTGCCAAGGTTTTTACGTATTTCTTGTATCAGATTAGAATCATCATCATCATATCAACCCATAATCATTCCACTGTAGGGATACGGGTCTCCCTACAATCGAAAGGGATTAGAGCGTACTCTGCCACGCTGCTCCTATGTGGATTGGCAGAGGCCAATGTGACGACTGTCATTCATAGACAACAGGCGCGACCGACGCATTAACGTGTACAATGTATTTATTTACAGTACAGTTTATTCCAACATCGCAGTCGGCCGTCGTGTATAGAGTTTAAGGCTTTAGTGATTTCTTTGGTAAAAACATTGATGTACCGATTTTAATTCTGACTGCAACATATCAATTATCTGATTCAACCAGCTCCTATTCATTTTAAATCCGTCAATAGATTTTAGCTATGGGCTGACAGTCATACTGGACCCTTTTCAATGAGCTATTGTATGCCAAACTGATATATCTACACAATAGCATGTCAATTACAATCAACCTTTATCTATAATAAGTAAATTATTTATGTATACCTTTTAATTGGGCCTAGTCTCTCCTCTTGGTCATTTTAAAGGCTAGTATACTCAAATATATTGTATATTATTATTATTATTATAAGGTGGGACCTCTGCGGTGTTCAAGTCGCTTGTTGGACCCATTGCACCCTGTTCCCGTGTGGATACGGTTGTTACTGTGGCCCCGATGACCTCCCCCCAGAAAACCTCAAACTCCTCCTCAAACCTACAGACCTCCGCAATGCGACCAGTGTCCAGGTCGCATAGTCTTCCTTCTTCGATCTTATCGGCTTCAAAAGTCTCCCTATCGGCGTCAAATATATTGTATATTAGCTAGCGGCTTCGCCCCCGTAAAAATTTGCCTATGTTGAGCTCTGTACTCCTAACAATATGTATACAAATTTTCATAATGATCGGCTGCTTAGTCAAGCCGTGAATTAATAACAAACAAACTGACTTTCTCAATTATAATATTAGTATGATGTAGCGGTATTGGAAACCATCTGCGGTAAGGAAAACACAGTGAGTATGCATTTTCTCTAGCAGATTCGGTCCCACTATGGCCGCGGAACATGATACATAATACCTGAGCGAACCAGCGAATACCACTCAAGTTTGAATAGGCCTTTAAGTGGAATACAGGTACCAGTAACTACATACATAGTCATAATCATATTATGATAATGACTATTTAGTCCCGACATTTTCGAAATTCTCATGGGAATGGAAGCAAGGACAAGTTAAATACAAAATATGATTTACGTAAAACTATTCACAAGTTATTTTCCTCTTTCGAGTGGAGTTTCAAGTTAATTCGACAAGCGTGTGACTTCGCCAACTTTATCTGAACGCTCTACTTAACTTGTAATGTGTTGGGACATCAAAACATTAGCGCCAACATTCATTTTCACAAATAATATTTACGCGTCAGATTTTTTTAAAGAAAAACATTTTTTTATTATAATTTGTTATCATCAACCCATAATCATCCCACTGCAGGGATACGGGTCTCTTCCATCGAAGGTGATTAGAGCGTACTCTGCCACGCTGCTCCAATGCGGATTGGCAGAAGCCGGTGTTTTCAAGCCGAGGGAAGACCACCGACTTGGCTTAACGACTGTCATCTATCGACAACAGCCGGGACCGACGACGGCTTAACGTGCCCTCCGAAGCATGAAGAAAATCGAGATATTGAAACCCATCCAATAACTGGCTAGGGTCAACGTTGCATGACTTACGTGTTTATATTGGAGTGCGACACACAGCGACGCCATCGAGCTCCTCTGGTTTTTTTATATAATACAAAAAATGTATTAAAGAATTAAAT
Source organism: Endotricha flammealis (assembly GCA_905163395.2). Classification (NCBI taxonomy): domain Eukaryota; kingdom Metazoa; phylum Arthropoda; class Insecta; order Lepidoptera; family Pyralidae; genus Endotricha; species Endotricha flammealis. The sequence goes on along the minus strand of LR990869.1, from coordinate 1,638,135 downwards.
TTACATTTGATCCAGGTCAAAAATAGCCAAAAATGTGCCACACTGTGGGATATTTCATGTAAATCCATCACATATCTTTTTTTATGTCACAAAGTTGGCAAACAAGCATACGGCCCGCCTGATGGTAAGAATCACCGTAGCCTATAGACGCTTGCAATACCGCGGGTATCACTCACGCGTTGCCAACTCCAAAGCTCCACTTGGAGCTCTATAGACCTTACTCGCAGTAGGAACACAACATGGCCGAGACCAATGCTATTTGGCTACGATCTTCTGTAAGATGGAGGTCCTTCCCCAGACGGGCTGCTCCGATTTGAGAGGATTATCCGCTTTGCCATACTTTCTTACTTTATTTTCTTTCTTTCAAAATAAAATATTTTATTTTAGTGAAGGAGCGTTCTGTTCACGGAATTCTTTGCTTCAAAGAAACACACTACGGAGTCATAGAAATCAAGTCACGTTCCACAAAATCAATTACACTAACACACTATCATCATTCGTTTATCAAACACCAAATAATAGATCGTCAAAGCATTATTATTCCAGCTGCCTTTAGTTTCATATTATTTACGGTACGCCGGAATGGCAGATAAACTTTGCGAGTTGGCAACTTCTACCAGATGTTGTTTCTTCACATTAAACTAACTTGCAGCCCACGACTTTGTCCGTGGGTGGAATTAATTTCAACGAGGCTTTAAAACTCAATAATAACAAATTCTTTATTTTCTTTACCCCTTTCTATTGGCGGCTTCTGGATGGTACAGACTGAGTTTCCACCGCCTTACAAGTAGGCCACGCGACAAGTCTACCACACATTCCCACCGCTGTGTCTCACCTAATGTATAGCCAGGATCAACAAAGGCGACCTCAGATTGACAATATTTATTGACGTCACGGGGGAGAAAGCTGTCTTGGAACTCACAATTGTGACGTTGCAACCAACGCCACACACACACGCACACAAGCGTACCGCTTGAGCGTGGGCAGACGCAGCGCGCCGCGCACCGTCCCTACCACTCCCCACCGCGATTTCATCGCGCCACCGCCGCCGGACGGCTATTTAAGGCCGGCGCCGGCTCAGATCGGGGGCCACTCGGTTGTGACCCATCGCGCCGCGAACGCTTCAGTAAGCACTCACTCCTCATACCTCGTTACGCTGCCCAAATTCAGTCTCACCGGGAGACTACTACCGTACGTCGTCACCCTGTCCAAATTGCATCCCATAGTGGGATCCCTGCCGGACGACGTTACTCTGCCCGAGCGCGACGCGACGCCCTGCCGCCGCGCGCGCCTCCGTAACTCCCCAAGTCGATTTCACTAACATATTGCAAATCTACCCACGTACATCTACCCGCGCCTTCTATCCCGATCTGCGTGAAACCCCGAATCCTTTTAACTAGACGTAAGTCGTAGACTAAGCAATAAACCATTGTTACTCTGTTTGTACCTCTGTTTTCTCTCTCAACCCCCATCCACCCCAGTCTCACATAATACGGCACTCACACGACCTCCTGTCGCCTCGCTGGAGGCTTCAGAGAGTTTTCTGGAGGCAGCAGGCGATTCCGGCCAGGTGGTTCGATTCCTCCGCCCGAGAGTGGCCTCCCCTGTCTCCTCTGTTAACCAAGGCTCCGCCCCGAGTTCGATTCCCGGGACGCGCGCCTCGTTACACAATGAATTTATGCAGATAAAAATTAGATAAAGAAGGAAGTATTGAAAGCACTAGGCTACGAACTCGTTGCTTGCAGCCACATGTAACAACAAATTTTTATATTGAATAAATAACGTAACGTGACGTCGCGGTCGTCGTACTTAGCGGTATAGCCATGTATAGCGAGCGATTTGTTGAGGAACCCGCGGTGAGGGTGCGGAGATAACAAATGTAAGCGCGGCCCAATGCAATGCCACAACGCAGCGGATATGGCGGGGCGCGCGACCACTCTTTTGCAGATCCCACCAACGTAACCTGTCATTACTTTAAAAATGTTTTTGTACAAGTTACGATTAGTATAGAAATGTAATCCATTAAGTAGTAAATACTTTATGCAAAAGGTAACCGCAGCGTTAAACCGAAGTCTATGTAGGATAACTAAGGGAATTTAAAGTAGGAAGGCTCGATCGACACGCATTCCCGTACAAAATAGCGTAGTTGCTTCATTTTTCTGTGAGATAGTCGAGTCTGTCGTTTAGGTTACACATATTTCGAAAATAACTTTGTCTTATTTAATTTCCACAGAGAATAAATAAAGTTTTCAGAATATGTAACTACAAGGCTGCGAATAAATGTATAATTTTGTTATTATTTTTATACAAAAACATATTGCCCATGGGAATTTATTTACCACTAGCGAAACCCGAGTAAAATAAGTTTTATTTCAACCTATATAGATATTAATTTTTGTTTTGACTTTGATAAAAAAATTGTGAAAACATAAATACCGACATCTTTATGAACGTGGCCGAAATTGGAACTACAACTCCCGTTCATATTGTATGTCACTTTTCGCCTTCAACAAAATGTATGAAAATATGCCACAGTAACGCCCTCCTACAAACGTCACTCACGTTCATAAAGATGTTGGTAGCACTATACCTATATTTATTAAAAAAAAAAGACATTACAACACAAAATGGATCTTCTATATTTTTCAAAACATATTCGTAGTTTCGTATGCACTATGACCAAGCACAACTTTTATTAAACGTTTACAACATTGTAATGTTATGTTGCAGATTGTTTTTTTTAACACACAGATTGAGCTAGCCCCAAAGTAAGTTCGAAACTTGTGTAATTTGATACTAAACTCAACGGTACTATATTTTATAACAAATACATATATAGATTAACATCCAAGACCCAAGCCAATCAGAAAAAGTACGTTTTTCATCATGATCCGACCGGAATTCGAATCAAAGGAATCCAATAAAAAAATGTTATTTTTTTCTAAGATACTTTAAAAAGTAGCTCATATTTTGCTTTGGGTAGTAATATAATCTCAAAATTGTGTGGTTTAAGATGGATTAGCAGTCAAAACAAAAGCGATTTTATTTCATACTTATATACCACTTTGGCAAAGTCCGTAACAAAAAGAAAATATCAACAAAGGGAAATTATTTTTCGAAAATAAACACTCAGAGTCGTTTTCAATTCGGCTAAAAGCTTCTGAATTTTATCTTAACCTATTAAGATAAACAGCTGTCTAATGGTGTCCTTCAATGAGCTGTGTTTTTCCTTTTGTTTTTTAGGTACTTTCCTTTTTAGGCAATAAAATAATTAAGGAATAATTTGAAGTCATTACTAATGTAACAATGTAACCTAATGTTTTATACCGTTCTTATCTATACTAATATTATTAACAAGAGAAGAGAGAAAGATTTTGTATAATTTTTTATTTTTGTTTGTAACGACTCAAAAACTATTAGACTGATTTCAAAAATTCTTCCACCGTTGCGAATGTACATTATCCCCGGGTAATAGGCTATACTATAAGGCAACGCGAGAGTGATGCCCCCGGTATTGCAACCGTTTATAGCCTACGGTGATGCTTACCATCAGGCGGGTCGTACGTAAGTTTGTTCGCCACCTTTATGGCATAAAAAAATTGCGCATACATTGGGACAGACAGACAGACAGAGCGACTTCATTTTATATTATGTAAAGAGGTAAAGTTTAAAGAGGTAAAGTTTGTGAAGTTGATTGCCTAGTGTCTGCACGACTTATGTACGTTACTGTACTAAGGTAAGAGTACATTGAAGTACAAATAGACAAAATCTTTTATATAGAAAATTATCAATCAAAACTTCAAAGTGGTCAGAGCGTCAATCCGTAGTAAATCTATTTTCAAATAGAATGCTGATTGAAATATTACGAATCAAAGAGATATCTATTTTAGTTTGTTTACAGAGAACATAACATTTGCACTAACACTTTGTGAGATGGTATAAAAGTGTTTGAAATTATCGTCTGATACATTATTTACTTGAAGGAGTAGACTGGGACTGGACTTGGGGGTGACCCCCAAACGGAGTATGAATTAGATTTTCTTAGGTAACTCTAATCAGATTTCAACGAAACATCAAATAGATGTAATCAAAATGATTATTTTTACTGATTTTCGTTTAAATACATTGAGAATTACATGAAGAAACTTAATTCTTAGTTTGTTCGGGTGGTCAGGTTTCTGTACAGTCAACCATTTTTTTTTACTCAACCAATGAAAGAGGTAACCAGGGTAGATAACTAAGAACAAAGATTTTTATGCTAATAATGTAAGTTATCATATCAACCCATATCTTTTGATCTCCCTTCAGTCGAAGTTAAGAGAGATAGGGCACAGCGGATAATCCGCTCAAATCGGAGCAGCTCGTCTGGGGAAGGACCTCCACCTTACACAAGATTGTAGCCAAATAGCATTGGTCTCGGCCATGTTGTGTCCCTACGGCGAGTAAGGTCTCCAAAGCTTCGTTTGGGGGGGTTGGGAAGGTTGGCAACGCGTGAGTGATACCCCCGGTATTGCAAGCGTCTATAGGCTACGGTGACGCTTACCATCAGGCGGGCCGTATATTGTTTGCCAACTTAGTGGTATAAAAAAAATGATGCCAGTGATTTCAAGCTACCTGAAAGCCACCGACTTGGCTTAACGACTGTCATCCATCGACAACAGCCGGGAACGACGGCGTAACGTTCTTTGTAGCACTCGAGATACGAAACCCATCCAAATACTGGCTAGGGTCGACGTTGCTCGACTTGCGTCTTCAGTGTGACACACAGCGACGCCATCGAGCTCCTTTCATCATAATTCTGGGTTCAATCCCACTAAATATTATAAAGTTTGTGAGTCTGTTCGTTACACCTTCACGCTCAAATGGCTGGGTCAATTTTAATGATATTTGGTATGTGGGTAGCTGGATACCTTGATTAACACATATGGTACTTGTCATCCCGAAAAGTACACGGTTCCCATAGGACTTGGTCAAAAGTCTGATGGTCAATGGCGCCTTGTAAAGTAGGCGCTGGTGTGCATAAATACACGTAAACGAAGGGTTTCGCTGGTTTGTTCTATATTTTTGCTAGAAGTGTTGAAACTGACAAAGTTATTACGGGTTAACTACTTAAAAGTCTTAGGGTTAAGGGAGGAAGGGTCAACTACGCTCGATTTACCCTTTATAGAATGGTTAACTACGGAATAGTTTTCAGTTACGTAGAGACAAATTATTTTGTTGTTCAAGATTGTAAAGTTTATGTTCCAAGATGACTTGTTATTATCATTATTATCTTTTTCCCTTTTTCCTTTCTCGGTCTTCTTGGCCGGTGTTGTGTTGTGTGTAAATACTTTAGGATAATTTATTATTTTATAGTTTTTTATATTTTTTGATAAATAAAAATTCTAGTAAATTCCTTAGTGCAGTATTTAGAAAACCTGAATCATAATTACGACCCTGCTCACCTCTTTCATTGGGTGACCGTATTCTTGTGACTTTCTGATTATTGTTAACTTAAACTGTCCCACTGTTGGGCAAAGGCCTTTTTTCACACAGATTGAGCTAGCCCCAAAGTAAGTTCGAAACTTGTGTAATAATACTAACCCAACGATACTATATTATATAACAAATACAAATTTACATAGACATCTAAGACCCAGGCCAATCAGAAAAAGTTAGTTTTTCATGATGACCCGACCAGGATTCGAACCCGGGACCTCCTGGGTGTCGGCAGCCGGCTGTCTGGCGTGTAACCATTACGTAGATCGTCGTTTTTACCTCTTCCATGAGTTCCTTAAATTCATGGATATGAAGGAGGGGTTTGGACGTGAAAATCCAATGGATAGGCAGTTAGCCCATCTAACTAAGCCAGTGGATACCGTCTCTGGTATTTGAATTACTCCTCCGCCGCCCATACATTTTGTTTTGTTAGAAATATGCATTACTGCGCATCTGTCTGATTCTGTTGGGCTCTGTCTCCTCTCCTAATGACACTTGAGAGGCATACCGACTAACAAACTGACTGACTACAACCTCTGCTGCTATTTGAGAGGGGGGGTCGCGGGAACTGGCGATACTTGAAACTTGGTACGCTGCCCAGAATAAAAAATTCTATTCACAATCACTTCACCATTTGTTTGTTACACATTAATAATAGTTTGTAACATTCATTATAACTTTTTAAACAAACGATAAAACTGCTTGTATTTAATTTTTCAATATGTTTAGACAAGCGGTCTGAATTTCAGCACACACCAGCTGCAACATTATTGTAAACTTTCTGTATTTGACATTATGTTGCAATGCGCAATTTATAAGCTACTAACGGACTGCCCCGGTTTCGCGGATTTCCTAAGGATCTCAATAAATAAATAAAATATTATATGGCCTATGTTACCCACAGCCTCCCTTGGACTGTATGGAAGTCCCTCAACCGCTTACGGTCGCAAGTGGGCCGCAGTAGGTACAACCTTAGAAAATGGGGCTTCATAGGAGAATCATCCGACATTGCCTGTGACTTGTGCAACACTGGTGCCCCGCAGACAATGAGTCATCTTCAATGTTGCCCGGGTTGTCCTACTGACTGTGCCTTAACAGATTTGTGGAAGGCCACGGATAATGCCATCTCACTGGCTGAACATCTTGCCAGTAGGGTGTAGGAATTTTATTTTGTTTGAGTCACTGACACGAAAAGAAGAAGACCCGGGGGTAATGTACCAGTTGTTTTTGAGTTTATTCGTACAAACATACACATACACACACCAAAATACAAATCTTTCTTTCCTCTTTATAATATTAGTATAGACTAGCGACTCGGTCCGGCTCCGCACTAGTTTCAGTAAAGATCCCAATTTTTTTTGAAAATTTAATGTCACTCGGGGGTAGAGTTGAAAAAAAATTTAAATCATGCCAGTAGTATTTGAGTTTTTTCGTTACAAACAAAAATAGAAATCTTTCCTCTTTATATTATTAGTGTGGATAACACATTCAATGCCACCACGATTTTCGTAATTTTTCACCAGAACCTCCATACATTTTGCAACACTCTTTATCGACTCGTTAGACGAGTCGGTGGCAATAAACGTTTTAATTTAAAACTTTAATGGACCGAAGGTTCCGTTAGTAGTGATTCTATACACGTAAAAGAACATGTATTAAAAGTATAGACTGGTTGTTTGGTACTGGATTTTTGCGGCATTGCGATGGTGCATATGCGAGCGACAGACGCAGTCTGTTATCCAATTGACAAAAAACGATCTGTTAAAAACGACATGTTAAATAAAAACTGACAATTGTACCATTGGACACCAGACTGCTTCAGTCGCTCGCTCGCAACTGACTGAAGGGTGCTGGTGTGCATATGCACCATCGCAATTCCGAAAAATCTCAGTACCGGACAGCTTGCCTATACTTTTATGTCGATAATTAAAATAAATGACTTTGTTGAATGTTTTGTTGTCATTGTTAAAATTTTAATTATTGTCTCGCTCGCACTATGCGGATGTGGAACGAGCTCCAAGCCTCTGTCTCTGTATTTTCTTTGGACTATGACATGGGACTACATATATTAAAGGAGATTCTTTGCTTTTCTGATATTGTAGTGTTACTCCAGCCAGGCTAGCCTATTACATAACTTTACCACTCGGTTCGAAATGATAGAAAAAAAGCTATGATAGTAAAAGAAATAACTATTTCAACTGCGTGTATCTTTGTTAGAGCAACAAAACGGATGATTTAAGCTGTGGAGACAATAAAACGCAATGGACTCGTAAACTGTGAATGTTGAGCAACAAATCTTACATTACGTGTATTTTGTTTTGTTTAACCGACATGAAAAAAGGGAGGTGGGGTATTTTATAAAGATGCCATTTATTGTATACCGAGAATATCGATTGCATGTTTACGTACGCAATCCCGTGGGAATTTCGGAAAAAAACTCTGTTTTATTAGTATCGAAGTGTTGATAAAAAAAAAATGGCAATTTTTTACGGACAGTGTCTTTTACTCAAGTTATAATATCATTATTACAAACTTTTTAAGAGTTTAAACTTTTTTAAAGTTCAAAAATTTTCTAGAAGAAATCTATCTAAATACAAGCTGGGGTCATCATCCCTTAACTTAATTATTTAGTTTTAATCAGACTCCGCAATTAGTCCAAAAAATTCTGTTACAAAGAAAACCATTTATTTACGGAATCCTGAAAATTGCTTCAACAAAAAAGTAGGTAACATAGTCCACTGAATCTGACTACACCGAAATTCTTTTTGCCAGACGGTATCAAAGTGAACTCGTAATCGGCAAAGCGGATAATTTGGCCGACCCCTTAATTTTCGGTTCAATTCCACCGAATTGCATTAGCTGGTTACAATTTTTTTGGATCGAAAGATATACTTGGGATTAAATTGGGTCTTTGCCTCTTCGCCGAGTTTTACCTGAACTCAAATTATTTATGTCAAAATACTTTCTTTGGCGTGTTTTAAATTCAATTTACGCAGCGCCACCTGGTGTCAATGTCAGGTAGACTGAACCTGCTTGTGTTATTGGTAAATATTATTGTAAATCTAATAAAACATAGACTAGAGACAACGCAGACTCGAGACAAACTCAAATGACATCACATAAATGTTTGCCCCGAGCCGGAATCGAGCCCGCGTGCTCTGGTACTGAAGGTAGGGTCACTACAGAAGAGGTTTTTTTTAACTGAATAGCCAGACTTCAGACAGTCTTTTGCAACGACTGCGGGCAATAGCGGGAGCATATGGCTCTCACCGCCAAATGGGAAAGTATAATTGTGGGAAGCAAACAAAAATGTTCAACTGCTTTTACAATTGAGTGTAAACCTTTAGGATTATTTAGGATCTTATCCCTTATACCTCCTTGGCGACCTCCGTGGCGTAATGGTTACCACGCCAGACCGCCACCCAGGAGGTCCCGGGTTCGATCCCCGGTCGGGTCATGATGAAAAAACGAACTTTTTTTGATTGGCCTGAGTCTTGGATGTTTATCCAAGACTCAGGCCAATCAGTTCAAAAAGTTCTTATATATATGTATTTGTTATAAAAATTATAGTATCGTTGAATTAGTATCTCATAACACAAGTTTCGAACTTACTTTGGGGCTAGCTCATCTGTGTGATTTGTCCCTATATATTTATTTATTTAATAGGAAACAAATTGTATGTATGTTTGCCTCCATACTTCTACAAAATAAATCACAATCCCTCAACAACCAGCCGAGTTTCCCATGGAAAGTTGAAAAGAATAATAAATCACAATACTTCTATTACATTTCAAGCCTTATCGCGTTCGTGTTAAGTGCTTTTATTCCTTGAAATTATTTAATTAAGACGCATTAAAAATGATAAGGGTATCTGATTTAAAAGTGTCGTTATGGAGTTTTCGTCGTTTTATCCTGTTTTATAAGCATAATGATATTAGTTGGGTGGAGTATGGAGTTAAGTAAGGCTTATGGGGAAACTCAGACACTAAAAACTGAGTTGCCCTCGATTTTAATTAGTCACGTCGGGGTTACAGATATTAGTGTGTGAGATCACTCATATATTTTTGACGTAGCTTCTTAATAATATGTACAGTCAGGAGCACGTTGAACTTAACATTTGCAGTACAATTCTGGCTCTTATGTCATAGAACTTAAGAATGGTACAAAGTCCAATATGTAAAGGTCGACCTGCTCTTGACTGTACGAACTATTTTTTTTTATTAGTACCATTTTAAAAGAGTAAATGCTAAGTTTCTTGCCAGTTCCTCTTAGTACAAATGTGCCGTCTGAATTGGTGGTAGAAAAAAATTGTGACGATTCGATAGAGCTTGTAATACTAAGTGTAATATGCATATTTGCATAATAACGACTATGACTCTGCTCTTGGATGAAAGTAAAGGTTCCAAGGATTCGGTTCCAAGGTACCTAGTGACTATGTGAATTATGTGCAATTTACTAATTAAATTATTTATGTTTCAATTGAATTTAATAATTAGGGTTTTAAAATATAATTTTAATAAATCCAGCCATAATTTTGAACAAAGATCTTTTGTATATAATTTCAACAATACTCGAGTTACGGTATAACTTTTTGAAAACTTGAGGAGGTTTTAGCGAGCTTAAAGCTCGATAAATAATTAAGTTAGCGCGTGATTTGTTTCGGAAATTTTCCCTCGTTTTGCGCAGAAGCTGTGACACCATTGTTAAAAATTTATTATGGTTTAGTCTACCTACGTCGCTCCTAAATTCAAATTACACGGGCACAATATACTAAACAAGCAGTGAGCACAAAATCTTACTAAACTTTGTAACTGGTTACAAAACTTTACCAAAGTGGGAAAAGGGAACTCGTCGGACGCTAACATACAAATAAGATAAGATAAAAGCATCGAAGCGTCAATCTGGAAAGTTAACATAGTAAATTCACTTTTACTTACATATCCGCGGCGTAATGCACATATTCCTTCTAAAAAAAATAGAAGACGCGCGCATTCGACATAATTCTTGCGTCTAGCGCGACCAATGTTGATTGGATGAACTTATTCTGCCTGAGATAAGGTATGAATTTTCAATGTTACGTTTCTGATTGACGCTTCGACTCGGCGCTAGTATGAATTGACCCTAGCTAGACTCTCACCGCATTGATGGTATGCCTACTGCAAATACTTTCATATATTGTGACAGTAAGCTCTAATTTCCGCCATAAAGCGAGTAAGGCCGGTTAGAACCGGTTTAATGCGGTTCTACGTGCAACCACCAAGGCTTGTGTTAATCGAGATTTGTTGTCAAAAGGCTTCTGTTAAAATGCCAAGAGATATAATAATATATACCTATATATATGGGGACAATTCATACAGATTGAGCTAGCCCCAAGGTAAGTTTGAAACTTGTGTTATGGAATACTAACTCAACGATATTATATTTTATAACAAATACATATATAGAGAAACATCCAAGACCCGAGGCCAATCAGAAAAAGTTCGTTTTTTCATCATGACCCGACCGGGGATCGAACACGGGACCTCCTGGGTGGCGGTCTGGCGTGGTAACCATTACGCCACGGAGGTCGCCAAGGAGGTATAAGGGATAAGATCCTAAATAATCCTAAAGGTTTACACTCAATTGTAAAAGCAGTTGAACATTTTTGTTTGCTTCCCACAATTATACTTTCCCATTTGGCGGTGAGAGCCATATGCTCCCGCTATTGCCCGCAGTCGTTGCAAAAGACTGTCTGAAGTCTGGCTATTCAGTTAAAAAAAACCTCTTCTGTAGTGACCCTATCTTCAGTACCAGAGCACGCGGGCTCGATTCCGGCTCGGGGCAAACATTTATGTGATGTCATTTGAGTTTGTCTCGAGTCTGCGTTGTCTCTAGTCTATGTTTTATTAGATTTACAATAATATTTACCAATAACACAAGCAGGTTCAGTCTACCTGACATTGACACCAGGTGGCGCTGCGTAAATTGAATTTAAAACACGCCAAAGAAAGTATTTTGACATAAATAATTTGAGTTCAGGTAAAACTCGGCGAAGAGGCAAAGACCCAATTTAATCCCAAGTATATCTTTCGATCCACAAAAATTGTAACCAGCTAATGCAATTCGGTGGAATTGAACCGAAAATCAAGGGGTCGGCCAAATTATCCGCTTTGCCGATTACGAGTTCACTTTGATACCGTCTGGCAAAAAGAATTTCGGTGTAGTCAGATTCAGTGGACTATGTTACCTACTTTTTTGTTGAAGCAATTTTCAGGATTCCGTAAATAAATGGTTTTCTTTGTAACAGAATTTTTTGGACTAATTGCGGAGTCTGATTAAAACTAAATAATTAAGTTAAGGGATGATGACCCCAGCTTGTATTTAGATAGATTTCTTCTAGAAAATTTTTGAACTTTAAAAAAGTTTAAACTCTTAAAAAGTTTGTAATAATGATATTATAACTTGAGTAAAAGACACTGTCCGTAAAAAAATTGCATTTCTTTTTCTTTTTTTCTTCGATTTTTTCTTCGATACAAATAAAACAGAGTTTTTTTCCGAAATTCCCACGGGATTGCGTACGTAAACATGCAATCGATATTCTCGGTATACAATAAATGGCATCTTTATAAAATACCCCACCTCCCTTTTTTCATGTCGGTTAAACAAAACAAAATACACGTAATGTAAGATTTGTTGCTCAACATTCACAGTTTACACAGTATACATTGTGATTTATTTTGTAGAAGTATGGAGGCAAACATACATACAATTTGTTTCCTATTAAATAAATAAATATATAGGGACAAATCACACAGATGAGCTAGCCCCAAAGTAAGTTCGAGACTTGTGTTATGAGATACTAATTCAACGATACTATAATTTTTATAACAAATACATATATATAAGAACTTTTTCTGATTGGCCTGAGTCTTGGATGTTTATCCAAGACTCAGGCCAATCAGAAAAAGTTCTTTTTTCATCATGACCCGACCAGGATTCAAACTTTGGATGGCGGTCCGGCATGGTAACCATTACGCCACTGAGGTCGTCTAAAGTAATTGTTTTTTATTTGTGCATTGAGTTTTTTCTTAGAAAGAGGCTGTAAAATCTTTTATTCTACTACGTCTTGTTTTTTTTTCTTTTGTGATGTAATGTAAGTGTACAAAAGTTAGCAATCTAAGCATGTAATAGTGTGAAAAAAAAATGTTAATTGTGCAAAAACGATGCTTGCTGGCAAAATAAAATTTTAAGTAAAAATTCTTGTGTTTCTCTATATCTGTTTTGTGAAATATTTATATGAAATAAATTCTTTAATCGTAAAACAAAACTGACTCTATTAAAATCTATAGCGTGATTTCAGAACGAATCTATACTAATATTATAAAAAGGAAAGATTTGTAGTTTTGTTTGTAACAAATAAATTCAAAAACCGGATGACCTTCTGGACCTATTTCAAAAACTCTTTCACCATTGATAAGCTACGCTATACCTGGACATACAATAGGCTATAATATTCTTAAAAATAATTAGGGATCCCTACTACTCCCCTATCCCTAGGGTTTTATAGTAGGGATCTGTTTATACAGAGAAGAGACTTCATTTCACACAATTTTCCCCTTTCACATCTAATCTTGACAAATAAATAAAACATTGCAAAATGAACCTTATGCAAATGTGAATATAAGCCGGGTCGTTAGTGAATCATAAACACGGAATTAATATGCACTTTGTTGACTAGACTGCATACTAATGAGTTTCATATAAAACCAACTGAAGGTAAAAAGGTCTATATCAAGTAACGTACGGGAAGAAAGAAGTCGTTTATACCGAGACGAGACCCATACATAGGCACTTTTTAATCAACTACAAAAAAGGAGGAGGTTCTCCATTCGACAGTATTTTTTTATACCATTAGTGGTAAAGAAGCTTACGGCCCGCCTGATGGTAAGCGGTTTAATGTTGGTTACTGTTACCTCAGAACTTTCAACTAGGTGACATTTTGATGATTCTTTTTTTGCTGGTGCTTCCTGTGTGGTAATTTAAATTTGGTTCAGTTCTGACAATAGCGTAAATGAAAAATTCGCGGGACAGGATTTGCAGCAATTTGGGCATCTAAACATCTGTATGACCGAACCTTTCAGATATTCCAAAAAATATATTCGCGTTGAAATTGAACCTACAGGTGTTATAACCAATTTAGTCAATCAACCATGGAGGTCGACATATACAGTGTCACCATCTGCTTCTACGCTAGTTCGCTCATTTACAAAGCTAAGCCTTTCGTCCCTCGATACAGCCAGCCTAACTTGAGACCCTACTCCCGTCTCTGATCATAAAAAATACGATATAAACGGGTTACATAAGGATATTACGGAGTTCCAACAAGACTGGTTCTTTTAGAAAATGTGTCGTACATTCAGAAAGGGTAACAATTTTATATGTTAGCCATAGGCAAGCTAAAAGGATTGGTTCTGTCGTTGGAAAGATATGTTTTAATATTTTATTTGCAATTGTTATCGTAATAACAAATAGACCTATAGATAACGATCGTTTTTACACTTATACGACACGATCGAGACGACGGCACAACAGCCGCGAAAACGAAAATCTTTACATTACAAAATGCTTTGTACCTACTGAATGACAGACTGACAGATCAACGTTCAGCTTAAAAATCCGCTAGAGACCCATCGAGTACGTATCTTTTGACGACCTCCGTGGCGTAATGGTTACCACGCCAGACCGCCACCCAGGAGGTCCCGGGTTCGATCCCCGGTCGGGTCATGATGAAAAACGAACTTTTCTGATTGGCCTCGGGTCTTGGATGTTTATCTATTTATGTATTTGTTATAAAATATAATATCGTTGAGTTAGTATCCCATAACAAAAGTTTCGCACTTACTTTGGGGCTAGCTCAATCTGTATGAATTGTCCCTATATATTTATTTATTTATTATTTTTTATCTGTAGAAACTAGAAAGGTGTTCTTTGTATGACGTAGAGATTCGATACGCTGAAGTACGGTGAGTAAGGTCTCGAGCTCCACTTGGGAGAGTTGGCAATGCGTGAGTGATACCCCCGGTATTGCAAGCGTCTATAGGCTACGGTGATGCTTACCATCAGGTGGGACGTATGCTTGTTTGCCAACTTTGTGCTACAAAAAAAAGTGCTAGTTTATGATAAATGTTGTATGCATTTAGTTTTATTTAGTAAGAGCCTTTTCAATGTTTCCTACTCCGATTAATATATTTTTGATCCACAACTGTTACTCGCCCGAGACGTCAATACGCTTCACTGTGTTGTCAAACTGTCTACTGTGAATCCAGGATCAACTACATATATGCCATATTTCATTAAATTTTTATGCTGTGGGAATAAAATGTTTTTCCGGGTTAAAAAGTAGCCTATGTCACCACCAAGACCTTAATCTATCCTAAAAAAAAACATGTCAATCCGATCGTTACTTTTCACGTGAAAAACGACGACACTTTCGCATTCATAATGGATATGAAAGTGAACGGATATGGATTTTATTGGTACAGATAAATCAAAATCCCACTTAAACCACACGTCCATTCCAAGTTTTTATTTAATTCGTTACTAAAATACAGCCCTTCTGTCAGTTAACTAAAACAAACTAAAAGTTTACTTTCGTTCGTTCAATCTTTAATTGATTCTCACGAAGTTATATCACGAAAATTTATTAAAACTTAATAGAAATTATAACAGGGTTTATCCGTGTTACCCGGTCCGAGGTAAGCCCGGATAATGGAATGGTGATCCTTTGTTTATATACCCGGGTCGGGTTTTCTATGTACACGTGGCATGTTCGATTATTGCGTTTAGTCCACACAAGAAAGTTTGCTTTTTGTTACATAGTTCATAGTTTTGTAAATCAATTATTTTGTTGTCCAAAAACTACGAGGTATGATAAAAAGACCTATCTCATATATAATAGGTTTATACCTCCGTGGTGTAATGGTTACCACGCCAGACCGCCACCCAGGAGGTCCCGGGTTCGAATCCCGGTCCGGTCATGATGAAAAACTTTTTCTGATTGGCCTCGGGTCTTGGATGTTTATCTATATATTTGTTATAAAATGTAGTATCGTTGAATTAGTATCCCATAACACAAGTTTCGAACTTACTTTGGGGCTAGCTCAAATGAAAGGAATTTATAGTGTCTTCCTGACACTTTGGAATCATTTCGTCTATTCATATGGATAGACCATCACTCAGGTGAAATGATTTTAACACGACAAAATTAAATTTTACTTTCTTTTAATGTTATGTACAAAAGATAACAGTAATGATTGAAGCAGTATTTTTAAAGCCCAAATAAACAATAATATTTTTTTGTAAAAAGGCACTATATTTTTTTGAGTGCATTGAATAATATTCAGATAGGGTTTTTCACTCAATAAGGGTTAGGTAACACCTGATGGATTTTATAAACATCTCATAAAGTGATAGTCATTTCATTTGAACCAGTCATTCCTGAGATAAACGTCGTTCATCAAACATACTCTTCAGAATTATATAATACTAGTTTTTTTGCCTGCGACTTCGTCCGCGTGAAGTTCCGGACCCGTTCCCGTGGGAACCACATTGAATTTCGGGAAAAGCTTTCTACTGGTGAAAGAATTTTTGAAATCGGTCCAGTAGTTTCGGAGCCTATTCAATGCAAACAAACAATCAAATCTTTCCTCTTTATAATATTAATATAGACTAGCGAAACCCGCGCAACTTCGTTTGCGTGTATCCCGCTTTCCCGTGGAAATTTCAGAATGAACTGAAATCGTTTATATCAGAAATGATTTCATTTCATTTCATTCTGAAATTTCCACGGGAAATTTAAATTTCCAATGTATTAAACATAATAAACCTTTCACTTATAGCACTCTATCTATTAAAAAAACCGCATTAAAATCCGTTGCATATAAGGACAGACACACAGACAGCGCGACGTCATTTTACACTATGTAAAGATTATCATAGCATTGATTCAATGTACCTTTTCTCGAAAATGATTATTTAGCAGCGTAACCTAACAAATTATGCGATATAAAACCTGCGTAATTTCTATCAGACGCGGCACGATCCTTATAGACTGCGCGTAAAATCTGTAAATGTCGGTGAATATTTAAAATTCGCATTTTCTTTTTTGGGTTCCGTATTCAGTGTGCGTTTTGGGTTC
Organism: Endotricha flammealis; assembly: GCA_905163395.2. NCBI lineage: Eukaryota > Metazoa > Arthropoda > Insecta > Lepidoptera > Pyralidae > Endotricha > Endotricha flammealis. The sequence continues at coordinate 1,621,481 of LR990869.1, read as the reverse complement.
GTTCATAACTCACGTGAACAACGGGTCGACCGCAACGCGTTTATTTTAAATCTTTATTTCGTTTTCGGCCAGGGCTGTCTCTAAATCATTATTGATCTGTTTTTTTTTAATAAATAAAAATTTTAGTTTTACGCATATACACGTCTTAACTATTCAATCGATCGTCTAATGCCCGTTTTTACCAACGTCTCCTAGCGTTAGGAATAACCTAACTGTAAAATTTGTATTATTATTATTATTCATTTTATTTTAGACCATAAAAATTATTAGTAACATTGAAACTTAAAACTAGTGTTAGTAAAATCATACACAACAATAACAAATACAAATCACGAGCCGGCATGCAGCTGAGCACAACGGCGTAGTAGCAGGCCATCCCACCTGCTAGCAATGGTGCTCAGAATTCTGTTCGAGCTGGCACGCAGCCGCGCCAACGCGGAAGCACGGCGGGTTCGCATGATGGCGTAAAAATCGTTGACGCGCGCCGACGCGAACATTGCAGATGTATGTATGACATGACATAAGGTCTAACATACATAGAGCTCAACGTGGGTCTAACAGGGATTCAGTACTTGTTTTAACGTTTCTCGATTAAAAATTACGCTATTGTCCGTAAGAAGCCTTAATGTAGACTTACTAAAAATATTTCTAAAATACACAAAAGCTTACTTATTTCAAGAATGAAGATTAATGGACAATATCACAGTAAATGTTTTTGTATTGTATTCTCTTAATATTGTCCACATTGTATTACAAACAAAAGATTTTTTGAGTAACCCTTGGAGTAAAGTCCAAGTAAATCTTTAACGCTGGTTCGTTACGTTGGCCCCAAATGCTGGCCCAAACGTTGGCTCCAAGTTATTTATAAATAGAACTTGATATATTTCTGTATTAGTTTTAAATACTGTAGAGGCAAGTCCAAAAAATGAATGAATTTCAATGTATAAACCATTACAGCCTCAATAACTCAAATGGGAAATCGGAGATGTCCAATGTCCCTCGGCGTAGTAGCGTATGATATCTTGGCGATGGCGTACAAATTATAGCTCTTCGACACGTTTGACTTATATTGATGTTGATGGAAGGCAAAAGATCACGCGGTCGTTCACCAACAAGATGGACTGATCAAGTGAATGACTCGTCGTCGGCTTAATTCCACAGGGGCATAAGAGACGCGCTGCGCAGAAGGTGATGGAGGCAGATCCACTCTAGATGCAACCCTGAGGCTGATCACGATCCTTAGAAATGAGGGACCGACTCCCGAACACGGTGGCCCATATTGATGGTCCATACTCGATGGCCGCCAGGGCGATAGGCCATCGAGTATTGCGGAGAATTAGGTTATGCCTACTAGCCATTCATATTTTGACAATGTTACTACCTGATAAATGGCGTGCTCTGAGACTCACGCAGTTTGAAGGAATGAGAATTTTCACCACCATTACTAACCTTCCCGGTAACTCAGTGGTAAGAGCACTCGGCTGGATATCGAGGGGTCGGGTTCAAATCCCACCTTTCAAAAAATATTATTATTTAAAATACTATTACGTAACATTAATATGCATTTTTTTAAAGTATTCGTTTTGTTATTAGTTACTAAGCGAAAGTTTAAATATTAATTTCACAGCAAAATGTCATACAAAATTCAATTGTCCCAAAATATCCGTTTTAGTTTCAAATCAATGCGACCGTGCATTTAGCTCAGTAATATATCAACGATTTGGGAACCTAAAGTGCTATGGTGGTGCTAAGCTAATTCTTTATGGGTAGTAGCTCGGAAATTAACAAGCTATATAGATAAACAATATTTCGAGCACTTAGTTAAATTTACTCTGGCTTGTCATAGATAAACAGTCAAATTATCAACAGCTTTATGTACTGTATTTTTGAAGAAAAAAAAAACAATGTACATATTGAAAAACTCGAATTTATTGGTAAATGCCTCCACAGGGATTTTAACCATGGACCATTCGGTTAGTATGCCCTTATCTGGTAGGCTATCATCGCTCTACTCTTTCATGGATATCATTAGTTAAATACGACCACCTTTTTTTTTTTTTTTTGTTTATAGTCAGGAAAATGCATTACTGCATGCCCCGCCGCTTGGGGAAGCGGTGGGGGTATGTCGGGCTCTCCCTCTTATGCCACTTGGGTATACCGACTAAAAACCTGACTGACTGCCACCTTATCCGCCTAGATGGGCGGGGCAACATTACAATAATATTGTATGTGTGCATGCATATAATATTTATATCAGCAACGGCATATTATTACAAATACTGTCTGTGAATCATCATTGTATATTGCAATTTTGTTTGTGTACTGCAAATAAATCATATTCCTATCTATCTATCCATCTACAATAGTCCGTTAAACACCATTTTGTTATAGCATAGTGTTGTATCGATTTCTGTCCAAAATGAACGTTTGGAATTATTTAGGCGGATGCAGTTTTGCATAAAGAGAATTGGCCGTGTTGTGTCGAACTCTAATACATTGACTATTTGATTTATTCAAATGAAATGTGCATTCCTATTGTCAATTTAAAAATAACAGCGTTTATAGTAAAAGGGGTTTTTATTATTTCATCTCTGTAAAAAGAGCAAGCGGTTGTCGGTGCAGCTTCCATTTTCTTCTCTCTTGTGCCAGCTCCTTCATCTCTCTGTAGGACACGACGCCTGCTTTTTCCTTCACTTGACCCATGTAAGCTTTCCTCGTCTACCTCCATCTTTCTTGCCTTCTAATTTGTTTCTGATAAACTCAACGTGTCTTATAAGATGTCCCACTAGTTTCCACTTTCTAGTTTTCATTTCTTTCATCAAACTTCTCGTTTACTGTCTACAGCACTTCTTCATAAGTATTTTGCTGTCTATTTTATTTTTTCAATTCTTCTCGTGGTATAATATTTATTATTATTTATTGAGTTCAAGGTTAAGTGTTTTTCTTACCAAGAATACACACCCTACGTCAATAAATTCAAAAGTTTGCACGTACATTACGTAAAGTAAGCGAGTTATCCTCCACTGAATAATACATGACACCCAATTCGAGACTAAGTAAGCACGATTAACAGGTATTAAACACAGTCAAGCTTACAATATTTACATATTAATCTTTAGAGAGGAAATTGTTCAATAACAGTTCATTTGTTATTAATAATATTTAAAGGATTTTGTGTGGACATTGATTGTCATGTTATCTATACCAACTATATGTAACATCTCAAGTTATCATTGAAGAGATATTCACTCGTCTAAGAGAGGTAGAGCACAGCGGATAATCCGCTCAAATCGGAGCAGCCCGTCTGGGGAAGGACCTCCACCTTACAAAAGATCGTAGCCAAATAGCATAGGTCTCGGCCATGTTGTGTTCCTACGGTGAGCCAGGTTTCCAGAGCTCCCATTTCGCGGGTTGGGAGGGTTGGCAACGCGTGAGCGATACCCCGGTATTGCAAGCATCTATAGGCTACGGTGATGCTTACCATCAGGCGGGCCGTATGCTTGTTTGCCAACTTTGTGGTATAAAAAAAAAATATTCACTCGTATTTTATTGCGCCGACGAAGCCGACGACGGCGAGACTCAGATTCTGATGACAATCGTTAACACCTATCTTTGTATGTATGGATGTTGTCTTTCATTCCAAAACGGATTAACAGATTTACTTGAAATTTGATGTAGTTTAAAATACGGATTAACATTTAAGATTTACTCCGTATATCATTCTGGGGGATTTCTCGGGTGAAACCACGGACATCATTTAGTAATATAAATAAAATCACGCAGAATAGTAGAAGACCGCAACATATCGGCGCGTTAGGGACTTTACACGGTAAATTTTAAAGATATTCCTAAATTATATTCGGGCGATTTTATAATATCTGGAAGACGCGTAATAGTGTTACTCAACTTATGTCACGACGATTTTACAGAACAATACATTTTCCCTTGTTGCAGAATACCTTGGCAATTCTGGATAAGCTGGATATTGACAGTGAGAAGCCTTCTGAGGAGGAGATCGCTAGACTCTTCGGTTATGAGGAGGCGTACCTTGCTGGTGACCTTGGAATATGGCAGAGGCTCAAGCCTAGAGTGTGGGCACTGTTTGACGAACCGTCGAGCTCACCGCCTGCAAAGGTACGTATATGACTTACGAATGAAGAAATATTCCATTCACCATTTCATTTCATGATATTTGACGCTATCAGAGTAATAACTTTTCATTATTATAATAAAAACTAATAATAAAACCTATGACCAGAGCCGATGCAACCAGCCAGGCTAACATGACAAACGCGACAAAATTTTCTTGCTCCGCTCTGCCAATAACGTATCTCGGTTATGTCTACAGTAGACAAAACAGGCATTGCTATTGGCGAAGAAGCTTTGTCGCGTGCGAGAAACTATCTCGAGTGTAAGCCTGTTAGGCTGGCTGGTCAATATCAAGGTATGATCGCGTTTATTCCCGGTTTTAATATTAGCTTATACTATCAGAGTAAACAATAACCGTGCAAAAGTCAATCTAATAATTGAATTTTGTTAACAGACAATACACAAGGGTTCTATGAAAAAATACAATATTGTCGCAAGAGAGAGAGCAAAATATTTTCGACGATAATTGTCCTATCAGTTCTGCAGTAGGTTCTGCTGGAAAAATATGACGATTTTTTCCTTATAGCTCCCTCGGGGACCTATCGTAAGATGTATTTTGAGCCTTGATAACATTTCCTGAAAGATCCGACTGATATTTTAGTTATGTTTACGTTCAACATCAATTTATTGCGGTCAACTTAGAGTGATTACAGTTTTGCCAGAGTAGATTACATTTCAATATTTCATACTATTCCAATATCACATTATCTACGTTATTACCCGATGGTTGGCTGGTAGAGAATGCATTGTGTGAGCCAATTGTATTCATCACACGGTAGTCACGCACCTCCTAAAGTATTGATCGTTTAGTAAAAACCAATATGATCAAATCGGTAGGAAATTTTATGTAGAAACTTTTGTCAGTAGCAATTATTATTATGCTATTTATACCGATTCAACACACTCTCCACCGTCGAGGACTTTATGTTGATCTAGACTCCACAAGGTATAAATGTAACCAACCTGTCTTTTTTAGTTTTGCTGCTAAAATGTGATATCTTTGTGTCACGTCAACTCGAAAATACACGAGAACGGTTGCTGCCTTGCGAACGGTCTGCTCCTATCTTTAACACCGATTTAGCATTTTATTTTTTAGATTTAATTTTAAGTTGAGACAAATTAATGGCACTATTTATTGACATTCCGCGTACGTAATGTTGTATGTATGTACCTAGTTTTAAATTTTATGTTGAAAAAGAAAAGAAAAAAGAAAAGTACGATAAATTTTTAAATGACAAAAAAGGCCGTAACTGGTTTTCTTTCGCCATTTCTTTTTACCAGTGGTCATTTTGCTTTTGTTTCCGAAATGGTAGTAGTTTATAGAGTAGATTAATTTATACAAATCATTTATTACTGTATACTCTGACAAGAGAACGTGTTTGTGAAAACCTATTCTCTGAATAAAAGTTTTGAATTTTGTTTTTTTTTTTAATCCTTGTTAACTTAAACACAGTTAACATTATTATTATTTGTATGTTCTTCTTTTCCCTCGTTCTGTTCAAATAGTCTAATATATTCAGTTTCGTGACCACGTAAGTCAATAGCGATTGCGTCAATACCTTTCAATTTGCTAATTGACGGAGCGACATCAAAGGCACGCCACTTAACTGACGATACGCGTTCCTGTTCGTTAATTATATCAATTTACATGTTAATTTATACTATATCCGAAACTCAAGGCGACATACGAAAAATATTCTGGATAACAATCAACTAAGTCAGACTAGCATGCAAAGCATTTCGTATCTTTTGTCTAATTCCTTATTAGACGACCCTTTTTAGTATTTTCATCATTATCATCATAATCAATTGCTTTCATTGCACTCTTCGAAGGAGTATTAGAGTGTACTCCGCTTCTTCTTCTTCTTTTCGTGTCAGTGACTCAAACAAAATAAAATAAAATTCCTACACCCTACTGGCAAGATGTTCAGCCAGTAAGATTCAATTTATTCAATTTATTCAATTTATTCAATTTAATTATTCTTACAAGCTAACAGATTTTACATCCAAACCGCTTACAAGTTTAGTCATTATACATGCATAACATAAGTACTTAATAAATTAATAATAATGTAATAGAAAAATATGTCAATTTGTGAAATGAAACTAACAATACTAAAAAAATAATATACAAATTAATAAAATCATGTCAAGGATAAATCTAAATCTAAATACCTACAATGCCATATGAAAATTAAATTAAATTAAATTAAACCAAATCATTAATTATTTTATAAAATTTCTTATGCAAATGTACCAGTCCGTCGGCAAATAGATCAATATCGGGGTGCTGAGCAAGAATGTCTCCAATAGCGCGCAGTGCACGAATGGTAGGTGCGTGTCGCCCGCGCTCCGTGCGCGCGGCGGGCTGTGCCAGAAGATGGCATTATCAGTAGGACTGTTAAGGCACAATCAGTAGGATAACCCGGGCAACATAGGAGATGACCCATCGTCTGCGGAGCACCAGTGTTGCACAAGTCACATGCAATGTCGGATGATTCTCCTATGAAGTCTCATTACTCCGCTACGTTCACTACACTGCAAATTGGTTAAGTTATCGCTCAGACGTTTCGCCATATTAATTGTAATTTTCGTAGACCTATCGATGGGACGCGCTCTCAACGTAAATATGCGAAAATCGTCTTATGATTTTTACGTGATTTCTACGTTTACTAACCTTTCATAATCTACTTTCTATCTTCTTTCTGATTAAATTCGTTGTGAGTTCCAAGACAGCTGTAGTTTTCTTCCCCGGGACGTCAATAAGCTTCATTGCTTATTGTCTATCTGAGGTCGCCGTTGTTGATCCTGGCTACACAGGAGACACAGTGGTGGGAATGTGTGGTGGGCTTGTCCCGAATCTATTTGAAGGTTTTGTTTCTAAGAAATGAAATGAAATCATTGTTATTCAGAGAGACACAGGCACGTTCTCCTTACGTTTTGTCTGTTCGTATCTTGAACATACCACAGCTATTATATAAAAAAGTTATTTACTTTCATAATGTTACAAAACAACAGGTATACATAATACCTGCTGCTACAGATCTCATGAAATTCAATTCGAGTTTTTTGTTCGAAACCATTTTTCATGGAAAAATCGAGTATCATCAATCTATCCCATCCATTTCCCAGATTTTCATGAAAACACTATTTCAGATTACATTCTGATACAGTTTATAATAGTTAACAGATGTTACTTTTAGTTGAGGTATGACGTCAGTATGTGACGTCACGTCACGTGGTGTCTAATGGTTTGGACTTTTGCATCACTACTGATATAAGATCTATAGTTTTGAAAATTTTGGTAACTTATTTTGGTTACCTCAATCGTCATTATTATATCAACCCATAATCATCCCACTGTTGGGATATGGTTTCCCTTCAATCGAAGGGGATTAGATCGTAGTTTAACACATAGTTTGTCATAGATTTTGTTTTCTTTTTCTTTTTAATTATATTATGGGGTTCTTCAAAAAGGGCATTAAAAGATTTTTACAGAGTTGGTAACGCGCGAGTGATGCTCCCGGTGTTGCAAGCGTCCATAGGCTGCGGTGACCGCTCACCATCAGGCGGACCGTAAGCTTGTTTGCCACCTTTGTGGTATAAATTCTTACAATCAGTCAATGAAAGAGGTGAGCTGCAAATATAATTGAAGTTTTCTAAATATTGCGTGAAGGGATTCACTCGAATTTATATTAATCAATAGTGTTCATATTGTACTAAGTAATTACAAGGTTTCATAACGATGCTCACATAATTATTACTTGTTTGCTTGTACAGTCAGGTGCACGTCGAGCTTTACACTTGCAGTACAATTTTGGCTCTTATGACACAGAACTTAAGAATGGTACAAAGTCCAATATGTAAAGGTCGACCTGCTCTTGACTGTACTAGCTGTTACACCGTTAGAAGTTTTTAAATTATCATTTATTTTTGTGTGTTTTTGTGTCAAATCTGTTTTTGAAAATTGGTTCCAAAGAAAAAATATAATTTGCATGCCACCATTTTCGGCTGAATGGAATGAGCTTTATGGTGTTATAATTTTTTTAGTATTAGGTAAAATTAAAATACATACCTATGTACCCCAGTCAAGAGCAAATAAAAATTATTTAATTTTATATATTTTTTAAATCTTTGTTTATAGTTTCTCTACCCTGCTCACCTTTTTCATTGGTTAATTGTACGAACTCAGTTGCTTCCATTCTAATTTAAAAGTTAAAAACCCAAAATGAATCCATCATATCATGATGGTGATTGACCATTCTAATTAACTGACGACCTCCGTGGCGTAATGGTTACCACGCCAGACCGCCACCCAGGAGGTCCCGGGTTCGCTCCCCGGTCGGGTCATGATGAAAAACGAACTTTTTCTGATTGGCCTCGGGTCTTGGATGTTTATCTATATATGTATTTGTTATAAAATATAATATCGTTGAGTTAGTATCCCATAACACAAGTTTCGAACTTACTTTGGGGCTAGCTCAATTTGTATGAATTGTCCCTATAAATTTATTTATTTATAAAAATAAAAAAATAAAAAAAAGCTAAAAACCCAAGAGTGGATTTTTCGTTATTAGTCCTTCATGGAAATTTTGCTTAAGTTTTCTAAATGGCACGATAGGTTTATTTAAACTTATTACTTTAACAAATTCAAAATAATCTACAAAATGATTCGTCACTATATATCAAATATTTAATAGAGGTTTACATAAACTTTATCAAATTAGTATCTGTAATAATAATCCATCTAGGACTTACATATAAAGTCATTTGTCTTAACTATCAACCCACAGGCGAAACTATGAAGTCTAGACATGATTTAGGATAGTTTTATGATTTAATCATTAAAGTTTAGGACATTTACAGCTCGTATTAGGTATAGTCATTCATCTCAATCGTATTTTCCACGCTTTGCTTGCTTGCAGACGGCCGCAATGTCATATTCTATATTTTTTTACGTTGTAATCAAAGACTAATAATTGTTAATAAAACAATACCGTTATACTATATATATAAATATACGTTACCGAGTAATAGACGACCAACTTGTAAAATAATTACAAGTTGGTCGTCTATTACTCGGTAACTAGTAGATAAGCAAGCTATACAGCGCGCATCGCTCTTTGACCGTTGTGCAAAGCGTAAGCAGATGTTCTATAGCGCTAATTTTTAATTTGCTTCCATTTTGTCGTTTTTACAGCTCTGCATTGCACATTTCACCATGATTCCATAAAATCCGAATAAATAACTTCGAGAGAAACAATCAGCGTGCGTGACTAATAGCTTCGTTCGTTGCTGGCTTCGTTGTTGCTGTATTGTGTTCGTCTGTTTGTTCATACTCGTGCTTACCGTTCATACTTGCTCAAGCGCGCTCTATAGCTTGCTTATCTATACTCTAAGAGTACATAATTAACCGTCATAGTTTTTTATTTATTATATTATTATATAAATGGATTACTATACAGTTTTCCAAACTAAACGCAACAATTTCGAAGATAGAGGTACCAATGTTTTGAACAAAAATTGGCACTTTAAATCTCTATAATCTGCAAACAGATCATTGTATCAATATGGTTCAATCAATATTAATAAGTATTATTATCTTACGATAACAGCCAGTTAAGAACTAACATTTATTTTACCGCGAAAAGCTTTCGTAACGGCGAAAGCGTCGTTTTAATGCCACCTAAGAACTTTTTACGGTCCGAAGTGAGTGCAAACGTTTAATATATCAGACTTAAATTAAAAGCTTGCCAAGTATACTCTGCGGGCTTTTTAACAGCAAACTTGGAAGGGTTTTTTTGGCATAAAATGTTGCAAATATTATTAGGATTATTATAAACGTGAATCAAATAAAGAAAGTTTATAAATGTGACTAGAATAAAATTAATGTGGCGGGTGCAGTCGCAAAGGTGTGCGTTTAGTGAACGAATATGTATACGTGTGTGCATTCGTGTGCGCGTGTACTGACGGCATTGGCCTATGTAGTAGAAATAGGTAATTATTTCACGCACGTTTCATGGAGCGTCGGGGCTGTGGTTCTATAGAACTACAGTTATGGCGCACTACTGGGATGCACCCGACAACGAATATATTATCGTAAATATATACATAAAATACATAGAAAACACCCAGACTCGAGAAGAAACACAAATGCCATCACATATGTCCTTTCAATACTTCCTACTCCGACTATCTTCTTTCTGATTAAATTCGTTGTGAGTTCCAAGACAGCTGTAGTTTTCTTCCCCGGGACGTCAATAAGCTTCATTGCTTATTGTCTATCTGAGGTCGCCGTTGTTGATCCTGGCTACACAGGAGACACAGTGGTGGGAATGTGTGGTGGGCTTGTCCCGATCACATATGTTTACCCCGAGTGGGACTCGAACCGGAACTCTCTAGTGTCTCTATCAAACAAAATGTTCTATCATTCCAAAATAATTATTTAAAAATTACGACCAATATTAAAACCTTAAAAGATCACTGAACCGTTCACACTCAATAAATATAATATGTTCCAAAATATCAATATTTACCGCCATAACTAGAAATCGAAATAACAGCGTCTCCTGGGGCTTTCACTAAATATTTGCACGTTACAGTTACTATGACAAATCGTACGGGTTTTAACGGCAACAAGTTATAAGAGATAGCGATTTTTGATGACAATATTCTGTGCCTCCTGTGAAAACCACACAACAACTCGACTTATGTCTAATTTGGTATTATCATTACACCTGAATCAGTAAAAAATTTTTTCTCGTTAATCCATATTTTGATAGGACTTATAAAGTTGTAAGATCGTATAATGCAAGAAGAGCAAAATACCGTGTTTGTTAAATATAATTTTGTGTAACCAAATGCGATTTGACACAACATGCATCGCTTACATCCCGGTTTCCACCAAAGCGGAGAGGAGAGATGCGCCGCCCGGCTAAAAAAAAACTCCGCTCGGCTGTGCCCGCTTGCTTGCGTGCGGCACAAGTTCCTATAGAAAAGTAAAATCTCCTCTCCTTTCCGCTTTGGTGGAAACCGGACCTTACACAATTTTATTTGTAATTTTAATATTTGTTTTTAACAAAATATCTTTAGTTTTATAATAATCCACATAACATTTAAAAAGTGTCATCCATTAAACCCCCCCCCCCCCCATTATCACTCAAACTCTCGCATTATTTAGCTCAATTCCTATTGTGTATGAATGAGACAGCGCTTAATTACGCAGGTCAATGGCGCATACGGTACAAGACACCCCTTGTACCGTATGCGCCTTAGACCTGCTAGACGCTGCTACAGAAAAATTACAATTGTTTTTTTTTAAATCGCTATCGCTCATAACTTGTACAGAAGGATGATGTGTCTCCGCTGTAATAATGCAATGATTTATGATGTCGCTTTCTGCTGCAGAACCTGGTATTTTGGTTCCAAATTAAAAATCGTACCTGGCGCTTGTCATATTTGAAAAGGGTTTTATAAGGGCAAAGTTTATTGTTATATGTTGTGACATGCAAATAAAAGACGCTATAATAATTTGGATCAACATTTATTTTATTAGACAGACCAGTGGGTTGGTACTTGGTATTGATCATACCTGCGACAGAGGGCGCGCGGGTCCGATTTTCGCTCGGGGCAAACATTTTATGTAATGGCATTTTGTGTTTGTGCGTACTTTCTTTTTAAAGTTAAAATTGTTGTTGTGGGTCAAAAGTGTCTATGTCATAAAATTAACGCGAGCGAAGCCGCGGGGAAAAGCTAGTAAATGATAATTTGTAATTATACCGTAGTTAGAAATTTCAAAACGTTCGCTAGGTTGTAAATAATTTCTACCGACATAATACCGATTAATATCATGATATTTAAAGCAGACATTAATTACATTGTAGACGACGCGCTGCAGCTCGTAATAATTTAGTTTTATTTAAATACGTGTATACATTTGTAGAATACTTGCTTGATTTTGGCAGAAAGAATTTAATTATTCCCTTTGCCAAAATCAAGCAAGTCGATAAAATGTGAGATGAGTGGTGGTTGCCGCGCGCGAATTACGGTGGCGCCGCCCTCGCGTCGGCGCCGGTTTACGGCACCACCGCCTGTCAGTTCCTTCGTTCTCTCTGTTCTATTTTTTCGCCGGGCAGACATTTTTTGTTAGTGATAAATTACAATAAAGTAAAGATTGCAATAACGTGTGTTTGACACTCCACGCCCCATCATCTACAAAGCGTGGTCCATTCGGCCGGATATATACGTGGAAAACGTAAAACACAATAGTAGAAGACGGTAGTGCGATGATTGTGCACTTTGGTATAGAAGCATGAAATTTCTACCATGGATAGAGTGTCCCACGGTGATCGTTTTAAGATGTGGAGGGAAGTCAGATTCTTCCTCTGTGAGTGGGGGGAGGGGGGCAAAGGGGGTGAATTCCACGTCTTGATGATTATTTTTTTACTGATCCGTTAATGTTACTAGGGCTTGTATGGTGTCGTTTTCATATAAACCGAATACAAGGAATTCATTTTTAACAATAAAAATGTATGGTCCCATACAAAAAATTTAAAAATACTGCCAAAAAGTAAAAAGTTCCGCTACGTTTTTTTTGTAAGCACGTTATTTTTACTTTCAAATCTTAATTATTATGATATTAAAAAAATACTGTGTTATAGCTTATTTAATGTAGTCTACAAATATATATAATTGTAGTATACTTTTCATACAAAAACTATTAAAAAAAAAAAGAAGAACGTGCAAATTCCAGAATATGCGCGCGGTGATTCGGTGAGATGTAGGTACGCGTAGCGACAAATTTTCATAATGTACTATAGTCATTTGTTATAAATATTTATAGCAATGCTACTAGCCATTATGCGACGTAGTTTTAATGTAATCAAATGTAAGAAATGTGTTTTTATTGCTTCCACGGAAAAAAACATTTAATACTTTTGACATAGAGAAGGTTACTAATAAAACGTCAGAAATAAAAGTAAAATGATGTTTAACCAGCAGTCACCAGTACAAAAGCAAAGTGCTGTACATTTGAGTGCAGCTTTGTTACATTTGCATCTTCCAGTACACCCTTTTTTTAACGCTGCACCTAATTAACTCAGCACATAAAGTTGCTACTTCAAGTAGCGTTGTCCAGACTGGCTGCCATTCGTTCGAATCTTTAATCCAACCCCAGTTAGATGGTTCAGGAATATCTGGAACTTTTGTTAAAGTTTGCATCCAAATGTAAGCCTGATAAGAAGCGCGTTTTATATATTGCTAGAGTGCCTTTTTTGTGGGGGGGTATGTTCTCTATGGCTCGGGATTTTTGGGTAAAGAGTTTTTTTTCTGGCTTCATTTATAGTCAGCATTTCACTAATGCGGTCATACATTAGAACCACAAATCTGCAATGAGTCGTCGCTTATTTGTTGTGGCATTGTTGTCATTTCTTCAAAGGCGCTGTTTACTTCTGGAAAAGATCGCCATGTTTCCCATGCTGTTTTTTCCCTCTACCAACAAAAGTGAACTCCGTATCACACCCTGTGAACGCATGAAAGACGGGAACGTACTCACATTGTGACAAACTCATTGACGCTACCAGGTCGTGTAGCGGAACCGTGAGCCAACACCAAATGTAACCTGTAGTTCAGATAAATATATCTTTCTGAAGAATGCCACAGCCAGTACTAATACATCTGTGTCTACGGTGCGTTTTGTCACTCTGCTAAATCCTTTCTTTACTGCACCAGCTAAATGCAAAAACATTCGGGTGTCAGCTTCGTCGTGAAAACATGGGGCTATGTCACGTATATCTGAGATATTGATAAAACAGAGAACTTCGATTCAATGTGTCGCGTATATTTCTTTTTCTCCTGCCTGTAAAGAACCAGTTGTTGTGATAAAAATAAAAACAATTCGGTCTTGTTCTCATTCACTGAAAGGAAACTCTTCCAGTTCTTAGGCGTCGCATGCGTGGGAAGCCACTCTTTTCCTTGTGCCTTTTTCTCGTAAAGCAGCTTTAAAGCTCAACTCAAACAACTTGCGCTGATAGCTAGATAGATAGATGTTTTCACGATGAAGCTGACTGAATGTTTTTACATTTAGCTGATGCAGTAAAGAAAGGATTTAGCAGAGTGACAATACGCACCGTCTGTAGACACAGATGTATTAGTACTGGCTGTGGCATTCTTCAGAAAGTTATCTTTATCTGAACTATGGGTTGCATTTGGCGTTGCCTCCAGTTTCCGCAAGACCTGGTAGCGTCAATGAGTTTGTCACAATGTGAGTACGTTCCCGTCTTTCATGCGTTCGCAGTAGGGTGTGATACGGAGTTCTTTGCTGGTAGAGGGAAAAAACAACATGGGAAATATGGCGATCTTTTCCAGAAGTAAACAGCGCCTTTGAAGAAATGATGACAATGCCACAAAAAATAAGCGACGACTCATTGAAAGATTTGTGGTTTTAATGTATGACCACAATAGTGAAATGCTGACTGTAAATGCAGAAAAAAACTCTTTACCCAAAAATCCTGAGCCATAGAGGACAAAAGCGGCACTTCAGCAATATATAAAACGCGCTTCCTATCAGGCTTACATTTGGATGCAATCTTTAACAAAAGTTCCAGATATTCCTGAACCATCTAACTGGGGTTGGATTAAAAATTCGAACGAATGGCAGCCAGTCTGGACAACACTATCCCCACTATCACTATGTTAATTACGTGCAGTGCAGCGTTAAAAAAGGGTGTACTGGAAGATGCAAATGTAACAAAGCTGCACTCAAATGTACAGCACTTTGCTTTTGTACTGGTGACTGCTGGTTAAACGTCATTTTACTTTTATTTCTGATGTTTTATTAGTAACCTTCTCTAAGTCAAAATTATTAAATGTTTTTCTCCGTGGAAGCAATAAAAACGCATTTCTTTCATTTGTTTACATTAAAACTATGTCGCAAAATGGCTAGTAGCATTGCTATAAAATATTAATAACAAATGACTATAGTACATTATGAAAATTTGTCGCTACGCGTACCTACATCTCACCTAATCACCGCGCGCATCTTCTGGAATTTGCACGTTCTTCTTTTTTTTTAAATAGTTTTTGTATGACAAGTATACTACAATTATATATATTTGTAAACTACATTAAATAAGCTTTATCACAGTATTTTTTAATATCATAATAATTAAGATTTGAAAGTAAAAATAACGTGCTAACAAAAAAAAAGTAGCGGCACTTTTCACTTTTTGGCAGTATTTTTAATTTTTTTGTATGGGACCATACATTTTTATTGTTAAAAATGAATTCCTTGTATTCGGTTTATATGAAAACGACACCATACAAGCCCTAGTAACATTAACGGATCAGTAAAAAAATAATCATCAAGACGTGGAATTCACCCCCTTTGCCCCCCTCCCCCCACTCACAGAGGAAGAATCTGACTTCCCTCCACATCTTAAAACGATCACCGTGGGACACTCTATCCATGGTAGAAATTTCATGCTTCTATACCAAAGTGCACAATAAGGCTCAAATATGGCACAACCGTCTTCTACTACAATGTTCAATACTCCACCGCAGCCCGCGAGCCGCCATAGTTCACAATACACGGTTCGCACACGCGGTGCTTGTAAAAGACTCGAACAACTGCTCGAACACGAAAAGAACACAAACACAGTGGGGCAACCGCCCACGGAGGAAAAATCCAATGCAAAAACAATGAGTCGCCTTAGTGGCAGATCCGTTGCAGCACAAAAAAAGCAACTAGAATACGAAGCCGCCCAAGCAAAGGCAGAAATAGACAAATCATTAATCGAGATAAAACTAGCCGCTGATTTAGCCGCCCTCTCCGACTCCAGCAGCCATCGCAGCCTGAAACTCGATGATGATGATGATGACCCTGAGGAAAAAGTCAACAAATGGTTTGAAAACAGCAACCACTCGCTCTCTAAGGAGAAGATTCACCACCACGAAACCGATGGCGGTGCCGAACTAAACAATTTAGCCAATGCTATGCACCAAACAAATGCGCAAAACAGGCTATTGATGTCCCGGTTGGCTACCTCGAAAGATCTACCACAATACAACGGTGACCCATTGGAGTGGCTTGCCTTTAAGCGGGCATATGAAGAGTCATCCAGGTTCTGTGGATTCACTGACAGTGAGAATGTGTGGAGACTGCGAAAATCACTCGGTGGAGAAGCAAAAGAGACTGTATCCTCACTTCTTATGGGCAACACAGCTCCGCACTCCATCATAGAAGCACTGGAACTCCGCTATGGTCAACCTGATACAATAATAAACAAAATTACATATCAATTGAGAAAGTTACCACCACTGTCACAAAATTACCACAATGAAATTGTGCCTTATTCTATAAAAATTAAGAACTTTGTGGCAGCGGCACAAGCAGTAGATCATACAGATTGCCTCAGAAGCCCAGAATTAATAACTTCAGTGATCTCCAAGTGGCCCAGCATTCTCATAAACAAATGGGCAGACTACTACAGTGTAAACTATAATATGGAAAAATCCAAGTTTGAGAAAATTGCAGACTTTTTGTTTAATGAGGCAAGGAAAATATCAACTGCTAGCTTGTCTTATATTCATAATCAACCTGACTTCAAAAGGAAGTTTGATGATAGAAAGCACCATACAGCACTTTTATCTGAAAATCAAGACGTCTCAAATTGTAAATTCTGCCACATACATAAGCACAAATTAACAGAATGTTATCGTTTCAAGCGTGCAATGACTAAGGATCGATGGCGTTTTGTAAGAACACACAGACTGTGTCACAAGTGCCTCATAGCAACCCATGAGCGGGATACTTGCCCTGAAGCAGTGTGTGGTGTTGGTGAGTGTGCCTTGCCACACCACAGACTGCTCCATTGGAAACACCCATCGTCGTCCAACTTAAATAAAGAAGCTGTTGCGTCATCATCCAAAGAAACTGTTGTGTCATCATCCAAAGAAACTGTTACCCATGCCAACATAGATACTAAAAAATCTTGTGTGTTTTTGAAAGTTGTGCCTATAAACTTACATGGACCTAGTGGTATAATTGGTACGCATGCACTGCTTGACGATGGTGCGACTGTGTCTCTAATATCATCTGACATTGCTGATCGCATCGGTTTGAGTGGTCGTAAGGAAAGTTTGTGTGTGCGTGGTGCCTGGAACACTGAACTAATGTGCCATAGTGAAATAGTGAACTGTACAGTAAGTAATGCAGATAATAAAACATTTGAACTAAGAGCGAGAAAAATAAGTGAATTAAATTTACCAGTGCAAAATTTATCGAGTATTAATTTAGACAATTATGAACATTTGAGACAGTTGCGTGGAAATATATTAACTTGTGCTAAAGATGTGAAACCTCTGATATTAATAGGACAAGACAATTACCATCTTATTGCTCCGATACAAACAATATTTAGCAGTAAGAATAAACCATGCGCAACGTTGACACCACTGGGGTGGTGTGTGCATGGCGTGTGTCCCTATCCCGACCGACGCTATTCAAGATCGCCAGAGTGTGCCTTACTAACAACTGCCTTTACATCACGCCACGCTGACCATTTGCCCTTCGCTTACACGAGTTGCACGGCTTACGAAGATGTCCATGACGCGGCCGCCGCCACCCCCTTACCGGAGGCCGCGCACGCCGATGACGCCTACAACGCATCAGCTGATCCGTCACAGCCATGCTGCCCGTGCGACGCGATACACACAGGCAGCGAGAATGACGCGCTTATGCACGAACTTGTTCGCAAGTTTTTTATGTTAGAAAGCATTGGAGTACACACAAAACCTAGACAAAATAAAGAAGAATTAAAAGTGATAAATATGGTGGATAATTCTGCAAAATTAATTGAAGGAAAATGGGAAGTAGGTTTACCATGGAAAGATGAAAACACAAATATGGTAGACTCATACTGCAACGCCTACCGCCGGTTGAAAACAACTGAAAGAAAAATGTTAGTTAATGAGGCTTATGCAGACAGATATAAAGATAGAATAGATCATCTATTGACAAATGGCTACGCCCGTATTCTTCATGAAAATGAAAACCCAGTACATGGGAAGTTATGGTACTTACCTCATTTTGGTGTAGACAATCCAAATAAAAGGAAACTGAGACTGGTCTACGACGCTGCCGCAACCTCTGCCGGACGCTCATTGAACGACTACCTACTACCTGGACCTAATTTGTTGGAGTCACTGCTTGGCATCATGTTGAGATTTAGAGAAAAACGTATTGGACTTACTGGTGACATCAAAGACATGTTCCTGCAAATAAAAATTAGACCAGAAGATCAACATGCATTGAGATTCCTTTGGCGCGACAATCCTGAAAAGCCTGTAGAAAAATATATGATGACATCCCTGATATTTGGCGCAAACTGCTCGCCATTCATCGCGCAGCATATTAAAAATAAGAACGCGCGACGCTATTCCAACGAGCTCCCAGAAGCTGTAGAAGCCATCGTCAAAAATCATTTCATGGATGACTACATAGACTGTTTTGAAAATGCCAGTACAGCTGTTGAACGGATGAGGGATGTTTCCCACATTCACCAACAAGGTGGATTCGAGATAAGAAATTGGACATCAAACGAGCCACTTGTATTTCAAGACATACCCAATGAGAGCTTAAGCGCAGCTGCTGTGAAATTTAAAAGCGATGAGGGAAATTCAAGTGAGCGAACACTCGGACTGCTTTGGTACCCGAGTACAGATACGTTTGGTTTTGATCTATCCTTGCGACGCATTCCAGAAGATATTTTAAACTGCACTAAGCAACCAACCAAACGTCAGCTGTTATCAATAGTCATGTCTATCTTTGATGTATTCGGATTGCTTTCTCCATTCACTGTACAAGCAAAAATTATTATTCAGAATTGTTGGAAAACAAACATGAAATGGGATGAAGAAATAAATTTAACACAATTTGAAATATTTAAAAACTGGATTACACAACTACAAGAAATTAGAGATTTAAGAATACAAAGATGGTATTTTCGTGCGCCCAACTCAGCCGAACAAGAGAGACAGAGTGATGCAGACCTGACTACAGCCCGAGTGAATGAGACGCTGCAACTACATGTCTTCTGCGACGCTTCTCCCACAGCATATGCAGCAGTTGCATATTGGCGCACACGACCAAGTGACAAAGTGTATGTGTCATTCATAGCCAGCAAGAGCCGTGTCGCACCTATAAAACCTGTCAGCATACCGCGACTAGAACTACAAGCGGCAGTACTTGGCAGCCGCCTTGCAGATACTATAATGAAGGAGCACCAATTACAACCAAAACAAAGATTCTTCTGGAGCGATTCAACGACAGTGCTTCATTGGATAAAAAATGATACCAGAAACTACAATGTTTTCATAGCCAACAGACTTGGTGAAATTGATGAACTGACCAACACTAGCGAATGGAACTATGTACCGACACAGAAAAATATTGCAGATATAGCGACAAAAATTAACACTTACAAGCTAAAAAGTGATTGTGAATGGTTCCAAGGTCCGCAATTCCTTCATGAAAGCACCAACAACTGGATCTTCTCTGCACCTGAAAAGGAAAATATAGAATTAGACATACAACTATTAGAAAAATCACATCAAGTATATTTACATAATGAAATCACAAAATGCAACTTACCTGTTCCGGATCCTGAAAATTTCTCTTCATGGCTGCGACTACAGAGGTGTACTGCTACTGCGCTATTGTTTATAGAAAAATGTAAGAAGTCTTCTAAGAAAGAAATTGATGCGGAGATGATGCAAAAAGCTGAGAAATTGTTGCTACTCTTCTCACAGCAACAATCATTTGCTACCGAAATCAATTTATTGAGAGCCGACAAGCCAATCCAAAATAACAGCCGGCTGCGAACCTTGACACCTTACCTGGAAGTTTCATCTGGTCTACTACGCGTTGGGGGACGGGTAGGAGCTGCAACCGATGTTACTTCACATATGAAAAACCCAGTCATATTGGACGGACAACACTCTGTAACGAGACTAATTGTAAAATTCTACCATGAGAATGCTGCTCATGGAAGTAATGAGACCGTAGTGAATGAACTGAGACAGATATATTGGCTGCTGAACCTAAGACCCACGGTACGTAATGTCGCATCTAGATGTTTGTTCTGCCGCATTAGGAGAGCTGCACCTGTCATACCGCGAATGGCTGATCTACCTGAAGCGAGAATGGCACATAACGCACGTCCTTTCACTCACTGCGGAGTGGATTTATTCGGTCCGATGGAGATAACAGTGGGCCGCCGT
This sequence comes from Endotricha flammealis, assembly GCA_905163395.2. NCBI lineage: Eukaryota > Metazoa > Arthropoda > Insecta > Lepidoptera > Pyralidae > Endotricha > Endotricha flammealis. The sequence continues at coordinate 1,601,054 of LR990869.1, read as the reverse complement.
AGAGAACGGCGCTATGGAGTCCTGTTTACCTGCATGACTGTACGAGCGATACATATTGAGCTGGTGCCATCGCTGACTACGGACTCATTTATAATGGCACTGCGACGAATGGCGTCAAGACGCGGTTGGCCGCAGTACATGTACTCCGACAATGGCACCAATCTGCGCGGCGCTGATAAGGAATTAAAGAAATCCTACCAGGAATTGGAGGACAGCAGCGAGATGAAAGACGAGTTAGCTAACCGCAAACTAATGTGGACCTTCAACTCACCTAATAGCCCTCACAAGGGCGGAGCCTGGGAGCGTCTCATAAGGTCAGTCAAGACATCTTTATCAGTAATATTGAAAGAGCGAGCCCCTCGTGAAGAAACGCTGTCCACGCTGCTCGCAGAAATCGAGAACCTAGTAAACAGCAGACCGCTGACCCACGTTTCTGTTGACCCAGAACACACCGAGGCTCTAACACCTAATCATTTCCTATTAGGATCAAGCTCAAACTTACCGGTGCCAGGAGTTTTTGATGACCATGACCTACAGTTAAGAAAAATGTGGAGAACTGCTCAAAGACTTACCGACATGTTCTGGAGACGCTGGGTCAGGGAAGTTTTACCTACACTGATACCTCGACAAAAATGGTACAAAGAGGAGCAGAATCTGAAAACCGGAGATGTGGTTATAATCATAGATCCAAACTTACCTCGCAACACATGGCCGAAGGGAATCGTTGTGAACACGTACCCTGGGAAAGATGGGAGAATACGTACCGTAGATGTGAAGACGAAGACCACTATACTTACCAGGCCTGTAACTCGCTTGGCACTGCTTCCCAAAGTTGATTAGTGTCCCTGAAGTGACACTGGGCGGAGATTGTAGACGACGCGCTGCAGCTCGTAATAATTTAGTTTTATTTAAATACGTGTATACATTTGTAGAATACTTGCTTGATTTTGGCAGAAAGAATTTAATTATTCCCTTTGCCAAAATCAAGCAAGTCGATAAAATGTGAGATGAGTGGTGGTTGCCGCGCGCGAATTACGGTGGCGCCGCCCTCGCGTCGGCGCCGGTTTACGGCACCACCGCCTGTCAGTTCCTTCGTTCTCTCTGTTCTATTTTTTCGCCGGGCAGACATTTTTTGTTAGTGATAAATTACAATAAAGTAAAGATTGCAATAACGTGTGTTTGACACTCCACGCCCCATCATCTACATACATTATTATTTCGTAAATTAACTTAACTCTCGAGAGACACAAACCAAAGAGCTTCCAGTTACGCTACACTAGATTAAAGGAGGTTTAGTGGGTACATTAATGGGTCAGTTACTGAGAAAACACTCCCATTAAAAATGTCTGGGGATCAAGTGGTTTTAAATTAAAAACGAGGTTATTTTTTTTAAATCTTCGTGTGTGTGTATGACTTTGCTCGCGGTAACTCTTTTCTCGTGGGAAACTCTTTGCCACGTGGGATAAAAAGTAGTCTCTGTCACTCTCCAGATCTTAAACTATTCTTTGAAAAAAAAAATGTAAGTTTTATTCAGTTCGTCTTTAATACAAATCATATTACAACATGAAGGAAGGACAAACACTTTTACATTTTATCATTATGGAATATTTTTCCTACAAATCATAAGTAGGCACTAATGATGTGTAAGATTTTCTTCTTTCAAGTAATTCTTGGAGCAGGTGCTTGGAGGGCTTGGTGAAAGAAGAAAATCTTTTATCATTTTAACTATAAAATCTTTTATCTCTTAGAAATATTTTCATAAAATATTTAACTACAATATACAAGTCGAAATTCACACTAAATATTGCATATTTCATCAAATTCACTTTTGTTCTGTCTCGTATGGGTTTTGTTTGCATTTCTTTTCGTACTCTTGATGGGAGTCCCTTGATAGTAACCTAAAAGAACAAATATATAAAACACAAAGGAAAATAAACTGTAACGTCCTTGAATTCGAGTACAAATTTGTTTGTCATACAATTAAGTGAATACGGAAATGTAAAAAGGCTTTTATTTTTTTTCCTGTTAATTCTAGGAAGTTGATATAAAAAGCGGCCAGGGTGCGACCGGGGCCGCTAAGGCAAAATATATGGCGCGTGGTAACTTGCAGTCTAAAGGACACAATACATTTATGGTCTACGGTTGAAATAGGCTATTCTAACACCTTGCAAGACCTGTAATAGACTATAAACATTAGGACATAATACGGTAAACACAAAATAGCTTACAGATTTGTGTATTAGCAACAATCAACAATAAAATGGCTGGCGCAGTCGGTAGGATTTCAGATTTTTCTTGTGAAAACAGTTAAAATCTTGTTTCAAACTCAAACGCTGTCTCATTCATACAAAATAGGAATTGAACGGGAATTGAGCGCGTGAGTTTGAGACGAGATTGAAATTGCTTTTTCTACAAGAATAGACCCGCAGATCATGGTATACTGTACATTGTTTGCCTTTCATAATAATGAAGTAATGATATTATAACAAGCTTCTGTGATACACAAAGGGAATAGCTAATTAATAAGTTCCGCGCATTCCGTTCGTACCATTTTATGCTTGAAATTATTTTTTATTTTAACATTTTCATTTAAATCAGTATGTGAAATTAATTTTAAAATGAAACAAGTTTTCATAGGTTATACCTTACATAACTTGTTGAGAATTTATGGCAAAAAAATGTACGCTAGGTCATCGAGTGTACATAGATATTCAATGCGTTAGGTACACTATAACAGAATCATTAGTCACCCTTTGATTTTTTTATACCATAATGATGACAAACAAGTTCTTTAAATTTGTGTTTTCCTAACCCTAATTACTGATGGTTTAACAATCTATCAGTTACATCCAAGAGCCGTGGATGACTAACGCAAAGTTCCCTCGAAACTAGAAGAAACTTGGTACTTTTAATGTCATGCTATTATTAACAGGTGGATCGTCCTTTCTTAGCTTTTAATATTCAATTTAGTAACCCTCGAGCACTTAGCCGATTTTGATTTAGGGGACAACTCGGACAATAAAAAACTGATCCGTGTCCGAGTTTACTACTTCCAAATTTCAATGGATCGATTTGATTTTGATCACTAAAATATACCTTTCTCTCTTCCACAGGTGATATCAGTTATATCCGTCTTCTTCATATGCGTATCAGTTCTATCGTTCTGTCTGAAGACTCATCCAGATCTTCGAGTGGCAACACCTACTATCGCTCCACTGGACTTAAATTTTTCTTCACCAGAAAATGTTACGGTGATAATAGACACAAGTTGGCATATGCCGTACAATGGCCAACCTCATGCCTCATTCTTCTATATTGAACTGATATGCAATGTTTGGTTCACGATAGAACTGCTGGTGCGATCTGTGGTAAGTACAAACAATATTTTGTAGAGTATTTTGTTAATTTACATGTTTTTAAGTTTAATGTATGACTTATTTATTTAGAAAATAAAATAAAGAATTAAAAGGACCTCTATGGCAGCGATAAGGCCCATTTAGACCATGCCAGTTTATTGCCTGTGGCATACAATAATGTCAAAGCAATAATTGACATGTATCGTCTAAACGACAGTTGCTTAAAATTTTTTGAAGGACAATTATAAAACTAGATTGCATGCATTTATTGCTCTTGAATGTGGAAGAAACTGCTCGTCTAAATGAGCCTTTAGAATGCTAATTTAGACGACGCGACGATAGAAATGCGTTAAGCAAAGTAACTGCTAGCCTTTGGGTCACTTGTGTAGAGCAACTTGTGTGTATAAAGAAACTAACTGTAAATGCTGATACAGATATCGTGTGATTGAGTTTTTTGAGAAAAGTGGAAACCAAACCATAGTTAGAATGAACAATTGAGTAAAAAAGAAACTTTTTATATCTGTTAAAAAATAAAAATAAAATAAAAACTCATTTATTGCCATCATAAAGTTTAGACAATCACGATGCGTACAAAAATTTTAAGGACAAAGAAAAAAACAGAAACAACTAATTCTAAATGACTAACAAACTAATTCTCATTGTCTTTATTTATAAAATGAAGTCGCTGTCTAGTTGCTTAAATCTTGAATTACGCAAGCCGATAGAGATAAATGACAATGAAAGTTACATATCTGACAGGCCCGGTGGTCGAGTGGCTAGCAATGGTCACTTTATCCCAAGGGCCGCGGGTTCGAATCCTGCGCAAGGCAAACATTTGTGTGCATGAACATGTCTGTTTGCCTTGGTCTGGGTGTTTTCTATGTATAATAAGTATTTATTTACAAAAAAAAAGTATTTAAGTATATTTATCAGCAATCTAGTACCCATAGTACAAGTTTAGTTGCTTAGTTTGGGACTAGATGGCGTTGTGTGATTCGTCCAAGAATATTTATTTATTTATATGTATGTATAATATGTACATACAAGGATTTTTCGAAATTCTCATGAGATATCAAATAGAGTTGAGCGGGCTTCGCTAGTTGGATATAAAGTAGGAATATAATTATTGGATTCAACATCCAAGTATTTATGATTATGGAGTTTTGTGTCTATTAAATTCCCATTGAGCAATAAATAATTATGTCCAGTCCTTGCTTTCTAAATTAGCACTGAATTCGCCCCAGATAATTATATCAAGTAGGTCGCAGTATATTCATATTTAATGGTGTCCCCAGAAGTTTTGAGTAAAACTGGTTCAAATGTAGATCAACCCTTTAATCTATCTTCTTTTTAGAAAAATAATATTTTTTACAGTCCAATACAGTACTGGACAAATATAAAATAAAATGTAATTATCTATCCAAAAAATCCGCATCCGGAAGCCGCTGGATGCAGGCCGCTGCCAGAAAGTCGCATTGGAGGCGTTTGGGAGAGTCCAGCAGTGGACTGCTTGTGGCTGAGATGATGATGATGATGCAAAAAATCTCTCAATGAACGCGCAAGACAAGGTTCCACCAGAGACAGATTGGGAACGGTAGTGAAACGTTACCGGGAGACACGCGTGACCACGACTACTCTGTCAAGAGTACAAGACTGAGAAGACAAAAAAATACTTTATTGATGACTACAGGAAGTTTCTAGAATGGCGACCGCGTACCGGAAAGCACAGCGTAGCAAGCCACCTGCAAGGAGGTCAGACGACCTAAGGAAAATCGGTGGAATGATGAGTGGCATATAAACATAACAACCGCTTAAACAAGACGTTTGATGATATTTTAATTATAATAATTATCTGTAATGGTTTCTCTTTGAAACTTACCACGTCACTCAACGTTAACACAGACTTTAAATTTATTACTAAGAAACTGAGATATTAAGCTTCTTAATGTATGCTTTATGCTATACTAGAAATTAAGCTTTTTACTTGTAATACCTGTCTTGAGAAACATGATAGTTTAATACAGTGTTATTTTCTTGATTGGGTTATAGGAGGAATGCTTAATTTTGACATTAATTTTATGCCGGTCTTCAGAATTTAATTCAAAATTCAAAATATTTATTCAGAGAATAGGTCCTTACAGACAGTTTCCCTTGTCAAAGATTACATTACATTCAAAACGATTAAACTAATTCTAGTTAATTTAGCACGTTACCTATAACTATTAAATTTCTGCAACACCGTGAAATCAAAAGGGCAGTGGTAACCGTTCCTAACTAGAGAGGAACTGAATTATCACCTCCTTGCTTTTCCTTCATCGGTGACACAAGAGTTCGTAGAATGTTCCTTCCAACTCGATCGGTCCTGTGCAGCTACTCACCCAGCACCATACCATGTTACTCCAACAAATGTCAGTTGATCCAACCTCTTTCTCACTCAACTGAATACACCAGGCGGCACTTCTTTCAAATATTTAGAAATTCCTAGAACTGAAAAAATAGAAATGCGTAGAATATGCAGCTGCTGAGCCAGTATTATAATAATAATTATCATAAATAATATTTTAAATTAAATCATATAAACAGAATAGAATAGAATAGAATAGAATTTTATTTATTGCCAACTGTGTGTACATAGAAGATCTTTACATAAAGGTGATGGTTTCAACAGTTTACCCTATCAGGCATGCAACATTACAATTTTATAATAATTTTATTAAGTATCATGAGTATTAATATTTTACATTATTATGAGTAGGTAAGTATTATATTTGACATTATTAAGAGTATTATATTTTACCAATTTATTATAATTTATTTTCAAAATATTCTTTTATACTATAAAAAACATTTGTAAGTAGCCAGGCTTTGCATCTGCCCTTGAATATTTTCCCATTTAAACATTTAATTTCTTGTGGTAATTTATTAAAAATTCTTATACCAGTGACAAAAGCACTCTTATAATACAACTGGTTATTTACGGATGGGAAACTCAAATCGTATTTATATTGGTTTCTGCAATTGCCTCGGTTGTCTAATTTGTTTTTAAAATATTCGAGATGGTTTTTAACAAAGACACATATCTCTAATATGTAAATATTTGTCAGAGTCAGATAACCTTTCTCCTTAAATATATTTCTTAAAGTGTCATCAGTGTACATATTATAAATTATACGGAGACACTTTTTCTGTAGCAAAAAAGTTGATTCTACATTAACAGAGTTTCCCCAATAGATGACACCATACGTTAGAAGAGGATAGACATTACCAAAATAAGCTGTACGCGCTATTTCTTCTGAAGAATTTTCAGTTAAAATCGATAATGCGAAACAGTAGCTTGAAATTTTATTATTAATTTTATTTATATGCGTTTTCCAATTTAAGTGACAATCAATGGAGACTCCAAGAAAATTTGTGTCATTTACTTCCTCAATTTTATTTCCAGATTCAGAAATATTCAAATTAAATGTTTGATTTTTATAATTGCGAAATTGAATAAATTTTGTTTTAGCTAAATTTACTTTTAGGTTTATAGTTTTAAGCCAAGCAACGAGAGTTTCTATTGTTTTGTTAATTTCAGATTCAAATTTTATAGAATTTTTTTCTTTGTCAATGAAAAGAACAGTCGCATCATCCGCAAACATGACACAAGGATGATGGGTTATTTTTGGCAGCTCATTAATGTAGACTAGGAAAAGAAGTGGACCAAGGAGACTTCCTTGTGGTACACCAGTTTTTACCTTTTCGCGTCTAGAGTATATATCTTCCACTGTTTTGTTATTTTTATTATATTTACTAATGACTGTGAACTGTTCCCTATTTATTAAATAAGATTCTATTAGTTTCAGTGCAACACCTCTAATGCCCAGATTATGTAACTGCGTCAATAGTACAGTATGATTAACACTGTCAAAAGCTTTGGACATATCCAAAAAGAGTCCAACACAAGCAGTTTTCATATTTATAGCGTCCCACGTTTGTTTTAAGAATTTAAATATTGCCGAACCTGTAGACTTTTTTTCCTGAAAACCAAACTGCTCTTCACTAAGGAGTTTGTGTGATTTTAAATAATCTATTAATCTGGTATGTATTACTTTTTCGAAAATTTTTGAAAATGACGGTAATAATGAAATAGGTCTGTAGTCAGAGATTTAATACCTTCTCAGACATTTTCTCTGCACATATATTAACTAAGAAACTTTAAGAAAAAAGCTCAATTAAAGCCCAATTATCCCCTGTAATTAAGAGAATGAACTGGAGTGTAAATTTACATTCCGTTTAGCTTACGGGATTTAGCGGATGTGCTGGTGTGTTATGTAACTTATTCCGAGTATTTAGCCTCTACAAAGTATTAAGTAAGTATTATTAAATCGTCATTATCCACCGCTCTTGTTACACTGTCTTATTTAAATCGATGTAGTTTTAGAATGTACTTCGGTACGCTACATAAAACTGTTGGTCGATATGTCGTCGTATTAAATATTTTTGAAATCTTCCTCCTCCTTCTCCATAGTCGGTCCCTCAATGTCGAGGATCGTGAATTCGACGTAACTTCGTCACGGTTTCTCTCCATCTGTTTCGATCTTGTGCCAGATGGAGAGCTGCGCTCATTGGCATCTTCAGGCTTTCAGCTACCTGGTCCATCCATAGTCTAGAGCTGCGTCCTCTTGGTCTTTTTCCTAAAAACAAAATCGAAATCTTCCTAAAAACAGTTCAAATAGGTACCTAGCTACCTAGGTCTTCTTTCTTTGGCAATTTCGCTCATCGATTATACATTTTGTTTGGCTTCATAAGAGAGCAGTTTATTTTAATGTAATTACAAAATTATATCAATTTAATATCAATTTTGTCATGTCAAGGCTGATCTGAGAAATTTTAGTTTTTGAATTGATTTCGTGGTCCCAGTTGCGCTAAGTTTCAGAAACTTAGTGACACATTTCTTGCTTTTTGCTTTCTGTATACCTATGGTTAACAGCGTGACTTGCAGATTGATTAATGAAGCAGTGAGTGGAATCAAAATGTCTTGGAACCTAATATGAATTTAGAAGGATATTAGACGGAGTAGAAAGTATTGAAATGACTATATCGGAACCATTTCAGTAAAAATTTTCAAGATACCGGTCAAGAAAATATTAAAGTATTTTATGGAAACCATAAAAACAATGACGTCACTGCTAACTGGCGCTGCAACAAGCAATTAAAAATTAATTATAGCGAAGTAGGGGGAAGTTTTCCAGATATTTGACGTTACAAAGCGGAGGGAAAATGTTTTTGTAACACCAGCAATTTGTTAAGAGACCTCCGGGGGTAATTGATGGGGTTTCTGAGTTATAAAAGAACGCTTTTATTGCTAACATAAATAATTCTGCCTTTGAAATCTGGGATTTAGAAAAAAAAACATGGGGTTGTAAACGATGAAGGTTTAAAGTCTCTTTAATGAGGAATAAGAATGAACCTAATGTCGAAAAACTGGAGGTATGAAGTACATGAAATAGAGGTAGCAGTTTTCAGTGGTATTTGGTTGAATTTTGTTTCTTGGTTGAAAACATCGACATGTGATTTAACACTGTCATAGATTTAATACTTCTAATTCTAATGATGAGATTGCATTGCAGTAGATGAGCGTTATTGTCAGAAATGATGTGAAATTGGTCAAGAACCTTGAAAATGAAAATTGTTTCAAGAACCTTGAAAATTATGATTAGTGGAAATAAACAATTCTGGTTCCAAGAGTCAATTTATTAATGAAACTCTCATGTTTAACCTTCTTCTCTCAGCGTCGTGTGACAAGGTACTAAGGCGACAAGATAGATATTTTGACCTTGTATATCCGTACAACTTGGACTAGATATCAGTATTCAAAAATAGCTCTCGTTGTGTAAGGAAGTTCCGGCTCCAAAAGACGGTAGTTAATCAAAAAAATGTTCGATTTAGAAGCGAAAATGGATAAGGTCTAAAGCGGACCGTGTCTCGAATAGCCAAATGGCCCAATCAAAAGCTTGTCAGGTTTGCGAAATGGATGCCTACACTTAACTCAGGGATTGGATTTTCAACCAACCTTTCATTTTAGATGACCTCGATTCAGTCGGTAGAGTCAATATAATATATCCGTGATCAGGAGTTCCTTGCGTTTTACAGGATCAACAGACGCTTAATGCTATGTAGAAAGTTGTAATTTTGCATGTCTACATAAATTTAAGACTTGTTCATTCCACACCATTGTGTATAACATTCCGCGTATTCTTCTTATAAATTTTAATGCACTTTACATTGTAACTAACGAGGCGAAGAAAAAATGTGTAAATGACAAAAAAGGCCGTAACCGGTTTTCTTTCGCCATTTCTTTTACCGGTGGCCATTTTGCTTGTTTCCGAAATGGTGGTAGTTTATAACGTAGTTTATTTTCTTTATTCAAGTTGTAAATGACAAGAAAAAGTGCCTGTGTGAAGGTCTAATTTCTGAAATAAACGATTTCATTTCTTTTCATTTCAATTAATCTGTATACCTATTAAATTACACAGCTTTTTACGCCGACTGTTATACTTTACCTATCTTTATTACTTTTTTTTTTCGTGGAATTAGAAATATTGTATTGTATTGTATTATCTCTCAGCTAGACCGCGGACGAACATGGCGAAACTATAAGGGTTCTTTGTTAGTTTACTACGGAACCTTAATAAAGGGTTTACAAGTTTATTACCCTTGTTAATAAGGTAAATATGTGTGTGTATTGTCTCTCACTGAATGTCCGATGGTAAGTGTTCTGGGCAGTGGGAATAAATGAAAGTACAAGTTGACACTACTGTTTATTGTCACCAAAATACAAGTCCAGGGTTAACCTTCTGACAAACTGTCCTCACAATCACTAATCCTTCAACCTTGACTTAATCTACCTACGTTGCCTACGCGGACGGGGTATAGGGGACGACTGGCTCGGATTGTACATGGCAGCGTGGCCTGCGGCTAAATCGCTGCGCATGCACAATCCGCCCGTGACTTCAATGTGTCGCTACACCACACCCCTTCCTTTTTGAAAAAAAAAATCTTAAATTACATTATACAATTTCAAACTCCAAAAAAAAATTTATGATTACAAGTTACAATAAGTTTCCCACAGGAAATGATTACTACAGCTACAATAACATACGTGGTAAATAAAACGATCACATTACATTACGGCTACCATTCCGATAACTAAAAGTACTTGGTCGACATTTTGCCGCTGGTCATAACACGCTCAACTAAATGACGACCTAGTTAAACAATGTGAACTGAATGAAAATAATTGCAAAATACCACGTTTACATTTAATTATTATTTTACTATACTTTTAAACATTTTGATTACGTTACTTGAACTCAAAAGGACACAAATTAAAATAAAATAAATGTTATTGCCATTGGTATAACTCCCAATACAATTATTACACTAACTAACCAGTCTATTGTTGTACCTAGCCCTACGACGGATCTTGGGATCGGTCATGCTACGGAAACTAGACATGCCACTAGACACAACAATAGCGACTTTGTCAACAAAAAAAAGTTGTTAGTTACTTATATAAAAATACAAAAAAAATACTAATATAATACGCAACATTTTATGATACTGACAGTACCAGTACAGTCAACATGCTATATTCCTACCGGAAAGCAATGGTGACGCGTAACTATGTTTTACGTTATATTTATTATCTTACATAACACTGATGAACTATAATTCGATCGAAAATATAACCAATTAACATTTACTTGTTCCGTCAAAATGTTTATTAAAACAAAAAATTCGTACAAAATGTAAAAATGATCTTCCCTGGTCGGTTATCTTTTACCCTACAGAGAATCCCAAAAGAATGTGTGAATGATCTAGCCAACCTGTCGTCCGTACGATCACAGTACTGCAATACCCATATGCAACCGTCTGTGCCGAAGGTATAGGCAAAAGACATACTATAGCGGCGTCAATGTGCTCTAAACTACCCAATTACAAAATCATAATAATTTCCATTGACCTTAGGCTTTTGGCAGGTGATACAGGTTTTGGTCTACTAATTTGTGAATATGTTTACAAAATAGTTTAATCCTACGTCTGTTCACATTACGTCCAACAATATGTCCCTATATGTCATTTTTCTGGTAGAACACCGGGTATGTGCTATGTCGTGCACCACCAAATAAATACCAACACCAAACGCCGTACGCCAAAAATTTTAAGGCAAAATTCACACGCTCTGTTAATACAATACAAACTTTTGACGAGTCAGCGGCGACAACCGGGCGCCGCTGTGCCGGGCACCGAAACATAACACCACGGCATTATGCGAACTGTACATTTCGATAACGCTACATTAATGCTAAACTATTACAACACCATTATTGATTAAAAACACAAAAAGAAAATAATTACGCAATTAATATTTGACTGAATCACTTAAACTTCACGAATGTTGGAATGTTCACTATAACCAAATAAAGCACGCCATCGCAGCTGTAGCAATGGAAACCGCAGCCAGTAGATCCTCTGGTCGCTTCCTCGCACCTCTATATCAGCTCTGCGATGCTCCCTCTGTCAAATGGTCGTCGTGTTGCTCGTTCCATGATGTTCAATCAAACGCATTATAATTTTCGTCATTTCCGTTCCAAAACTGTTCGATGGTCCGCTGACTTCACCAATCTCGCTGATGCAAATCCAAAGATCAGGAATTTGTGCATCAAGCGATCACCGTTGACTCGGCTGACTCCATAATCAATGTTAAATTATCTCAGCTTATACTGAGCCGTCCGCGTAGGTGCACTTAAAATGAGCCGTCCCCGAAACGGACTCACACGTTCCACACTGCCCAAAGTCTAGGGTCACCACTTTACATGTTTATTACCCTTGTTAATAAGGTAAATATGTGTGTGTATTGTCTCTCACTGAATGTCCGATGGTAAGTGTTCTGGGCAGTGGGAATAAATGAAAGTACAAGTTGACAAAACTGTTTATTGTCACCAAAATACAAGTCCAGGGTTAACCTTCTGACAAACTGTCCTCACAATCACTAATCCTTCAACCTTGACTTAATCTACCTACGTTGCCTACGCGGACGGGGTATAGGGGACGACTGGCTCGGATTGTACATGGCAGCGTGGCCTGCGGCTAAATCGCTGCGCATGCACAATCCGCCCGTGACTTCAATGTGTCGCTACAAAGGGAAAATACAAAAGCAAAAAAAAAACTTATATTATATAAAAAAGAATCCAACGAATCGTTTTACGTTCAAACGTACGTAAAAGAATTTAGGAGCTAGTTAAAGTAAATAAAGAAAAGTCTGCTGTAATAAACGTATTTACAAATGCTCATTCTGCTCATTAAATGGAAGCTAATATAGAACATGTCTAACTTTATTACAAGTTAAGACATGTTGTTTCGTTGAGCTTATTTTATTATATACTAGCCGTTGCTCGCGGCTTCGCCTGCGTGATCTTCAGTCTATGACACTCAAAAACAACGTGGCAATGTATTGGTAAAATTTCCACAATCGGTTCAACTAGAGATTACTCCTAAAACTTCACAAATTTTACGTCTTTATAATATTATAATAGTAGATAACGTGAACGTCCAATGTCCGTAGTGTCATCAATACTATCACTCAGTTTAATAGCAATTACATAAAGCGTTTTAAAAGGTCGGATGCTGTCGTCTTAATGGACTTAGATTAAATGGTCGACTTAAAAATTTCTTTTATCGGGGACATTTTCATAGTCCATTCCACTTTATAGGCCATTTGGGGCCAGTAAGAGGCCTACAAATTAATATAATTAGTTGTCAATTAATAGTTCTTTTTTCTTATGTACTCATTTATTTAGTATTTAAGTTTTATAACACACATTATTCAGACTGGTTTACTTTGAGAGCACATGGTACTGTGTTAATTGTGTAAACTGTAGAATTTATTATTATTATCATTCATAGCTATAGGATATAATAAGAAGACTTTCCTTCTCTTATAACGCCACATTACTTACTTGATCATGTGTCAGACTTATCCAATAGGCTCCCGCCGGTGCTCTGCCGCCTGGTCCATCCCTGCCTAACCACGAAAAAAAATTCTGCTAAACATTATTTTCATCCGTAAAATATTAACGTACGTTTCGGTTATAAATTACATAATATTTCGGCGCCAAAAACCGGGTTTACGATAAACCGATATAGCTGGAGATCATTTAGAGAACTGCAATGACATTTATTACTATCGTAGAGACATTCTCACCCTCAACACGGTAATATGGAAGTTTACGAGTGTCGTATGGCTATGCGCACATTGAGCGTTTTGAACGCAACTGGCTACCGTCGCGGTCGTACATGACTGTGTCGGTTTAAAGATTTTTTTATCGTACTAAGAGGTGCAGTCACCTAAGCCCATTACCTGAGAGAAACAATTTTCCTAAATATTTATTCACAGTGTCATGGTGAGGTAACACACTTCAACTGAACTTCCACTATGCTGCAGCTGCATACAGCTGGTTGCCGTCGCAAATATTTCAACTGAAGCATAATCAGTTGAAATAATTTGTTATATTGTAATGGAAAGATTGATAAGGTTAATCTACGTACATAAATAAGGTGCAAACAGTGTTTAAAGTGTCACAAAATGATCACTTAACGTTATGGGCTTGCTTGATGTAACTTGATGTAACTTCAGTACAAAAATATGCTTAAACTAGCTGATGCACGCGAATTGCCGTCGTTCTCATTCCCGGATTCATACGAGATAAAACTGTCTTAAGTATCCATGTTATAAAACTATCTGTGTATTAAATTTCAAGCAAATCTGTTTCGCCGTTTTTGCGTGATTTTTTATTATTTTTTATACCACACAAGTGGCAAACAAGCATACCATCTGCCTGATGGTAAGCCGTCACCGTAGCCTATAGACGTAAGCAATACCGGGGGTATCACTCACGCGTTGCCAACCCTCCGAACCCCCCCAAGTGGAGCTCTGGAGACCTTACTCACCGTAGGAACACAACATGGCCGAGACCAATGCTATTTGGCCACGATCTTCTGTAAGGTGGAGGTCCTTCCCCAGACGGGCTGCTCCAATTTGAGCGGATTATCCGCTGTGCCCTACCTCTCTTAAAAGAGTAAAAACTGTCTATAGTACGTCAAATAAACGTATAATGTGAACGTTGCCTACAACAATATACGGCGTCTCGCGGTAGCGCCAGCATCCGTCTTTTTGTTTGACGTGCCTGCCGGAACACTCCAATAAAAGTTCTTTTATTATTTACATGAGAATCGTTTCTGTACTTGTACATACATACATACGTAATAAAAGACTTAACTTTATATGACCTCTTGAGTCGGTGGGCTGTCATTTTGCTTTACTGTATTCTTTACTGCGAGACTAGCTGGGTGGTTAGTACGAGTTTTTGTCACATTCGAACGTATATAAACTGCAACCGACCCAATTGAAAAAAAGTTTTATAATGTGAATTTCTTAAGGCACGTGTTACATTTTATATTAGCCGGGATGCTCAATTTAAAATGTGAGCAAGTAATGCCACATAATTTTTAAATGTAACACGTATTTTCCCATCATCAAATCAAGCATTATTGAAACAGATCTAGCAACATGATCGAAAAAGTTTGTTAGTTTTATAATATGATTGATCATGTCAGAATTTGTATCAGTAGCAGCTTATTTATTTACTGAACCAACTATTTAATTTCCTTAAAAACTACCTACTTTATATTTTACTAGTGAAACCCGAGCAACTTCGTTTGCGTGAATTTAGTTATATACAGCAGTCCTATGTTCCCATTCCCATGGGAATTTCGGGATAAAAAGTACCCAATGTATTATTCCAGGTTATAGTCTACCCGTGTACCCTTCTATACCAAAAACCCGTATACCAAAAAGTTTTTTGCGTGAAAAAGAAACAAACATCTATAAATACATCAGACTTTTGACCAAATCCTACGGGAATCGTGTACTTTTCGAAGTAACAAACATACACACGAACTATCAACTTTATAATACTAGTGGGATTACTTTATATTGTCCGGTTTCTTCTAACCAAACCAAAGTAATTTCAAATCTACTACAGTTTTACGTAACATACCCGCACAAGGCGTATCGTTAGGTTTTCATTACCTATTAACCAGAAACATAACGAGAGTTTCCAAGTCGAAACGAAGCCATATAATGCCTTACAATACAGTCGAATTGTATATTGTTGGCTTTGACCTACATGTATTCCAACAATAGACTGCTTCTGTGGACTCTTAACCATTTCATTATTATAATTATGAAACATTGTCAAACAAGCTAATTATATAATAATACAGTCAAAAGAGCTACGCTATGTACAGTCATAAGAACGGAAAAAGTGGCGTAGCACAAACGGCAGTAGCTTACTTACTTGTTAGCTCAGTGATCCGAAGTAGATCTTGACCTCTGAAACTAGAGACCACTGAATTTCTCTGTTCTGCGCCGATGTCCCGCCAGTCTATAGCTTCTATCTCGTGCAGATCAATTATCACTACATTGCTCTAGCGATATCTTGGGCAGCCAACTGGATGTCTGCCCAACACCTTCCCCACATAGGCTGACTTGATGACTCTCATCCATTCTTTCCAACCGGCAACTAGATAAATTGAAAATTACAAGAATTTTTTTGGACAAAACGATATATAACTTACCAAGGATGGCGCAGATGAAAGGAGATTTGTGCTTAGCAGTTAATCGATGACAGCTGATAATAATGATGATAAAATGATAAAATTGATAAAACGAAAGCTTTGTGTTTTGTGTTGACGATTTTAGATTTATAAAAGTACTTCAGACCGAGAGTTCCTACTCCAGACAGATTTTAATTGCAAATAATGAATCAAAGAGATTTGAATACGTTTACATTTAATGTCTCAGCGATTATAATGGTGCGAATAGACCAATGGATAAACCAGAACAATGATCGACTGGTGATTCAAATCTTGGTTATAATAATTATAATGTTTCGATAGATTGGTATTTTCGAATTTATTAATACATTTCTAGTTATAAACCTGCTTAATTTACAAAAACATCCTGAGGGAATGAGTACGTGTAAAAATTTTCGAATTATCTGTAATACATTGGTAGCACCCCTGTTGTTATATAACCATTTTCCATCAGATAACCGGCTTTCTCGTTTGCGTGCTATATATCATAAAAATTACAATTATTTTCATACACAATCCAAGCTATCTTGTAGAAAGATTTTTCACAGATAAATTTACGGGAACCAGATAGTATTAGCAAAAGATTTGTGTTTTCCTTTATGGGTTTAGGTCTCTTTTTAACTACTAAAAGGAAGGGTTACAAGTTTAAATTAAATTCTGAGACAATTTTCAAGACCTAGTTAACAAGGGTTTCTCCGACAGTAGATAATGTAGCCCTTAAGTTTTTAATTTATGTACTTTAAATATTTTCTATCTTAAGATAAATTTTATTGTCCCTACTTATTTATTTATTTTACCTTGCTTATCTTTTTTGTCTTTGTTAGTTGTAATTGTAACAAAGGAGGTTTCCGTGTCTGTCTAACTAAACAGGGATTGTAATCTGTTTTTCAACGAGAAACAATGAATTTTTCGAAACTTCCTTGTTATATTCCCGCGAGTATGCGAGCGTCCATTACGTCTATAGTGGACTTTGTCTCGGATTAGTAAATACATTTATAAGTTATGAAGAAATTAAATTTAGTGGGTAATTTCTGGGTCTGCTAAACCAATTTTGAAAATTTTTTTATCAAAAAAAGCCACGTTATTTATGAGTTTTATAGGCTATATATTTATTTACCCGAAAGTCCATGCGGGCGAAACCGCGGGCAATTACTTAGTTCAACAATACTTAGTTCAAGATATAGCTGATGAATAAATAATAAATAATTCACAAATCACACTGCGCCAATTCCCAGAGTAAGTTAGACTTAACCCGCTTATATTATTATTATATACATAAGATACATAGAAACAATGTAATAGATAAATGCACCATAGAAAGCCACAGCCTAGACAATAAAAGACACGTAATCTCTCTCCCCTGCCTAATGACTGGAATTCGCGCCTCATTTTGTACCAGGGTAGCAATAATGGAAGGATATCTTATTATTCTGATCACGACATAAGGGTGTATATGAGATTATACATGCAGGTGGTGTTCTTACAGGATTCTTTCGTCTTGTTCAATAGTGCCAATAAATATATACATATAACCATAATACCCGAGGGAGTAGACAGGCTTAAGAACTCGAACCTGATACAAGTAAAATAATGCCTTTGATAGAAAAGATAAGAGGAAATCGTTTGGGCTTGGAAAATTGGAAGACATGTGACAACTAGTGATGAGGTTAGACGTAAGGAGAGATATTAACAGGAGTAACAAAGAAAAGGTGAATTATGTGAAAAGGAAATCCGTATGAATAATGGAAATATTTCATGAAATTTTAGATACTTACTTCTCTTTCTCATGAGTGGCGCGCAGGAGCACAAACTGAATGCTTCTGCATTTTTCTGTCTCAATTAATGATAAAGAAGCCCTAAGAGCTGTTTGTCTGGAATAAGACTATGTATGAGATAAGGTTCCACGTTTGCAATACCTATTTTGAAATAAGAAAACCTATTTACAATAAAAACAAAATTCGAACTCAAAACCGTTTCCAAATCGACCTTCTTTAACAATAAAACGAAATTGGAATTAGATTTCAATAGAAACAAAATCTTTGCAACTATTGTAACCCGTGTTAGGGCCTAAAGATCTTTAATGAAATCAGAAAGGTCTCAAATGGGGTATCCTTTTTAAATAAATTACTCATATTCAGCGTAAATCAACATTTTTGTTAGCATTTTTTTACGTCCCATGTCAAAAAGGTTTAATAACAAGGTAACTGTTGCCTTTGTAAACTGAACACTGACATTTGCAGTCGTACGTACCTAAGGGAGTAATTGCAGCTCAAGATACAGCTCTCTATATTTCAGTCAAATACAAAAAGAAAAGTCCCGACTGACTAGCTGAAAGAATACTGACTCAGTGACTCACAATTTCCATAGAAAAGTTTGGAAAATTTGCATTGTTTTCTTGCAAACAGTAAACCAATAAAAGAAATATAGAACTAAGAACAAAGATTTTTATGTTAATAATGTAAGTAAGCATCGTTTATGAAACTTTGTTATTACATAGTATACGTACAATAATTATGAATAAAAAATCTAGCAAATCCCTTCGACCGTTACCATGAAAGTGTCCATTGGAAACATCGAAACACGTAGTTCTGTCAAAAAAGACATTACAGTTAGAATAAGGTTCAAAAATGGTTAGAACGAAAGTTCGCATTTTCGGAATTTCCTTTCATGGTTGCCCGTCTGCTCACCTTTTTTTTCATTGTTTGACTGGACAAATCTTATGGAATATGACATTGCACTCATTTGCAAGCACACAC
Organism: Endotricha flammealis; assembly: GCA_905163395.2. NCBI lineage: Eukaryota > Metazoa > Arthropoda > Insecta > Lepidoptera > Pyralidae > Endotricha > Endotricha flammealis. The sequence continues at coordinate 1,582,240 of LR990869.1, read as the reverse complement.
GGCTTAGGTTGTAATTATGGGTTCTAGAGTTAATGTTAGTAAAGCATATTCTCTAAACCGCTAGGACTTCAAGAATAAAAGTCTTTTGATTTATACCGAAACCAAAGGATTTCGAAAGATTTAGCTTATCTCCTAAAATAGGACACCGAGGATAAAAGGCTTGATTCAAAGTCAAACCACAGGCTTTTCCAGTATTTGACTTATCTATATTATTATTTTAAAGAGGAATGATAATGTATTTTTGTTTGAAACGAATAAACTTAAAAACTACTGGTGCGATTTCAAAAAATTTTAAACCTTTGGGAAACTACACTATCCTCGGCTGTCATAGGCTATTTTTTTTTTAAGTTCTGATTTTTCCTAAAACCCGTGCATAGCCGGGGCGGGGCGCTAGTCTCCTATAAAATGCACGGATAAAACATCAAAATCGTATAAAATGAAAATCATATAATAACGGATACGATCACAAAAACGAGCACTAAATTGTTCCTAAAGTATTTTTATGAGGACTCTTGTACTATAAAAGATAGGAAGTAATTGTGATCTTTTGTGCTACAAGGAACTGTTCATATACATGATATTATATTCATGTTTCTAACCCATTATCTACTTTAGATGTATTTGCATAAAGTTGATTTTTAAAATTGAATGGGCATGGATGCGTTAGGATTGGGAGTGAACCTACCTTCGGCATCAGAAGGCGCGGGTTCGATTTTTGTGATGGCATTTGTGTTTATCTCGAGTCTGGATGTTTTATTGGGTATTTTAAGTATACAGGGTGACTTTTCTAGACTAAGAATCAGGAGCTTAATTGATTGGCGTAAAAAGCATTTTTTAAAAATATTATATTGCGTATTTTAGTAAAGCAAGCCCGGCTTTTCGGCTTTTTTGCAAGGACCGCCAATGTATTTCAAGTTAATGTTTTTAAAAAAATACTACGAAGAAATATAATTACAGTAAAAAAAAAATTGAGCTTATTTAAAAAAAATGGCAACCCCTTGAAATTTACAATATATTTACAATAATATATCGGTTGTCTGCTATAAGCCTAGCTTACTATGGGACCAGCGCGTCTATTCTCGAGACAAAAACAATTTCAATCTCGTTACAAACTCACTGGCTGTCCCGCTCCATTCCTATTTTCTATGAGTGAGACAGCGGTTGAGATTCACACGGGAATTTCAACTATTTTTGTTACGAGAATCAGGTGGCGCTGTGTGAATTATGTAAAATATATTTATTTAGGTTAGTTATAACTATTAAAATACTCGCAACTTCGTTTGAGTATATCTCGCTTTCCCGTGGGAATTTTGTAAAAATCTTTTCTTAGTACATCCTTAGACGTGTCGTAAGTGACCATTCCAAACTTGGAATCTCTAGACCCAGCGGTTTGCGCTGTGCATTGATATATAGTAAATCAGTTAGGACTTTGAATTTAATTATACAGGGTTACTTTTGGACTCCCCGCCAATTTTTTTAGGTGATTCTATAGCAGCAGTACAAAGAATTTATGAAATAAAAATAAATTATTTTATTGACTTATTTTTTTTTCAAAATTTTACAGGCACAAATTAAAATTATGGTCACTCTTTTGTTTACTGCGCGTGCGGCCGTCTCGCAGCATAGCACTACGCGCATACGTAGCTGATATCATCCTTTCCACCAATGACAATGCGCCGTCGTTGACTGGCGTGAGAGTGACCGAACGTTCCTAGAAATGTAAGATTTAAAAAAATTACTGTAAAATTTGGATTTGATTACTTTGAAAAATTTTTTTTGCATTAAATATTTTTATATTTCCATAAATCATGTCTATTTTTGGCGGGGGGTCCAAAAGATTGTAACCCTGTATAGATTGATATTTCAACCCACAACTCTTCTAAAGCCATTGCTGGCCTCTCGACATAATAAGTTCTTCCTGAAAAAAAGATTTTCCCAACTATTGAGAAAGATTCCCAAATATTCAAGAAGAACAAACAAATCTACGGTCCGTTAACAACTTTGGTCATCAAGTCACAGTTCCTTCGTTACCAAGAAAAAGATCCAATCTGAAACGTGTAATTAGTTGGGGGAATTAGCCGCGTTAAATCCAGTCCCATTTCTTTTACGGCCATATTCTTTTTTGTTTTTGTGTGTAATTATTAAAATGTGTATAATATTTAATGAGACCTTTTAGTTAAATATGACAGAAATTATTGTTTATAATTGTACTAAAAAAAAATTGTTTTGTATCGTTAAATCAAAGTAAGTTTTTGGGTTGAGCATGTATAAAATGGGAGCTCGACCATTGAAGTATAAAAATAATTAATTTTTCAAATAGAATAATTAACGGGAAATATTTTTACAAAATTTTTTTTTCCTAATTATTTTACATACTCCCACGTTTCGTTCTATACATACTTCGTACATTCAATACATACTTTACAACATAAGTTCTGATAAAGAGAAACTTTTTTTTCGTAATAAGTGAACTTGTTAACTTCAGTAATACCACTTCACTATTCCTTTGTAACTTATGGGACAAGTTTAGGGATAATCGGGTATAATACTAGTAGAAATGTTAGGATATTATCGATATTTTTTTATGCCACAAAGTTAGCAAACAAGCATACGGCCCGCCTGATGGTAAGAATCACCGTAGCCTATAGACGCTTGCAATACCGGGGTTATCACTCACGCGTTGCCAACCCTCCCAACCGCCACAAGTGGAGCTCTGGAGATCTCACTCACCGTAAGAACACAACATGACCGAGACCAATGCTATTTGGCTACGATCTTCTGTAAGGTGGAGGAGGTCCTTTCTCAGACGGGCTGCTCCGATTTAATCCTTTTTCTGTTTGGCCTCGGGTCTTGGATGTTTATCTATCTATATATGTATTTGTTATAAAATATAGTATCGTTGAGTCAGGATCCCATAACACAAGTTTCAAACTTACTTTGGGGCTAGCTCAATCTGTGTGATTTGCCCTATTTATTTATTTTATAGATTAAACATTTTATCGCAGAAGAGTTCCTTCGAAGGATGCAAGAATTTCATGTGAGCGAAGTCACGAGCGATTGATTGTTAAACGATCTTAGATCAATTTCAATGTAATATCGCATTGGGGATTCTAGACAGTGCTCACGAACCAAATTTCCATATTAATATCTCGCCTCAGTACCTGCAAGCCAGTAATTAAACTACATCCGTAGACGTTGACCTCGGTATTTGGTGCAAGTTTTAAGAGATTTAAATCTTTAATAGCTAGTTTCTGAAACTGATTTTTAAAGTTAATGAACCATTAAATTAATATATCAAATAATAATAGGTAAAGAACCTCTCTCTTTCTGTGATTTTCTCGCCCTTTCTATGGATTGCGAATTACCTGAAACGCTGAAGAGTGAGAGATCCGGAAATCCTAAAAGTTAATATTAAAGTAATTATTTTCAGCAGATTGAGGTTAGATATTGCATAGTGTACAGGCACAGTCAACAAGACTGACCCCCCCCCTCCGTTTAATAATATGGTTGAGGATTTATAAACATTGCTTGAAGGGATTTACTTGAAAACTTATTTATCAACAGTATTCATATTGTACTACGTAATTACAAATTTTCAAGTAAATCCAATCACGTAGTCTTTAGAAATCAGTAATCATATATATACAGAGGGGGGTCAGCCCATTCCTTTGTTAACTGTACACTATATGTGGATAATAAACACACAATGTTACTTGACAATGAAAATATTAAATTAAAAAAATATTATTGATATCGTTCTATTATTATAAAATACTAACTTTTTTGCCCGCGACTTCGTCCGCGTGAAGTTCCGGACCCGTTCCCGTGGGAACCACATTGAATTTCGGAAAAAGCTATAGCCTATGTCACTCCCTGATAATGTAGCTTTCTACTGGTGTAAGATTTTTGAAATCGGTCCAGTAGTTTCGGAGCCTATTCAATGCAAACAAACAAACAAACAATCAAATCTTTCCTCTTATAGATGAGAAAGAGAGTTTGTTTGTTTGATATTCCCACACGGCTAAGCAGCGGATCATAATGAAAATTTATATACATATTGTCAGGGATATAGAACCCAACATAGGTAAATTTATACGCGGGCGAAGCCGCGGGTAACACATAGTAATTTATATTTCATACCCTTTAACTTGGACCATACAAAGTCTTTAGTGACAGGAATTTCAGAACTAGCTCAACTTATGATGAGAATTTTCACTTATCTCAAACTTAATCTATGCATAGTACCTATAAAACAAAGTTAATTTCCGTCTTTTAACTGCCTGATAATATATTTTAACGCGGGTGAAGCTACGGACAACATCTAGCTTGTAAATAATTGTACAGTACATTTCATAAAAATATTATTACTTTACTTATTAACAACAAAATGCTAGCCTGTCACGAGGGTCCTCATTAATTTGTTAATTCTCACTTCACTGTAATCTCGGAAGGGAAGACCGCTGTTTTATCCAATTTGAATATATAATAGTTGTATTTCGAGCTCATGATTTTCCGTGCCTAAAGCTGCCTCTCCATATGAGTGGAGCGAAAAGTAGAGCGGAGTGAGAAAGTTGAGTGGGACGAGAAAATAAAGCGGTGTGAGAAACTTAAGCGGGGTGAGAGAGTAATAGATTGTAATCCTCGTAAATTACAATGCCCAACAGGGTATACAGTACCTACTGTCTGTTTTTACTTAGAGCAAGATTACACGCTCATTCTGGCATCATTCTGATCCATCAGTCTCGATTAATGTGACTGATGCCAGAATTTAATGTATTTAAATTTTTATCAATCTGGACCGTCAGTCTGTCAGTCTGTGGGTTAGACGATCATTCTCCCGTCATTCTGAGCAGACTGATGGACTGAACTGACGCCAGACTAACCGTGTAACCTATGTCTTACTGTACAAGTTACTATGGTACAGTAAAGTATTGAGTAATGAAAAAAAGTAAAGCGGGATATGAAAGTAGAGCGGGGTGAGAAAGCAAAGTGGGATGAGAAAGTAATGCGGTATGAGAAAGTAAAGAATGTAGATGGAGGCGAGAATATAAAGCAGGGTACTAAAATATAGTCCGGTGAAAAATTTAAGCGCTATCCACCCGCTGCAATGGGCAGTGTGTTTTGCCCATTAAGTACAATTTTATTTATTTGTTAACTTTTATGATAATTATAATTTAATCTCGATACAATGTAAATTTGTTTTATGAAATGAAATTAAATACACAGACATTTTTTGCTTTGTAATGGATCGCGGTCGAGACCGCTTTAGGCATAAGTATCGCATATATAGTACCAGAATTAGGTATCTATTTTGTACATTTGCGCAACTCAAGTAGAATATAATAATTATTTTCGCCTAACGAGGCCTGTGAAAATGTACCTACATTGCATAACAAGGTGACCTTGTTAAATATAACCTTTAGTAATGCTCAAACATTATTATGAGAAAATTGATTAGTATACCATTAGTACACCGTGCAACTTCGTTTGCGTATATCGCGCTTTCCTGTGGGAATTTTGGAAAAGCCTTTCTTGTCCGATGCCACGTACAAAAAACACACCATCCAAGGTTCAGGTCTCTATACGATCAGCAGTTTAGACTATTCGGTGATCCGTCATCATTTTTTCAGACTATACTAGTACACTGCTGGACTATTGGACATACACCTCTATAGAAATAAATAAATATTTATGGACAATTCATACAGATTGAGCTAGCCCCATAGTAAGTTCGAAACTTGTATTATGGGATACTAACTCAACGATATTATATTTTATAAAAAATACATACATAGATAAACATCCAAGATCCGAGGCCAATCAGAAAAAGTTCGTTTTTCATCATGACCCGACCGGGGATCGAACCCGGGACCTCCTGGCTTACGCCACGGAGGTCGTCAATATAGTATATATAGTATAGTTTATTAGAGCCACTCACCTCAATCTTATGCCACTCTCATCCATTGTTGTCATTCAGTCATTCATTCAGAACAAAGCATTGAGTTAGTATCAAATCGGCGCTTTATATTAATAGATTTAAATTTATGGTATTTATTAAAAAATCTGAGCTTCAAAATGAGGGAAATTTGTGCACAGAGCCAAATGTTTCAATGAAATTTGAACTGGCTTTGCATGCATTTGGCTTCTATCCAATATAAAACTCCAGTCTTTTTGACCGCGGAGGCGTATAGCGTATTTGGTAAGTCAAAATTTTAGTTTTGCTATTTATTGCAATAGTCGTGGCAAGTAGTTCAATGTAAGTAAATTTATTTTTTACTATTTGGATAAGATTCGTCAGATTTACATGCTCGACAATCGAGATTCACTGGAGTTGCCATTATTTTATGCATTTATTAATTATTACGCTTCGTTTTAAATTGATGTAATTGAAAGAAGTGATTTTAACGCTCTTCAAATTTTTTATACTATATTTTAAGTTTCACTAATTAAATTTGAAATCGCCGTAATTAATCTTGGACTTAAAAAACACAGTACAGAGCGGTGGTAATGTGTGGTGTTCTAGTTCTGATTAGACATTTCCATTATATTTTTTTTATAATATGTTATCGATCATCGCTGACAATAAAACCATTGCTTTACATTTTTTTGTTTTAAATTCGAAACACGTCGATGTATATGCAAAACGTTCTTAATCCTAGTTTTAAGAGATACTAGGACATTGGTGTCACGTACAAAAGTATTTTTATTTGATTAACGTTTATGTAAAACAGAGAAAAAGATCTTTAGAATTAGTGTTTTGATAGGTAAAGCCTAGCTACTACCATTAATTGGTTGATGGACTGGCTCTACCACTCTACTTCTAAGAGAGGTAGGGTACAGCGGATAATCCGCTCAATTCGGAGCAGCCCGTCTGGGGACCTAAGCAGGACCTCCACTTTACAGAAAATCGTAGCCAAATAGAACTGGGCCATGCTATGTTTCTACGGTGAGTAAGGTCTCCAGTGCTCCACTTGGGGAGGTTGTCAACGCGTGAGTGATACCCCCGGTATTGCAAGCGTCTATAGGCTACGGTGATGCTTACCATCAGGCGGACCGTATGCTTGTTTGCCACCATAGCATTTATATTTTTTAGTATTTAAAAAAAAACTTTTATGCGGTGAATAATATATGCAGTAGGAGTAAATAGTATGAAGCCTTCTTCTTTGCGCACCGTTGACAAATCCCACATAAACGTATGTTTAAAAATTTCTCTTTTTTTAAATTAAAACCCAGTTTTACTCCAAAACAAACTGTAAAGATATCATTAAATTCTAAAAAAACAAATTAAAAAAAATATCTTCTACAAAATTTTATAAAGAATTTTAATATATTTGCAAGTCAGCTAATTAATAATTACACAATTTACCTCGGGTGGTCGAAATGGCCTGTATTATATGATGTAACCAAAAATCATGCTTCGAAAGGGTTTTGCAAACAAACCGAGCAATTATAAGACCCACCCTTTGGACCCTTTCAGGGTTATGTAGATAAAGTTGAATATTCTCGTTGACAACCCTTGATTTTTGAACTTTAGCGAGATTATGCTCATGATTGTTACGTGTGTTTAAGGTTTTATTGTTTGAACAAATAATTTCACTATATGATACCACAATGTAGAAGTTAGGTCTTTCTTTAGTTGATTGAGCATAACTAAAGGTTGTCATATGGCGGAGAACATGGCAGTCAGTCATGTTCTCCGCCATATTTAGTCGGTTAGTTCGGTCGGCGTGGGACTCGGGACACGCAGCAATGCAGTTTTCCTGAGTTTTTTAAAAAAAGAACTGACAATAATGTTTGTTAATATAAATTCTTTAAGATTACTCTATTAGCTAATATAAGAAACAAAAGCAAAATGGCCACCGGTAAAAGAAATGACTAAAGAAACCCAATTACATTATGTAATTATAAATTATAGATTTTGAAATAAAAGTTGACCAGACACATAGCGAAACTATAATTCCTTTTTCACTACAGAAGTCTAATAAACGTATTTGCATTAAAAATATTAGTAGTAATGTAATCAAAATAATAATAGCAACTCTTGACTTGTAGATGTTACCTCACCTCACATTACAGTCTTCCCCAAACCGCAAGCACATGTGTTATTCTGCTTACAATGAATGTCAGCCGCAACGCTAACAGTAAATTAAATAAACATTCACACGAATTTGTAATTAAACACTCACGTTTCCAAAGTAAGAGTGTATTAACAAAGATTGCTTTCAGCAGTACGGCCGCGCAGTATGTGTTTATTTTTTCCTATTTGAATATTGAAAATAAAGAATCTATCTAACTTACAACTTAACTGAAAACTCTCGGTGCAGTTCTTTTTAGGGTTCCGTAGTAAACTACTTACAACGAATTTTTCCCTGTCTGTCTGTCCGTCCGCGGTCTATGAGCTGTAATTCGGTATGTACTCGTATACGCATATTAACAATGCTATCAAAGTAGTCGACTAAAATTCTGAAAAATATTTTTTTTCGGGGTGCCTCCACTATATGTCAAGTGGAAAAGATTTTTTTTTCGAGCCGACCCCTTTTTGTTATGTATCGTTAGATAGGTCTCTTTAAAACATTTTTCGATACAATGATCCGTTTCGGAATTATTTACATTTATTAAATATTACATTTATCATGTTAATTTTCGTTTTTTACGGCAGTCCCTCCCCTCTATCTCCGAAAGTCGCGTGATTAGAAGTTTGAAAAAAATCAGGATAGTAATCCATATGCTGAACCTTCTAAGAAAACTATTACGGTTAAGCAGGCTCTACTTGTTACCGACTAATAGTCGACGAACTTTTAAAACAAATATTTATTTGATGAAAACTTACTACAAATGTGATGATAGAATGTGATACTGGACCCATTTGCGAGCAAGTAAAGCACAGCAAATACGGAACCCTACACTGTGCGTGACCCGATACGGACTTTCCCGTTTTTTTTAAAACTCATCTTATCAATTCATAATCGTCCGTTTGCCGTCAACCGAAGAGGATCAGAGCGTACTCTGGCTTGCTACTCCAATGTGGATTGGCAGTATCCAGTAGTTTTCAAGGCGCTTGAAGCAAATACTATAGAAACTCTATCGAGTTAATACGCACAGCTTCGGAAGAATTCGGCCAAGACGCGCGACACTAGCGCTACTATAGAAATAGGGCGGCATGAGGTGAACGATTTCAAAATTTTTGTGCGTTTTGTATGCAAAATGTTAACGCGACACTAGCGACCCTAGCGGCATGAGGTGAACAGGAGGTTGCCAAGTCATTGTATGAGAAACGTCAAGAGCTGTGCGTATTATATTTCTATAGTATTTGCTTGAAAGCCACACTTCAGCTTAACGACTGTCGTTTATCGACAACAGGAGATAGAACCCATCTAAACATTGGCTACGCTGCTTACCTTGCATGCTCATTTATAGTGCGACACACAGCGACGCCATTGATCTCGTATAATATTCATACTATCTTCAAAAATACGAACGTTAACGTCGTTTCCTTGGGCTAGTCAAACAATATTAATCAAATGCTATTATAATCTAGCTTTCAACAACTCAATACATCTACGCATTTTTCTATCCCTATCTCGCTATTACCTATTTGTTTTCTAATAATAACTAATACAATCTTATCTTTGTTACAGGTAGCCCCAAATATGATAGAATTCATCAAATCCCCAGTGAATATAATAGACTTTATAGCAACTTTGAGTTTTTATATGGATGTTTTAGTGGAATTTACTATAGTGAAACATTATGTGGTCAAAGCTGATATATTGGAGTTTATATCAATCATAAAAATCCTAAGACTGTTTAAATTGACGAGGCATAGTCCAGGTTTGAAGATATTAGTGCATACGTTTAAGGCTTCTGCTAAGGAGCTGACACTGTTAGTGTTTTTTCTGGTGCTCGGTATTGTGATATTTGCCAGTCTTGTATATTATGCTGAGAAATCTCAGGTATGTAAATTTTTATATTTTACACCTAATTATAGTTTATAGATTCATGTGTTTCCTAGCACAAATTTAAATTAAATGCTGTTTGATTTAAATTGTGCTGAGAGACCTTAATTTTAACTAAACCACAGAATAGATAATAGTACTACGTAACTAAACGTAGAAAAATACACTGGGCGTCAAAAATAAGTAGTACAGTTTTAAAATTGCAATATCTCCTAAACTACAGAAGCTAGACCTTTGAAATAATAAAAAGTTAAAAGACAATTTCATTTCATTTCATAAAAACTTTATGCGTAATATCGTCTTTTAAAGATTGATTTTTATTTCAAAACTCTAACTTCTATAGTTTAAGAGTAATTGCAATTTTAAAACTGTACTACTTATTTTTGACGCCCAGTGTATTAGGTCCATTATGGACTTGATTGACAAAGAAAAGGTTTGTTAGGGCACGTTTAGACGACAAAAATCCGCCGCTTGAAGATTTTCGCGTCATTAAAACGTACCCTAATGTGACAGGCTGTATTAGATTACAGACCATTTTTCGATATTGTGGATTTTAGGCACACCTTATATCCGAAAATGCAAACAACAAACCTCTATTTTTAATATCTGAAAGTGCAAAACACCATTTTTCAGCTTAAATTCTCTAATAGCATTAATTGAGCCGTTTGTTCGAGCCGATATTCAGAAATAAAATTAAACCGGGCGTTGGGTTAATTGGCTGTCAGCATCATAGTGTGTCAAGTGACAATTTGGATAAATAAATTGACACTCTTTGACAGCAGGCTTCTATCAGTTTACTGTTGTTTCCAATTCTATTATTTAAATTGATGGATATTGTTTTACATCATGGATATTGTTAAGCGTTTCTCTGTGCATATTCAATAAAACAGAATGAGAATTCACGCGTTATTTCTCAATGAATTAAGATTTTTTTTAAATGCAAGAGATTGGTAAATGCCGCGTGCGTGTCACCGCCGCAGCATACAGAGTCACCGGTTTCAAACGTTAAAAGAATTAAGGAGAAAAGGGATATGAAAGAAGCTGTTGTTCTGGATCCTCACTCACTGAATAAATACTTACACATTACGCCTTATCATCTTGATTGTTCGTATTCCTTGGACCTCTACTTTACAATAGGCTTAACCACCAATTAGGGATTTATGCCCTCAATTTTAATAGTCCTCCGAGAAGCACTCGGAAATATGTCCTACGAAGATACGGAGGAAATTATTGACCATTGTAAAATAAAATGAACATTCTTTACAACTGCAATATTTAAAAAACTAAATATTGACTCCTTCATAACAGGATAAACTATATCTGCCAGATAAATTGAAAGTTTTGTAATACACGTATACATACATAAAATATGATGAAGATAAGAAATGATATTTTAAAAGAGTAAGAAGTACCATTTTAAAAGAGCAAGTACTGAGTTTCTTGCCAGTTCTTTTTGATACAAATCTGCCGTCTGTACCCTACCACCAGGGTAGGACGAGAAAAGTCAATTCGAAAGAGTTTGTAATATGCCTATTTGTATTTGTGGAGGGAAAAGCAGAAACCACGTAAATTCCCCTCTTCGTGTGTTAATTGGCGTGTTAATTTAAGCTCTGAAATTCAGGCAACGTACTAATTGGATATGCATAGAGATAAGTAAATGTTTTCCATGCACTCACATTTTATGGATTGATTGATCGTAAACGGCACTCAGATATGCGATCAATCTACTATTGGGATGTAAAAGTGTTTTTTCATGCAACACTCGGTGAACGAAAATATTTTAAAGAATATTTAACGATGTAACTGATGAAAAATTCTGAAACTCTGAACAATTTTTTGTAGAAATTAATGTATGATCTACCAGTCTGACTTATTTCGTATCAGAATTCTATGGAGGGAGTATTTATTAAATAGCCTATATTGATCAGAGAAGTACCACTATCTCAAAGAATATTGTCGTGAAGCAACAATGCGGTTTCGGTCAGGGAGTGAGTCTCTCTAACTCTTCATATATATAGGGACAAATCACACAGATTGAGCTAGCCCCTAAGTAAGTTCGAAACTTGTGTTATGGGATACTAACTCATCGATGCTATATTTTATAAGAAATACATATATATCCAAGACCCAAATCCAATCAGAAAAAGTTCGTTTTTCATCACGCCACGGAGGTCATCACTTTCCTTATCGGTTTTCCCTTAAATTCCTCCTTTCTATTTGTTGAAGAACGGAGCTGGTTTAAGAATTCGCCTAGTGGCTGTACACCATGAACGTTGGTAGTCATTTACTATCACATGACTTGTATCATCATCGTCATCTTAGCCACAAGAAGTCCACTGTTGGACATAGTCAAAAGTTTCCAGCGCGATCGGTTGGCAAGGCAGCGGCTACATCCAGCGGTTTCCCACAACTTTTCCTAGAATATAAATGACAATTGGATAAAACTTATTATTAGCCTATTTCAATAAAAGTTTGATTCGAATCATCTTTTGATCTTTGAATTATTTTCGGCGTTATCGAGTTTCTTTTTGAGGTTCTCAGATATCGAAACCGCTGCGTAAATTTCCACACCGAATATAATATTGTGTGTGGCAATGTGAGAAACTCGTAAAATTTTATATTTCTATAAATCATCCAGTGGAAAATGTTATATACTTTATTTCCTGGACCGAGAATAGTGGTTACACTGCCCTGCGGCCGTTTTATAGGGGGCGTTCGGAATAGTTGACATAGCGAAATACCAAGTTTAATTTTACTAGCTATATCTAAACATAAAACAAAGACGCATACTCCGTCGCTCATTCCTTTTTAGGGTTCCGTAAAAAACTACAAGGAACCCTTATGGTTTCGCCATGTCCGTCTGTCTGTCTGTCTGTCCGTCTGCGGTCTAGCGCTTAGACGCTTAATGCTAGAAAGCTGTATTTGGTATCAATGCTAACAAAGTGCTTACAAAAAAAAAATTTTTTGGGGTGCCTTTACATGTAAAGTGGAAATGAATTTTTTTTGCACGCCCTGCCCATGTTGTGGGGAATCGTTAGATACGTCTCTTCAAATTGAGAGTGAGGGAAGATCATTTTTCGATACAATGATCCGTTTCGGAATTATTTACATTTATCGTCGATTTTCATTTTACACGGTGGGTCCCCCCCTCTATTTCCGAGAGTCTTACGTTTAGAAATTTGAAAGAAATCATGGCAGTAGTACATAATATGCTGGACCTTCCATGAAAACTATAACGGTTATTTTGGCTGTACTAGTTACCGAGTAATAGCCGACGAACTTATAAAATAAAATTTATTTGATGAAACTTACAAATGTGATAGAATTTGATATTGGACTCAACTGAAGGCAAGCAAAGCAGAGTAAATACGGAACGGACACGTACTTGCCCGCGCATTAGATTTTGATAACATTCTAATTGTCACAATATAGTCGATCTAGATTATTAGTGTATGTATATGGTTTTATTGTGTATTCTTATATAGAAATTAGTTCAGTTTAATTACTAATTTATGTACTTATTACGTTACAAAATTTGTTATTTGTGTGCATGATCATGTCTGTTTGCCTCAGGTTGTTTTCTATGTATAATAAGTATTTATTTACAAAAAAAAAGTATTTAAGTATATTTATCAGCAATCTAGTACCCATAGAACGTTAGTACTATTATGAATTCTGTGCCCATAGTACAAGCTTAGTTGCTTAGTTTGGGACTAGATGGCGTTGTGTGATTCGTCCAAGATATATTTATTATTTATTTATGCTGCTTGGCTTTTACACCCTGTATAGATTCTGATAAATCGAGAGCTGCCCTGTTTTAAACATTTACAGTAACAAGTACATATAAATAAGCAATAAAGCGACCCTGCAGAGGAATGATTATAGCCTGTGACTTACGCAATAAAACCTTATTGAAAGCAATATTTAAGTCGTTAAGTCTATAGCGTATAAATCTTATATGAAGATTGACAATAATTACTTTACGTATAGTATGGTTTATGCGTCTCTCTTTGACCTCTACGATCCTCTTTCATCATCGTTCTCATATCGTTCGTTCATGGGGTTCTTCAAAAGGGGCATTAAAAGATTTTTACAGGGTCGGCAACGCGCGAGTGATACTCCCGGTGTAGCAAGCGTCCATAGGCTACGGTGACCGCTCACCATCAGGCGGACCGTAAGATTGTTTGCCACCTTTGTGGTATAAAAAAAATCGTCATAAACCCATAATCATTCCACTGCAGGGTCTGCCTTTCAATCAAAGGGTAAGGCGAGATAGAAAACCAACTCATGTTTTAAGAGACATAATAATCGTGGACAAGTAATAAATAATAGACGATATGGAGAGCAGCACCGACTTATACTAACAGTCTGTATCTTGTCATGGTGAAGAGCTTCCAAAACGCAAAGCCTATACTACAACTAGTTATACTAAAACTAGTTTCTGTGCAAAATTCTCCCTTCCCGCGTCCAAACGCGTAAGGTAAAGGAACTTACTTTGTTCCCTTCAGTCCCTAGTGTCAGTGAAGTCACACGACCACCTGTTTTTCAAATGATTCCTGACACCTGGTTCTTTCCTACTATACCTTCGCAAAAATCTTACCATCGCATCGTTTTATTAATTTAAAAAAATATTAATTGTTTTTTTTTTTACAGGATAACCCCGACAACCAGTTCAAGTCAATCCCCCTGGGTCTATGGTGGGCTATAGTCACCATGACCACCGTCGGTTATGGGGATATGGCGCCAAAGACGTACCTAGGGATGTTCGTTGGCGCCCTCTGTGCGCTAGCCGGTGTACTTACAATAGCACTACCAGTTCCTGTCATAGTATCCAATTTCTCTATGTTCTACTCGCATACACAGGTAAGTGTTATGTCATAGAATAAGTAATAACCCGAGGTAAAATGGCCACTCTCCGCTCCGCACCGAATCGCGTTACCTTACCCCAGGCGGGTATCGAGGCGGGTGCAGTCGCAAAGGTGTGCGCTTAGTGAACGTATGTGTATACGTGTGCGCATACGTGTGTGCGTGTACAGACGACATTGGCCTATGTGGTAGAAATAGGCAATTATTTCACGCGTGTTATATGGAGTGTCCGTGGTGTGGTTATGTTTAACTAGATTTTCCGGTGGCTATGTTTGCGGATTGATTGATATTCAATTGAATTGATATCACGTGATCGAGTTGTTTGAGAAAAGTTCATAAGTGACGAAAAGTCTACACTAATTTCTATATAGCAATTTTATTAGCTTCTCATGTTAGTAAATTTATTTAAGTTCTTTTATAAAAACTTAGAACATGTTACATTGTATAACCAAAAAAAATTTATAGGTATGCAAAAATCTTACAACTAACATAAACAAATTATAATGAACCTAAAACTAAAGTTCTTTTGAAAGAGAAGTAGGTATTTTTAATCAGAAAAGTGAAAACTAAACCCCTACCATAGTGCGATTTTTAGCGCCATCTATTGGCAGACATGTGGATAAATGTTAAGATTTAATTTTGACGATTACAGCGCCATGCCATCTACAGTATAAAAGTGTTCTTTTTTTCACCTTTTCCCCGTGGTCCCGTTGGGTCGACCCATTACCAGGTCCATGGGTAATTCACTTTTGAATTTATTTATTTATTTTAATTCAGTCCCGTGGAAATGAAATATATAAAAAATATTAATTTATTTTCATTCATTGCACATAGTTTATGTACAGTGCACAAAAATGTGGTTACTGATCTCGTACTCAAACTTATATTTATAAAAGCACAATAACTATGTGAATTAATAATATCCTCAAAAGTAAATTTTGATAGTAACCATGTTTTTAAAATTATAAAAAAAACATTGTATTTTCTCGCAAGATGAGAATTTTATGTGTATGTTTACGATCGCGTTTTCACAATTTATCTCTAATAAGAATCCCCTTTTATCTCAACGCGTCGAGAAATATCATTGTTTGTGAAGCATATAGAAATTTTACATTTATTTTAGTTAGAGGAGTTCCCTTCCTCCAACCTCCTTGGTAGACAACGCATTGGTAGCGCCCCTGGTGTTACTGATGTCCTTAGACGGCGGTGACCGCTTTCCATCAGGTGGCCCGCTTGCTTGTTTGTCTACTGTATGACATAAAAAAAGAGGAAGAATACTTGGGATGTATCAGTCGCTCAAAACTAGACAATGCTATCGAAACTATCCACACTATTAAATAAATAAAATAAAATATATAGGGACAATTCATACATATATATTGTTGCTTGCGAAGACTAACTATCAACTTCTCAAGAGGCCATTCACGTCTGAAGTGCTAGGATAAAAAAAAATATTTGACGTGAGTTATATATGCTCGGGTCCGGTACCAGTAGCATTAAGGTTTAGTATTACTGTTTAGATAAGCAATAGCATATAAGGAACCTGTAACCATAGAATAAGTCAGTTGATTAAAGTCTCTTCGTGTATAAACATCTTGTTTTTTTAAAAGGCTCTCCGAGACGCTCCCTACTTAACTGGCGCAGTCTTGTGGATAAGTGAGTCTCGCGAACTTCTTACGAAACGTCGAGTAAAGCAGATTGCACCCTGTGCATCCCCTCACTATCGAACTTTTTACACCCGCGTTCGCCGGAGCAGCCACACGACAGAGCAACAACTCATGGAGATCTTCTGGGGGTGAGTTTGTTAATTACTCAGTTCCCGGTTCAGAATCCCAATCCTCAGTATCCTAAATCAAGTTCTTTAGGGTGCTGCAGCTTTAGTGCTAATATACGGAGTTGTATCAAACTCTACACCTTCCGTTTAGTACACCTTATATATTTTTAATGCTAATATACGGAGTTGTATCAAACTCTACACCTTCCGTTTAGCACACCTTATATATTTTTAATGCTAATATACGAAGTTGTATCAAACTCTACACCTTCCGTTTAGCACATCGTGGTAATTACCAATACCATTCTAAAATCTTATAAAAACAATTTTACAATTTTTACAATTTTTACAATTTATACAATTTCATTTACAATTTATCTTTACAATTTTATTTATAAAAGTACCTATAGTAAACACAATGGCAACACACAACAACAACAACCTAGCTGAGCTTGCTGCAGCAGCAGCAGGGCTGACCACCCCTCACGCTAGAACCTTAAATTACGACTTAATAAATACAATTTTACCAACATATGACGGGAATAGAAAATCTTTAAACCTATATATAAGAAGCGTGGAGAGTGTGCTCGCGCATCATAAAATCAGTAGCAACGACCCCGTGGTCATTTGCTTAATTAGGAATAAACTATCGAATAAAGCATTAGAGGCTATTTCGCTTGAGGTTGACATAGATGACTGGCAATCATTACGTCATGCACTTACAAATAGATTTGGTGAAGTAAGAAATGAAGTTCAACTTCTTCAAGAACTAATGCGCTGTACAAAACAACGTTCCGAATCTTGCGATTCATTTGGAAAAAAAATCAGAGACATACTAGATGCACTGTGTGGGTTAGGTCCAAACCTAAAAGATGGGCGATATTATCAAACCATCGCTATAGACACATTTGTAGATAATCTAGAATACAACTTAGGTCTAGGGGTTAGGATAAACAATCCCAAAACATTAGAGTCAGCCATTATATTCGCTACGCAGGAGGAGGCGCGAATGAAACGTGTAACCAGGGTAGAAAATAATGTAAAAGCCCCATTTCAGCCACGTGTGTCATTCACCCCGCGTAACAACCCCGCGTCGCAACCCAATTCATTCACCCCGCGTAACAACCCCGCGTTGCAACCCAATTCATTCACCCCGCGTAACAACCCCGTGTCGCAACCAAATTCATTCATAAAACGCGAGTCGCACTTCAATAAAGCGCATAACATTGTTTCGAAAGATGTAGGAAACAATGATTACCCCGAGGAAGAGGCTGACGCAGCTCTTCCAGAGGACGAAAATACCGAATCGGATTTTCCCACCGAGATTTTCGATATAAACCCGAGATAGACAATAAATTACATGTCCAGTACGAGTATATAATAGATAAACTTCCATTTGTATATTTAAAAAACCTCGGAAAGTTCCTAGTAGACACCGGAGCTACCAGATCGCTGATAACTTCAGCAATAACATCCGACGATCGTTATATTAATTGCATTCACCAAGAACCATTTAAGATAACAACCGCGCATGGTATTACACACCATAATCAGGTAGCTTATATTACAATACCCGAATTGTTCGGCTCGGATGTCAAGCATAAATTTCTTGTGTTTGACTTTGATAAGAGTTATAACGGACTAATAGGTAACGACATCCTGCAATCACTTGGATGCCGTATAGATTTCAAAACAAGTAAATTATATACCAAATCAAAATCAATGAAACTACATGTAGATAATATCACAATTAAACGGAATTTAACGATTAACAATAAACTAAATAACATTCGTTACTCGGATATGGAAATAGATAACGAACTTAAATCAAATTTAAGTCGAATTAGGACACAACATTTGAATGTAGAAGAGAGAAGAGAAATAGAAAAGTTATGTTATCAGTATAGGGATATTTTCTATTCGGATAATCTTCCTTTAACGTTCACCAACTCTGTTAAACACTCACTTAGACTCACGGATGAGACACCGATATTTAACAAGAACTATAGAAAACCCCCCTGCATACAAGAAGAAATCCAACGCCAGGTCGATGATTTAGTTAATAAAGGCGTAGTAAGGGAAAGCATCTCCCCCTGGTCTAGCCCTGTCCATCTGGTCCCTAAAAAGGCTGATGCCTCCGGAAAGGTGAAGTGGCGACTAGTCATCGATTATAGGAAACTCAACGATAAAACAATAGAGGACAAATATCCCATCCCCAATATTAATGACATATTAGACAGGTTAGGCAGAGCGCAGTACTTCACAACAATTGACTTAGCATCAGGTTACCATCAGTGCCAAATGAGTGAAGCAGATATAGAAAAGACTGCATTTACCACCAATAGGCATTACGAATTCCTTAGAATGCCTTTTGGCTTAAAAAACGCTCCTAGCACTTTTCAGCGCCTCATGAATAACATATTGCGTGATTTATTACCCGAAACTTGCTTAGTATATCTGGACGATATCCTTATATACTCTACATCCCTTCAGGATCACATGTTAAAACTAAGAAAGGTTTTTGCGAGACTCCGAGAACACAATTTTAAAGTGCAATTAGATAAATCCGAATTCCTAAAGAAGGAAGTCAATTATTTAGGGCATGTACTTTGCGGTGATGGCGTTAAACCTAACACCGATAAAATCAAAGCCATTCAAAAATTCCCAATTCCAACAACTCCGAAAGAAATAAAATCTTTCCTAGGACTTGTTGGTTACTATAGAAAATTTATCCCGGATTTCGCAAAAATGACGAAACCTATGACGAAATGTTTGAAAAAGGGTTCGAAAGTAGAACATACTTCCGAATTCATCGAATCATTCAACAAATCTAAGGAAATACTTTGTAATAGCCCCGTACTACAGTATCCCGATTTTGAGAAACCGTTTATTCTCACAACCGACGCCTCAGACGTATCCGTTGGTGCTGTACTATCCCAAGGTACAGTCGGCTCAGATAAACCCGTCGCGTACGCTTCTCGTACCTTATCCCAAACCGAAAGTAGATACTCCACTATCGAAAAGGAGCTACTAGCCATTATATGGGCTATCAAGTATTTTAGGCCTTATCTATATGGTCGAAAATTTACTATATATACCGACCATAAACCACTTACATGGTTAATGTCCTTAAAGGATCCCAACTCCAAGCTAACTCGATGGCGATTACGATTAGAGGAATACGACTATCAAATAATATACAAAAAGGGCAAATATAACACAAACGCAGACGCGTTGTCTCGAGTAAAAATAAACGCGATAGACGCTGAACAACCTAGTACATCCTCAGATAATACCCACGTAGAACTAATCAACGAAATCGATTCATTAGCCGTAGAAATATCATCCGCTAATGACTCGAATCTGCAAATAGATAATGAAAATATAATTCAAAATCAGACTGACGACTTGACTGACGTAGACTTACGTACCTTGTTAGACGTACCCGTTACACCGCCCAGCACTGTAAAAGACGATACACCTTGCGACGTCACAGCGAACATACCTACCTGCCCTGACGCAATCGATAAGCAACTAAAGCAATTTCATGTTAGATCTTCCCCAGGTACAGAATATAGAGTCGAAGATAAATCCAAAAATAACTTTCAAATAAAACATGTATTCATCCCTATCAATAATACAGAGGAAGAAATAATAAAATTCTTGAGACATCATACTATAGCTGATAGGAAATTCTTTTGTTATTTCTATAACGAAGAATTATACCCCACATTCTGTAAGGTATACAGTTCAGTCTTCGACAACAGAGGTCCTAAACTCGTCAGATGTTTATCTCGCGTGACCTTAGTTGACGACGTATCCCATCAGAGACAGCTGATACAACGTTACCACGAAGGTAAAACGATCCATCGCGGCATACAAGAGACACATAAACAATTACGTAAGAATTACCACTGGACGAACATGCTTATCTCTATACAAAAATACATAAACGAATGTGAAACGTGTTTGAAAGCCAAATACGAACGTAATCCCATTAGACCACCTTTAGCATTAACCGAAACCCCTACTAAGCCCATGGAACATTTGTTCATGGATTTATATAGTACTGATAGTTCGACATTTCTCACTATAATCGATAACTTTAGCAAGTACGCTCAGGCAGTTCCATTACGCGCAACTACCAGTATTCACGTAGCGGAGGCTTTACTTCAAATTTTATCAATTATAGGTATTCCCAGTAAATTAACTACTGATTCAGACCATAAGTTTGATAATGATGTAATTAGAGAAATATGTATCATGCATAAAGTTAATATACATTTCACTACACCTTATAATCCGAATTCGAATTCTCCCATAGAAAGATTTCATTCTACCATAGGCGAATTAATTAGATTACAGAGATTAACTGATAAGAGCGATGTAGCCGTCCTCATGCGGAATGCCATTATAGCCTATAATAATACCATACATACGGCTACCGGGTTTACACCGTTCGAACTTCTTTATGGTCATACTAGCAGTCGTAACCCTCTGGAATTATTCTATACTCAGGAATATTACCAGGACTATGTTCAAAAGCACAAAAGCCAAATGGAAAGTGCACAAAAGTTAGTCACCCTTAAGTTAATGACCGACAAAGAAAAAGTTATTACAAAATCTAATACAAATTCGGAAAACATTAAATTTAAAGTAGGTGATCAAGTTTTCAAGCAGGTAGCGAAAACTTCCCGCAGTAAGAAAACAGATCCTCGTTATTTGGGTCCCTATACAGTGGTTAGGTTCCACCCCAATAACGTTATTGAAATAATCGGAAAGCATGTTAACTCAAAGTCTATACGAGTACACAGCCGATTATTAAGACGACCATCTCAAATTACAGAGTCGTCTTCTTCTGGTTCGCCGCCGGCAGCGCCCGCGCAACCTCCGACACCATAGTACAGCCGGTTCACAACGAAGACGGTCTGTTAGTAATTAAGGAAAGTAGAATAATACATAGGATAGATACGTATAATTTAGTCTGTGTATATAACACAACTCATTTGTACGACATATTTAGTGGATTTATTAGCGTATATTTAAAGTTAAGCCTTATAGAAAGCGCACGCCCTACCTATGCGGAAAGGTTTGTGCATAGAGATCAAATTAAATATATGATAGATATAATTACTAGTAAGTTCTTTTACATTTTGCCTAGATCGTCGTCTAGACAACGTAGAGGATTGATCAACGGATTAGGATCAATAGTTAAAGCCATTAGCGGGAACCTGGACGAAAACGATGCTCAACACTTTGAAAAGGAAATAGAAAACTTAAGGAAAAACGCATATTTAATGGCAGATAAACAGTTTAAAGGCATTAGTCTCATGAAGCAGTTTATGAACGAATACAATGAAAATCTTAACAAAGTCCAGAGAAATCTAGATTTGTTAACAGTTAACTTAGATAATGTCAATAAAAATCTTACTTCATTAAACTCTCGCCTAGACATTTTACAGTCTTATATTCAAATAGAAAATGGTTTCCAGCAAATATTTGATAAAGTAAGCACACTCGAAACGGCTATAACATTTGCATCCCTAGGTGTGTTGCACCCTAGTATAATAGAACCTATATATATTCTTATTATCAGAATTAATTGAGATAGAAAGTAATTACAAACTACCCCTAGTTGCTAGGCGCGAAAATATTCATTTACTTGAAAACACTATTAGCGTTAAGGCTTATAGTACCCTAAAGTCTTTGACATTCATATTAGAAATTCCTATTGTTAGTCCTGCTTCATTCGACCTATTGCACCTGTACTCCATCCCGAATGATCATAACCTTACCCGCATACCAATTGCACCCCTCCTCATACTGGGTAATGACGAATATACTTACCCCCGGGAGCCCTGCCGCCCCATCAGCGACGAGCTTCAGATTTGCAGCCATCTGTCCCTGAGCAGAGTCGCCGAAGTAGTATCACCACCTGTAAAAATAGAGCAAATACATGAAAACACATGGTTAGCTATTTTTAGAAATGAGGAAATTCTGAAAACCACTTGTGGAACCAACGATAGGTACCAGCGTGTCCAAGGCGCCTACCTACTTACCACCACGGAGCAGTGCAGCTTCAACCTCGACGGTCAGACGCTACAGACACATCACAGCACCATCGCTATCAGGGAAACAATCCCGTTGCCACGGATTCGTTTACCCGACACTAACATTACATACCGAAATATCCAGTTAGAACATATAAACCTTGACAAACTGCATACTTTGTCTGCGCAAACCCAGTTGGGTATAGCTGACTTAAATAGGTCAGAAGGTATATCCAGCACGCCGAGTTGGACTTCCATCGGACTCGTCATCGTCATTGCATCAGGCTTAGTGTATTACACCTATAGAGTGTATTTCGCTAGGTGCAGGCGCACCAAACAACAGCAACGCATCCCGACTACGGAGATTTACGTGCCGCGCAACGAGCCGAAGTTACCCGCACTAGTGCAACCGAGTGACTCACCCGCAGTGCAGTGTAGTGCAGCAACGAGTGATGCACCCGTAGTGCAACCAAAGTGCAACGCAACCCCGATCGTACGCAGCCCTCTCGGAAGGGAGGAGTTATATATGCTCGGGTCCGGTACCAGTAGCATTAAGGTTTAGTATTACTGTTTAGATAAGCAATAGCATATAAGGAACCTGTAACCATAGAATAAGTCAGTTGATTAAAGTCTCTTCGTGTATAAACATCTTGTTTTTTTAAAAGGCTCTCCGAGACGCTCCCTACTTAACTCGTGTAAAAGTATTTCTTGTAAGTCTACTTGCAAAATAAATGATTTTATTTTATCTAAAAACTATCGTTAGGCCTCATATAGACGACGCCAGTTTCTTGCACATTCAAGAGACATAAATAAGTGCATGCAATCTAGTGGGAACAATAATTTGTCCTTCAAAAATTGTAGGCAACTGTCGTTTAGACGGTGCATGTCAATTATTGCTTTGACATTATTGTATGCCACAGGCAAAAAATAGCATGGTCTAAATGGGCCTTTAGTGTCCTCAGATAGTTGGACTATCGATAGACTATCAGTTCATGATTGATAGTCGACTATTGATCAGAGAAGTCCGACACCTTTGGATTTAGTAAAGACATCTAATTTTTCTTTCCTTCAAAAAAATAAAAAATCGTGATCGTATTTTTTGTTCTTCTTCGTATTAGTTCCTAATTCCTATAGATAATAAGGCAAACAATACTGTAAGTGTAATACTATAAAAACAATAAATTCCATTACTCAAGTTGTACTTAGTGCAAGTAGTACTTAGTGCAAGTAGTACTTAGTGCTTAGAAAATTGCACTATAACAAAACGTTTTCTAACGGAAACAATTTATTGTTACTCCGCTTTCTAAATGGCGTTTGTTTACTGGCAATTATATGTCTTCTCGTCTGTAAATTGCACTGCTAATTGATATTGGTTTTCATTTGTAGAAATTCTAACAAAGGATATCATAATTGAAGATGATTTAATTTGCTTCTATTTACGTAAAACGATATCGTTTGTAAAAAAACAACTTGGAATTATATTAGACGAGATGCAAATAAATTAAATTAATGTCTGTTTTGTGATGTCAAAGTGGATATTTAAATGATATGGAACAAAATATTTCATTAAATAAATGAAATGAAATAATTTGTAAGAGTAGACTCCACAGACACGTTTTCTTGTCATGTTTGTACATGTATTTGTATTACACAAATAAGCTACTTATAAAAACTTCAATTTCGGGAACAAAGCAAAACTACTACTGGGAAAAGAATTGACCATCACATCAGTTCTCTTCCAAAAGAGAGTGTGCTACAGGGTGACGTCATATTGTGGACTTATCGTTAAGCCAAGTTAAGCTTAAAAACAACACAAGGTACCGTCGGTTGACAGTATCGGGAAACACGCGAAAAAGGATCACTTTAGTAATTATTTAATTTAAAAAAAATTAATAAAAAAAAAAAATTCATTAATTATTCTTTATGGTCATACCATAACTGCTAATCAGATACTTTGACCATTCGGTAGCTAACAAAGCGAAGTTAAAGCTGGCAACACAGATTCCTTTAACAACAGCCCATAAAGCTGATTGCACACCATTGTGCTGAGAAAACTTTCCCCCAATTTAAACTTTCTTTTTTGTGCCACACTGAACAAAAGGCTACCTGTGTTGGTAAACACGTCGTGCTTTTCAAAGAAGGAAACAGTGTTTTTTCTATAAGATAAGGTAGAAAACAGTTTTTGTGACCGTAAAGTATAAATATCACGATGACTCAGTGACTTTAATAACAGTTTATTGGAACGCTGAAGGTAGGTTTCATAAATATGAACCAAATTGAAAAAATGTTGGCTATTCTCGTAATAAATACAGTTAAAATCTAGTCTTAAACTCAAGCGCTACGTTGCTAGTACAAAGTATAAAACGAGCATAGCGCTTGACAGATCTTGGTAGTTGTTGGTACGATATTTTTTATTTATATCTTGAGTCGGCTACCCTTTGTGTTTGGCCAGACATAGGCGGGTGCGGGTTAGGTCACTGCAACCACTTGTATGAAAGCGCTACGGCTTGAGTTTCTCGCGCCGTTCGTAGCACCCGCTTTGTTCGTAGAGCCCGCTTTGTTCGTAGCGCCCGCGCATTTCGTAGCACCCGCCCCATTCGTGGAGCCCGTTTGCCACCCCCGCTTACTCACTACGAACACTCCAATATGGTTTGAATATGTAATTATGTTTAAGAATTACGAAAGTTTGTGATGGAATATTAAACCCAACAAAATTTCGTGTTAATCGCTTGCCATCTTAACATTTATACTACGAAGAGTGTGTAACAAAACCGCTCAAAGACTGTATTCGCCTTTACGAGTTAGCAACACCAATCTCTTGGGGATTACTAAAGTTTCTTATTAACTGTAAAAAAACAAGGAGTCAGTAACAATTTTATTACGTGTATAACATGTTGGGGTGTTATAGCCAGCGAGATTATGTAGGGTTGAACCCAATGAACCTTGTAAAGCAATCGACCGGGAAACCTAACCGCCTCGGAACACTGAAACACGTTTTATATGTACGTCATAACATTTTTAATATAGTCTTCTCCTTTTCGGTGTCACCATATCAACCCATAATCATCCCACTGCAGCGATATGCCTTCCTTCAATCGAAGAGAGGTAGGGCACAGCGGATAATCCGCTCAAATCAATGCAGCCCTTCTGGGGAAGGACCTCCACCTTACAGAAGATCGTATTCGTATCCAAATAGCATTGGTCTCGGCCATGTTGTGTTCCTACGGTGAGTAAGCTCTCCGAAGCTCTTGGGGGGGTCAGGAAGGTTGGCAACGCGTGAGTGATACCCCCGGAATTGCAAGCGTCTATAGGCTACGGTGATGCTTACCATCAGGCGGGCCGTTTGCTTGTTTGCTAACTTAGTGGTATAAAAAAGAAAAATATTGGGGTACACTGCCACGCTGCTCCAATGGTATCTTTTATCGTGTGTTTCCCGCAAATAAAGTCAACTGTAGGTAGGTGGTATCAGTATTTTCAAGTCAACTTATGGTAAATGACCACCACCCTACCAATACATGGATGGGTTTAAAAAATTACGAGCTCCTCCGTGCTATGGAGGGCTCAATAAGCCGTCGCGTCGGTCTCGGCTGTTGTCGATAAATGAGAGTCGTTAAACCAAGTCAGTGGATTTTAGGCTTGAACACTGCGGCCTCCGTCAATTGGAGCAGCGTAGCAGACTCTCTAATTCACTTCGAAAAAAAAAAAAAAAAACTTCGATTAAAGAGAAACCTGAATTTCTGCTGTGGGATAATTATGTGTTGATATAGGCCAGTATTTTCAAGCCATCTAAAGACTAACTTATCGACTATCATCCATCGGCAACAGCTGACGGCTCAACGTGCTCTCCGAAGAATGATTCGTGAATTGTAGTGAATGTAAAACATCGACGGTTTCCGCACGGCAAGAAAGAAATCTTATATTCTCAACGAGAAATGTAGCTACATAGCGAAACGGAATGTTTACCTTTACAACGATTGAGAATCCCTGTCGAAGCATCCATTTTATTTAATCT
Source organism: Endotricha flammealis (assembly GCA_905163395.2). Taxonomy (NCBI): domain Eukaryota; kingdom Metazoa; phylum Arthropoda; class Insecta; order Lepidoptera; family Pyralidae; genus Endotricha; species Endotricha flammealis. The sequence goes on along the minus strand of LR990869.1, from coordinate 1,555,582 downwards.
TAATTCAAAATCTTGTTCAAAGCGTACAATATAATTGGCAATGTGTTTTATTGTCGGGCCAGAGAAGAAGCTATTTCTTAACGCCGCCGTAAATTATTCAGACAATTTGGAGGATCGTACGCCGCGACTTTAGTATGGCCCACACAAGCGTTTTTGTATTCTCTATCTATACTAATATTATAAAGAGGAAAGATTTGATTGTTTGTTTGAAATGAATAGGCTCCGAAACTACTGGATTTCACCAGTGGAAAGCTACATTATCAGGGAGTGACATAGGCTATAGCTTTTCCGAAATTCAATGCAGTTCCCACGGGAACGGGTCCGGAACATCACGCGGACGAGTTGCGGGCAAAAAAGCTAGTTATCTATATTATTGGAATTAAAATAGTCTAAAACAGCTCACAGGATTAGGTTTCAATAGTAATGGTAACAATTTGATCGTGAAAATATGAAAATTGAAATCGTGAATCTTCTATTACGAAACGCATTGAGGACTTAGCACCGGTAGTCTTAATTTCGAATATCACACTGTAAAAGCTCAAGTAAGACCTTCAGTGAATTAGAAACTTTTTGCGCCGGTGTAGTTTCAAGTTGCTCACGTTAGTAACCCCGTTAACTTGACAGTAAATGATAATTATATCAACGAGTGAAATTAGTACAGCCCGTGAACAAGTGAAAAGTGGTGATCGCTTAAGGCGGTGTTACACGGTTCACTTCCTTTCAATTTGGATGAAGCAACTAAATTGAAATCATTCAATGTTATATTTTCACTTTTGCCGTTCAACGTTCAACTGAAGTGAATCAATTTGGTTGAACCATGTAATTCCGCCTTTACAAACAGTAGATCTGCTAACTCGTTCCGTCCATAACATAAAAATATACAATTTTACGGATGAACCGACAGTAAAAAAAATATTTAAAGCCACACATATTTACCGAAATACTGATTGCTGGTCTTATGGCTCCACACTAACAATTTTACGTCACAGATTTTTTATGTTTCACATAAATTTGTTGTACCACACAAGATACGTGGCTTAATAACACGCGACCTGCTCTGAGATATTTTTTAATGTAAAAAAAGGTTGTAAACTTTTATAACCTTTGTTTGGTTTTGCCAGAAAATATTTCCAAGCATCTGTCGAGATAAGGTAACATGACATCAAAGTTAAAGTCAATTTCAATCGAATATTTTAAATAAAAATATAGTAAATATATATTTTTTTATCTTTACATACAATTTGAAACGAGTTCTCTGAATAAACGGTTGCATGTTATTTTGTTTGTATAAAATAATATTTTATACAGTAAAATAAAACTAAAAAAGAAAAAAAAATATTCGTTTATTTCCAGTTCGAAAAAAAGACTAAGCAAATAAATGCATATACGCATAAACATAATAAGCGATATAGAGCTTATTTTCAAAGTTTCCTTGAAAAAAAAAAACATGAACATGTCAAAGACCATAACCATTTTTTTCCTTTTTCACTTCCTGTCTCTCTTGTATCTACCCGCACCTTTCCCTTATAAACAAAACCCTTAAATTGGGCAGCACGAATAAAAAAAACTGGAATTTTTTTATTCGTCAAACAACGCGAAATTACCTGCAAATTCTCAGAACACGCTCACAAATTAGATCCCGCTGAATGTACGGGGAGAGGCGAACGAAATGAAATGACTGAAATATTTCATCGTCACCTCAGACATTAGTGTTACAACAGACCTGTTAGCTGGATAACGCAGGTTGTAATTTAAAGCTATAATGACCTATGGCAATTTTTTGAGTTGTGTTAATATTACTTGCTGAGATATCGTTTATAGTACTTTAGAGTAATCATCGAGTACGTACGTGATTGGCCGCGGGTCTGAGATGTTTATCTATATATGTTTTTGTTATAAAATATAATATCGTTGAGTTAGTATCCCATAACACAAGTTTCGAACTTACTTTGGGGCCAGCTCAATCTGTGTGAATTGTCCCTATATATTTATTTATTTACGTAATGTACGTATCATGAGAGTATTGTAGTGTCAGGCTAACAAGGCGTAATAATTGCTAACGTGAGTAATTCTACATGTTTGCGCTGGTTAACACCAGCGCAAAGATGTCGTGATAACTCACGACATCAATAACAATTTATAAACGAATGATTTTGAATGAGTAAGTGAGATGCAGCCTTACATTATGTATTGCGCCATCTCACTATGCTTGACTATACCCGTGACTAATAAACAATAGTTTTTTTATATATGTTACAAAGGTGGCAAACAAGCATACGGCCCGCTTGATTGTAAGCACCGTAGCCTATAGACGCTTGCAATACCTTCTCAATAGTTTCTCAAGTGACGTATGAACGTCACAATACTTGTGTATGTATGTATACCTAACTTTCTATTATAATTAAAGCATGTTTTGTTATGTAGAAATTATAATAATCAGGATTATGTTAGGTCGGGGTTGTTATACTCTTGAGTTTTAAAGCATTCGGAATTTTAAAAATCGGAATTTTGAACATCGGAATTTACAAAATCGGTGTTACATTTTCGGAGTATTGTAGTGTACCCGTTACTGCTGTAATAGTTTTTATATAATTATCATTAGACTTCATGGACTGCCCTCTGAACTGTCTACCGTACGTACCGTATTTTCAGCAGATGTGTCACAACACTTATATTTTACACTAGTTTGTTGAAGTGTTCACGACCTGATTTCTATTATTACCTAGACTGAGTCTGGTATGAATATAAATTTATTGCGAAATTAAAATACTGACTTAATTATAACTGGATGTTACTCGCGGCTTCGCCCTCGTTGTTCAGAGAATCTGACAAATAATATTAATCTTTATTTTTCCTGCTAAAATAAGCCTTTTTTTTCGGATTAAAAAGTAGTTTTTGTCACTCTCCAGATCTTAACCTATTCCCGAGAACAAAAAACATGTCAATCCGTTTCTTACTTTCGACGTGAAAGATGTGACGTGAAAGAAGGACAAGTCACACTTCCGCATTTCTAATATTAGATATAATCATGTTTTATTTGCAATACACTAGCAAGTAATCAGTAAAAGTTACAGAATAATGTACATGCTACAAGGCGGCCTTATTCCTAAAAGAAATTTTTTCAAGGCAATTTAATTGGATATTAAGGTCAATATTTTTATAAAAAACTTTACAATTTAATCTTAATTTCACTATTTCGGAATTCAATATTCGCTTGGCGAGGCGGGTTGGCAAGCGAAATTGTGTTGTGTAATTTCAGTGTTGGAGATCTCGAGTATAAGACCGCTTCTGTTCATTTATTACTACATTCCCTTAGTCGTCTTCTACGACACCCATGGAAGGAGAAATGGTGGACATATTCTAATCTGCCATCACCACAGATTCATGTGTTTTAGCTCTTTAAAATTTTTATTAAGGATCCCTATTTAAAAATAGTAGATTTTACAACAAGTGCACAAAACGAATCATTTCTATCCGAGACTTTTAGCATTAACTTTGTAATAAAATAATTTTCTTAAATTAATTAAATAACCTACCGTACTTTAATTAAAATTTTAATATCTTTTATGACTTAAAAAACACATAAGGCAAATAAATTAAAGTAAATATTATAAAATAACAAATTCTATCTCTGAACTTTTAGCCTATATCCTGCGCAAATAAGCATTTTCTGAGCATGAGAAGTGAAAAATAATAATATATAGCATATGTTACTCGGATAGCGCAGCTTCTCAACGATGAAAGTTTTTTTAATCGATCTAGAAGTTTTTGAGTTGACTATACCCGTGACTTATAAACAATAGTTTTTTTAATATATGCCACAAAGGTGGCAAACAAGCATACGGCCCGCTTGATTGTAAGCATCACCGTAGCCTATAGACGCTTGCAATACCTTCTCAATAGTTTCTCAAGTGACGGATGAATGTCACAATACTTGTATATGTATACCTAACTTTCTATTATAATTAAAGCATGTTTTGTTATGTAGAAATTATAATAATCAGGATTTTGTTAGGTTGGGGTTGTTATAATTTTGGAAAATCGGAATTTTGAACCAGCTTCCCAACGATGAAAGTTTTTTTTAAATCGGTCTAGAAGTTTTTGAGTTTATTTTTTACAAAAAAAAATACAAATCTCTCCTCTCTGTAAATATTTTGTGGAGTGGTAGAGCAATTATTACGAAATGGGCTGGCTCGACCGGGGAAGTACCACCCTCTCACAGAATATCGACGTGTTGCAGCAATGCCTTTCGTTCGGTGAGTGAGAGATCCGGAAGCCCAACTCCTTCCCTATCCCCTCTTTCTCCCTCCTTCTTTCCCTTCCCTTCCTCCAACCTCCTTGGTGGACAACGCATTGGTAGCGCCCCTGGTGTTACTGATGTCCATAGGCGGCGGTGACCGCTTTCCATCAGGTGGCCCGCTTGCTTGTTTGTCTACAGTATGACATTAAAAAAAATTCACAGATTTAGTGCTTCACACGACTATCGTGCACATTGGAAATGAATCTACGGAATTCGAAAAAATATTGTCGCTGAGCGACGAGGAGCTCGATGGCGTCGGAGGAGCTCGATGGCGTTGCTGTGTGGTGTGTCGCACTCTAATATGAACACGCAAGTTAAGCAACATCGACCCTAGCCAGCGTCTCGATAGGTTTTGTTATCTTGAGCTTCTCCGTGCTTCGGAGGGCACGACCCGTGGGCACGACCCTTTCTTTATAAGGCAGCGGGAATATATTATTTCCCCACCATATTTTTTTTGATTTTTTTTGAAAACGAAACTAGTGATCGAATTTATTCCTATGGCAACAAATTGTGGATTTCATATATTTTTTTTTATCTAGGAGTTAAGAACGGACGTCATAATATTTTTTTTTTTCTGTGACAGTTACAAGTTTAAAAACAACTGAATTTCGACACCTGCTGTTAAATCTTTATGCATCTTCAAATTTTGCGACTTTCGAAAGATAAGTTGTTATTAAACTTAATGTCTTATGTATATTGCATTTGGAATAAGTTTTTCGAGGCCTTTCATACACTCTTTTTTTGTGGTGTAAAAATATTCCCTTTGCCCGTGGGGTGACCAAATTCAAATTCAAAACTTTATTTAGAGAATAAGCTTTCACAAACACGTTCTCTTGTCAGAGTATACAGTTGTAATAAATGATTTGTATAAATCTCGCACGAGACGAGCACTACCTACCTTTTCTCGAAACGTTTCGTCGTTTTTTTGAACTCTCATAACTTTGTTTTGGATGATGCTAAATAGTTAAAAATTTCAAGATATAATGACACCAGTACAATCATTAAACATAAAGTTTGAATGTCGTAGCTATTATACTTTAGATTTTATTAATGTCTTAAAACCCCCGATTTCGTCACTTGCAAGTGTAGAGTTTGTGAAGTTAGGCCTTGTAGAGGTAGGGCGTGTAGAGTTAGAAGCTTGGCTCTACATGAGATCTGATAACTTTTTGACTATGCGAGTAGTACGTCTATTTCGGAAACAAAAGCAAAATGACCACTGGTAAAATAAATGGCGAAAGAAAACCTGTTACGCTCTTTTTTGGAATTTATAAATATATTGTGTTTTTTTACCATAAAATTTAAAACTAGGTACATGCAACATTACGTCAATAAATAGTGCCATTCATAAAATTAAATCTAAAATATAAAATGCTAAATCGGTGTTAAAGATAGGAGCAGACCAGGCCCGCAAGGCAGCAACCGTTCTCGTGTATTTTCGAGTTGACGTGAGAGTCAGCCTGCCAGCCCCCATTACTGGGCTCACCATCAACAATATTATGAACAATATTACAACAGTAACCCGACCCACAACGCCACCGCCAGTTTGGACAATTTGCGAGTATGACGTGCCCGTACATATTAACATCCTTGTCACCAATTATTTAATCTAAATTATATATATTAAAATGTAAATAATATAAAAAACAGCCCCATTTGGATAACACTACGACGCGTGTACATATTACAATATTGAACACAATTTTTTATTTAGGTAATTTATTGAACATTTACTGGCTTTTCACGACAAGTTTTAGCATTTCACCTTTGCAAGGGGGCCAGGGAGACCTTTCATTTAGATACTCGTTGATAGTATAGTACACTTTACTGGTTAAGAATTTTTGACATTTTATTTAAATCGATTATTGGGCAATTTTTTTTATATATTCTGGAATTTTATTATACATAATGCAAACTTTGAATCATAAATGAATTGCCCGCTTTCCTAAGCCTGAATTTAGGAGCAGCTAATTTATTTCTGTGACGCGTATTAAAATTATGAATATCCACACCTGGTTATAGTCATGAATGTTTTTACGAACAAACATGATGCTGTCAAGAATGCACTGAGATGCCACCGTGAGAATATTAGTGCTTTTGAAAAACTCGCGAATAGACTCTCGGACCACGTTAATCCTATTTCCTTTTTTGCTTATTACAGACTATCTGGCCAATGAGTAGGAGTAGAGAATACTTAACGACTAGCTATGCCCGCGGCTTCGCCCGTGTGGAATTGGACTTATGACTATAATACACTTCCGGACACTTGAATCGAGCCACCCAGCAGTTTCAACTTTGATTGCTGGTAACTTAACAAAAGTATATGATCAACGAAAAAGTTTTTATGCAATTTGGAAGCTGGTACACTTTACATTAATAAGGTATACTTAATTCCAAATTTCAATTTCAATAACTTGATAAAATTACAATTTTAAGTGAAACTTGTCCTGTATAACCTTTCTCAAAGACAAGACTCGGGTTGAATTTTTGAAAAAAAAAAATGAATTTTGGAAAAAAAAAATATTCAGTAACTTGTATTGCCTCCGAGAGCGTTCATGATTGCAGTCATGCGATTTGGCATGGAGTTAATCAACGTCATTATGAAGTGTTGTGGAATGTTCTTCCATTCCTCCTCGTTGGCAACTCTCAGCTCTTCCAAAGTTTGTGGTGCTGGTTGGTGAGCTCGAACACGCCTCTTCAATTCGTCCCATAGACGTTCGATGGGATTCATATCAGGGCTCCTTGCTGGCCATTCCATTGTCGTGATTCCAACATCATGAAGGTATGCCCTGACGATTCCTGCAGTGTGCGCTCTTGCATTATCATGCATAAAGATGAAGCCTTGGCCTACAAATCCAGCATATGGCATCACATGAGTCTCTAGGCAATGGTTAATGTATCGACGGGCATTTAGTGTTGGTAGACGTGGTCCTGTCACAACCTCTAGCCCAGTTTTACCATCGGCAGATATTCCTCCCCAGACTATCCACGAGCTCCCGCCATAACTCACTCTCTCTTCAATACAACACTGAACAAAGCGCTCTCCCCGCCTTCGGTAGACCTTCCTCCTTCCATCATTACCATAAAGCATAATCTTAGTCTCATCAGTAAAGAGTACCTTGCTCCATTGGCGTTGAGTCCAATGCAAATGTTCGCGTGCAAACTGTAAGCGCGCCATTCGGTGAGCTCTTGTCAGTTTCGGCCCGTTGGCTGGCTTATGTGGGCTCAGACCACGTTCTTTAAGTCTTCGTCTAATTGTTCGCGCGGAAACAGCCACTCCATGAAAGTCTCGAAGCTGATCTTGGATCTGTACAGAGGTGAGGTGACGATTTTGTAAACTGGTTGTCGCGATAAAGCGATCCTATCTTTCTGAAGTTACCCGAAATCGCGGTCTTCCTGGACGGCGCACGTATCCACCAGTGTCGAGGTATCGATGGTATACCCTTTGCACAGCAGAACGGCTTAAAGCAAGCTGTGATGCTACATCGCGCTGACTTCGGCCCGACTGTAGAAGCGACACAGCTTGTGTGGCTAGAAGAGGCGGTGTATTCATAATTTTAACGTTTAAATGGCTGAAATTAAAAAAACAACAATTTTACGATGTCTTAATTTCAAAACAATTACAGTGAATTCAAAATTATGGAGTTAAATAAAAAAAATATGTTAGTTTAGATCAACTTTTCTTTTCAAAAGAATGCACTAATTTGGATTTTGTTTCGTTTTTCCATTTGATAAATTCAAAATTGGAACAACAGCACTTCAAAATCATTATGAATATACCAGCATCAAAACTGCATAAAAACTTTTTGATTAACTTAAGAATATTTTTATGTTCTATGTCATTACACATAAAAATGTAGGGTGGCTCGATTCATGTGTCCGGAAGTGTAGTATAGACGGATTTAACAGTCTCCTTATAATACTGCTATAGTTTTTCCCCGAGACATCAGTGTTCTTTATTGCTCATTGTCTATTTGCTCGCCGCTGTGTTTTATTTCATTTTATCGTACCTAATCAAAATACCTTATGTAAAATAATTATGAAAAATTAAAATTATATTAAAATTGAAATCGTCAGCTCAGTTATACTAAAAAACTTTCATAGTGCGATTCAGAATCTAACAGTGCCATCTAGTGAATTTGAGAGGAACAAAATTTTAAATGGTTAACTCAAGTAAAAAAAAACTTTCATACACAGTGCTACTGAATTTAAAAATGGTCGTTATGAGATATCGGGCGATTCCGACTCTGCAGTGAGTGATAATTTTAAAATTCTTAGGCTGTTGAAAATTTAAATGATAACTTCTATTCCTGACATCCGGTTCGATTCGGTTCGGTCCGGTTCGGTTCGGTTCGGTCCGGTTCGGTCCGGTCCGGTTTAGTCTGTTGTCGGTAGTTATGGTGTACCAAGTCTCAAGTTTGTAAGTGCGAGAAATATTTTTTTCTTACATAGTCAGGGTAGAGACCTTTAAATGACCAAAACTTATTTTCCTGGCATCCGATTTAAATGCGACAAAACCTATATTCTGCTCCAAGCCGAGCTCTATCTTCCTTAAGTTACAGTTACAGCATTAAAATCCATTCAGTAATTTAGAAGATGTGCGCGTTCAAACAGACAGACAAAAAAAATTTTTTTTTGCTTTTGTTACCTTTCTCTAACTGTTCCCTCTCCATTTTTGCCAAATATGTTCAGACATATCGGGGTCTACTGTTTTATTATATGTATATAGATTTACAAATAGTCAACGAATTGGAAGACATATTTTGTCTTCCCGATGTATCTGATGATGGTTTTGATACTGTATTGAACAATCCTAAAAAACTATGACGAGCGTAATGACGGGCCTATGGCACCGACACAGCAGACCTCAGAACCTCAAGCCACACGGGCAGAGGGAATATTTTTACCACCGTGTTTACATTACATAAAACATTAAAAAAAATCTAAATACATAGTTTTTTTAATCTACCCTAGATGCTTATGTCCTATAAAGGGTTAAGCCGTCGGTCCCGGCTGTTATCGATGGATGACAGTCGTTAGGCCAAGTCGGTAGCCTTAGGGCGGTTTGAAAACACCGACCTCTGCCAATCCATCATTGGAGCAGAGTGGCAGAGTACGTTCTAATCACCTTCGACTGAAGGGAGACCCGTATCCCAGCAATGGGATGATTATGAGTTGATATGATGATGATGATGAGCGACGATAAAGTCGGGATAAGGAAAAGGTTACAAAATAAAACTACAACGTTTTTGACTTTGTTCAAAAAGGTTAAGCTACAGGGCAAACTCTTAACCCGATCATCTTTGTTTTAGGCTCAAATTATAGCTGACTAAATTGTCCAGACGAGTTTTTTTCAAATTTTTGATATCATTCTTCGTTTCCAAAATATCGAGCGCCAAAATCAAAAATTCGGAAAGAAATGATATTTATTTTCACAATTTCGGTCATAACTTTTTTCGTTTTTGACTTTCTCAAATAATTCTTTTTGCACCTTACAGCTCTCGTGAATACGCGTCTTTTGAGCCTTTTATGAATATCATATCTTCACAACTCTCCGAGATATAAGGGGATCGCACTTTTTCGTGAAATCGAAGCCTATACTGAAGCGAACGAAAAGACATTTCCAATGTCAAAAGTATGTATATATATATAATAGATGACACTGTGTTGTGTCGTGTATATGTTTTCCTAAAGATATTGTGAGAGCAAATATACGGGTATTCGACAGTAAATAATAAACTATAACCATATTTTGATAACTTTCTCAATAAATAACATTTAATAACAAAACGTTTGCAAAAACAAACCAAAAATAAATGTAAACAATCGTAGAACAATACCCAAATAAAATTATAATATCATAACTTATAATAATATTTTATTTCTGATAAAATACGTGTTCGTTGTTTTTCAAAGGACCACGCTTGATTTATAATGGCTGAAATTCGGACCCAAAATTGAGAACAAAGAATTATAAATAAATACCAACAATATAATACGAACAATATATATTTATTATCTTTATAAGTCTTTATTATATCTACTAACGGCCATTCTTCGATTAGCTAGATTTTGTGCGTCCGGGCTTGTATATTCGTATTATTATCAAATTCAAAAAGGGAAATATTTTTATATGTTAGTTAGCATCCATGTCTAGCTGGTAACAAAAACATAGGCCCCGATTACATAGTTATCTGGCTAAATTAATTTCACAAACCTCTGTTCTCTAAGCACCGTGCCCTGTCCGGACCCCAAAATGTGGTTAAAACTTGCTTGTAACTTTTATGATGTACGGATTTTATTTTTTCCATTCAACATTTTAATGAGTATTAGGCAACGGGTATCACATGAAAAAATATCCACTCAATAAAATCAGTCTGTAAATAATTATCATTGAGTAACCGCATGTCCGAACTAAAGTTATAATTGCCGTGACGTTTTCTTTTCGAGGGTGCACATTCCTAATTACGATATTTGGCACATAACTACTTGTACACGTCTCAAGCCCTCAGTTTCTGCCGCGGTCTTGCAGCAGGTGCAGGTCTTTTACGTTAGTGTATAAGTCAATGAAGCACGTTAGTATATAATTACCGTATCCTTCGTTCAAAACTTTTCTAATTACCGTGTACTTAATTTTATACTAGATTGGTTAAGGTAGACTCTAATTGCATATATAAATAGAGACAGTGCTTTGGTCTCAGTACAGTGTTGTAATGCAGTATTTCAATACTCTGTAGGTTTTCGAAAATTTTATGAAAAATCGGCGTTTTCTAATTACCGTATACCAATTACCATGTATTTCTAACTACCGTTGTATGAAATTATTAAACTTTTGCTGTGCCGATTTAGTTCCAAACTCCTTCCATTTCCTCAGTTACTCCAGCTACTTTCATGTAATTTCTCACGCCATCCATTTTTTGGCCTACCCCTGCCCTTCCATCCATCCACATTCATTCTTGGCACCCTCTGGGTCACATGACTGTCCAGACTGTCCACCCTGCGCATCATATGGCCAAACCATCTCAGTCTCTGACCTCTCTTATCGGTTACAGGCGCCACCTTTAAACTCCCCCTTATGTGTACATTCCTGACTTTGTCCCTTCTCGTCACTCCACACATCCATCCACCTCAGCATCCTCCAGCAAAATAACCCGAAGAAATAAGTATGGACTGAGCGTTGAACCCTGGTGCACACCTACATCAACAGAAAAGCATTCCGTTGTACTGACGCGGGACCCGGTCGTAGGCCTTTTCGAGGTCCACGAATACCATATGTAGGTTTTTGTGTGCTCTTTTGTACTTTGTTGTGCCTCCATTATTTTCTCCCACAGCTTTAATGTGTGTGACATCAAGTTAATCCCCCTGTAGCTATTGCACTCCTGGACATCCCCCTTTCTTTTAAAAATAGGTACCAAGGAACTGTCTTGCCATTCCTCTGGGATGACATCCTGATCCAACAATTCATTAAGAAACAAAGTGAGCCACTTGCATCCATAATCCCCTAGAACCTTCCAGACTTCTATTGGTATTGTGTCCGGGCCAACTGCTTTTCCATTCTTCATTTTCCTCAAGGCGTTCTTTACCTCTAATTCATCTACCTTAGCTATCATGCCTATATCTATGTCATTAAGTTTTCTTTTCCATCATAATCATTCTCAACATTAAGTAATTTTTCAAAATATCCCTTCCATCGGTCTCTAATGTCACTATCTTTTACCAATGTTTTACCGCATTCGTCTTTCACACATTTTAAGTGACAAATGTCTTTCGATCTTTGATTGCGCTGTTTAGCCATTCTGTATAGTTTTTTCTGACCTAGTTCATTATCTAATTCATTATATACTTTTTCTTCTACCCCGGATATGGAACTCGCAACCACCACCTTTGCCCGTCTCCTCGCCTCGTTATACCTCTCCCTCAATTCAGTTTTCCTATGATCATGTCACGTAACTCTGCCATTCCTTGAATGCACTCTTTTTGATTTTTAATGCTTTTTGGACACTTTCGTTCCACCACCACGTTTCCTTTTCAATTTTCGCCCACCTCATGTTTCCCCAAGAACTTCTTTTGCAGCAGTTCTTATTGCTTTAGCCATTTCCTTCCAATTAGCATCAACATTCATACCTCTTATCGTGTAGTTGTGTCTATACATGTTATACATGTCATTTTTATTATTATTTTAAATAGACATAATGATCTTTTCTAATTACCATTACATTAAGTAATAGATTTATCTAATTACCGTACCCATGAAATGTTTAAGTCTCATTAACTCGGAAACCGCTTTTAATAAACGAATGCCATTTTAATAGTTACATTCGCATGTTTCATGAGTTACATATTTCAATCCTTTTAAAACAAACTAGAGAAAAATAAAAAAGGGTACGGTAATTAAGCGAAGAACGCCTAATGTCGAGAATGACCGCTAACGAAAACTGTGCGATTTCGTTTGCGCTTTCACTTGGGATTTTTTTTAAATCCTCACTTTTTTATGCCACAAGGTGGCAAACAAGCATACGGCGGCCCGCCTCATGGTAAGCATCACCGTAGCCTATAGACGCTTGCAATACCGGGGGTATCACTCACGCGTTGCCAACCCTCCCAACCCCCTCCAAGTGGAGCTCTGGAGACCTTACTCACCGTAGAACACAACATGGCCGAGACCAACGAGGCGGTGCGGTTAATGAAGTGGTGATGTGAACAAGCCTTAAAACTACCAATTCCACCGCCTTAGATTTACAAATGGCTACCAATAATAATAAGATTGACAATAATCATTTTTTTTAAAGCAATCTCGAAATATGACAGCTTATTCGCAATATTTCATGAAGGTCAAATGTACAGAAAGGATTGGATACCTTTCATCCCAAAGAAAGTACTATTCCCAAGAGATATACGAGTAGTTGGCGCTGAGAACTCACGGATGGACAGTTGAAGAATATATAAAATAGAAATTGACTGAATCCCTACAATCCTTAACCCCTAAATCCTTCGTTCTTGTGAATGCTATTGGAATGGATTTTAGCCTTAGACAAGAGAAATTCAATATAACATAAGCAAGTCACTCAAACTGCCAACTAATATACGGCATGTCTACGTCGTAGGCAAATATGCTACGGAAGAGCTACGCCGTAGCCGCAAATGCGCTACGTACGAGTGTTGAATTTCCTGAGCGGTAAAGTTTGTATTCCAATTTTGAATTAGTAGGTATATTATTGCATTGCGTTGCATTTTTTTAAAATAATTATTATAATGTTATTGTAACACCGTTAACTAACAGCCAGTTTCTGAAACGCATTTTTAAAGTAAATGACACATTAAATTACATCAGTCACTGTCAAAGTAATAAATGAAAAAAGAGTTTTCGACTTAATTTAGTTTCACATGTATTATAATCATTTAATTCCACATCAAGTTTAAAGATATCTCTTTTATTATTCTTTAGTTCATAATATAATTCTTGACTAAACAACCTGGTTGTTTAACAATAGGAACAGTCATTAGTGCTGATTCTGTTGTACGTTTAACTAGACTAAACTAATTTTTACAGGACTAGAAGTGTTGATATCCTTGTCACTAATTGTAAACTAAGGAAAATTATTTTTTTTGTCAAAAAATAGTTTAGTCTAGTCAAATGAACAACAGAATTAACACCACTGAGACTCTTATAATTCTAGACAGGAACAGTCATTGGTGCTAATTCTGTTGTACATTTAACTAGACTAAACTAATTTTGACAGGACTAGAAGTGTTGCTATCCTTGTCACTAATTGTAAACTAAGGAAAATATTTTTTTTTGTCAAAAATAGTTTAGTCTAGTTAAATGTACAACAGAATTAGCACCACTGAGACTCTTATAATTCTAGACAGGAACAGTCAAACTAAACAATTTTTGACAAAAATTTAAATTTTCCTTGGTTTAATTAGTGACACTTCTAGTCCTGTCAAAATTAGTTTAATCTACTAGTTGTTTAGCTACTGTATGAAAATGGTAATAAAGCAGCGGAACGCATAATGCCTCCTACTTTACGACGCATTCCCGTAACTAGATATTGCACAATGGCACGAACGTATAAATTGTTACAATATACAATACGTGTACAAATACATGTTGAAAAGCGGGCGGAATGGTAGAGAAGTAATGAATGTGTTGTACATGAAAAACAACCGGGCACATGCGTGTCTGGCTACGCACAGTGTAGGGTTCCGTATTTGCTATGCTTTGCTTGCTTACAAAATGAGTGAAAACATATTCTATAACATGATTTTTTAATCAATGAAACTTTTTTTGTAAGTTCGTTAGTTTATTACATTACTCGGTAACTAGTAGAGCCTACTTGGGTAGGCGCCCCAAAAAAAATATATTTTTCAAGATTTTTTTTTTAAACCACAAAGGTGGCAAACAAGCTTACGGTCCGCCTGATGTTGAGCGGTCACCGCAGCCTATGGACGCTTGTTTGCTTGTTTTTCTACTTTGTTAGCATAGTTTATAGGTATAAGAAATATATTATATAGACGTGCAAAATTATCGCTTTCTAGTATTCAGTGACTTAGCGCTAAACTGCGGACGGAGAGGCCTTGTATTGACGGTCCTTGTTTACTATGGAACACAAAAAAAAAATCTAATTAAAATTATACTGTTTTTTTTTTAAATTTCATTCAGTAGACAAACAAGCAAGCGGGCCCCCTGATGGAAAGTGGTCACCGCCGCCTATGGACATTAGTAACACGAGGGGCGCTACCAATGCGTTGTCCACCAAGGAGGTTGGAGGAAAGGAAGGAGGACGGCAAGGGAAAGAAGGAGGGGGAAAGACGGGATTGGGAGGGAGTTGGGCTTCCGGATCTCTCACTCACCGAACGAAACGCATTGCTGCTTCACGTCGAGATTCTGTGAGTGGTACTTCCCCGGTCGAGCTAACCCAAAAATTTAAATTTAATTTAGGTTAAATTGTTACATTATTGACGGGCCGATAATTCTACGAATTCGGTCGACGAATTCGCCCACTTAATACAAACGCGCCAAAACCGCTGCTTAGAATAATATATTTAATATCTTTTATCTTATTCCTCTCAATAACTCGATAAAGGTTTTTTCACAAAGGGTCATCAAATATTCAAAGAGAGGCTCATAAAACAAGCGGCCACTATGAACAGGGATCAGTATCGCTCACTGATTGATAGACAATTTACGGAACCCTTTTTTGATAAGGAATTACTTATCTTATCATAAAATATTTTTACCATAAATCTATCAGAGGGTATAATATTCATATTTGTGGTGGTCGAGATAGAAAAGGCCACCCAAGGGCCGCGGGTTCGAATCTCGATCGGAACAAACATGTATTTTAATCTTGGTCTGCATGTTTTCTTTGTATTTTTTGCCCGCGACTTCGTCCGCGTGAAGTTCCGGACCCGTTCCCGTGGGAACCATATTGAATTTCGGGAAAAGCTATAGCCTATGTCACTCCTTGATAATGTAGCTTTCTACTGGTAAAAGAATTTTTGAAATCGGTCCAGTAGTTTCGGAGCTTATTCAATGCAAACAAACAAACAAACCAACAAACAATCAAATCTTTCCTCTTTCTAATATTAGTAGAGTGATGTCCGAGAGTCATGATCTAGTAGTACAGTCAAGAGTACGTCGGCCTTTACATATCGAACTTTGTACCATTCTAAGTTCTATGTCATAAGAGCCAAAATTGTACTGCAAATGTAAAGCTCAACGTGCTCCTGACTGTACAAGCTTTGCTTTAAAAAAAGATTGATAAAATTTAGATCTAAAATAAACACATTCCTGTGTTTTGTGCGAGAGAGATCTAATTTAACAAAAAAAGATAATTAAACAATCGCTTTGTTTGATACTCTATGGCGTTGTGTGATTTATTTATTTTATATACGAGTAGCCTATGATGTTTAGATACAAAGTGAGCGGTTTTGTAAACTAAAAGTACTTTTTTTTTGTTTTCAAAAGACCAATTTTTTTCACAAAAATACATATCAAAAACGTAAGATGCAAGAAAGATTTATTCAGTGACAATATTATACATACAAAATACAAATAAAAATAGTTGATCTATGTCAAAAAACCATACGTACTCCAATGGCTCAGCGACCCAAAGTGAGTCTTGGCCTCCGACACTAAGAGACGTCACTGGTTCCGGCCATTGAGCGACCCCTCGCCAGTCTTCAATTTGAAGTTCGCGCAGGTCACAATAAAATTTTATTTTGCTTTCAAGCTGAATCAAGCTGACATAGCAAGAATTTGACGCTATTCCATCAGATCCTTTGAATGTTGGGTCAAAATCGAAAACAAAAGGAAAAGTTTTTCCGTCACCGAATTTCCGACTATTCGTGAGGCAAATGACTGGGCTGAGGTCCTAATGACAGCGATTAGTAATTTATTACAAACATCAGTAAAGTTAATGTCTGTGCTGTATATTGATCTAGGTATCTGAAAGCTTTTGAATATAAATAAGTATTAAGGAAAGATAGATATATACGGACAAATAACACAGATTGAGGTAGCCGCAAAGTAAGTTCGAAACTGTGTTATGGGATACTAACTCAACGATACTATATTTTATAATTATATAGATAAACATCCAAGACCCGATTCCAATCAGAAAAAAATATTTTTTAATCATGACCCGACCGGGATTCGAACCCGGGACCTCTGGCAGGGCTTCTCCCCCGGGACGTCAATAAGCTTCATTGCTTAATGTCTGTCTAAGGTCGCCGTTGTTGACCCTGGCTACACAGGAGACACAGTGGTGGGAATGTGTGGTGGGCTTGTCCCGATCCCTTTAAATACCGATTACATTACATTATTGCTAATTTGCTACACCGATAAGAGAGCGATTCATTTTCCCCATATTATCGTTGTTTGTAATAAGAATATAAATTTAAATCCCACTTTACATGTAGGGGAGGCACCCAAAAAAAAAAATTTTTGTTCCAGCACTTTGTTAGCATTGTTAATAAGGGTTCCTTGCAGGACTACGGAATTCTAAAAATGTGTAAGTAATGGATAATTTTCAACGTTTTAGGAATGTATGGAGTAGAGGGAGGTAAAAGTTTTAAACTTTAAATATTATTGGATCGGTAAATTCCGTATCAAAAATCATTGCGTGATTACCAATTTAAGGTTACTTGGCAACGTACACAATATTTTCGACCATAAGGCAAATTTTGCAAAAAAAATCAGTTCAGAAAAAAAGGTAAAAGATTAAAAATTCGCCCATCTGTCAGTAAGGCCGGAACTTATAGGCCGAGAGGCGTAACATTAAATCGATTGCTGGTTCCAATAGTCAATTTCCGTCTTACGCCACAGTCTAATGTCTTTATCGGATAAAAATTTATGACTTAACGACGAATAAAACAGTCCCTTTAAATGATGAATATTTCTATTCAAAAACCACCCTTGCGTTTTGTACAAAAAGTGTATTTTTGAAAGTCAATGTCAATAAAATATTTTAGATGTGACATAAAAATGTTTGGTCCGATCTTTGTATTTGTTTATTTGTAAATAATGTTCAATATTTGGAGTCATTTTGAGTCTTGAAGTGAAAGAGATAGCACAAAAAAAGGACAGAGAAAAATTAAGACTAGCATCGATTAGAATGCAGCTCTTTAGGCATCGACCCCACTGCGCGCGGTCTGTCCGAGTTCTGCGTGCCGCGTGCACTGTAGCCTATGTGGTGACTCGGAATCTTACTCACTTAAAGCAGTCGGACCGCAACAGTTACAATACGACGGACGGCAGAACTCGGAACTCTGACCGCTAGGCCGCGCGCAGTGGGGCCTTAAATTTCAAGAGGAAGTATTTATCATGGCCTAGCACGACTTCTTTCTCACAGAATATAGGCTTAATGCAGCAATGTGTTTGGTTCTCTTTTTCGTTCTTCTTTTTATTATCCTTTCTCTTCTTATTCCCCTCTTTGTGATCCTTATTATAATATTAGCTATGCAAAGTTGAAGACCGTCTAATATAATTTATTAATAGTTCAAGGAAACTCGGTCTTCAATTTCAAGTTGTTCATAGAATTGTGAATAATATGAGGGTTAGTGTTGTAGATTGCTCTAATATATTAGCTGAAACCCCTACTAATATAAATGAAGGTGAATGTGTGACTATAAGATAACTTTATTGTTATGGTTGTGCAGTTGATATATAGATAGATAAATGTATTTATTTTGAAAATAAGAATGTCTTTATACAATGCTATTGCAAACAGGCATCTGCGGAAGACCAGCGCCATGGAGTCGGACGACCCCACGGTTCATGCTGAACAGATGCCTTTTTGTTGCAGATGCATTTTTTATTTTATGGTTGTTAGCTTTTTATTAAGTTCTTAAATGTAAGTTAGACATTAAATGAACCATTTTCTTTCTTTATTTAAAAAATAGATCTATTACAAACTCTTTAGAATCGTCCCAATTTTTTCTACCACCTATTCAGACGGCAATTTCGTAATACTGCTACTACACATAAAGCATATTATAAATAACGATACAAAACGTAGAAATAAAACAAGTTTATAGTTTGAGCCTAACCTCAGTCTAGATTACCATTTTCGTTTCTATGTCCGGTCTATGTCTTATCCCATCGGAAATTATAGGTACGATACTATAAATTTTCGAAACAATGATTTATTGCTTTGTATAGAGGTGGTTAAACTTTCATAGAATTGCCCTTATCAACGTAGATGAGAAAGTGATAGGCCACGAATATTTGTACGCCCTGGGGGAAGATCGACGTACCTTGTACGAAAGTTGGACGTCATATATATTACATTTTGTTACTACAGAATGTGTAGAAGATGAGTAACTTGAGTTGTGCTTAACCGGTGCTTAACATGATTCTAATTTCAAATTTCGTTCCGGTTAATATACAATATGGTTTTTGTACAGTTGAAATATTTCTAGAGGCGAATCTACTGCTGATAATGAATACGAATATATGAAAAAAGCATTTAATTGTAATAAACTTACATTTTAATTAATTTTTTTTGATGAAAATCCAAATCCACCCTTATGACACACCATACATTTTATTTTATGAATCACTCTGTGTGAGAGGGCGCCGACACTCGCCTCTTAGTATGTGGTAGTCACGCCGCTTCAAAGAAACGCCACAGAAAAATTACAAAAATTATTCGACCACACACATGGTAAATTGTAATTTTCCGTAAAAACACAACATAGGTCCACATTACATTTATTAACTGACACTACTGAGCAGATTCGCGTCAAGCCGTCAAACAGTTTCATAAAAGAGGCCAGCGACTTATAACAAACTCTTTTCTCATAAATACACGAATATTGTCGAGGTCCATTCTGCGCACTGATAGAGGGTTATTCAAAAATCTATCAAATCTTTGTAAGTAAAAAAAAAATACAGGAATCGTTTTGCGGTTTTTAGAATGCAACTGACGAATTATTTACGCCTCTTACGATTTTCTATTCAAATATTGCAACTGACTAAATCAACACCTTGTTTAGCTTTTGACACAAATAACGATATTTGTGAGGTTGTAGGGGGTTGAGATCTAGAGGACGCACCCTACAACGACACAAACTAACAAATTGTACCTCTTTATAATATGATACTCATATCTCTTTTCACAAAATTTAGATCAATGTTACTTATTGTGCGTGTTCAAACATTTTCACACACGGAACTAGGCCATTGAGATTTGTGAATGTATTACTGATTTAAATCAGCCGTCAGCAATTATCAAACATTGAATATCCAATATTTACGTTCAATTAAACATAGATTAATGCTTTATTCAAATCGCAAATAAATCCTAACATCTGCACAAAGACGGTTATGCCATTTATAGAGATATTTCCAAAATCCCTGTTTAATTGAGATGTATTTTCCCTCCCGTTGACTGTTTATACAACAAGCTAACTCGTAAATTATTCCTGAATATTCACTGGATAAACAATTAATTAACAGTAGCTATGGTTTGTACGGACAGTTTCTGAAACGCATCAAGTTAATTACACATTAGACTATAGGTGTCACTGTCAAACAAAAAAAAAATAGCTTGAGACTTAATGTGAAAATTAGGATTTTTCTGACACTGGTTGGTAGAAAAGTGTAGATTTATAATTAAAGGCTGGCGTTCAAGGGCGAAGATAAAAGAACTAGACATTGATCGAAATATCACCATCCAATCCTTATTAAAACATAATTATCCCACTGCAGGGATACGAGTCTCCCTTCAATCAAAGGGGATCCGAACGTACTACCATGCTGCTCCAATGTGGATTGACGAAGTTTTGTCATACTCCACCAACAGGCTAGAGTATTTGTAGAGCCGTGTCCAAATGGGATGGGTCCACGGACACCCGCCGGCGCCGGCGGGGTTTCCACAACCCTGCCGGCGGGTGTCCGTGGACCCAGTTCCCGCGACCCCGCCACTGTGAAGGCAGAAAAGGTGGCAGAAAGTCAGGTTTTTAGTCGGTATCTCTCATTGGCCAGAGCGGTGAGCCCGACAGACCCCCGTCTTCCCCAAGTCAGTCAAGAAAATGTTCCTGACAAAAAAAAATGGTGTCGACGCGACGTTCGTTTTTGAGTGCAAACATAGCGACGCCATCAAGTTCGTCTACTGGTGCTACTGTTGTTGTTTATATTATGCCAAAGTTTCAGCTTTGTCGCAATTAGAAACGAAAGTTTTCAATCAATAAGATTAATTGCCATCCCCAAAAACGAACCCTCTTAATTGATGTCAAAATAATAACTAAATCAGTTTGTTTTGTTAGAAAAACGATACTAATTACGAAGAGTTTTTCGTATTGATGTCCGTTCGGAATTATTCTTTCGATATTTTTTTATATTGGTGATCATTTAGCTTTTGACTCTCACTTTTACTACATTTATTTATTTATTTTTTACACAGTTTTGTACAAATCCTTTTGTTTACATTGATATGTCAAAGACCACTGCTGGTTTTCTGCGTGTGTATAAAATGTATGGTATATATTTTTTTTAAACTTAACTAAACTTTCGCCGCTCCTTTTAACATTAGTCATTTTGCTTTTGTTTCCAGAATGGTGGTAGTTTGTAGAGTAGATTATTTAAACATTATTAATCTATGTTCACTTTGACTAGAAAAAATGCCTATGAATGTCTATTCTGTAAATAAATTATTTCTAACTTTCTCTATTTTAAAGCCGAGCACGTCTGGTGTGTAATTGTATCAAACGATTAATATATTATATTAAATACAGTATAGTACAGATATTAAACGCAGTATATACTCATAAGTCAGCCGTATCACTTGTCCCATCGGCTTCCGAAGTTCCGACAGTAAGTCACGAGAGCTAGTAATATAAAAAATATCGACGTTCAAAAGTATTTCCTGTACATTTAATTGCAAAATAAATATCTTTTTCTTTTACAACGGTGCCGTCAAGAGACGATAGTTGTCGAAAAACTCTTAAACGAAACTAATTTAAAACAAAGAACATTGGACACTACAAACAAGATCGTTGAACTCCCCCTTTGCAAAGTCCGCAATAAACACATTCCGAGTGGGTAAAGCCGTGTAAAAAGCACTAGTGCGAATATCCATTATATTTAAAAGCAACAAATAAAAGAACATTCCAGTGATTACAGTACATCTCTGGATACGAAACAGTCGCGCTTGAGATAATTCGATTATACAAAAACCTTCGCTGTAGACAGCCCTCACTGAAACTCCGCTTATTTCTACTGTGCCAAATGTTTATGTTATAAATACACAGCGCTAGATGAGACAATCTTCCTACTGCAGGGGCCGTACCATGACCGCTTAAAACAAAACAAGAAGCTGAGTAAGGGAGACAGTGCAATACATGATGTAAGGCGACGTCTCGTTTACACAATCGTTTATGGATAGTTATGATAGTATACGGCCCCAGGGATCTATTCTCGTAACAAAAATCATTCACTATTTTTAGGGTTCCGTAGCTCAAAAGGAAAAAACGGAACCCTTATAAGATCACTATTGTCCGTCTGTATGTCCATCTGTCTGTCTGTCTACACAGATTTCTCTTTCTCTGGAACGCATGGAGGTATCAAGCTGAAATTCAAATGAAATACTCAGGTCTACTGTCCCTAGGAGCTCTGAAAAAAACTCACACTTCTAAGGCAACGCAATCAATAGATACAGCAGTTTATGCCGCATTTTCGACTTTCGCAATGGAATTAAAGCCTACATGGTACTTCCCGTAAACTCAGAATCTTGAAATTTGGTACAAAGCAACGTCTTGTAGTACTGTTCAAGGAAAAATTGCGAAAAGCATAAATTTTTGGTAACATCATATAATTATACTTAATAAAAATACTAGATGGCGTTGTGTGATTTGTCCAAGAATATTTATTTATTCACTTTAACGTTGACAATGAAGATCATTGTCGCTTCTAGTATTTTAAATCTTTTGAAAGTTGGGTAACCAAATATAAAAGTTTGCTGTCCTGCTTTTATACCTATAGAAAAAGAGTCTAACAAAACGCTACTGTGTCTCAAGATACGAACTTTTCATTTCAAATCCATGCTAACTGTATTAGAATATTTTGTTATCGAGATAATTATTTTGCGCAATGTTTGTGTATTGTCGCCCGAAACAGTACTGTTCATTATCCATCATTGTTTTTAGGGTCTCGTAGTGAACTGACTTCTAACTTCGTCATGTGCGTCTATTCGTCTTTCCGCGTCTAGTGCCGAGAAGCCCTCTAGCCCACTCAAAGCCCAGCCAAATTTGTCAATTTAGACCGCGGACACCAATTTAGCGTTTATTTATTTATTAACCAATTTAAGCCTTAATTTGGCTTAATTAGAAAGCTGTCAATTGGCATGTTTACACACATCAACTATGCTATCAAAGTGGTAGAGTAAAATCTTGAAAAAATTTTTTTTTGGTGACTACGCTATATGCAAAATGGATTTAATTTTTTTTTTCGCGCCCATCTCATGGTGCATTTTGGTAATTGCAAAATACACCCATACATTTTCTTAAATCATGTCCCAGTATAAGAAATACACAGTAGATATTTTGACTATTTCGTCAATCTATTTGTTTTTGCTAATTTCTGAAGCAATTGCTCTAGCAAAATCGTGGACTACCTCGTTAACATTTCAC
This sequence comes from Endotricha flammealis, assembly GCA_905163395.2. Lineage (NCBI taxonomy): Eukaryota > Metazoa > Arthropoda > Insecta > Lepidoptera > Pyralidae > Endotricha > Endotricha flammealis. The sequence goes on along the minus strand of LR990869.1, from coordinate 1,532,151 downwards.
ATAAAAAATTCATCATTAAAAACCTCGACCTATAATCTTACACAATTTACGTTACATACAGAATACTTTCACGTTCCCAAATACGGAGATTGTCACAAGAATTTTACGTTCCACTCGCAAAAATATTTCGCAAATTTTAAGGCTCTCCCCTTATATTCTGAAAGCTGAAAATGTATAGAATTAGCTTTTGTGCCGAGGCCGCACTAGAACCTTCAAAATCGCGACCTCGCTGCAGCGTTCAAGTTGCGATAAGCAGTGTATTGTGGATTCACCCGTAATTAATAGTGCGGAATAAATCTACAACAACAAATGAAATGTATTTAAAGTTACTATTTTATTTTGCCATCCAGATTAATCAGTTGGTAGGTGGTACAGTCAACAGAGGAATTGACTGACCCCCCCTGTAAATATGATTTAAGATTTCTAAATATTGCGTGAAGGGATTTACTTGAAAATTTATTTATCAATAGTATTCATATTGTACTATGTAATTACAAATTTTCAAATAAATCCCTTTACGCAATATTTAGAAATCATAAATACAGAGGGGGGTCAGTCAACTCCTTTGTTCACTGTACTACTTTCCGTACTAGAAGGCGCGGTTTCGATCCCCGTGCAGGACAAATATTGAATGCTTTTTGGTTTGCTGTTTGTTGTGTTTGTCTTGAATCGAGTATGTACAGTCAGGAGCACGTCGAGCTTAACACTTGCAGTACAATTTTGGCTCTTATGACATAGAACTTAAGAATGGTACAAAGTCTGATATGTAAAGGTTGACCTGCTCTTGACTGTACAATTTAATTTACAAAAATCCTACGTCTTGTAATATAACACGGCTGAGAGGGGTCACTAACAAATTTCTAAATATAAATATTTATGGTATAGTTATGACAGATTTGATCTGACAAATAGGTTAGTAGTAACACAGACCCTGTATTTTATACATAACCAGGAATAACATACCAGTTTTGCCAGTTTTCTTAATACATTTCTGCCGTCTGAACTGGTGGTAGAAAAAAAATTGTGTGGCTTCGAAAGACCTTGTAATATATTTATTTAAATAAAAATATTTTGAGTTTGAGTTTTTGAGTTTAAGTATAATAATTAGTTTACCGAACGAGTGACACTCGATTCGTTGTCGCCATTTCAGTGCGGCTCCGGCCTTAAGCCGTTACATTTTTCCTTTTACTGATGTATTGCCAATCTTGTAAAAGGTTTAAGGGTCATTACACTAACTACACAGAGGTCCCGAGGTCCAGAGGTCCAGAAGACCAACGTCAATTCGCTTGTAAGTGATTTTTAACCCCCGACGCAAAAAGAGGGGTGTTATAAGTTTGACGTGTGTATCTGTGGATCTGTGGATCTGTGGATCTGTCTGTGGCATCGTAGCAACCAAACGGATGATCCGATTTTGATGCAGTTTTTTTTGTTTGAAAGGTGACCTGTGCGGGAGTGTTCTTAGCTATGATTCATGAAAATCTGTTCAGCCGTTTGAAGATCACCAGCTTTTTTCTATTTGATGAAGGGAAATGAGCAACTTTCACTGGTTAGATCGATTTGAAATTTGTTATACTGTTACTGTCATGATATTGCAAGAATATGGTAAACTTGATCTGATGCTGCAGCATCATCTGGAACCTGCAGTATACTCAACTCCTCGTCAAATTACAGAAGATGTATCGTGTTTGGGTTCATTGGAATGGTCTCATTGAATAGTTCATTTTTAGGTATAATTCACTAGCTGGGCTCGCGGCTCCGCTCGTCATACTTAGTGTTTATTGCTATCGCGCTATGTTTTTATCATCGACCCAAAACGGGGGGTGTTATAAGTTTGACGTGTGTATCTGTATACTTTGGTGCTAGAGGTAACCAGGGTCTGATGATGGAGCTGGGTGGTTGCCATAGGAACTCAGTAATTAAACGACATAACCCCATCGAGTTTGGGTTCGTTTGATCCGTCTTGATGAGTACTTTGGTGCCAGCTGGTAACCAGGGTCTCATGATGGAGCTGGAAGGTGGCCATAGGAACTTAGTAATGACACTACATAACATAACCCCATCGAGTTTGGGCTCGTTTGATCCGTATTGACGAGTACTTTGATGCAGAATGGTAACCAGGATTTGATGATGAAGATGGATGACTATCTATGATATTCCGCCGTTGCTGGGTTTGGTTAGGTTTGGCTTGTGACCATCAAAAACTGAGCGAGCGAAGCGAGCGAAGCTCGACCTACTCTTGGTCTCACACATTTGTTAAAACAGTTATGGAGCTGATCTGATGATGGAGCTGTAAGATGGTCATGGGTAGGTACTCAGTAATTAAAAGACATAACCCCATCGAGTTTGGGCTCGTTTGATACGTCTTGACGAGTACTTTCAATACCTCTCATACATATTTCACGCAATACCATTCATACATATTTCGCAATACCTCTCATACATATCTAAAATACAAATGAAACGGATAGGGATTAGAATAAAATAGGAACGAAACTATAAAAAGTGCCAAATAAAACTTAAATTAAAAATTTAAAAAACCCCCGACTGAAAACCTCTAAAAAGTAAATAAATAATAATTATGTACCGTATTCGACTTTTTAATTTTATGATGTATTATTTATATTAGATAATAGTAGTTAGTCATAATACTTCCAAAGCGTCATCACGTCGGGGTCCGCTATAGACATTTAAACATAACTGTGTAGGTACTAGGTATTAACTAATAGACTGTAGATATCAAATTGTCAGTTAGTAATCAATTTTTACTTAGCGGTCCCCCGACGGGATGACGCTTTGGAAGTATTATGACTAACTACTATTATCTAATATAAATAATACATCATAAAATTAAAAAGTCGAATACGGTACATAATTATTATTTATTTACTTTTTAGAGGTTTTCAGTCGGGGGTTTTTTAAATTTTTAATTTAAGTTTTATATTACTAAAATATATAAAATTCAAAGTCCTGACTGACTGACTTATCTATATATCAACGCACAGCCCAAACCGCTAGGTCTAGAGATTCCAAATTTGTAATGTAGGTTCCTTACGACGTCTAGGGGTGTACTAAGAAAGGATTTTTCAAAATTCCTACGGGAAAGCGAGATATACGCAAACGAAGTTGCGAGGGTTTTACTAGTTTCTAATAAAGGACGACGCTCATTTTCTCGTCTCGAAATTTGGTGTCTACTACCCGTTGCCTGGTGTTTCCAGGCTGCCTGATTAAAGCTGGTTAACGGTTATTGTCTAACGATAAATGTTCTTCCAAGCTGGCAATTGTAGACGACTCCCCTATTCTCGTAGTAAAAGTTTCAAACTCATATGGTGCATGAGTCGCTCAATTTCTATTTTGTATTAAGGCGCTGTCCTACTGCTGCGCACGAAGAGGCTACGCACGTGTGTTAAGCTTTGCTTTGCAAGAGGATGTACGTGATTGTGTCCACTGCAACCCACGGACACGTTAACCATCAAGTGACGTCATTGATACACGTGTGGCTTGCTCAACATAGCTCAACGCTATCAACGCCATGCACGCAGTGAATGCGGTACATAGCTTGTTCCACAAAGCGTGCACATCGCTGCGCACGCTGTGCACGAACACGTGGGCCACGTGGCACATTACAAACCAAAAACTATAACAATCAATGCGTAGCCTCTCTGTGCGCCGTGGTGGGCCACGCTACAGCTGTACGTAGTACTTGTACTTGCAGTGGAAACGTAGACCCACGTAGTCATCCACGCAGCTGTAATGTGCCACGTGGCCCATGTTCGTGCGTAGCGTGCGCAGCAGTGGGACCGCGCCTTTAGTTACAAAGCGCTTGAGATTGACCCAGTGGAAGGAGGGATTTTTATTACGAGGGGGGCTATATTGCGGCCCTCCGTAAAAATAAGCGATAATATACTCAAAAATTGTCCGAGTGAAAAGTGAGTCTGATTGTTTTATTTTTACAAAACAATGAGAATGTTCAAGTAACATGAAGAGTGCATGACCTGAGAGCGCTCCACTTTAAGACGAGGAGTGCCCTCCACTGCACCGAGGGCTATTGTTTCTGCATATTTGAGGAAATTCTTTGATAGTTTGTGAAATATAAGTTGAAATTTTAATAATTCTCACTTGTTACTTAAATTGCAAACAGGAAATATCATTTCTATGCCCATGGGAATTTGAAACGTTTTCAACGAAGTTATTATAATGATAGTTGTAGTTTCAAGAAAAAAATTTAATAGAGTTACAAGAAAAAATATTTATTGTAGCTAATTTGATACATCTAACTGAATTAATAAGCAAGTTAAGCAACGAAAACGTCAGACAGCCTTTGGATGGGATAAGAAAATCTTCGTGAAGAGAGGATGGGGCAGGGCAGGTGAAAGATGTCAGGTAGTGGTACAATTGTTAGGAATGCAAATTATTTGTTACTATGTTTAAAAAAAATGTATATGTACACTGGACAGATATTCCATTTCACGAAGAGCCTTTTTTTTATACCACAAAGGTGGCTAACAAGCATACGGCCTGATGGTAAGCGGTCACAGTAGCCTATGGACGTTTGCAATACCGGAGGCATCACTCACGCGTTGCCAACCCTCCCAACCCTCCCACGTGGAGCTCTGGAGACCTTACTCACCGTAGGAACACAACATGGCCGAGACCAATTATCCTACCTCAGGCGGGCTGCTTCGATTTGAGCAGATTATCCGCTGTGCCCTACTCACGCACACCAAAACAACGTGCATTTACAACATTCATAGCCGAACGGTCGTCGTAAAATAAAATATCTGTAACGTAATAAAAAATCAAACTATTATTGTAAATGAGAAAGTGAGTATGTTTGTTTGTTTGTTATTTCTTCACGGCTTGACTAATCAGACAGTCATTATGAAAATTTGTATACATATTGTCAGGGGTACAGAGCCCAACATAGGCTACTTTTTATCCCGTGAAAGTATGTCATTCCAATGGGAAAATATTTTTTCTACTATAGATGGCGCTGCAATTGTGATGTCGGCCAACAGATGGCGCCAAAAGTCGCGCTATATGTTATTATGTTGTCTGACGAGATCTATGTCATAAAATTAACCGCGAGCGAAGCTGCTGGGAGAAGAGACAAATAAATATTAGATGAATGGTATTTCAATACCAAAACGATGTGTGTGACGTATCGAGGTCGCTTGAAACAGGAATAGGTTCTACTTTAGGACGTAGTATTGATGGTAAGGCTGGGGATAACAGACAGTGGTGAGCCATTAAAAAAAAATCTACACAATTGACACAGTGCCACTTGGATCCAAAGTAGGCTAGGTTTAACCTTGTGTTATGGGTACCAGACAACGGATATTATTATTGTAAATATATATTTATAATACTTACACTAGTGAAACCGTTCGTTTGGGTGTATCCTGCTTTCCTGTGGGAACCCGGAACCTCCTGGATGACGGTCTGGCATGGTAACCATTACGCCACGGAGGTTATACTTTTACTTGAATTATCCGATTAAAGCAGAGGTGGGTAACGCGTTTATGTTTCTAACAACATACCCAAGCGCCTATTTAACAAAAATAGTGACATTCAGTTGAAACATTTTATTTTCTGCTCCCACACTGAATCCTTTTTATTCAATAACGTTATATGTATACCTATCACCGGTGTGGAAGCACCTTTACATTTGTCTCTTGTTTTATCAGAATTAACAACGAAGACATCCCGTGGAAGAAACTACAACTACAGACAGATTAGGGGACTATTACATAGAGATCTGACATGGGGGCGTGTGTCGACGCAGCTTACTCTTTTTTACGATTCCGCAATGATAATAATATAGCAAGGAACTCTTATAGCATTGCTATGTCCGTCTTTTCGTCTATCCGGGGAACAGAGAATGGTAACAAAGTGGTAGAACAAAATCTTGAAAAAAATTGTATTGAAATTGCCTCCCCTAAATGTAAACTGGGGTTTTTTTCGCGCTTATCCCAGTCTCAAATTTTGTCAAAACTTTGTCATCGTCTTGGTCGTGTTGACAAAAAAACACAAGTAACAATACACCAACATACAAATTATTATCAAGTAGCGAAATTTTATTTGGCTATTTGTCTGCGTGAAGTTCCGAGCCCGTTCCCGTCACATTGAATTTCGGGAAAAGCTATAGCCTATGTCACTCCCTGATAATGTAGCTTTCTACTGGTAAAGGATTTTTGAAATCGGTCCAGTAGTTTCGGAGCCTATTCAATTCAAACAAACAAACAATTAAATCTTTCCTCTTTATAATATTAGTATAGATATAAATAAGCAACGTCTGGAGACCCTTCAATTCTCTACAAGTAATATACGTGTAAAAAAAACGTTCATTATTTAACATAAACTTAAGAAAAAGTCTTTTTTCCAGCGACATATCAAAGGGAATATATTATGAGCCCTGAATACTGCTGTCACTCGCAATGCAGCAAAAATATGGCTCTGGAGAGCTCGTTTCAGTAAAACGCTGTATTGCCATACAAGACCATTTTGTCATACATACTACGTTTTACTCGCAACTTCATTCGTCTTGAATTTTCTTAAATTTTATTTTGTGCTATGGCAAATTAATAGCACTATTTAAATTGACAATCCGCGTATTGTATGTAATATTGTATGTACCTAGTTTTATATTCTAAGTAAAAAAAATGTACGATATATTTTTAAATGAAAAGGCCTCTAATGGTTTTCTTTCGCCATTTCTTTTACCAGTGGTCATTTTGCTTTGTTTTCGAAATGGTAGTAGTTTATGGAGTAGATTAAATTACACAAATCATTTATCATTGTATGTAGGTACTCTCTGACAAGAGAACGTGTATATAAAAACCAATTTTGACGACCTCCGTGGCGTAATGGTTACCACGCCAGACCGCCACCCAGGAGGTCCCGGGTTCGATCCCCGGTCGGGTCATGATGAAAAACGAACTTTTTCTGATTGGCCTCGGGTCTTGGATGTTTATCTATATATGTATTTGTTATAAAATATAATATCGTTGAGTTAGTATCCCATAACACAAGTTTCGAACTTACTTTGGGGCTAGCTCAATCTGTATGAATTGTCCCTTTATATTTATTTATTATTTTATTATTTTAATTCTCTTAAAAAGCAATACACATGAATGTAAATAGCTGTCATTTTTTTATGAGTCACTAGCAGCCTGCCCCGGCTTCTCAGTAATAACCCATGTTTTTATTAATAACTAGCGAAGCCCGCGTTTCGTTTGCGTGTATCCCGCTTTCCCTTGGGAATTTTTAATTTTTTCTCTCCGTAAGAACCATCCTAGTACTTCAAGGAATATATAGAAAAAAGAATTAGCGAAATCGGTTCAGCTGTTCTCGAGATTTGCGCTTATCAACACATTTAGCGATTCATTTCTATATTATAGATACAATCGCTTTTCAATTGTTCGGTATTTAACCTCAGTTAATTATAACTATGTTTATGGTCTCTTCAGATTATGGTAAACGATTCATCAATTTTTCAATTCATATACCAGTGTAATTGGTTACTTTATCTCTGACGAAATTATATGCACTTCAGTGCGCCCTTTGATCAACCGAGTGCATTCTAATGCGGTATTGAATCATGTGTATCATATTAGAAAATGGATTAATATTAAGGAATATAAATTCTATAGAATTACTAGATGTTACCCGCGGCTTTGTCCGCGTAAAAAATAACCTATGTTGGGCTCTGTACCCCTGACAATATGTATACAAATTTTCATAATGATGGGATGCTTAGTCAAGCCGTGAAAAAATAACAAATAAACAAACTCACTTTCTCATTTATAATAATACTAGAGAAACCCGCGCAACTTCGTTTGCGTTTACCCGCTTTCCCGTGGGAATTTAAAAAATCCTTTCTTATCGGTTGTCTATTTATATAGGTACTTCTCATTACAATCTTTGGAGTGGGCGTTTATGAAAAATAGGCTAGCCCGACCGGTGAAGTGCCACCCTTTTACAGAATATTGACGTGTAGTAGCAATGCGTTTCGTTCGGAGAGTGAAATATCCGAAATTCTTGTTTGCCACCTTTGTGGTATAAAAAAATCAAACTCCGTCCTTATACTATTTTGTCGCTATATCCTGTTTCCTGTTATAGGTCGGCAACGGGTCAGGGACCCTAGAATCTATGTGCTCCATTGTCGACGGTATCACTTAATATCAAATGATCCATATTCCTGAGCTTGTTTTTCAACCACTTCCGTAAAAAAATGTAATAAGTATATCGGTATTTTATAACCTACAACCTCAGCCTACAACCATCCCTCAACAACACTACGAAATATTAGAGCGAGTTGACGTAATGAGATTTTCTATATGTGAGAAAGAGACAATACCAATATGCCATTTAACCATTGACCAATTTAACTTGAACCCTGTCAAATATTATAATATTTAATATCTATTTACCTGAGTTAATTACTTAGGTACTGCTTATTATCGATGAATATGATTCAGTCCGCTTTAGAATTTTAGTTGTTTTTCCGAGATCACAAACAGAATAAATAGTACGACGACATTATAAAATCATTTTGTTTCAATATTCACAATCAAAAATATTACATGACAGATGACACCCTTCACTTCACGGATGTGTCAAAATGAAATGTAATTGAAATCAAAAGCACTAAGGAGTATGAGTATTGATATCAACTCGAAGAAAATTACCCACAAAATACATTTTTTTCAAGAATTTCAATAAAATAAGAATCACGTCTTCCATCAATTCTCTTAAACAATTTTTATGTCAAATTTGAAGTAGATTGGACCAAGGAATCAAGTTGTCCCATAGTAACTTTGCCCCCCTTTTTTACCCCCTTAGAGTTAGAATTTCGAAAAATCCTTTCTTATCGGACGCCTACGTCATACAAACAATCCACCCTCCAAGTTTCAGATTTTTACGATGAGCGGTTTAGGCTGTGCGTTGATTCTCAGTCAGTCAGTCAGTCAGGACAAAGCATTTTATATATATAGACAAGTCCACTAGACATTTAAATCTAATCCAGTTACCCGTCGTCACCTTAAATTACCAACAGAATGCCTATTTGCGGCGCGCTAGCGAGATCTATAACGTCTGCTCTAAACATCACGATATAGATCTCTTCTGTACATCCGTCGCGTCGGTGAGGAGGATGCTCACTAAAAGTTTCTTTCTCAATTAAGTCTACTTTCTTTTATTATTATGTTCTCATTTGGTGTGGTTGAAATAGGTGCTCTCAATTTGACGGCTACCCTTTCTTGCTTAGAATTAAGATGATGTATATCCGCGGAGGCCTATCATTGGCTATTTGTTTCTATTATTTCCAACTTAATATGCATCGAACGCTGTTGGCCACCCTTAAGTTAAATAAATAAATAAATAAATAAATAAATAAAAAAGGCAAAGTTTCATACTAACTTTGCACCCTCGTTTAACCCCTAAGGGATGATTTTTTGAGAAAAATATTTTACTCGTGTTTCATGCCTTTCAATAAAGAACCTTAATACTGAGTTTCATTTGAATAACTTCAAAAACGGCAAAGTTTTATACTAACTTTGCGCCCCCGTTTAACCCTATAAGGGATGATTTTTGAGAAAAATATTTTACTTGTGTTTCATGCCTTTCAATAAAGAACTTTCATGCTGAATTTCATTGAATAACTTCAAAAACGGCAAAGTTTCATACTAACTTTGCGCCCCCGTTTAACCCCCTAAGGGATGAATTTTGAAAAAATATTTTACTCATGTTTCATGCTTTACAGTAAAGAACCTAAATGCTGAATTTAATTTGAATAACTTTAAAAACGGCAAAGTTTCATACTAACTTTGCGCCCCCGTTTAACCCCATAGGGGATGTTTTTTGAGAAAATATTTTACTCGTGTTTCATGCTTTTCAGTAAAGAACCTTCATGCTGAATTTCATTTGAATAACTTCAAAAACGGCAAAGTTTCATACTAACTTTGCACCCCCGTTTTACCCCCTTAAGGGATGAATTTCCAA